>CM062810.1:158703673-159303673 GCA_031772625.1 Pinus tabuliformis | reverse complement strand
CATTAAACTTGTTAAAACAATAGCAACAAACTTGTCCATTCAGACAAGAGTGAGTTTCACTTCTGCTAGGCTCATTAAAACATAGCGACGGGTTTTCTCGAAGGGCAAATTATAGAACAAGCATATGTTATCCTGCTCAAGCTTGACAAAAATAAAGAGGTTCTGGTAAAAAATTACTGGGGAAAATTGGGAAGAAAACTTGAAGAAACTTTATTGGTAGCAAGTCCCTCTTGAACATGACACTTTCACTCCACCATGATTGAGTCAGGTTGGGTTATTCCATTCACCGGTCATATCGCCATTGGTCCATCGTACCATCCACTTTTGGGGTTAATGCTACCAATCCATTTTAGTGTCGCGATATGTTCAAGAGAAGTCACTCAGAGAATTCACCTACCCAGCTTGTGTCTCATTCGCTGCAATACTTTCACGCTTCATTTTTTCATGACCACCACCCTGAACCTTGTATCATCAGATCATTTTCACCTCTACAAAATGATTTTCTCCATTCCATGTCATAGATGTGAGATCCATCAATGCCCTCCTACGACGGGTCACTTCTTGTCGACATCAACTCATTATCCAAGAAGCTGACCTAGGAACAACCCTTTCAATACTTTGAAGCTTGCATGCCTCAATGGCAAGTTTCTCAATTCCAGCGACAAGTTTATATTAAGGGCCTTCGACTGAAAGATTTTGCGTGGTGTTCAACATCGACTCATGTATTCACACCACGTGAACTATACTGTAGTACCTTGAGGGTCATCATCATCATTGGTGATTCCTCTCACGCCTGTTAACATCTTACATCATTGGCTGGTAATTAGGCGATGTCCTTCCATGTTCGACATCAGAACATCTTTTCATGTGGATCGACTTGTACTTTCGGGTGAAGATTGAATGAGTTTTGAAGACCCCGGATCTAGTTTCATCCATCCGGGCTGTGATATATTCAGGAAAATAAAGAAATCAAATGTACATCATTTCTGCACAGATAATCATCCAAACTAAAGGATGATGGCTCTACCAGAATCATCAGTCTGCGCACAGACAGTTGTCTGTCCTATGTAGATGAAAATGAATTTATCAAGCTGAGCATGGGAATGCCCGCCTCAGCTAGATCATGAAAATATTATGAAGATAATGTATTGTATTGTATTGTATCTTATTACAGGTCACCTTCCAGTTCGAAAAACCTCAGATCCTCATTATAAAGCATTTCACCCGACATCAAAAGATTTACGACCTCATGCTTTAGGGGGCAAGTGTTATAGACATATCTGGGCACTACCACCCCAATCACATATGTCCATAAACCAAGGGCTTCTAAGTCCCTAAAAGTGTTGTTTCACACCCTAAAAGAGCAAGGTCAACTAATTACATCATCTCCCAGAAGTTCTCCATGAAAAACTACTCAAAACTGATCAAAGCAGTACCATACATACTGCCCAGTGCTAAAGGTGTGATGCATCTCACCTGCCACATGCAAAAAGTGTGATGCATAATGGAAAGCCCTTTTGTAGGGTGCGATGAGCGAGATCATACAAATGGCACAAGTAGTTTGCTAGGTGGAGACCCTGAGAATATTATAGAAGCTACTCATTTGACACTTGCCTCCCTACATTCGCTCAAGGATGAGTAAGAGATCATGAAATCTCCAAGTGGAACCAAGAACTATCAGAGAGATGACACTAATCAAAATCCCAGAAGCTGACTCACCCCCTTGCAAATATCTATATATGGATCCCTCATCCCAGAGATCTAAAGGTTGGAATTGGGTAATTTGTAAAGAAGTGTTGTTGGTTTCTCTTTGAAGACATTGTTGGGTGATCTTGCTTTGTATGAGGTGAAGAGGGCTTTCAAGCTAGGAGGATGGCACTGGGTCAGACCAAGTGGTTGTAATCCTCTCTTCTACTACTTTTATCAATAAAGCTATTTGTGTTTTCCACCATATTCTTGTGTATCTCTAAGTGTTGATATATGCATTTGTATGGTCAATATATATCTGATCCTATATTGTTTACAGTGATAGATCTCTATGCTTTGATGATATTGTGTTGTTGTGATTCTATAGGTGCTCTTTGAATCGGGACAGGTAAGGAAGCAGTGGCGAGATTCTGTCAAAGGGGAAAGGAAACAGGCAAGGAGCCAAGTGAAAGACTGAGGTTGGCACTCTCTGCTTCTTTCTCATCTATCTCTCATAAAGGAAAATACAAGTAACTTTAGTTTGTTTGTTTCTAAGATAGGTACCCGTCTTAGTGGGACTAGCAGTTCTGAATAGACACTAGTTTTCCCGGTAACACTATCCCTTTTGGTTTGCAGACACAGCTAGAAATCAAGATTTTGGGAGACTAACGCTCTGTAACAGTGGCCACAGAGAGTTAATAGGTCCACTAACGCTCCCTATGAGCAGACACGGTGCTTTATAAAGCACTATGTAGTCTGCTAACCTGCATTAGTGTGGGAAAATAGTAAAAAATAGGGCTTCTTAGCTCAGATTCAGTGATGAATACACGTAGGGAAGATGCAACAAAATTTTTGGTGGGTCAGAAAGGGAATGCAGAAGTATAGGGAGCTCTTAGAAGGAGGAGAAAACTAAGATCTGTCTGGGTAAACCATGAACTATATGTATAGTCCCCAGCGGAGTCGCCAATTCTGCAATAGGATAAAATGTACAGTGTATGGAGAATGAATATACCCTCAAAGGTCTTCCCGGGACCTTTGGCAGACTATAAGATTATCTGCAACCATCACAAAGTTACATGCATGTTCATAAACGATAATTAACTATCAAAGTAGGAGAAGTATATTACCTCAAGCCTCTGTGTAGATTTGCTAGAGAGCACGAAGCAGCTAGGTGGAAGTCCCCTGAGCTAGCTCCAGATCAAGTCCTAGACATAGAAGAGACAAGCATAATCACAACATACAACTCTGATAACTAATACATCAATACATAAAAGAACATCTAGTTACACATAACTAAGCTACTCATGCTAAAATGTATTGGACAAACAAATGAATGAATGATAGTACCAACACCACAGAGTAGACAATACAACTGCAGTTCTATATTAATGTGGGAAGAGTGATTACAACCATTTGATGTATTAGCCTTCCGTTACCCCTCCAGCTTCTCTCTCTCTCTCCCTTCTTACCAACTTCGTATGATTTGAGACAATGCTCAACAATCAAGTATGCTATCCTTTCAAATGCTCTGACCTCTATCACCATAGCCCTAGCTTTGCTTATGTAGTGTTAGGGTTGCCAAGTTCCTCCTTGAGTTCCCTAGGGTAAAAGCAATGAAGTTGCCATGCTTTTCAGCCCTTTCCCATTTGCCTCCTTCATTAGGATTAGAAATCCTCCAGATAGGTTGAATTTGGACATTTCCTTTCTTTCCTTGAGTGTTTTTAGGAACAAATATCTAGATATTTATGAGTCAATTCATTCCTTTGACCCTTAGAACTTCACTAGGATCCACTAACTTTGTTCCCGAACTAGCAACTTGAGTTAGTTGGGTCATTAATGCACCCTTAGGCTTGCAGAGAAGCTTTATAAATTAGGTTGTTAGTGCATAGCCAGGGTTAGTGTGGAAACAAGGCATATGATCTTGGTCTTTGCTTTAGCTATCATGTCTTTCCTATCTGAGTTGATGAGGAGGTCAATTTTCTGTATAAAGATGATCGCTATCACACTTCCCATGAAGCCGCCACTGATAGATTCCACCTGCCATTGCTGATTGTGATATGCCGATCAAATCTGGACCATTGATTGGCCAAATTCGACGGCTCCTGTACATTGTTCCTTTGACCTCCGATAGGCTCTGTTTTCTCGTTTTCTCTATGTTTTTCTCTTTCAATAGTGTAATCCACCTTTTTTAAAGCTTTTCCCCTTGCAATAGTTTTTAAGTATATGAATACTTAGAGGGTTTTAGGATCCATTTTGGATCAGAAAGGGTAAACCAAAGACAGTAGCATGAAAAACTAGTTTGAGACTATTACATATCTTGGAAAAAGACCAAATTTTTGCTGATGTAGACTGTGTAACTCTAGGCCACCAGTTGACTATCCTTGGTGAAGGTGTCAAAGCAAAAAAATAAAATAAATTGATGAAAATCATGAGACATGACCCACCTAATGAGAACTTGTAGAGGAATCAACCTTCTGGAGATGAGCTCGAGCCGGACTAGAGGACCTGGCCGTGATGCCTGCTTCATCTAGCTTCTCCTATATAATGTAGCACCCATAGGGACAAGGATGAGGAGGAGAGGTTGTGAGAGCTGGAGCCTCTGCAGTTGTCAATGATGGATCTTGTTCTAGACATCTGTGAATAAGATAGGGATGACCTCCAGGAGCCATGAAAATGGGGTGGGAGGTTGAATCGAGGGGTGGGGAATTGGAAGTCAAGGGAACTAAGGAGGAGGGGGAGGGGCTGTTGGGAGGGAATTCCATTTCAAGGTTGTGGGAGAGACTCTTGAGAATGTTGGCATTGATGTCAAATGATTATGTTAAGATCACTTATCTATTTGACTGGTGTTGAGTGTGTTAAGATTAATTTAATGCAAAGGCTAAAAGTTATGTGAAGTGCCAAGGCTATGCTAATCAATGTGAAGGCTAATCAATGTGGTACATAAAGATGAAATACATATATTTCTTTGAACATAAAATGTAATTATTACTAATTGCGTTGTTAGATCAACACTATTTTATATTAGAAATAATTTTCAGAACTGAAAGTGAAGAGACAAGCTTGTCAGCAGTTTTTGGAAGTCTAAGAGACTATGCTTCATCTCATATTCCTAGAAAGAATACAAACAATCAATATGGCTTTCTTATAAAATATACAATGGGGAATGTGAAAATTGTCCTTTTTGAAAGGGAAGGAGTTTGCATCAAAGAGTTGATGAGCAGTAGCAGAAGAGAAAAAGAGTGAGAAGAAGAAGCAATTCAATAGTAAAACATGACAATAAAATTATATATGAGGTAACCAACATTTGTGACTTGAGGTTGCGATTGAGAAATTTATGTTCCCTTCTATGTTGTAGCATGAAATATAACAAGTTGTATCCTGTTGAGGTAGAAGCCTCATGAGGGTTGTAGCCTACAAAAAACTTGTGGGAATTGGAGCTTCCTTTGAGGTAGGAGCCTACAAAAATATAATGTAATAAGGAGTAGAAGCTTGCCTTCACATCACTTTCAACCTAAAGTTCATGGTTTTATCCCTTCGGGGTTTCCACTTAGATTTGATGTCTTCATGTGATTATTCTTGAATGTTGTGGAGTGTTTCGAATTCTTGATAAATAAATCTGCAAATTTCTCTCTTTGTGACCTGCAAAAGGAATTCAATAATGACCGAGAAAAAATATAAACCATTAGTCGCATAAGAAGAAAATTAAGTTGAGCTAAAGTAAAGAATTTGAATTACCGATTCACCCCCTCCCTTCTCAGTAATTACCAATCATAAATATCAATTGGTATAAGATCTTGGTTGCTTAAGTAGCAGTCTAACTGTTAGAGCCTAGATTTTCCTCAGGCTGAAAAGGCAAGGTTCTGGGTCCACATCAAAGCACGCTCAGCCTCATAGCTAGCCCTATGAGGACAGGAGAGGGCTCTCTCCGGGTAAATATCAGAAAAAGATAATCAATGGGGCTAGAGATGACTGAAAAAAAAAAAAAACTAATTTTAGGCTAGGTATGAAGTGCAAAGGATTTGATTTAAGTTTTTGGGGGTTTTTTGCTGCAAACAGGGAAAGGCAAATTGGGCTCAAGGATGGGGCACAATTTCTGCAGAGTTCTGATTGGGGCAAGGAAGGAAATCATTTTGATGCTTTAAAGTGAGTGAATGGATAGATCAAACTGGTGAGGAGCTAAGGAGAGCAAGAGAGTCTCAAGAATTCTCCTTAAACAGATGAAAACATGGAAATTTAAACAAATTCAAAGGCAGAGCATAGCAGTTAATGGATTCTACCTTAATCACACATTTGTTCAAATTTAGAAGAAGAGACAGGAAAATGGTACACATAACACTAATGAACTTACAATTACTTAGAGAAGAACACTATCAAAACATAAAGCCACATGGATCCCAAACAGTGCTGCAAAACCCTAGTCTTTCCTTAGCCAAAAATGCAGAGATAGAATGTACAATGATATGCCAAAGCAATCCCTAGTGTCCAACCCTGAAAATGACTTAGAAATTACATAATATAGACAAGACAAACCTATTCCCTTACCTCTAGGGGTCGAGCTTATCATTCTAGGAGCTATTTGAACTAATTCTAAACAAGGAACTGAAATCTAGGCAGTGAAACAACTTACCCCTATATGCTAGGAAACTGATTCATTCACTCACATTTCACCTTTTGGTGAATGAATATTCTAGAACAAGTTAAAATATGCCGATATTACATCATGGTTATCAAATTATATCATGAAATGTCAAAATTAACACCAATAAGCAAAACTGGTCAAAACTGGGCGAATTGCTGAGCTGAACAGTGAAAAATAGGCAAAAATCCCCTATGCGCCGCGCCAAAATCTGTATGCGTCGCGCCACTTTGGAGCTGATTTTGAGGCACTTCCTGAAGTCCAAATTGAGCTCACATGTGCTTGTTGGAAATCCCTACCTGTATACTTTCCAACGCAAGTTGAATTTCTGAATTTGGTGCCCATTTGCCCCTCTAAAACTTCAATCTCCCAAGACTACTTCATGTGTGTCAAAATAGGGGCAGTGAGGTTATTTTTTGAGTGTTTTCTACCTCCTGAGGACTCAAAACTTGCCCAAATTTCTTGGCCATGCACCAGAAAACATGAGGTTTCATGAAAAATCCAAAAATATAAACTTTTTTCAATTTGGAGCTCCCTAGAAAAAGCACGCGCCACATGGCGCGACACATAGGGAGGAAAACCATGTGTTAATAATTTATGTGCGTAGCACCTTTTTGAAGACCCGTTTTTAGGGCCTTCCCGGTGTCCAAATTGGCTGTAGGATAGCGTTTTGGAAAGATATTTGTGTCTAATTTCCAAGCCAACTATAATTTTTCAATTTCGAGTTCATTTACCCTGCAAAAAGTGAAATCTCCCAAGACTGGTCAAAATGTGCCAAATGAGGCTTCCTCAGAGCAGAGTGCTGTTGCAGTCAACCTTTTAAGGGCTTCCGCAACTCCAAATTGAGCTCATGATAGCTCATTGGAAAGATATTTTTGTTTAGTTATCCTTTGACTCATCAAGCAAGTCATTTGGCCAACCAAGATAGGAGAAAACTTAGTTTTCCCAAGGTCACTTCAGAGGTGCATCAATTCTACCGAGGCGACTGTATTTTTTACATTTCTCTAAAACCGTAACAGCTGTGTAAAAAATGAAAGACGCTTTTCTTCTTGGATCATTGAAGGACAAAAACCTCTCTCATCTTTTCCAAATTCATCCTTTCTAGCTCAGAAACACAATTTGAAGAAAAACCATCCCTTTTGTGTGATGAATGGCTTGCTCCTTGGAATGACTTCTCGACAAATGATGGAGATCTGATGTTCGATGATATGAAACGACCTCATACCTTCTGATATCCCTTACACCTCCTCTACTCATATATCTCTAATCCCATAGCCAACCCTAGCTCAGTGGGAGAGGAAATTTGTTAGGGTCCCACCCTAACCCCCTTATTTATGTAATGGGATCACGTCATAGTCAAGAGTCAATAAAGGCCATATTAATAATTGTAAGTGGTTAATCCGCAACTAATGACGGAACCACAATTAGTTGCAAATGGGTCGTAGTATTAGATAGATGGTATTAATAAAACCCACGGTATTGGCCCGTGGTATTGCATGTATGAGTCATATATAAAGGATAGAGACTCCCTGCGAGGAGCATCGTGTCTTATTTTGTAGTCGAGCTCTACTCCATTGGAGGTTTCCCCATCGAAGAGGCAAGTGAACATTACTCTCTGAATAATAAAATCATTTCTATTCTGTGTTCTGGGTATCTTTTCTTCGCATATTCTGTATTTGGGTATCATTTTGCAGGTTAAGAGCATAACAAGTGGTATCAGAGCACTTTCCAGGGCCGATGGGATCTCCATTTCTTAGCAAAAAAAAATTTGGCTAGAGACGTGTTCTGGCGTCTTTAAACCACGGGATCTGTCGTTGAGTGCATAAACCTGCAGATTTGTGGAGACATGCACGCAGGAAATACAAGAGGTGGTCACATCTGTTGGACTCCCTTGTAACCCCTGTGGGTACCCCTTTGAGTAGTAGCGCATTAGACAGAACCGTGCACGGATTGTCTTCCACGTACCCTCTGGGTATATCAGAAGCCCCTTAGGCTCCCTTGAAACCTCGCCATAGATAAACCGTCGGCCGTCTTGCGGCTATAGTACACCGAGAACAGCACTCGGGGAGATTACTCGCCCGTACGATAGGGTAGTCGGGTTGTACGGCTAAGGGTACGGTCGATCCTCCTTAGTTAGAGCCCTGAAACATTGGGCCAAGTACTACTGCCAGACCCTTATGTATATTGAGATCTATAGCACCTGACACTCCTCAAGACCATAGTTCCCTTTTCTATCGAGGGATCACACAGCATCTCTTCCAGATCCACCTATGCAAAGGGGTGTAGCAACAGCAGACATCAGTCCCGCAGTCTCGAGTTTGCAAATCAGCCATTCCGATCTATTAGATCCATTAGATCCGCAGAAACAATCTGTTCCGCCATCAGATCCGCCATTCAGATCTCTCAGATCCACCAGTTCGGAGTCGTTGTGAAGGGTTCCTATACCGGGGTATAATTTTCGCAGGACTTTTGGCCGCATTGACATTTTGAGGATTTGGCCACTGCAGTATTGATAAGGAAGGAGTAAAACTCCGTTAGGAGTTTTCAGGAAAAAAAAAAAAAAAAAAGAGTCTGAGATCTTTCGAGGTGCTTATTGGTGATCTAGCCCATCAGAATCAGGATGACGAGCTGAGCACGATGGTACCATTCACTTCTTAGTGAAAATTTTTTAGGCAGTCCCAATTTTAAAAAAAAATCCGGTTGGTGTATGGTAGAAACTAGAGCTCAAGCGATGGCCAATGAAAGGATGGACAAACTTGAAGAATCAATGCACAACCTCCACCTTCAGCTTACTGGACTATGTAGCATGGTCAAGAAAATAGTCCCGAAGGGCAAGGAGCAAGCCCACGAGGAGAGTATAATGGCACTGAACACAATGAGGGTGAGTCTAGCCACTCTCCTCACGTCTGGCACACCCACCCACCACCCAGTCAGCGACCTCCCAAGTTGGATATGCATAAATTCGACGGTTCTCACCCGTTGGCATGGATAGCACAAATGGAGCAGTATTTCAAACTGAATCAGATCTTCGATGATGCCACTCAGCTTATGTTGGGGAGCATGTACTTGGACAATGAAAGGTGGCAATGGTGGGAATGGCATCAGCGTTGCACTGGACCTTTTAGGACTTGGACAAATTCACCAAAGCTCTTCAAGACCGCTTTGACCAGGAATCATCTTTTTTGGGTCGTCTTACTAAGCTCCGACAGACTGGTACAGTGGATGAATATATTACAAATTTTGAAGCCTTAGCCTTCCGCACTTGGGGTCTCTCAGATGTGTTCTACACGGAATGTTTTACCAGCGGTCTTAAAGAAGCTATCAAAGCCCAAGTCCTACTGCACCACCCTCCCACATGGATGGAGGCTTGCAAGGTAGCTCGTAACGTGGAACGTGCATTAGTAGCCCAATACAGTCGCCCAAATTTCTCCGCTAAAGGTCGCCCCCCACAGGCTCACAACACGACTCAAACACTTAAGGTCCAAAAGGTGTCACCTGCAGAAATGGCCGAAAGAAGAAAGCAAGGCCTATGTTACTACTGTGATGAAAAATACTCCCCAGGTCATAAATGCAAAGAGCCCAAATTTTTTCAAATTGATGCCACTGACTACAGCTCAATAGAGGAAGATCCACCACTAGAGGAACAGGAGCTGCTAGAAGAAGACAACCAAAAGGACAATGTCTCTGACGAACCAGTTATTTCGTTGCATGCTTTGGCAGGGATTTCTTCCCCTCAAACTCTCAAAATCAAAGGTTTTATTAAACATCGCCCAGTAGTAGTCTTGATTGATAGTGGAAGTACACATAATTTCATCCATCAAAAAGTCGCAGAAGCAGTGCATTGTTTTGTACGAGCAGTTTCTAACTTCCAAGTTCAAATTGCGGATGGAGGCACAATGAAATGTGAATGCCGCTGTGAAAATGTCAAACTTCAAATGGGGGATTATCAGTTGAAAACCCACATGTTTGCCATACACATGGGGGGTTGTGACATTGTCCTCGGCGCTGAATGGCTCCGCATTCTTGGGCCAATCACAATGGATTTCCAGGAGTTATATATGAGTTTTAAGCAGAACAACTACACATATACCCTCCGTGGACTCCAGGCGGGAGCCCCCTCTATCATCAGCTCGCATAGGATGGAAAAATTGTTAAAAAAGGGCAATCATGGAGTTGTAGCTCAATTTAATGCCATCCAGGCAGTCGAAACAAAGCCTCTACCAATTCATCTTGAGATGCAATAGATTTTAAATAACCATTTGCCGGTCTTTGACAAGCCTCATGAGCTTCCACCCTCGCGAGGGGGACATGATCATAGCATCACCTTGGTTCCAGGGGCCCAACCCCCAAATGTGCGCCCATACAGATATCCGTTCACCCAAAAGAATGAAATAGAAAAAATCATCAAGGAACTTTTGGAAGTAGGTGTCATTCGTCCCAACATTAGTCCTTATTCATCCCCAGTGGTCATGGTGCTTAAGAAAGATGGGGAGTGGCGGATGTGTCCCGACTTCAGGGCCCTCAATAAGTTGACAGTCAAAGATAAATTTCCCATCCCGATGGTTGATGATTTGCTGGATGAACTCAATGGGGCTCAATTCTTCACTAAGCTGGATCTTCGCTCAGGATACCACCAAATTCGCATGAAGGAAGTCGACATCCCCAAGACTACTTTCAGAACTCATGAAGGCCATTATGAATTCCTGGTCATGCCATTTGGTCTTTGTAATGCCCCCTCTACTTTTCAAAGCCTTATGAACCACATTCTCAAACCATATCTCAGGAAATTTGTCCTTGTTTTCTCTGATGACATCCTCATCTATAGTTGCACTTGGGCCGCACATCTTCAACATGTAGATCTACTCTTGCAACTGCTCCGCAAGCATAAATTATTTGTCAATATGTCCAAGTGTTCGTTTGGCATGGTAGAAGTAGAGTATTTGGGCCACATTGTGGGGCGTGAAGGTGTCAAGGTGGACCCCGAAAAGATCCAGGCAATGCAGGAATGGCCTCAACCTAAGACCTTGAAGAGCTTGAGAGGATTTTTGGGTCTCACAGGCTATTATCATAAATTTGTCCTCAACTATGGTCGCATAGTGAAGCCCCTCACCCAACTCCTAAAGAAAAATTCATTCTTCTGGAATGAGGAATCACAACAGGCCTTTACAGCTCTAAAAAATGCCATGTGTTCCACTCCAGTCTTAGCACTACCTGACTTCACCAAATCTTTGTCATTGAATGTGATGCTTCAGGTACAGGTATTGGGGCAGTCTTAATGCAGGAAGGGTGACCGTTGGCCTTCACAAGCCAACAACTCAGTGGGAGGAATCTTGGCCAATCTACCTACAAGAAGGAAATGATGGCCATCTTACATGCAGTCGAGACCTGGCAACCTTACTTATTGGGGTGACATTTCCAAATCCGCACAGATCATCATAGTCTTAAATATTTTTTGGAGCAACGCCTATCCTCCCCATAACAAAATAAATGGCTAGCCAAAATGCTGGGATATGATTATGAGATCATTTACAAGAAAGGGAAAGACAATAGTGTAGCAGATGCATTATCTCGCCAATTTGAGGAGGAAAGTACTCTGCTAGCAATTTCCCTCCCCATTCCAGAATGGATTGAAGAGGCTCGCAGGGAATGGTTTTCACACCTCGGGCTCTCCCAACTCATTTCTCAATTGCAGGTAGATCCAAATTCCACCAAGGGCTACCCATGGCAGGATGATATTCTTCGCTACAAGGACATAATCATAATATCACCAACATCCACCCTCAAAAGTCGCATTTTGGCAGAATTGCACTCATCTCCCATTGCAGAACATTCAGGCTTTCAGAAGGCGTATGCTCGCACCAGAAGATCATTTTTTTGGACAGGCATGAAAAAGGACATCCTTACTTTCGTAGCAGAATGTGATGTCTGTCAATGCCACAAAGGGGAAACCGTCAACACACCAGGTACATTACAACCATTGCCCATTCCGACATCAATTTGGACGGAGGTTTCTATGGATTCCATCACAGGTCTTCCAAAATCAAGGAACAAGTCAGTCATCATGGTGGTTGTGGAACGACTGTCGAAGTATGCTCATTTCTGCGCCCTACCCCACCCGTTTACACCAACTTTGGTTGCTCAATCTTTCATGGATCAGATCTTCAAATTGCATGGCATGCCCACTTCTATTGTGTCCGACCGCGACCCGATCTTCACCAGTAATTTTTGGCAGGAACTCTTCAGAATACAAGGCACTCAACTCAAACTCAGTACTTCCTATCATCCGCAAACAGATGGTCAAACCGAAGCCGTCAACAAATGTCTAGAAACCTACCTTAGGTGTTTCACTTCAGAAAAGCAACACCTTTGGGTACAGTGGTTACCTCTGGCTGAATGGTGGTATAACACCAACTATCATGCAACCACCAAAATGACTCCCTATGAAGCAGTATATCGTCAACTCCCACCTTCACCTACTTCGTATCTCAAGGGATGCTCAAAAGTACAAGCAGTGGATCAACTCCTACAACACCGCACAACCATGCTCGCCCATCTTCAAGCGAATCTTCATCAAGCTCAGAACCGCATGAAGCAACAGGTAGACCAGCATCGCTCAGAGCGCCAATTTCAAGAAGGGGATCAGGTCTTTTTACGACTACAACCATATAAGCAAACATAACTCAAGGACAATGGGTGTCAGAAACTCTCTCCCAAATTCTACGGACCATATCAAGTACTTCAGCGCATTGGAGAAGTGGCCTACAAGTTGGCCTTGCCACCTACTGCAAAAATCGATCCAGTTTTCCATGTCTCATGCCTCAAGAAAGTGATTGGGAACAATTGTAGAATTCAGACTAGTCTACCTGAATTGGATGAAGAAGGGTCCATCTGGCTTCAACCCGAACAGGTCCTAGACACACGAGACAAGCAACTGCGCGGCCGCATGATTAAGGAAGTCCTCGTCAAATGGAAAGACACCTCTCCGGAAGATGCAACTTGGGAACCAGCCACTATTCTTCAGCAGTTTCCGCAACTTCAGCCTTGAGGACAAGGCTCGTCTTAAGGGGGAGGGCACGTTAGGGTCCCACCCTAACCCCCTTATTTATGTAATGGGATCACGTCATAGTCAAGAGTCAATAAAGCCCATATTAATAATTGTAAGTGGTTAATCCGCAATTAATGACGGAACCACAGTTAGTTGCAAATGGGTCGTAGTATTAGATAGATGGTATTAATAAAACCCACGGTATTGGCATGTGGTATTGCATGTATGAGTCATATATAAAGGATAGAGACTCCCTGCGAGGAGCATCGTGTCTTATTTTGTAGTCGAGCTCTGCTCCATTGGAGGTTGCCCCCTTGAAGAGGCAAGTGAACATTACTCTCTGAATAATAAAATCATTGCTATTCTGTGTTCTGGGTATCTTTTCTTCGCATATTTTGTATTTGGGTATCATTTTGCAGGTTAAGAGCATAAAAAATTAGGGTTTGGGGATTTATGGTTAGAATTCTAGGGTTTTACATTCGGAAATTTTGTGAAAGGGAATTTGGGATATGGGATGGGGTTAGTAATTTTAGGGGGGTAGGGAACAATGAAATCAAGGATAAAAGGAATAAGGGAGACAAGAGAATGATGGAAAGAGCAAACTTGGTGGCAAATAGTTGATAAAACCCTAGGCAACCATTTTTATATGAGAACTTTGACATGGTGGGGTTTAGACCATCACCATTGATCAATCACCATATCATAGGAAAAATTTGAATGAAATGCAATGATTGAGGCTCTACCTAGAAAATCCGTGTGAATTATTGGCAATTTGGACGAATTTTGAGCAGTTTCGAGCCTTTAAGTGTATGCGCCGCGCAGGACGCCCAATGCACCGCGCCTCCCCAGTGCATCGTGCCAGTGTTGTTTTACACTGTGAAATGCGGCCCAATGCGTCGCGCCTGGTGGGTGGCTGAGCCTCCTGCCCAGTGTGCCGTTGAATTGGAGCGATTTTCACCCAATAACCTCACTTGCTTACCAAAATTTCTCTATGTTGCTTCTCCACGTTTCCACTTTAGCTCTTTGATGTATTTAGTATGCAAATGAACTCTTGGAACACAACAATGATATATATGCCAAGGATTTAACTCTTGATTTCAAAAACCAATTTGTCATGTTGCAAACTTTGACACTTCACTCTGAAACTCTGTTTTTTGCTTCCTTTATGATTTTTTTGAGCTGAATGATGAAACTCTGTCTATTTTTGCAAGGATAGCTATCATTGGATTCGCCAAAGGAGACCAGGGTTGTGCTTGAAGAATTTCACAACTGAAGGAGCTTTGAGAATTACATATTTATTACAAAAAACAAATTTGATGATTTCTTCTTCAAAACAGAGTTTTGAAGAAGAATCATTCTCGAGCATTATTGATGATGAAAATTCTGAAATGAAAACTTATTGGAGACATCCTCATGGCCTACTGGCATTATTTGACATTCTGAAGACCAAACCCTAGACCTAATGACTGAAATGACTCTTTGCTGACCGCGAGACCAAACAAGACTGCACATGACTTTAAAATTGAATTTAATGAGGAGACACGGACCAGTAGATACATGACATGAGGGGCATGAGTGAAAAGACCCTTCCATCAAAAGATCGATGCTCCTAATGGAATGCAGATGATCGAGCTGAATGAGACACCTAAAATGAAATGCAACAAAAGAGATTTTGATTGCTGACGGAGGGCTAAACAGCTGAACAGACAAACTCTAACACTAACGACTGGAAAGAGGTCCTAAGTCAGTAAAATGGCTACTCAAGAAGGATGCTAAAAAAATAGGCTCCTCTATTTACTGATACAAAATATGCCTTCTAGAAAGTGAGAATGAAGACATATTTAATCTCTCTAGGAATAGAAGTCTTAGCTACTGTGATGATGGGGTATGAGGAACATAAGGAAACAACTAGTGACAAAGATGCCAGACTAGATTTTATAGCTAATGCAAAAGATATGAATTCACTTATGGGTGATCTATGTGAGTCTAAATTTATCAAAGTAATGCATTGTGAGACAAGTAAAGATATTTGGGTTAAATTAGAAAATATTCATGAAGGAGATAAAAAGGTGAATATGGCCAAATTACAAGTGTATAGAACGAAGTTTGAGACCTTAAAAATAAATGAAGATGAAGATATAGCTAAATTATTTCTAAGAGTTGATGAAGTTGTAAATATCATGTTGGGTGTAGGAGAAAAAATCAAAGAAAGTGTAATATTTCAAAAAATATTGAGGTCATTGCCTTCGAAATTCAATCCTAAGGTTTCAGTTATAGAAGAAACAAAAAACTTTGAGACTTTGAACAGAGATCAACTACATGGTTCTTTAACAACATATGAGATGAGAATTCTAAAAGGGAAGGCAACTAGTAGAGAGGAAACTTTCAAGGTAGACAATCTCATAAAAGAAAAGGAGTGGTCATGCTCAGGTTCTAATGAAGAAGAAGAAAAATTTGTCAGAAGGTTGAAGAAAGGCACATGTATGTATAAAGGAAAACTTCCATTTAAGTGTTTTAACCATGGAAAAGTGGGACATTATGCATCAAAATTCACTTATAAGAAAGAGGAAAATCAGCCTAAAGGGAAAGATAAGAACAAGTCTAACAAAATGGAGAAAGAGAGACAATTCAAAAGAAACACATTCTATGCCCAGGAAGATAGCGGTGGATCTGAAAGTTTCAATGACTCCTCTAGTGAATATGGAACCACTAAATTCATGATGATGGACTTGGAAGAACTTGAAAAGGATTTCCAAGAATATGAAGAAGAAGAGGAAGGATAGGTAGACCTTGAGGGGGAGTTAATCAGTTCCCTAGATGAAATAGAAAGGCTTAAACTAAAGAATAGAAAGCAGAAAGCGATCCTATTGAAATATGTAAAGGAAGAATCAAATTCAGAAGACATTATCAATTTGAAAGTTGAACTTGAAGAAGTAAAGGAGGTGGAAGACATTTTAATGAAGCAAATAAAAGAAAAAACCCAGGAGTATGAAAGATTGGAGGAAGAGGTGGTATGCCTAAAGAAGAAGTTTGAGAAGGCTCAAACTGAACTAAACATGAACATTTAGCAGATTAAAGGGTCTAGAAAAATGGATGTGATATTAAATTCTCAGAGGTATCCACTCATAAATACTTGGTTAGGCTATGAAGGAGAATCGAATAAATATAAGACAAAAGATAAAAGGACAATCACATTTGTAAATGCTACTAGGGGAGAGGATGACAACTCACATCAATATGAGAAAAAAAATTTGAGAAACACTCCAACATCAAGTGAACAACTGCAAAGGAACATTGTTGGTAAAGTACATAAGTCAAAAGAAATGGATAATCAAACAACAATCTATCAGAAACCACACGTTTTCTGGAGAGAGGATTATCAAAGGTCAAGATGGTTAGATTCTCAAATAACATCCACTACTAGGTACAAATATTTCTTTTATGGATATTGGTATTGTTGTAAAAGTTTTGGACATAAAGACATAAATTGTAGAGCTTATGTTAGAAAAATTGGTTTGGGAAATATTAAGATGAGAGAATGAATTCACAAACATTAAAAAAACATGAATTTAGACAAAAAAGCATTTTCTCCTCTCCTTGATATCATTGAATGTTTCTATTGTCACAACTTTGGGCATAATTCATATGAATGTTATCTTAAGGACAATGGGTTAACATCTCAGAATATGTATAGAACAAATGGATGCATGCAATGGAGAAAGAAGGTAGAAGAAAATAAACCTAATAAGTGTGACCTAGTCCTGTATTCTCAAGATCAAAACAATAAATGGTATGTGGACAGTGGCTGCTCTAGACATATGATAGGAGATAAAAGAAAGGTTTGTTTCCCTGAATGAAAATAAAACTGGAAATGTCACATTCGGTAATGATGAAGCAGGAATAATTAGAGGAAAAGGTACAATTAGTCTGAACAACTGAAGAGGAAATACTTAAGATGTATTGTTTGTAGATTACCTAAAACATAAATCGTTGAGTGTAAGTCAGATGTGTGAAAAAGGTTGTGATGGTCTCTTTAGAGCTCAACACTGTGAAATCAGGTCAACATCTATAGGGATTGTTCTGGCTAAAGGAGTTCGAACTGAAAATAATGCACATATCTTGAAAGAAGAGAGTGAGGAATGCTACATCAGCAAACAAGATGAATTCTGGCTATGCCATAGGAGATTGGGGCATCTCAACTTTGATCACATCATCAAACTCAGCAAGAAGAAAGTAATTAAAGATCTACCAACAATAAAGAAGCCTCAAAACACTATCTGCAAGTCATGTAAAATGGGAAAACAAACACGACAATCATTCAAATTCAAAGATAAACTATCTAGTAAGCCTTTGTAACTAGTTCATATGGATTTGTGCGGGCCTTCCAGAAAAAAAGCACTAGGAGGAGAACAATACTTCATGCTGGTAATCGATGACTATTTGAGATTGACTTGGGTGGGATTTCTTAGAAATAAGTCAGAAGAATTTGAGAAATTTAAAACATTCAAGGCATTGGAAGAAAATCAAACAGAATCCAAGATAAAGTGCATAAGGTCAGACAGAGGAGGTGAATTTACATCAGATGAGTTTGCAGACCTGTGAAATGAATTTGGGATAAAGAAACAACATATTATTGTAGACACACCATAAAACAATGGACTTGCAGAGATACAAAACATGTCTATTCAACAAATAGCTAGAGCCATAATGCAAGAAAGAAACATTGCTCAAACCTATTGGGCAAAAATGGTGCATACAATAATACATATTCTCAATAAGGCACATCTCATACCAAACTGTGATAAGACACCATATGGACTGTGACACGGGAAACCAACATCAATCAATAATTTTAAAGTTTTTGGGAGTAAATGTTATATCAAAAATAATGATGAAAATCTATGAAAGTTTGATGCTCGATCTGATGAAGGAATATTTTTGGGATATTCATCAAAAAGTAAGGGATACAGATGTTATAATAAAATATTGCATAAGATTGTGGAATGCATATATGTAAAGGTTGATGAAGAGCTACCCAATAAGAACACGAGAAAAGGTTTTATCAATCCTCCAGATCATCACTATCATATAAGTAAAGAGAATGAATTACGAGATGAAGAATTAGAAGATACTAAGATTCATTCAAAAGGAACTTCAAGACATAGTCAAAAGAATCACCCTGAAAATCAAATTATTGGAGATAAAAGTGAAGGAGTACAAACAAGGAGGAAACTAGCAGAAAAATATGAGCATGTTCAAATAGCCACGTTGTCACAGATAGAGCCAAAGAACTTTGAAGAGGCAAGTGTTATAGCCTAAATCTACCTCAGGCTGAAGGAAGGCAGGTCTAGGGTAACATCAAACCACACTTAACCTAGTAGTTAGCCCTACCAGGTCGCGAGAGGGCTCTCTCCTTGTCAATCTCAGGAAAATATAACAAATGAGGCTTGATATGATTGATGTAAAGACTAATTTTAGGCTAGGTATATGCTCAGAGGAGTTTGACTTGGTTTTATGGTGTTTTGTTGGATCATATGTGAAAGGTAGTTTTGGGTCTGGGGAATGGAATCAGTCTTGCAGAGGTTTCTGTGGGGCAAGGTAGGCAAATGGTTTAGTACTTTGAATTAAGTGAAATGGAAAGTATTAAGACTAGTGAGGAGTTGGAGAGGGCATGAAAGTATCAGGAATCCTCTTCAAACAGTTGAAAACATGTAAAACCAAATAAACCCTAAGGTAGAGCACTACAACATCAATGATTTCCACCTTTATACTTGATTCATTTAGTTAAGCTGAAAAGAGAGAGATGATGACACACATAAACACATGATAACTTGAATCATAGAAAGAAAAACAATAATAAATCACCTTGCCACAAGAATCCCACAAAATGTTGCAAACCCTGGTCTATTTCCTTGCCAAACTGTAGAGATGAATGTACAATAATGCTCAAAGCATTCACAAGAGTCCAACCTTGACAAATGACTAAGAAAGTACAATATATAGACAAAAAAACTACCCATGCTAGCCTTTAGGGGTCGAATCCATGAGTCTAGGAGCTGTTTCAACAAGATCTAAACTATGAACTGAAAAATAGGTAGTGGAAAATCTTGCCTCTAAAGCTATGGCAACTGATTCATTCAGTTCAAAACCACATATACATGATGTATCTACCTCCTTGAGTCAATTTTCATCATTTTTACATCAAAGTACACCAATTTACATCAATTTACATTATGAATTTGACCATGAGAGAGAAAAAATCAAACTGAGAAAAAACTAGGCAAAAATTTTGAGTTTTGGGCAAAATTGAGCAAATTGTGCTTGATGCGCAGCGCCTTTTCCGAGCTAAATTTGGAGTACTTCCCGTTCACCAAATTTGCTCCAAGTTGGCTTTTTGGAAAGCTCTATCTGTCTACTTTCTAGGACAAGTGGAATTTTTGAATTTGATGTCCATTTGCCCCTCCAAAAATCAGTTCTCCTAGCACTGCTTCCTGTGGGTCCAAAAAGTGGTAGATAGGGCATTTTTGAGGTGTTTTTTGCGCTTTAGGTGACCCAAACCTTCTCCAAAATTCATGAGATTTTCTGGGTTTTCATATTTTTTGATGAGGAATCCAAAAATTTAGACTATTCTTCAAAATTCCAAGCCATCTAAATTCGCAGTGCCCCATTCTTCAAAATTCCAAGCCATCTCAATGCGCAACGCCACTGGCGTTGCGCATCAGAGGAAAATTCCTATGTTGCAAAATTTGATGCATAGCGCCACAGATTTGATGCGCAGTGCCATTTTGTAGACCGATTTTGGAGGCCATCCTGGTGTCCAATTTGGGTGTAGGATTTTTCATTGGAAAGCTTATTGAGTCTACTTTCGAAAACATCTTGAATTTCTCAATTTGGAGTTCATTGCCCTATCAAAAGTCAAATCTCCCAAGATTGGTCAAAATGTGCAAAATGAGGTTTCCTGAACGCAGAGTGTTGTTGCAGTCAACATTTGAAGGTCTTCCTCAATTCCAAATTGAGCTCAGGATAGCTCATTGGAAATATATTTGTGTCTAGTTATTATTTTACTCATCAAACAAGTCATTTGGCCAACCAAGCTAGGAGCAATCTTGATTTTCCCAGGTCACTCAAGAGGTGCAGCAATTCTCCTGAGGAAAATATATTTCTGACATTGCTCTACAACCATGACACTTGAGTGAAAAGTGAAGGAGGTTTTTCTTCCTTGGCCTATTATGGACAAAAACCTCCCTCATTTTTGTCAAATTCATCTTCTATTTCTCATAAACATCATTTTAGTAAAACCTACCCCGATGTGTGGAACAGAGGATTTGTAGAAATGAAGGGAAATGAAGGGGATAAGAGGCTTCTAAATTCTTGAGGAAATTTTGGGAAGTAGGGAGGGATGTTAGGAAGCAAGGGAAAGTGAAATTTCAAATTTTGAGTGAGGGGAAGGGGTCCAAAAGGGAAAAACACAGGCTTATCCTAGAAAATTGTCAAATTGTAGCAAGAAACTAGGGTTTGTGGGAAAATGAGGAATTTGAGGGATATCAGTGATGGGAAGTGTTTGATAAGGTACATTAAGGATAGGGGAAGGTGCAGGAGCATCCGGATGCAAGCTTTGTTGATGATTTGACCATCCAAGAGAAATTACCTTCAAAACCCTAGGAGATGGAAATGAAGCTTACCCAAGTACAATTGAAGCATGAACAAGACTTAAAATGACCCATTGGAACCTGAAACGATGATGAAATGGTGGTAAAAATATAATGGATGAGGACAAGGAAGATGAGTATGAAGAATTTTTACAAATGTGGAATGGAGTTGGGGAATGAAGGAAGAGGTTGTGGAAATTAGGGTTTTGAGAGGGACTTAGGGTTTGATGAAGGGAGTGAGTTTTCTTAGGGGGTGGGATATGGAAAATAGGATAAATGGAGTGATTTGGGGTAATAATAGAGTGAAAAGGGGTTTAATTATGTTTTTGTGATGGTGGAACGAAAATTGCACAATGAAATGGAAAACAGTAATGACAAGCTAGGGTTTCATTTTCCACATGCAAGATTTATGAAGAACACAAGTGTGACCTCAAATTCAGCCTTAGGAGGATGATTACTTACTTGTAGAATGAAGATGTAGCAATTTTGAGGGTTATGGCACCATTTGGAGTGATGTAGGAAGAGCTGGACTAATGCGCAGGGCATTGGGCCCAATGCGCAACACACTCGTGATGCGTAACGCCTGTTCAAAATAACACTAACACTGCAGGAAAGCCTCTGATGCGTAGCCCCAGGCTAAGTTGCTTGAAAAACAGGGTTTTTTGTCTCCTTGGCTCCAAATCTCGATTTTTGCTCTCCAAGGGTATTTTTCACCATGAAATGACAAATGACTCCCCCTTTCACTTTAAATATGGATGACTTTTAATTTTCACTTATCTCAAACCCACTTTTCTAATGTCAAAGTCATTTTTGGTCTTGAGCTTTGTTTTTCCATTGAAATTGACTTTCTTTTCACTTGGTAAATTGATGCATTGATTCTTTGCTTTTTGTCTGCAGTGGCTGGAGTTGGAAAGGTTTGCTAGAGTAGCTGCTTTGAACTTATTACATATAGAAAAAATTGGAATTACATAAAAAAATTTACATAGAAATAAAAACTCTTTTTTTTCGTTGTCAAGGTTTGCTAGAGTAGCTGCTTTGAACTTATTACATATAGAAAAAATTGGAATTACATAAAATTTTGTACATAGAAATAAAAAATCTTTTTTTTTCCTCAAAACAGAGTTTTGAGGTAAAAACCACTTATTGATCATAACATCATTGAAAATTTTGATTTTGTGAATTTATTGGACCTCCTCATGTGCCTGTTGACTGTTTATTTAGTTTTCACTGACCATGGTGACAAACCCTAGACCTAATGAGACCTAAAACGGTAAAATGACTTTTGCAAATGGAATGTAATAAAATGATAGCAAATGACATGTACATGTAAAAATATGCCAGCAGATAAATGGTAAGAGGGAAATTGACAAAGAACCACTACCATCAATTGATCCATAACCTAATGGAATGCAGCTGATGAGTGCATGTAAAAAGAGAAATTTGATCACTGATGGAGGGAACAGCAAGTAAAGGCAAAATTTGGATAGATGATATGAATGAGGAGTTAGGCCAAATTGAGAAGAACGAGACTTAGGAACTAACACCAAGACCTGTAGGAAAGAATGTCATTGGAACAAAATGGGTATTCGAAAATAAGATGAATGAATAGGGTCAAGTTGTTAGAAACAAATCCAAACTTGTGTGTAAGGGTTACTCACAAGTAGAATGTCTTGATTATGAAGAGAATTTTACACTAGTCATGAGACTAGAGGCAATCAGGATGTTTTTGGCCTTTACATGCTACAGTGATTTCAAGGTGTACTAGATGGACATGTAGTCTGCCTTCCTAAATGGTGATCTTGAGGAAGAATTCTATATGGAACAACCTGAGGGTTTTTCATTATCATATAAACCTAACTATGCACTATATGGTCTTAAACAAGCACCATGGGTGTGGTACTCTAGATTGGACAAGTACCTTCGGAAAAGGGTTTCAAGAGAGGAGGCGCTTATAATAATATGTACATAAAGGCTAATGGAGATGAATTACTAATTATAGTTGTGTATGTGGATGACGTTATGTTTGGCAGCAATAAATATCATCTAGTATAATGGTTTTGTGAAGAGATGAAGACCGAGTTGGAAATGTCCATGATTTGAGAACTTACCTTCTACCTAGGGTTCGAAATCCTACAAAATCTTGGAGGAATATTCATTTCTCAAGAGAAATACCTAAGAGATATGTTGAAAAGGTTTCAAATGGAAGATTGTAAACCTGTCTCAACACCCATGACTACTAGATGTAAGTTATGTGCGGATGATGAAGGATCAAAAGATTTATAGATATATGATAGGAGATCATACCTAATAGATTCTCTACCAGATATAATGTTGGTGGTCGGATTAGTAGCAAGATATCAATCAACACCCAAACAAAGTCATATTTTAGCAACAAAAAGGATATTCAGATACTTGAAAGGGACTATAGGCTATGGTATCTAAAAGGTAAGGAATTTACATTGACAACATACATAGATGCAGATTGGGCTAGTTGTGTAGATGACAGAAAAAGTACAAGAAATGGTGCATTCTACTATGAGAGTCTTTGGTAGCATGGATAAGAAAAAAACAAACATCAGTTTCTATAGTAGTTGCAGCCTGTTGCACACAAGTGTTGTCAATGAAGCAGACACTTCATGATATGAGGGTAAATTATAGTGATCCTATCTCTATCAAATGCAACAATACAAGTGAAATAAGCATTTCAAAAAATCCTATGCTTCATTCAAAGACTAAACATATCCCTATAAAGTACCACTTTCTCATAGAGAAAGTGGTTGAGAAAACAATGAATATTGAGTACATACCCACAAGAGAACATATAGCAGACACATTTACAAATCCCCTTTCTAAAAAACCATTTGAGTATCTGAGAAACAAGTTAGGGATAATGCCTGCAAGTGCTCCTCACTGATGTAACTTCAAAAAGAAGAGTCCAAAAACTTGAAACTAAATGCACCATCTAAGGGGGAGACTACAAGAGGAGGAAGAAGTAAAGAAGATGAATATGAAGCATATGATTTTGTCAAGAATTTGAAGTTATTAAGAAGTGGCAAGAACAAAGACAACATCAAATAGTGAAGTCAAGGAATCTTATTCATGAGCAAGCAACATCAATCAAGTGCATCGTCCCAAAGTTCAGCCTTCAATGCAAATTTTTTTAAAGAAATGCACACATGTATATATCCTGTAAGTAAGCATGTATATAAATGTTTTCAAAATGAAAATTTGCATATCTAAACAAAGCATGTTGGCATCATCAAAATTTTCTCAAATATCTTTATTTTCTAAATGTTTATGGAGAATGCAACATTGTAAATCATAATGACCCTTGTACTTAACTGTCATGTGGTCCATGAAGTAAGCAAAAATGTGACCTCTGCAATTATATGAAAGCAAAAACATTGTCATCTCATCTTAAGGAGCTAATTTATACATATATATGTTTGGTTACTAATAGCCCTCATCATGAAGCAACATGAGGTCATCATCTGAACCATATTACTTGCAAATTCTATCCAAAAAGGCTTAGCAGGTAAGCAGATAATCAAGTTCAAATTGTTGCAAAGGAACATAAGTCTGCTACTCAAGAAAATTATGAAGATGGGTCTACAATCATAAAGATATCATACACTACAATATCTTAATGCATCACCAGGATATTTCCAAATCCTTCAGTGTTGTAGTATAAGAGCAAAGATTTGAATGCAAATGATGGAAATCCACATGCTCATAGGGACATGAGCATAAAATCAATGCATCAAGATCTCATCTCTATATCCAATCAAATCAACAATATCAACAAGTTCTTGACATCAGTATATAATCAAAATGACTAATTTTTGTAATGTAGAAAAAGAAATAACATCTAACACAGGAAAAGGCTATTCTCAAAATCTCTGAAAACAAATTTTTCTTGGCACAATACTGTGTGTAGACCCTTGAAGCAAATGAACAAGTTAATGAAAGCCATAGTTAATAAACCCAGTTCAGAAAATACAGACATTGAAAGGAAAACTCAAAGCATTTGCTAATGGACATGAAGAACCAAATGCATTATTCGATAGTAGCTTGCTACGATGGATACATTTGTCCACAAAAGAACTTGGAGAAATTCGATAATCTTGAGAAATTCCATCACTAATTGGTTCCCAAAAAGAAACATTGTTGACATAGATTTCAATTCAAATCTTTGTCAATACAATCAGATAACCCAATAAAATTGGAGACAAAGCAAGAAGAGACTTAATCAGTTTAAAGAATTCACACTTGTATACTTATGCAATCGTACCAACTCAAATGGTAATAAATAAAACAAACTGAGGACAATGGAATGTAACACATGAATAAGAGTAGGAATAATATCTGTTCATTTCACCAGGGATCGATGCGTTGAACAAGAGTGGTTTTATTCCATGGTTAAATGCAGCAGGTGACAATGAGGATAGTTGAATGTAACACATGAGCAGGAGCAGGAAGGATATCTGTTCATTTCACAAATGATCGATGCATTGAACAAGAGAAGTTTTATTCCACAATTGAATGCAGTGTTCATTGCAGTCAACATTAATGCATTCATTGATATCTACATTATGGACAAGTTTGATTCATCCATTGGCAATTGTAGTGAATAAATGGCTGGTTGGAGGGCGTTAATTTTCTAACATGGGTTTGGTAGCATCCAATCCATGGTAAAAATGTTGGAAACGTTATTATTATTTTCTGGCATATCGTGGTTATTGTTATTATTATTATTTTCTGGCATACCATCTTTATTATTATTTTTTGGTGAATATTCATATGCATTTCATTGTATATACACTTGATGCCAACGCGTTGTACAAAAATTATTATACCACTCCAACATCTGAACTGTACACAAGATATCACAACAAATATGCATATGTTAAGAGTGAAAACATAGATTGTATCAAGATCAAATGTCCAAATTAAGAGTGTGAGGAGTTTGTAACCATCCAAGATCGAATATCTATATTGTAACCATCTTCTATTCTTGAAGGCATAATGCGAGAGTCCAATGAGTCTTGTTTCCACCACCATCATTATTCAGAATTGACATGCGAGAACCCTCTTGATGGTGCTCTTCATCCTTCCAATCATGTCGATTATCCTTATCCTTGTGTCACCACCCTCCACATAGAGAGGTTCAAAATGGTCATTTCAGGTTTAGAGGTCCCATTGGTAGTGAGGTTCAGAGGTTCCCTTGATCGTTTGAGGTTTAGAGGTCCCCTTGGCCATGAGGCTGCATGAATATCCTCGTGTTGGGTCTTCTAATTCTGTGCTGGCAAGAGGCGTGGCTGCATTTTTTGTTGAAGGCATATCATGGTACTCACCTGCTCAAATAGTGGCTCTCACGCGATATTTTATTCAAATGTTGTGTTGTGCAAAGAGCTTGACACCTTCAAGAAATAATGGGTTTCTGAACACGCTCAAACTTGGTGAACCCAACGTGAATGAACACGCAACCTGCTGATGCAGAGGAAGGCACTTCAACTTTTCATGGAGGCTAAGAGTGCAGGTGATTCAAGTCAGATCCATTATGCAGAGAAGAGGAGATAGAACGAAGGAAGTTGATGCCAGAGAATGCTGCCCCTCCATCTGCGTTATGGCCTTAGATTTGAGATTTGTACTTCAATTACTAATGATATAGCTTTTCAGAGTGCCATCAGTCACATACCTATCATTATAATACAATGTACACCCTAATTTATCACATTGAAGAACGATACCTGCATGTGATCAATCTACGTACTCTATCTCCGAGTTGAAGCCAACAACGTATTATGTATTATGAAGTGAACATATGAAGCCAACGTGGGTGGTAGTATGAAGCCATCGTATTATGTAGCCAACAAATGAAGCAAAGGTATGAAGTTGACGTATGAAGTCGGTGTATGAAGCCAACATATTACGTAGCTAGCGAATGAAGCCAACGAATGAAGCTAGCGTAGGTGGTATTCACCCATTCATTCATTCAAGTGGCTATTCGTTTCATTTTGGTTGAAAGAATAGCTAATTCATACTAAAATTAGAAGGAGAAGGATTCCCTCAAAATGGGAGGGATCGACATTAATGTACTCACTCGACCCTTTCATAAGGATAACTTATTATTATTTAAGGGGAGAGGTGCAGCATATGAAAACCAATGCACCGACTTCCAATATAAAAATGCTTCAACGCTATATTTTTTTGAGATAACATTATACTATGATGGCAACAATATCATATTTTGGAAGGGAAAATCCATATAATTGAAGACAACATTGATATTATCTCACATTTTAATAAATGCATCATCTTATATTAATTATGTTGACACATTTCTTTGACACCAATATATTTTTTAATTCATCAACAAAGCATTCTTTATGGACAAGAAATAACTAGATTTATAGAAACATATGAATATTTGCAGCGTGAGCCTTCATGCAACAATCTTTTTATTCTTTCTTGGGTACTTGACTCTCTCGAGCATCATTCACTATTATTTTTTTTTGCAACATTAACCAAATAGTGTTGCTCTCATTACTATTAATATTAGTTCAATAGCATTATGAATTGGGATTCTTTGATTTAATGCTTGTTCCACCCTATATATATAGAGAGAGATATAGATATATGCTTCAATCAAAGCAAGAGTAGCATTCCTTGAGATGTACAACAACCAACGCAAGAAGATTATTCACTTGCATTCATGGAGCAGTCTAAATTATCAAAGGAAAAGAAGGTTAAAAGACTTTCTAATTAAAGGATTTTGAGAACTTGAAGGGAATTACATTTCGAGTGACTTGAACAATAGAATGTTTGACTACTACCACCCCTTGCCATTGATATCAAAGGGGGAGGTAAGTGTAATTAGAGGTAAGACAGATGGAGGAATTTCTCTGTTGACATCAATGCCAAAGGGGGAGAATGTTGAGAATGTTGAAATTGATGTCAAATAATTATTTTAATATCACTTATCTATTTGATTGCTGTTGATTGTGTTAAGATTAATTTAATGCAAAGGCTGAAATTGATGTGAAGTGG
Organism: Pinus tabuliformis; assembly: GCA_031772625.1. Lineage (NCBI taxonomy): Eukaryota > Viridiplantae > Streptophyta > Pinopsida > Pinales > Pinaceae > Pinus > Pinus tabuliformis. The sequence continues at coordinate 159,275,607 of CM062810.1, read as the reverse complement.
AAAGACTATGCTAATAAATTTGAAGGCTAATCAATGTGAGACATAAAGCTGAAATACATATATTTCTTTGAACATAAAATGTAATTATTATTGATTGAGCTATTAGTTTAGCTCTATGTTTTATTACAATTAATTTTTAGAACTGAAAGTGAAGAGACAAGCTTGTGAGCAGTTTTTGGAAGTCCAACAGACTATGCTTCATCTCACATTCCTACAAAGAATACAAACAACCAAAATGTCTTGCTTATAAAATATACAATGGGGAATGTCAAAAGTATCATTTTTGAAAGGGAAGGAATCTGCATAAGAGAGTTGATGAGCAATAACATAAGAGAAAAAGAGTGAGGAGAAGTAAAACTTGAGAGCATAATTGCATATGAGGTAACCAACATTTGTTACTTGATGTTGCGATTGAGAAAAAAAAAAAAAAAAAACTTCAATCAAGGCAAGAGTCGCATTCCTTAATATGTACATCAACCAAAGCAAGAATATTATTCACCTGCATTCATGGAGTAGTCTAAATTATCAAAGGAAAAGAAGGTGAAAAGACGTTCTAATTAAAGGATTTTGTGCACTTGAAAGGCATTACATTTCAAGTGACTTAAAAAACAGAATGTTTGACTACTACCACCCCTTGCCATTGATGTCAAAGGGGGAGGTAAGTGTAAGCAGAGATAAGATAGATGGAGGAATTTCTGTGTTGACATCAATGCCAAAGGGGGAGAATGTTGAGAATGTTGAGAATGTTGGCATTGATGTTGTTGTAGCTTCCATTGTTATTTTCGTCTTATTTTTAATTTTACAACAAAATGAAATAAAAATTGAAAGAAATGAAAAATAAAACCATTGTTTAAAGGCCATGTAGGTTTAAGAGGCGTGATCAAAATATAGCTTGATGAGTATGATGAGGTGTGTTGCGGGGAAACAATAAGCACAAAGGTTAATTAAGGTTCAACACCTATAGTTGACCATGATGTGAGCATGGTTGACCACAACATGTGGCCTAGAATCATTGCAGGAGTTCAACCTCAATGTAGTTCCCTTATATTCTTTACCCCCACAAAGTCTAAAAGAAATGAAGTATTTTGTTTGATTGACGGGATAGCATTGAATATAAACCTGCGAGAAGATTTGGGCCGTTGATCAACAAGCCAAAGATCCAACGGTAATTGCACAAGTTAGCTAGAATGGGTTTGTTTCGGAGATCTGATGCGATGGTGTACTTGCAAGAAGATCTGGGTCGTTTGATCAACAAGCTACAGATCCAATGGTAATTAGCTGGGTAATTAATAGGATGCAATGGCATATCAATTGCAGCTTAAAATTGTTGAAGTGTGGGCCAATCTTAGTTGTCTATCCAAAGAGACGGGATCTAACAGATATTGGGTGAAGAAATGATCAAGTTTTAGCGCTAAATTTGGACCCGATAGATTATTAACTGGTGGTATATATTTCCAATCGAGTCCATATGGGAGTCAACAAAGCGTTGAAAAGGTGGAATCGATAAGATTTATGTCAAATGGGTTTTAAGTCTCATGATTTCCGAAGGATTAGACCGTTGATTGAATAAGTGATTGGATGGTCCACGTACAGCTAAGGCGAACCCAACAGGTTTATGAATCGAAATGTTAATTCTTTTTAGTTTCGTGGCAAACTAATGTTCTGCGTAAATCAACTGATTCCGCTCTTTAAGCAAGTTAATCAAAATTAGCAGTGGATGACTAAAACTCCAAAGAAAGGTGATTGGTCAGGTTTTCTTGTGTTTTGGCCAATCAAAACATGCTCGATACATACGTAAGCCCAAGTCCACGCACGGGGTTTTGTCAAAGTTTAGTATAATTAAAATGGTTTAATCATTATTAAAGCATCTACAGAGAAACTCAGCAGCCAAACAACAAAGCTGAAAAGCTAACAGTTATCATTATTTTCTAACTTTTGTTACTTCGAGTTATTCTATGTTCTTTAGAATGAGGTGTCTTTTACCCTCTGTGTAATGTTCTGTAGTAATTTTTACTCTAGACAGTTACAAAATAGTTAAGCAGTTTGACAATTTTGGTGATCACCAATTGTCTTATAATGTATAAAAAGAGGGAAATTTACAGAGAATTTACTTGGAGACTATGCTACTAAATTCCTGATACAACTGTTGATTAATGAAGAATCAGAAATTCTCCATACGTTGTTGGGTATGACTTTATGTCTTCTCTATTATGTGTCATCTTATGTTTTCTTCCTTTAAGTATAGTAATTGATGTTGCGAGTCTTTATTTTCTTGTGTAAATAAAGTTGAAATCCCTTAAAAGAGTGCTCCTATACTTGAAGTTCCCATCTCTGCAATTCTTCTAAGTTACAGGTAGTAGATCCTGTGTAAAACAACATATTATCTATGACTTATTCAATCCTTCTTCATTCATCATTTGTATTCAACAATAAAATGGAATTCTAATGTTTTTTGTCACCTAAGTATTGAGGGTCAAGAACCAGATCTCCCAGGTCCTTCATTTGAGAACACAATATATAATTCAGTGACAAACAAGTGACAATCATTATAATCACTAATGTCTTAATCACAATTTCTATACAACCAGGAAATTGGTTTCTTACGGCACAAAAAATGTCAAATTATTATGTTAAGATCACTTATCTATTTCAATGGTGTTGAGTGTGCTAAGATTAATTTAATGCAAAGGCTAAAAGTGATGTGAAGTGCAAAGAGTATGCTAATAAATGTGAAGGCTAATCAATGTCAGACATAAAGTTGAAATACATATATTTATTTGAACATAAAATGTAATGATTACTAATTGAGCTATTAGCTCAGCTCTATTTTATATTAAAAATAATTTTCAGAACTAAAAGTGAAGAGACAAGCTTGTGAGTAGTTTTTGGAAGTCCAAGGGACTATGCTTTATCTCACATTCCTACAAAGAATACAAACAACCAAGATGTCTTGCTTATAAATATATAATGGGAAATGGAAAAGGTATCATTTTTGAAAGGGAAGGAATCTGCATCAAAGAGTTGATGAGCAATAAAATTGGAGAAAAAGAGTGAGAAGAAGAAGCAGTTCAACATTAAAACTTGACAGAAGAATTGTATATGAGGTAACCAGCATTTGTGACCTGATGTGGTGATTGAAAATTTACAAAAAATAAAAAAACTTCAATCAAAGCAAGAGTCACATTCCTCAAGATGTACATCAACCAAAGAAAGAATATTTTTCACCTACATTCATGGATCAGTCTAAATTATCAAAGGAAAAGAAGGTTAAAAGACGTTGTGATTAAAGGATTTTGTGCACTTGAAGAGCATTACATTTCGGGTGACTTGAACAACACAATGTTTGACTACTACCACCCCTTGCGATTGATGTCAAAGGAGGAGGTAAGTGTAAGCAGAGGTAAGACAGATGGAGGAATTTCTTTGTTGACATCAATGCCAAAGGGGGAGAATGTTGAGAATGTTGGCATTGATGTCAAATTATTATGTTAAGATCACTTATCTATTTGATTGGTGTTGAGTGTGTTAATATTAATTTAATGCAAAGGCTGAAAGTGATGTGAAGTGCAAAGACTATGCTAATAAATGTGAAGGCTAATCAATGTGGGACATAAAGCTAAAATACATATATTTCCTTGAACATAAATGTAATTATTACTGATTGAGCTATTAGTTCAGCTCTATTTTATGTTACAAATAATTTTTAGAACTGAAAGTGAAGAGACTAGCTTGTAAGGAGTTTTTGGAAGTCCAAGGAACTATGCTTCATCTCACATTCCTACAAAGAATACAAACAACCAAGATGTATTTCTTATAAAATATACAATGGGGAATGGGAAAAGTATCATTTTTTAAAGGGAAGGAATCTGCATGAGAGAGTTGATGAGAAATAACATAAAAGAAAAATATTGAGAAGAAGAAGAAGTTCAACAATAAAACTTGACAACAAAATTGTATATGAGGTAACCAAAATTTGTGACTTGATGTTGCGATTGAGAAAAAAATAAAATAAAATAAAAATCAATCAAAGCAAGAGTCGCATTCCTCAAGATGTACATCAACCAAAGCAAGAAGATTATTCACTTGCATTCATGGAGCAGTCTAAATTATCAAAGGAAAAGAAAGTTAAAAGACGTCCTAATTGACAGATTTTGTGCACTTGAAGGGCATTACATTTCGGGTGACTTGAGCAATAAAATTTTTGACAAATATCACCCCTTGCCATTAATTTCAAATGGGGAGGTAAGTGTAAGCAGAGGTAAGATAGATGGAGGAATTTCTCTGTTGACATCAATGCCAAAGAGGGAGAATGTTGAGAATATTGGCATTGATGTCAAATTATTATATTAAGATCACTTATCTATTTGATTGGTGTTGAGTGTGTTAAGATTAATTTAATGCAAAGGTTGAAAGTGATGTGAAGTGCAGAGACTATGTTAATAAATGTGAAGGCTAATCAATGTGGGAGATAAATATGAAATACATATATTTCTTTGAACATAAAATGTAATTATTACTGATTGAGCTATTAGTTCAACTGTATTTTCTATTACAAACAATTTTCAGAATTGAAAGTGAAGAGACAAGCTTGTGAACAGTTTTTGGAAGTCCAAGGGACTATGCTTCATCTCACATTCATACAAAGAATACAGAAAACCAAGATGTCTTGCTTATAAAATATACAATGGGGAATGGAAAAAGTATCATTTTGAAAGGGAAGGAGTCTGCATCAGAGAGTTGATGAGCAATAACATAAGAGAAAAAGAGTGAAAAGAAGAAGCAATTCAAGAGTAAAACTTAACAACAGAATTGCATATGAGGTAACCAGCATTTGTGACTCGATTTTTCGATTGAGAGATTTCAAAAAAAAAAAAAAACTTCAATCAAAGAAAGAGTCACATTCCTCAAGATGTACATCAACCAAAGCAAGAATATTATTCACCTCCATTCGTGGAGCAATCTAAATTATCAAAGGAAAAGAAGGTTAAAAGACGTTCTAATTAAAGGATTTTGTGCACTTGAAGGGCATTACACTTGGGGTGACTTGAACAACATAATGTTTGACTACTACCACCCCTTGCCATTGATGTCAAAGGGGGAGGTAAGTGTAAGCAGAGGTAAGACAGATGCAGGAATTTCTCTGTTGACATCAATGCCAGAGGGGGAGAATGTTGGCATTGATGTCACATTATTATTTTAAGATCACTTATCTATTTGATTGGTGTTGAATGTGTTAAGATTAATTTAATGCAAAGGTTAAAAATGACGTGAAGCGCAAAGACTATGCTAATAAATTTGAAGGCTGATCAATGTGGGACATAAAGCTGAAATACATATATTTCTTTTAACATAAAATGTAATTATTACTAATTGAGCTATTAGTTCAACTCTATTTTATATTACAAATAATTTTTAGAACTGAAAGTGAAGAGACAAGCTTGTGAGCAGTTTTTGGAAGTCCAATGGACTATGCTTCATCTCACATTCCTACAAAGAATACAAACGACCAAGATGTCTTGCTTATAAAATATACAATGGGGAATGGCAAAAGTTTCTTTTTTTAAAGGGAAGGAGTCTGCATAAGAGAGTTGACGAGCAATAACATAAGAGAAAAAGAGTGAGAAGAAGAAGCAGTTCAATAGTAAAACTTGACAGCAGAATTGCATATGAGGTAACCAAAATTTGTGACTTGATGTTGCGATTGAGAAATTTCAAAAAAAAAAATTAACTTCAATCAAAGCAAGATTTGCATTCCTCAAGATGTACATCAACCAAAGCAAGAAGATTATTCACCTGCATTCATGGAGCAGTCTAAATTATCAAAGGAAAAGAAGGTTAAAAGACGTTCTAATTAAAGGATTTTGTGCACTTGAAGGGCACTACATTTCGGGTGACTTGAGCAACAAAATGTTTGACTACTACCACCCCTTGCCATTGATGTCAAAGGGGGAGGTAATTGTAAGCAAAGGTAAGACAGATGAAGGAATTTCTCTGTTGACATCAATGCCAAAGGGGGAGAAGATTGATAATGTTGGCATTGATGTCAAATTATTATGTTAAGATCACTTATCTATTTGATTGGTGTTGATTGTGTTAAGATTAATTTAATGCAAAGGTTGAAAGTGATGTGAAGTGAAAAAACTGTGCTAATAAATGTGAAGGATAATCAATGTAGGACAAAAAGTTGAAGTACATATATTTCTTTGAACATAAAATGTAATTATCATTGATTGAGCTATTAGTTCAGCTCTATTTTATATTACAAATAATTTTTAGAAGTAAAAGTGAAGAGACAAGTTTGTGAGCAGTTTTTGGAAGTCCAAGGGACTATGATTCGACATCTCATATTCCTACAAAGAATACAAACAACCAAGATGCCTTGATTATAAAATATACAATGGGGAATGTAAAAAATATCATTTTTGAAAGGGAAGGAGTCTGCGTGAGAGAGTTGATGAGAAATAACATAAGAGAAAAAGAGTGAGAAGAAGAAGAAGTTCAACAGTAAAACTTGAAAAAAGAATTGTATATGAGGTATGTTGGAAGTAATACTGAGAGGGGGGGGTGAATCAGTATTATCACATCAATAAAACTTTTTCATTTCCATATTCAGATTCATATATGCTACTTCCACAACTTCTTATGATTCAGTTAGTTGATCCTTAATGAGTGCATTAGAACATTATCAACCATATTAACAGTAAACAGGTGCAGTAAAATAGAACAGATCATCACACAGGTGCAGTCTTATACCAGTACGCAGGATTCTACCTGCAGAGAGATACAACCCTCTCTCGTTCTCCAATATTTCCTGGAAGGGAGCTACAACCCCCATAGTTCTTGTACTAGCCGATCCATTTACTAGTACGCAGGCTGCTACCTGCTACAATTCTCCAAAGTTTTCAACTGCTACTGGAAGGGAGCTGCCACCCCCTTAGCTCTTGTACTAGCTAAGATACTAGTACGTAGGCGCCGGCCTACAATCTTCTCTCCTCCAGGTACCACGTTTCATACATTTTCATACTGGATACTCCTGAAGCACAACACATAATCTGAAAGGCCACGTTTCATCCAATTTTCATACTGGACCCATTAATATCATTGAAGCACATAATCAATCAATCTTCTGAATCACCCAAACACTAGATCAATACATATACAAGGATAATATATGTGTTAGCACCCAGATCTAGTCCATCAGATCACATAAATATGAGCCATTATGATCCTGATCCAATATTAATTCTCATCCATCAATACTGAAGCTAAACACAATCAACCAAACATGATATGCAGAATACTGACACCTTTAAACTGTCATCAGAACCCATCAACAACCAGAACCACCTGTGACTTTAAATATCATAGCTCAAATTGTATACGCTACTACAATGAACCAAACCTGCATACATACGCGCTTACACCAAAGCCAACCCGCGTACAGATCTATAAATATTCAAACATGACTTGCAGCGATTTCAAACTCAAGTTATACCCAGTTCAGATCATTACAAGCGTCAGTATACAGATCTAGAATAAGCATAATCAAATATATAGAGATAGTTCATTTCAAACCATTTGATGCCGATCTATCCTTAGATCTTGTTTTCCATCAACTGGTGAGATCCCTCTTTAGCTCAGATCTAGATCTGCACCATAACCCAATCACAGTATTCCAGATCTAGCACTTTATGAGATATTCAATAATTCAGATGATGCTTTGCCAAATGATCTCCTTCCTCTTTTATAGCCTTAGTCCTTTCTCAATACCACGGTCCAAAACCATAGGATCAAAAAACTGTTGGACTAATACCATGAACCAACCATGAAAGTGCGTGAGATCAACACTTTTGGATGCAATACCACGGACCAAAACCATAGGATCAAAAACTTTCGGACTAATACCATGAACCAACCATGAAAGTGCATGAGATCAACACTTTTGGATGCAATACCATGGACCAAAACCATAGGATCAAAAACTGTCGGACTAATACCATGAACCAACCATGAAAGTGTGTGAACTTTTCTCTTGCATGAAGGGAACTTTTCTCTGCATGAAAGTGCATAAACTTTTCTCTACATGAAATAAACTTTTCTCTGCATAAAAGTGCGTGAACATTTCTCTACATGAAATAAACTCTTCTCTGCATAAAAGTGTGTGAACTTTTCTCTACATGAAATAAACTTTTCTCTGCATAAAAGGGCATGAACTTTTCTCTACATGGAATAAACTTTTCTCTGCATAAAAGTGCGTGAACTTTTCTCTACATGGAATAAACCTTTCTCTGCATAAAAGTGCGTGAACTTTTCTCTACATGGAATAAACTTTTCTCTGCATAAAAGTGCGTGAACTTTTCTCTACATGAAGGAAACTTTGTTGCACTATAATTTATCAAATAAATTTTCCAACACTTGTCTCATAATGCCAACAATCTCCCCCTTTGGACTCGTCATACTGAGAATTGTTATCTGATTCCTTGTCACATCTGATATCTCTTCCGTAGATTCATCTAGATATATATAAGTGAGTTGATCTTCTACGAGTTGGTTGCCATCAAGTACAACACATGCATCATAATGCCAATAATCTCCCCCTTTGGACTTGATGGAAACAATACCAAATCACTCTCCCCCTTTGACATTAAGGGCAAAGGGTGGACCAAGATATTCTCTTCCTTTGCTGTCCATACTCCCCCTAAGTGCCTGTTGAAATTTCTGAATGAGCTCCCCCTTTGTATATGCCAAGGTGTACCAATCTGTCCATGCTCCCCTTGAGTACATGCTGAAGTCTCTGCTTTGCTGAAGTGTGCTGTTCATGCTCCCCCTAACTATAAGCAAGGTCTGCAAAAAGATGTTTTACAAGAAGAACATGACTCTATCATAAATGACCTTCCTATCACCAAGGACTCATACATACATCCATTTCCCAACCAAGTGGGGATATACTAGAATTGACTCATCCAACCAAGTGGGGATACATCAAAAGTTTACACATGATAAAACAAGAACATTACATCTCCATCCCAGGCATAGTGGGGAAACCAAGATAGGCCGTTACATGACCTTGACACCAAAAAAAAAGAGATACATGACATAGAGATGAAATATCTAGAGCAAGACTTATGAAAGTCACCAATAATTGATAGCAGTAGCATCTGTCAAACAATTTTCAGATCAGCAACCATGCTCTCCTTCTGTTCTCCTTCTGCACCTGATCTAACCAAAACAGCTTGTGTACACGAACCAAGAGCTTCTAAGGTAATGCCAACAATGCATTATTAGAAGTTAATCTGCTCCCCCTGAACCTGTGCCAGATGGTCTCTGTCAGACCCATATCAGACTCTTCTCATCCAGAGTCTGGCCCACTGATTTTATTCATACCAACATATACGCGACTGTATCCACAGAAACATGCGTATATACGCGGATACTCCGTATGAAACTCGCGTACAACCAATTCCAGATTAGCAACCTGTAAATGTCCTATGACAGGGTATGTCTGCAGATAGATAACAACTCATCATCATAAAATCACTCACATTATATAATATGTGTAAAACACCATAGCCATCAAGATCATCCATGTATCATCACTTGGGAATATCTGCATCAATCAACATATGTAAGTATCAACCTATCATCATATAGGTAGAACTCATCATCATCATGTCTCCAACAATGCAACTTTGAGTAATCATGCATGTATCCAACACTATGTATCTTGAGCTCAAGATCAGTTGTCAAGGCTTCTTTATATCATCAACATCAACAATCCTCATCCACATGAGCACCAAGAACTATAGGAATCCTACATCATAACTGTATTATATGATCTTTATGCATATGATGACAGCAGCATATGAGTGACTCATCATCAAGTAATGAAGATGTGTATTCAAGCTTTATACTTCTCCTTATCCTTATGAAGATCACCATGTAAGCATCATATATGCACCATCTAAGAATCAATCCACAAATATGATCTAAACATCAACTATGTAACCCCAAGAATCATATGAGATTTTATCATGGACAACTCATGATATATCATTTAGCCATATAAGCATCATCACCAAGGACTATTAACCATAATGCCAACAATGCATTATTAAAGGCATATGCTCCCCCTCAACCTGTGCCATCTGTTCATTGTTAGATCTGATCATGCATACATCAACAATAAGCATCAAAATATCATCATCATTAAGTTAGGATCAAAATACTTCTAAACATCTTACAAGTATCAAGACATTTCCACACATCCTCAGCAGACTGTAACTATTAACCAATAGAGCAAATAATGGACTGAATCATATCAGACACTTTTTCTGAGCTTGTCCCCACTGCTTTTCATCAGACTGACATATACACGACTTTGCAGTGTCTAACGCGCGTATATACGCGACTTCCCTTTATGAAATTTGCGTATGAGATTTAGGGCACTGAAGTTGTACACTTTCAGCTCCCCCTGAGTCTGTTATGTCTGTGCTGTTCTGCATCTGAGTACATTGTGTGGTGCCACATCTTTCTGACTGAACTTCCTTCTTCTTCCATATCTTCAAGAGTGATGATGATGTTTTCTCCTTTTGGTATGGTGCCCATACTTTGTTCCTGCATTCCTTAGCTATATGTCCAAGCTTGTTACATGTGTAACATCTTACATGTCTCATATTTCTTCTATAGCAATCAACAGCTCTGTGACCAAACATATTGCAAGCAAAGCAATATCCATTAAAGTACCTTGAATGTGATGATCTTTCTGCATGATGGTCTTGAAACCTTCTTCTTCTACATCTGGCTGCAACATGTCCAAGATTATGACATACATAACATTCAACATTATTCATAGGAGGAGTAAAAGATTTTCTTTGAAGAATTTCTTTCCTTGGTTGATGATGAGATTGACCTTTCATCTCCTTATTGAGCATTTCAGATTTTGCAGTCGAGTCCCTTGTCTTACTTTGTGAACTAGATTCACCTTCAATAGATTCATGAAAACCATGACCAGTTTTGATAGCAGGAGACCTTTGACTATTAAGAATATCATCCAAGACTTTAGTACTATCTTGAAATCGTAACAATTTATCCTTTTCTTCTAATTTATCTTTTAGAATATTTACCTCAACTTGATGTTGCTCTTCCTTTTCAAGATACTGCTTCTTCACGTTTTCTTCAGCATTTCTTTCTTCTTCCAACTGACGTCTTAGTTCAAGAACTTCATTTTCATGAGCTTGGAGTAGTTCTTTATTCTACTTCTTTGATTCTTCAAGATCTTCTTTTAGCGAGCGGATCGTGGCTTCAAGACTTTCATAGTAACTGGATCTATCTCTGAGTTTCTTGATGGTTGTGCTTCTTTCATTGACTTCATCTCTTAGTGATGTTACTTCATCCTGCAACTTTTGATATTTGTCCTTGAATAACTTCCTTACCTTGTTTCCTTCCTCTAGTTGAGCTTTTAGTTTGGTAACTTCTTCCTTGAAGTCAGATTCCCTTTTGTTCAATAGATCTTGTTGATCTCTGATTTTGTCTGAAAGCCTTTTGAATTCTGCCTCTATTTGATATCTTTCTTGTTCACCCATAAGAGCAAATTCAGTTGTTTCGCTATCACTTTCATCTTTTCCAAATGGATAGATAGCTGGAACATCAGAGGATAGCAAATTCATACCTGATAGTTCATCTTCATTCTGAAATGATTCTGAATCTGATTCTGAATCTGAAGAGCTTCTTACACCTAATCCCCAATCGATTCTCCCACTGTCATAGTTCTTCTGAGATGTCTTCTTCTGCTTATGTGCTTTCTTCTTAAGCTTCTTTCCCATTGTTCCACGGATCTCCTTTAAGCGATCAAGCCTCTACCAAAGGACCTGCTCTGATACCAATTGTTGGAAATAATACTGAGAGGGGGGGGTGAATCAGTATTATCACATCAATAAAACTTTTTCATTTCCATATTCAGATTCATATATGCTACTTCCACAACTTCTTATGATTCAGTTAGTTGATCCTTAATGAGTGCATTAGAACATTATCAACCATATTAACAGTAAACAGGTGCAGTAAAATAGAACAGATCATCACACATAAGCCACACACATGAACACCATGATATAAGGTGGAAACCCAATGTGGGAGAAAACCACCTGCTGCAAGTCATCTCAATCTTCTTCTTAATAAGAAAATCCTTTTACAATATTTATGTACTGGTGCAGTCTTATACCAATACGCAGGCTTCTACCTGCAGAGAGCTACAACCCTCTCTCGTTCTCCAGTCTTTCCTGGAAGGGAGCTACAACCCCCATAGTTCTTGTACTAGCCGATCCATTTACTAGTACGCAGGCTGCTACCTGCTACAATGCTCCAAAGTTTTCAACTGCTACTGGAAGGGAGCTGCCACCCCCTTAGCTCTTGTACTAGCTAAGATACTAGTACGTAGGCGCCGGCCTACAATCTTCTCTCCTCCAGGTACCACGTTTCATACATTTTCATACTGGATACTCCTGAAGCACAACACATAATCTGAAAGGCCACGTTTCATCCAATTTTCATACTGGACCCATTAATATCATTGAAGCACATAATCAATCAATCTTCTGAATCACCCAAACACTAGATCAATACATATACAAGGATAATATATGTGTTAGCACCCAGATCTAGTCCATCAGATCACATAAATATGAGCCATTATGATCCTGATCCAATATTAATTCTCATCCATCAATACTGAAGCTAAACACAATCAACCAAACAGGATATGCAGAATACTGACACCTTTAAACTGTCATCAGAACCCATCAACAACCAGAACCACCTGTGACTTTAAATATCATAGCTCAAATTGTATACGCTACTACAATGAACCAAACCTGCATACATACGCGCTTACACCAAAGCCAACCCGCGTACAGATCTATAAATATTCAAACATGACTTGCAGCGATTTCAAACTCAAGTTATACCCAGTTCAGATCATTACAAGCGTCAGTATACAGATCTAGAATAAGCATAATCAAATATATAGAGATAGTTCATTTCAAACCATTTGATGCCGATCTATCCTTAGATCTTGTTTTCCATCAACTGGTGAGATCCCTCTTTAGCTCAGATCTAGATCTGCACCATAACCCAATCACAGTATTCCAGATCTAGCACTTTATGAGATATTCAATAATTCAGATGATGCTTTGCCAAATGATCTCCTTCCTCTTTTATAGCCTTAGTCCTTTCTCAATACCACGGTCCAAAACCATAGGATCAAAAAACTGTTGGACTAATACCATGAACCAACCATGAAAGTGCGTGAGATCAACACTTTTGGATGCAATACCACGGACCAAAACCATAGGATCAAAAACTTTCGGACTAATACCATGAACCAACCATGAAAGTGCGTGAGATCAACACTTTTGGATGCAATACCATGGACCAAAACCATAGGATCAAAAACTGTCGGACTAATACCATGAACCAACCATGAAAGTGTGTGAACTTTTCTCTTGCATGAAGGGAACTTTTCTCTGCATGAAAGTGCATAAACTTTTCTCTACATGAAATAAACTTTTCTCTGCATAAAAGTGCGTGAACATTTCTCTACATGAAATAAACTCTTCTCTGCATAAAAGTGTGTGAACTTTTCTCTACATGAAATAAACTTTTCTCTGCATAAAAGGGCATGAACTTTTCTCTACATGGAATAAACTTTTCTCTGCATAAAAGTGCGTGAACTTTTCTCTACATGGAATAAACCTTTCTCTGCATAAAAGTGCGTGAACTTTTCTCTACATGGAATAAAATTTTCTCTGCATAAAAGTGCGTGAACTTTTCTCTACATGAAGGAAACTTTGTTGCACTATAATTTATCAAATAAATTTTCCGACACTTGTCTCATAATGCCAACAATCTCCCCCTTTGGACTCGTCATACTGAGAATTGTTATCTGATTCCTTGTCACATCTGATATCTCTTCCATAGATTCATCTAGATATATATAAGTGAATTGATCTTCTACGAGTTGGTTGCCATCAAGTACAACACATGCATCATAATGCCAATAATCTCCCCCTTTGGACTTGATGGAAACAATACCAAATCACTCTCCCCCTTTGACATTAAGGGCAAAGGGTGGACCAAGATATTCTCTTCCTTTGCTGTCCATACTCCCCCTGAGTGCCTGTTGAAATTTCTGAATGAGCTCCCCCTTTGTATATGCCAAGGTGTACCAATCTGTCCATGCTCCCCTTGAGTACATGCTGAAGTCTCTGCTTTGCTGAAGTGTGCTGTTCATGCTCCCCCTAACTATAAGCAAGGTCTGCAAAAAGATGTTTTACAAGAAGAACATGACTCTATCATAAATGACCTTCCTATCACCAAGGACTCATACATACATCCATTTCCCAACCAAGTGGGGATATACTAGAATTGACTCATCCAACCAAGTGGGGATACATCAAAAGTTTACACATGATAAAACAAGAACATTACATCTTCATCCCAGGCATAGTGGGGAAACCAAGATAGGCCGTTACATGACCTTGACACCAAAAAAGAGATACATGACATAGAGATGAAATATCTAGAGCAAGACTTATGAAAGTCACCAATAATTGATAGCAGTAGCATCTGTCAAACACTTTTCAGATCAGCAACCATGCTCTCCTTCTGTTCTCCTTCTGCACCTGTTCTAACCAAAACAACTTGTGTACACGAACCAAGAGCTTCTAAGGTAATGCCAACAATGCATTATTAGAAGTTAATCTGCTCCCCCTGAACCTGTGCCAGATGGTCTCTGTCAGACCCATATCAGACTCTTCTCATCCAGAGTCTGGCCCACTGATTTTATTCATACCAACATATACGCGACTGTATCCACAGAAACATGCGTATATACGCGGATACTCCGTATGAAACTCGCGTACAACCAATTCCAGATCAGCAACCTGTAAATGTCCTATGACAGGGTATGTCTGCAGATAGATAACAACTCATCATCATAAAATCACTCACATTATATCATATGTGTAAAACACCATAGCCATCAAGATCATCCATGTATCATCACTTGGGAATATCTGCATCAATCAACATATGTAAGTATCAACCTATCATCATATAGGTAGAACTCATCATCATCATGTCTCCAACAATGCAACTTTGAGTAATCATGCATGTATCCAACACTATGTATCTTGAGCTCAAGATCATTTGTCAAGGCTTCTTTATATCATCAACATCAACAATCCTCATCCACATGAGCACCAAGAACTATAGGAATCCTACATCATAACTGTATTATATGATCTTTATGCATATGATGACAGCAGCATATGAGTGACTCATCATCAAGTAATGAAGATGTGTATTCAAGCTTTATACTTCTCCTTATCCTTATGAAGATCACCATGTAAGCATTATATATGCACCATCTAAGAATCAATCCACAAATATGATCTAAACATCAACTATGTAACCCCAAGAATCATATGAGATTTTATCATGGACAACTCATGATATATCATTTAGCCATATAAGCATCATCACCAAGGACTATTAACCATAATGCCAACAATGCATTATTAAAGGCATATGCTCCCCCTCAACCTGTGCCATCTGTTCATTGTTAGATCTGATCATGCATACATCAACAATAAGCATCAAAATATCATCATCATTAAGTTAGGATCAAAATACTTCTAAACATCTTACAAGTATCAAGACATTTCCACACATCCTCAGCAGACTGTAACTATTAACCAATAGAGCAAATAATGGACTGAATCATATCAGACACTTTTTCTGAGCTTGTCCCCACTGCTTTTCATCAGACTGACATATACACGACTTTGCAGTGTCTAACGCGCGTATATACGCGACTTCCCTTTATGAAACTTGCGTATGAGATTTAGGGCACTGAAGTTGTACACTTTCAGCTCCCCCTGAGTCTGTTATGTCTGTGCTATTCTGCATCTGAGTACATTGTGTGGTGCCACATCTTTCTGACTGAACTTCCTTCTTCTTCCATATCTTCAAGAGTGATGATGATGTTTTCTCCTTTTGGTATGGTGCCCATACTTTGTTCCTGCATTCCTTAGCTATATGTCCAAGCTTGTTACATGTGTAACATCTTACATGTCTCATATTTCTTCTATAGCAATCAACAGCTCTGTGACCAAACATATTGCAAGCAAAGCAATATCCATTAAAGTACCTTGAATGTGATGATCTTTCTGCATGATGGTCTTGAAACCTTCTTCTTCTACATCTGGCTGCAACATGTCCAAGATTATGACATACATAACATTCAACATTATTCATAGGAGGAGTAAAAGATTTTCTTTGAAGAATTTCTTTCCTTGGTTGATGATGAGATTGACCTTTCATCTCCTTATTGAGCATTTCAGATTTTGCAGTCGAGTCCCTTGTCTTACTTTGTGAACTAGATTCACCTTCAATAGATTCATGAAAACCATGACCAGTTTTGATAGCAGGAGACCTTTGACTATTAAGAATATCATCCAAGACTTTAGTACTATCTTGAAATCGTAACAGTTTATCCTTTTCTTCTAATTTATCTTTTAGAATATTTACCTCAACTTGATGTTGCTCTTCCTTTTCAAGATACTGCTTCTTCACGTTTTCTTCAGCATTTCTTTCTTCTTCCAACTGACGTCTTAGTTCAAGAACTTCATTTTCATGAGCTTGGAGTAGTTCTTTATTCTACTTCTTTGATTCTTCAAGATCTTCTTTTAGCGAGCGGATCGTGGCTTCAAGACTTTCATAGTAACTGGATCTATCTCTGAGTTTCTTGATGGTTGTGCTTCTTTCATTGACTTCATCTCTTAGTGATGTTACTTCATCCTGCAACTTTTGATATTTGTCCTTGAATAACTTCCTTACCTTGTTTCCTTCCTCTAGTTGAGCTTTTAGTTTGGTAGCTTCTTCCTTGAAGTCAGATTCCCTTTTGTTCAATAGATCTTGTTGATCTCTGATTTTGTCTGAAAGCCTTTTGAATTCTGCCTCTATTTGATATCTTTCTTGTTCACCCATAAGAGCAAATTCAGTTGTTTCGCTATCACTTTCATCTTTTCCAAATGGATAGATAGCTGGAACATCAGAGGATAGCAAATTCATACCTGATAGTTCATCTTCATTCTGAAATGATTCTGAATCTGATTCTGAATCTGAAGAGCTTCTTACACCTAATCCCCAATCGATTCTCCCACTGTCATAGTTCTTCTGAGATGTCTTCTTCTGCTTATGTGCTTTCTTCTTAAGCTTCTTTCCCATTGTTCCACGGATCTCCTTTAAGCGATCAAGCCTCTACCAAAGGACCTGCTCTGATACCAATTGTTGGAAATAATACTGAGAGGGGGGGGTGAATCAGTATTATCACATCAATAAAACTTTTTCATTTCCATATTCAGATTCATATATGCTACTTCCACAACTTCTTATGATTCAGTTAGTTGATCCTTAATGAGTGCATTAGAACATTATCAACCATATTAACAGTAAACAGGTGCAGTAAAATAGAACAGATCATCACACATAAGCCACACACATGAACACCATGATATAAGGTGGAAACCCAATGTGGGAGAAAACCACCTGCTGCAAGTCATCTCAATCTTCTTCTTAATAAGAAAATCCTTTTACAATATTTATGTACTGGTGCAGTCTTATACCAATACGCAGGCTTCTACCTGCAGAGAGCTACAACCCTCTCTCGTTCTCCAGTCTTTCCTGGAAGGGAGCTACAACCCCCATACTTCTTGTACTAGCCGATCCATTTACTAGTACGCAGGCTGCTACCTGCTACAATGCTCCAAAGTTTTCAACTGCTACTGGAAGGGAGCTGCCACCCCCTTAGCTCTTGTACTAGCTAAGATACTAGTACGTAGGCGCCGGCCTACAATCTTCTCTCCTCCAGGTACCACGTTTCATACATTTTCATACTGGATACTCCTGAAGCACAACATATAATCTGAAAGGCCACGTTTCATCCAATTTTCATACTGGAGCCATTAATATCATTGAAGCACATAATCAATCAATCTTCCGAATCACCCAAACACTAGATCAATACATATACAAGGATCATATATGTGTTAGCACCCAGATCTAGTCCATCAGATCACATAAATATGAGCCATTATGATCCTAATCCAATATTAATTCTCATCCATCAATACTGAAGCTAAACACAATCAACCAAACAGGATATGCAGAATACTGACACCTTTAAACTGTCATCAGAACCCATCAACAACCAGAACCACCTGTGACTTCAAATATCATAGCTCAAATTGTATACGCTACTACAATGAACCAAACCTACATACATACGCGCTTACACCAAAGCCAACCCGCGTACAGATCTATAAATATTCAAACATGACTTGCAGCGATTTCAAACTCAAGTTATACCCAGTTCAGATCATTACAAGCGTCAGTATACAGATCTAGAATAAGCATAATCAAATATATAGAGATAGTTCATTTCAAACCATTTGATCCCGATCTATCCTTAGATCTTGTTTTCCATCAACTGGTGAGATCCCTCTTTAGCTCAGATCTAGATCTGCACCATAACCCAATCACTGTATTCCAGATCTAGCACTTTATGAGATATTCAATAATTCAGATGATGCTTTGCCAAATGATCTCCTTCCTCTTTTATAGCCTTAGTCCTTTCTCAATACCACGGTCCAAAACCATAGGATCAAAAAACTGTTGGACTAATACCATGAACCAACCATGAAAGTGCGTGAGATCAACACTTTTGGATGCAATACCACGGACCAAAACCATAGGATCAAAAACTGTCGGACTAATACCATGAACCAACCATGAAAGTGCGTGAGATCAACACTTTTGGATGCAATACCACGGACCAAAACCATAGGACCAAAAACTGTTGGACTAATACCATGAACCAACCATGAAAGTGTGTGAACTTTTCTCTTGCATGAAGGGAACTTTTCTCTGCATGAAAGTGCGTAAACTTTTCTCTACATGAAATAAACTTTTCTCTGCATAAAAGTGCGTGAACATTTCTCTACATGAAATAAACTCTTCTCTGCATAAAAGTGCGTGAACTTTTCTCTACATGAAATAAACTTTTCTCTGCATAAAAGTGCGTGAACTTTTCTCTACATGGAATAAACTTTTCTCTGCATAAAAGTGCGTGAACTTTTCTCTACATGGAATAAACGTTTCTCTGAATAAAAGTGCATGAACTTTTCTCTACATGGAATAAACGTTTCTCTGCATAAAAGTGCGTGAACTTTTCTCTACATGAAGGAAACTTTGTTGCACTATAATTTATCAAATAAATTTGCCAACACTTGTCTCGTAATGCCAACAATCTCCCCCTTTGGACTTGTCATATTGAGAATTGTCATCTGATTCCTTGTCACATCTGATATCTCTTCCATAGATTCATCTAGATATATATAAGTGAGTTGATCTTCTACGAGTTGGTTGCCATCAAGTACAACACATGCATCATAATGCCAACAAGGTAACCAACATTTGTGACTTTATGTTGTGATTGATAAATTTATGTTCCCTTCTTCTTGCAGCATGAAAAGGAACAAGTTGTATCCTGTTGAGGTAGGAGCCTCCCATTGGTTGCAGCCTACGGAAAACTTGTGGGAGTTGGAGCATCCTTTGAGGTAGGAGCCTCTTGTAAGTTGGAGCCTACAAAAACCTTGTTTAATGAGTAGCAACTTTCCTTGACATCATTTTGAGCCTAATGTTCATGGTTTTCTCCCTTCAGGGTTTCCACTTATATCTGATGTTTGAATGTGTTGATTCTTGAATGTTGTGTGAATGTTTTGAATTCTTGATAAATAAATATGCAAAGCTCTCTTTATCACCTACAAAAATAATTCAATAATGACTAAGCACAAATGTAAACCATTAGCTGCATAAGAAGAAAATTAAGTTGAGCTAAAGTAAAGAATTTGAATTACTGATTCACCCCCCCTCAGTAATTACCAATCATAAATGTTAGAAACGTCTAAGAGAGGTGCAGGTATGGTTGAGGTAGGTAGAGAGCCCAACGATCCAACAGGTAGCACGATATTTTTCCTTATCACGAGCCTTGAGTTGGTAATTTCGCAAATTGCGAAGAGCTCAAAGCGTGTTCCTCCCATGGCTGGTCTCTTTCTCTTCGAGCTTGAGATCTTGGTGACAAATATGAGGTGGGATGGAATTTCCAAAAAATGCTAATTCCACATTATCATCGAAGGCGATTAGGGGGCATCCTCTTCCCCTTCCTTGGCTTCCTCGATGCCCTCTATCTCTCTCATGACTCATGGTGGAGAAACAAGATGAAGAGGATGGCGAGTATGGTGTAGAAGGGATAGAGGGAGCTGAAGTGGGGCTAGTGAGCGGGATAGACCGAGCTCTGAGCAGAAAAATTGAAGGGAAGTGGGGAATGGTGTCCATGGAGTGGAGTAATAAACACTGAGAGGAGGAAGGTGAGACATTAAGTCAAGCATGTGAAATCAGGCCCTGGAGGTATGAGTTGATATATTTAAAACTCATGGTGGCTAGTTGTGGTATAGGGGAAGTGACGATCGCTAAGTGGAGGGTGTCGTCATTCCTTAGTAGAGCACGTGGCAGAGGCTAGTCGAGCACCTGGATCGGTGGTTTTTTTTATGTTACCTTGATTAAAATCCATTTTTACATTATAATCTTCATTACTATACCTTTATAGTCCTTCGACCCTCATATACTCCACCAACTATATTCTTCTCATAGGATATTTTTATATATTGATATATTGTATAAAATCAAGTTGTCTTAATTGGTTGAACCTTATGCCCAAGGCATGTTGTTAAAAAGGAGGCTAGATTATGCATAAAAATAACATCCTGGATTCATTACATCAAGAAAAGAATAATCCTCTTACAAATTAAATAGAAGAGATATTAGTATACATATGATATGAATGCCATAAGCTAAATGCATTTTGAATTGGTCCTTTTATAGTCATTAAAAAAATAGCAATAGAAATTGGCATCGTTTGCTTGAAATTTAGAAAGAAACATTTTGGATTGATGGAATTATAAATATTAGATGATAATATTACACAATCCCATTATTTTATGGGCATTGAAGGATGCTAACACATTATTGTATTAAAAATAATAATTTCATCAATATGAAATTGCAATATTGATATTACATAACTAATCTCTAATTATGAAAAAAAAAAAAATCATAAAATATTTAACCTTCTTAACAAACTAGTTAAAAATAAAAATAAAAAATCGAAAAACCCCATCAAAATAAAAATAAAAATAAAAATATAATCATCATGAGTTTTACAATCATAAATTATGCTAATTAATTAACTTTATAGATATATTAGAAAAACTTAAACAAAAATTCATAATAACATCAATACAAGAATTATAAACTTTCTTTATAATTATATAATAATATAATGTTATAGCACTTTTGTGGATTAATCAGAACTTTATATTATCTCTATGCCCTATACAGTAAGCCAAATATTGGTTTAGTACCCTTTCCATTTTCTTCATTACATGAAAATAATGTAGTATCTACTGACATAATGGAAAAGTGCTAAGTCAATAACTAACTTAATGCATAATCTAAAGAGTAGCCACAATTTGTCCATAATATTATAAAAATATGATATTAAATTATATTGAATGGCAACAATATAGTATTCAATATTCAAAATGAAAATAATATAAAAATGTGATATTAAATTATCTTAAATAATAGTAATTTAACAAATTAGTTAAAAAATAAAAAATATTAAAAAACCCCATAAAAATATGGAGTTGTCTATAATGCGACTTTTTGAGATTCCGGTGACGGAATCCGGCGGAAGAAATTGAGATGAAATCATGATTTGTTGCAGTTAAAATGGTTTTTTAACTGCATATTCGGATTCAGCACCCTGAAAAACCCCTGGGACGGTTTCATTGTGCAGAAATTAGCTATCAAACTTGGATTCCAATAAATTACTGCCGGATTTTCATCGGAAAAAATCGCCAGAAAGGCTTTCAAAAAGTTGCGTTAAAGACTACTCCTAAAAATATAACCATCATCCGCTTCTATAATCATAAGTTATGCAAGTTAATTAACTTCATGGATATATTAGAAAAACTTGAACAAAAATTCACAATAACATCAATATGAGAGTCATAACCTCTCTTTATAATTATGTAATAATATAAAGTGATAGCACTTTTGTAGATTAATTAAAATTTTGGGTTATTTTTATTCACTAAAGCCAAATATATTAGTTTAGTGCCCTTGAGAATAATGTAATATCTACTGACATAATAAAAGTTACTAACTTATTACATAATCTAAAAAATAACTAAACTTTATCCATAATATTTATAAATATATAATATTAAATTATGTTAAAAGACAATAATATAATATCCAATAATCAAGATAAAAAAAAATTATCATATTAAATTATGTTAAATAGTAATAATATAGTATCCAATATTCAAGGTGAAAACAATATTAAACCAATGAATAAATTTATAGTATATAAAAATAACAAATTTAAGTAAAATTTATTTATAATTTTTTTTTAATATAAATTAAAATAACACAACATCTTAAATATGTTTTAAAAATCACATATCATGATTCATAAAAATCACATATCATGATTCCTAAACATCACATGCCAAGATTCCCATGGACCCACATACCATGATTCCTAAACATCATAAACAACGTAACCTTAAACATCCAATTACTGATATAAAGGAAGGGATAATGCAGACATTATAGAAGATTCGGCATTAGTTTTTAATCATCTACTTTAGTTGCAAGGGGTCCATAGCAATGACTAGGTGATCTTCATAATTATTTTAACCTTACAAACCAAAATATATCCCTTAATCACAAGCCTTCTATATTGTTCCATAAAATTGTTTGCCAATGGATGAAGAGAGGGCACATGATCTGCTTGGTGTAAAGCTACCCGCCAAAAAGCACTGGAGCCCCACACATTATATTAGTCATAGACATAAATAATACATGGAAAGGAAGTGTTTTAAAATTTCCAATAAAAAATAAAAAAGGTGACAATATTAACATCAAAATAAATGATTGATTTTGACTTTTGGATGACACTTTTTCAATTTGGTTTTATGGGTATTTTACTTTTAACTCATTTCATAATCATTTTAATAAATTATTTTCTCACATCCAATTTACAATGGAAACAAGACCCATCATTAGTATTTTTATATATTTTAGTTATTAATCTGATAGTTCCTTCTTCCACCTGAATTTTATTTAGAAAAGTGACGTATATTAATAGATGCTTTTAGATCCATTTTCATTATTATTTTACATAAATAATTATCATTCTCAAAACAAATATTTTTAGAATGATTTAAATTTTGATCAATAATAAGTAAATAAAAAATGAGTCTTTTTCAATAAATATATACAAATAAATGTCTTTCTAAATTAACGAATCTTTTTAGGTTGCCTGGATCATAAAATTGGATCACCCCTCTCCACTCCCACACTATAATCATATCTCTCTCCTTTACATTCATGGTATGATCATCTACTTATTCATAATTCAAACTAAACATAACATTACATTTCTCTTTAAATCTCACAAAACCTTTAAATAATTATTTAGAAGCATTGAAGATAGATATGACCCTTTGCAATTCATAGTGTTTATCAAGTTCTTTATTCTTATGGAAAATCCTACGTTGGTTAAACTAGTTTAGTCCAACTTTATCTTAAAAAACATTGTTAATGCCTTTGATAAATGTCTTTCAAAATATGTTATCATTGATCAATCTCATAACACTAAACATTTATTTTTCTTCTATCAGACTAAAATCCTGGTTGCTATCTCTCATAATTCTTAGTGCATCATCAGAGAAGATGTCAAAGTTGATAAAGATTCCAACAACTAAGCCAATAATAGAAACCTAAAATCCACCAAGTTCTTCAATAATTTTCATCCTTACCTCTCATTTATCCCCTCATGGTTCCACAATTACTCTTATTCTAGTTTAACTTTTCAAGCTTAACCAATTTTTCTTTCAAAGCTTTCTTTAATATTGACTAGAATTCTTTCATATTTTACTCTTATAAAAAAATCCCACTTTTATTTCCAAAAAATATTTTTTCTATTTCATTCAAAATTTTGACATTACATTTTTCTTAAAATGATTTATTACAATTTTAGAACCATTATTGGGTCGAGAGATGCTCTCCAACCCACTATGGTAGAGAGTAATGTAATATAATGTATTGTACTATAATGTAACCATTTTAACTCAGTTAAAATAAAAATAAAAACAAACAAAATATAATAATAATAATAATAATAATAATAATAATAAAATGACCGATGGTATTTGTTGGGATGGGTTCCCCAGGGGTAGAATTGGATTAAGTTAGTCATTTTTTGTAAAGAATTTTGTAAAGAATGTAAAGTCTCCATGAAATGTGGATGCAAAGCGCGCAAATAGATAGGAGTCAAAGAGGTCTTAATCAGTTTTTAGATTCTCCCATGGTTCGTGAACCATGGTATTGTATTAAGGAAAGCTATAAATAGTCGAGTCGTAGCAAGTCTTAGGAGAACTTTTGATAGATAAGAATAGAGAGATGAATGAATAAATGATGTTGTAAGGGTTTGATAGATAGGAAGGTCTGTTCCTGTCAGTAGCGAAGGAAAGGCTTCGCAATGCAGTGCGCGGAGGCCTAGAAGAGTCCACAACTAAGTGCGCAGACTCCTGCAGTTGAGCGCGCAGGGTAGTTGAAGTATGTACTAGAAATATTCTAATTAATAAAGATTGATTTTGGGTTGGAGATACTTGCACCTATTTGTTTAATAGTTATTTCACTTTCATTATTGTTTCTGTAATTCAATGTGTTTTCTCTGCACAAATCGGGTTAATTGAACATGTTTATGCTTAACAAAATGATTAAATAATATTCTTGAAGAACTAAATCTATTTCTAGGTTAGTTTCGAATAAGGAAGATAGGACTGTGTGACAACAGATTTAGATCTCATGAGCTCTGGAACACCGGTTCATTTGCGCAAAAGTATCAAACCTATCCTGTGAGGGCTTGATTAATGTAATTGGTTGGTCCCGTGAAGGATTGAAGGTAGTTATGGCTGAATTAGCAGTCTTAACCCTATCATAAGGTTAGATATG
The DNA here is from genome assembly GCA_031772625.1 of Pinus tabuliformis. Lineage (NCBI taxonomy): Eukaryota > Viridiplantae > Streptophyta > Pinopsida > Pinales > Pinaceae > Pinus > Pinus tabuliformis. The sequence goes on along the minus strand of CM062810.1, from coordinate 159,250,401 downwards.
TGTGGAAGAAGATCTAAGGCACTGAAAGACATCACACTAGTCTCTGGATGCAGAAACTTGGTTCTTGCATCCCCCAATACTGCTTCGGGTGAGACTGCGACCTACACTACATAGGTTGCTGCCGAAAGGGCTAGCAGTGTAGGGTTTTGTTGGTTGGCACAACTAACTCCGAACCTAGGTCACGACCCCCTTAAGAAAATAGTATTCATGTGGAATATATCCTATTTAAAGTGGGAAATTAAACCAACCAAGATCCATCTTAATTTCGGATCTACCAAGCATTGAGAGGGATGATATATCTTGACATGCAAACCTTTTTTAGAGTGAAAATAAGTTTGATCCCTATCAGAACTTGCTCGATCCAGAATTAAAATGAATCCAAGCTGGTTTTTATTTTGTAAATCGAAAATCTATATTAATTCTGAAAAAAGTTACATCGCTAAAGCTTTTTCAAAAATTTGCCATCAGCCTCATTCATACTAGACTTGTTGGCCATGTGATAGAGATGAAATACATTCGACCAAAAGAGAGAAAAACTTCTATTCTACATCCTGATTACCCAACTTGCCCCAAAAAGACTCAATATCTAAATACAATCCACTGCCATTATCAACCTACATTATTTCCTAGAGCTTGGTCTACTAGATGGTTTTCATGTTGTTGATGGAAAACCTCATGCACATGGGCCTCTGGATGCTCTACTCTCCCTTCTATGGGATCCAACCACTGGTGAAGGCACTTTTGTCCATGTCTGAAGGTGTCCATTTGGTCTAGAATTTAACATTGTTTATGTTGTATATCATTCATGAAAGCAATGATCTCATTCTTGTCGTTATGGCAGTATCTAGCTAGTTTCTCTACCAACACTATCACTTGGTGAATTTGGGCTTCCAGAGAGTCAAATGGTGGAGGAAATTCCACTCTTTTAGGAGATCATCTGCCTTGTTTCTCCATTGCTTCACCGAGGTCAACCTGTTCTCCACGCTCCACCCCTTAGCCTTGGCATCCCACGCCCCTCCTTAGGCATCATTTTTTTCTCTGCATGGGTATGACAACTTCTAACTAGCCTAGACAATGCCGCAAGTTATTTTTTGGCACACTCTTCCAATCCCCTAATCCTAGAAAGTTGCACCTAAAACTAAAGTCGTTAAAGATATAATAAATTCCCCCTTCAAATCTCCACTATTAACGTCCAAGATGAGGATTTCGAGACTGTTTATGACCCCCCATTCCTCTGCTCACCAAGCAAAGGAACCACCCCACCATCCACCCCACCTAGCTACTTCTTCCTGACCCTCCACCCTAAAACAACACCTCTTAGCGAAGGTCACTCATATACCACCCACCACCCTACAAGACTCCCAAGATTACAATCCTTAGAACCACCAATAGAAATCTCCACTTCCCTCTCTGAGATTTTGCAAAACAATTCACTAAAGCTGAAATTATAAACCCCACAAACCCTTGATTCTCCAACGAGAAATGACTAGGTATCTGGAGGAATGTGTGTTGGGATGGGGTCCCTAGGGTAAATTTTAGTAAAGTTTGTAATTTCTTTTTGTAAAGAGGTAAAGTATCCGTGAAATGTGGAAGCAGAGCGCAAAGATAGTCAAAGTAAAGGGGGCTTTAGTCCCTTAGGTGGGTAGGTAATAGGAATGTTTTGAGACCCGCCCATGGTCCGTGGACCATGGTATTGTAAAAGCAAAGCTATAAATAGAAGAATCATATTGAGTCTAAGGATAGATCTAATTGATAGAAATATTTGTAAGGGTAAGTAAGCTAAGGCAGGAAAGGTTTGTTTCCTGTACTTAGGCAAAGGGGAAGGCTCCTGCAGCGAAGCGCGCAAAGACCTTGGTAAGTCCATAGGTTGAGTGCATGGGCTCCTGCAGCTGAGTGCGCAGGAAAAAGAAGTCTATACTTGAATGATCATATCTAATAAAGACAGTTTTGAGCCAATTCTAGTGCATCTGTGTATTATTTCTTACTTCTGCAAGTTTCTGTGTTTTCACTCTATGTTGCAATTTTATGAATTAATGTGTATTTGGTGCGCGAAAGTAATGGATCAATACTATTTATGCATGTTAGGAATGATTAAAGGCCTTCACGAAGATTTGGAAGTTGTTTAAGTAGATTACTGTAATTATTTGTTTCAGAAGGATTAAGGTTCGCAAAGATAGAAATAACCCCTAGGAACCATAAGAACCTATCACATTGACCTTTGGATGTAGAAACCTGGTTTTGTCATCCACTAATACTGCTTTGGGTGACATTGTAGCTTGCGCTACGTGGGTTTTTGCTGAAAGGGCCAACAGTTAGGGTTTTGTTGGTTGGCGTAGCTAACATTGAACCCAAGTCAAGCTCCATCAAGGCAACAAATGGTTCCATTGCCGAGACCGAGACCTCGCTAAATGGATGTGTGATAAGTGGCTCCCCACTAACAAAAAAATTCAGAAGTGGAAGTGGATCAATCAGAAACTACACACGTTTATAGCCCAAGAGAACAAAAAAAAATTCTTGTCGGAGGATGAAGGGTTGAATAGATACCTATATAGAGTCGAACATGAAATATTCTTTTACTCTTTCCCTTATGAATTGCATGAGTGGCTATCCAAATTAGCAGATAGTCAAGGTACGTGGAAGCTTGATGGCCCTATTGGGTGGACCCTAGAACTAGTGAAGCGCTTGGAGGCTTCAGAAAATAAAATCATGTGGGCCATCGACCACTAGATCGATCGTATTCTAGGAGGAATCATCACTGAATTCAGAATCGACACATCCGTCAACTACAATCAGGTTCTTCAAAGGTCCAAGAAGTAAGCACTTCAAATCTCTGAAGACTTGGATTCAAATGTTATTTTACGAAAAGTGGGTTATGCCTTTAAATTGATGTTTGGGACTATGTGAAGTGGAATAGAACTAAGAAGAAAGGAAGAATCAGGCTCTGAATACAGACCGCTATTAGGAACTTATGATAGCGATGGAGAAGGTAATATTTTGAGAACACTGTGAAGTGCGCTACAAATTATAAGTCAGGGTATCGCAAGAATACCCCATCCATCCACTCCACCTCTGCCTCACACACCTATAACTCCACCTCACACACCTACACCTTCGCCTCCGACTCCATCATTTAATATGGAGAATACAATGAAGTTACCCATGTTTAAGGGTGTGGGAACTGAGGACCCTAAACAATTCTGGTTTGTCACAGATGCTGTATGGACAACATAGAAAATCACTGACGAGAATATGAAGAAAGTGCAACTAGTCATAGTGTTTTAGGACATAGCGCTGAGTTGGTACATCAAGTCCTACATAGATAGGCCCACTGCGACTAGAGACCCAGGAAGCACTAAATAGTAAATTCAAGAAGCCCAAATCTCATGCTCAGTCTGTAACATAGTTAAAGGACATTTAGTAGAGGGTAAATGAGTCTGCATGGGACTTTGATCAAATATTAAAATGTTTGATTCAGCATGCTAATATGACAATTACAAATGCTCAACATAGAGACTAGTATATTTCTTCACTCCTACCGCATCTAAGAGTGCCTTTTTCACATCAAAAAATAGGAACACAAGCAGAAGCAGTGGAGATCTCTACGAGATTAGAAGCTTTCTCAATGTAGAATACAAATATAGGGGTACAACATATTCAATCGTAGCTAGAAAGCCTGCACATGGAATTGCAGAGCCTGAAGAAGGGAATGGAAGTGCAGCTTGAGGTGTGTGCAAAAGTTTGGTGCCTCAAGTGTAAAGGTCAGGGTCATGATAAGGGCCATTGCCCTGTTTATCAGAACTACCTCACTGGGAGAGGTCTTGCTCCTCTAAAACTAAAAAACATCATTGGATTGAGCTAAGGAGTACCCTTATGGTGCGCTATTTGTCAAGTAGTTGGGAAGCACGCGAGTGATAACTGTCATTTCCTACAAAAATTTGTGCAAACATCACAACAGTTATTTTGTACTTTCTGTAAATCAGTTTGGCATGATGAATGCGATTGCCAGAGCTACAAACTAATGATGGAGAAAACCCCTATGTATAGAATGCAGACCGAAAATAGTCCTTAGGGTCAAGGCACAGGTGTAGTGCGCGGAGGATTCTAGGGCTGAGGAAGAGGACGAGGAGGAGGGGATGAAAGGGGTCAAGCCAAATCATTTGTTATAATTGTCGAGAAGAAGGCCATTTTGCACGTGATTATCAGAACCCAATGCATCCCTCCTGCCAGTATTGTCGACAATTTGATCATGTTATAGAAGATTGCCCAGTACTAATAGCCAAGATGCAGGAGAGGAAGACACAAACACCTATGCATAACATTTAGATAATGAGGGCAGAGCCTTGCGAAGAAGATCCTAGAACTAAAGTGGTATTTCCATAGGAGAAGATAAGGGGAAGCAACCAGAAACTGAAGGATGGGTACGCAAGGCTGCAGAGAAGGAAGTTGGAGTCGACCTAAACTGGGCTAAAGAAACCTTTATGGAAGCCAAAAATAGCTTCGTTGAGGCCTCTACCTCAAGAATTCAGGATGAGTATAGCAGAAACAACGAAGCATGGGACGTAGATCCTTTTCTATTAGCCACCTTTCTAAATACTTGCATGAAGTTGTTACGAGATAGAAAGGAGGTAGAATGGATTCAAGAGTTAATTGATAACTGTACAGGTAAGGTCAAACCTCCTCTAGAACCATGTGTTGTATGAAAAATTGGCATAAGAAAGAAGCAAACAGGTTGTGAAACGAGGCTAACAACATAGATCAGAGAGTATGAAATGAAGCAGGTAATCCCTGATCTAGGATCGGATGCGAATGTGCTACCAAAACAAACTTGGGAAAGAATGGAAAGACCTGCACTGCCATGGTCCCCTATCCAACTTTTTATGGCCAATCAACAGAAGATCATTCCTATGGGGTGTTAGGACTCAGAATTGACCTATTTTGACCTTATATTTTTGCCATAATATTATCCTTTTCAGTCATAAGTTGTAAGCTTTGATTACATAATGACTTAATCACCCCAAGGTACGAAGTAACTTTCCGCATATCTATATGTTTAATTGTTCATTGCATATTCGTGAGTATCTTTATATTTATCTTTGAAAAGCTGACTAAGTTGCCAAGTAATTGTCTTAAGCCTGCAGGAATTATAATTTATAGTTGTTGTAACACCAGAAACAGCAACCACGCAGTTGCTGCAACACCAGAAGCAGCAACTACGCAGTTGCTACAGTCAGCAACAACAACTATCTAAAGCAGGCTATTTTGCAACAGCTGGGAATAACAAACGGAAACTATCTGAAGAACGCTGACGCGGCATGATCACGCAGCTGTCTAAAGCGGGAAGAACACAGTTACCATTGCCTAAATCAGGAACAGCATGGGGAAACGGCAAAGGAATGCGAAGATCCCAAGAAGACGGTCGAAGACAGTTACCAGCTGTGTAACAGCCAGAACCTAAGAAAGAATATGTTGTTATACTGTTGTAACAGCGGTCTGTAATTCTTATTTTTGATAGAATGGGTTAACTGAATGAACTGTAATAATCTATTGTAATAGATGTCTCCTCTATAAAGAGGAGACATCTACATTAGAAGGTTAATGTGTAATCTGTAAGGGAGATTTTGAGAGACATCAGCAAGTCTGAACTTTACTGTACTTGAATCTTTTGGCAGATGAATAGAAGATTGTTATGAGCACTTAATCTAGCCTTTGTGTTCTGGGGAATCTTGTGAGAGGGACTGGGCCCGCCTTCCTCACAAGATTCACCCATTTAATTTTCTGTCAAAGTGTGTAAGTGTGTGATAGATTCTTTCCACTGGTACTCTGTTTGGATTCTGTAGCATTACCTCTGGTATTTCCGCTTTGCTAGTACTCTGTTTCATTCATTGCTTGAAGTTGTGCAAGGATATTTCACCGGTGAATTAGAGTGCAGTGTGTGTTAGCAATCTGGTTACAGAGGCATGTGCTAAACGTCCTCACCTGGAGGATAGGGTCCTGATCCTCTGCCAACAGAGCATCCATCATTTCGCTTTTCAGATTTGTAATCTTAATTAATTACTTTCATTTTATCAGTACAGTGATAACTTAGCGTAAGGATTACGTATACTATAGCTTTTTAATGCTTTTAGGATTAAGTACATACAGTACGCGGTAGCCTTTGGAATAAAAAGACTTTCCCAGGTTGACAATTAATGTGGTACTTGATTGTTTAATCAATAAACAATTCAACTAGCCAACATTTTGGCGCCGTTGCCGGGGAAGGCAACTAGAGATTTCTAAAGGCATTAATGATTTCTTTTTGAGAATAACAGATGCATGAGAGGACGCAAGAAACCTAATTTCACAGGCGGCAAAGGAGGAAGAAAAACTTATATTGACGAAATCATCTCAAAGGCTGAAACATCACAGAGGACAAGTTCCCGGAGACCTCAGATCCAGTATTCCTCACAAACAGATCGACAGACGGAGGAAGTAATAGGACCTGAAAGGAAGCTGGAAGTACCAAAATACACCGAGGAACCGATAGAAGAACCTGAAGAAACAGAAGACACAGAAGATAAAGCGAGTGATTCAGGAAAAAGACCAATGGAGGATAACAAAACAGAAGGAAAAGGGGAAAATTCGCTCTCTACCCTGGAATTCCCTATTGGGGAGCTCCCGAGAGGAAAAACCCCCATGAAAAACATTCCACTCTCAGCATTACCTAACTTTCATGGGTTATCCTCTGAAGACCCGGATGAATTCCTCTTCGAATTCGACATACCATGTAGGAGTTATGACTATGTGAGTGCTAATCAGAAACTAAAACTATTTCCAGCAACACTGAAAGGGAATGCGTTAAGATGGTTTATGAGCCTAGGAGCTCAGGCAATCACTACCTGGGATCAAATGAAAGAGAGCTTTCTGGCTAAATATCAAGACTACTGCCGGACGAGAGAAAGGAAGGAAGAATTGTTTAAAATGGTTCAGAAAGAGGACGAGAATTTGGAAGATTTCGTGGAAAGATTACAGTGTAATCTGCAGCGGTCTGATCATCCTAATATGAGTAAAGATATTCTGAAGACTATACTGCTGAAAGGAGTGCGAGATGACTGCCTGGACATGTTAAACATGCTGGGAAAAGGGGACATTTCCAAAGAACCCTTTGATGAAATTATCAATCTCTGCATGAGATGTTCAAGGGGAGCAGTAGGCAGATAAAAAAGCAGAGATAATGTATATTCAAGAGTTCAGAAGTCAGCAAGTGGAGGAGCAACAAGGGCTGAAATAGGTAATTTATTAGAAGAATTTAAAACTGAGATGTTAAGCTCTTTTGCTTCACAAATTGATGCTCTGCAGGTTAAGAAGAAACAGGCGGAAGCAGAAGCTGCTCTGGCTATTTTCTGTTCCAAATGCAGAGAAAAACATCCACTCAGGGAATGCCCACTGGATAAGATACCTATCTGCATAATCTGCGAGAAGGACCATGAAACCCAGCAATGCCCCTCTCTGCCTGGAATCAAAGCAGCATTGCAGTCAACTGAAGAAGAGGCTGAAGCAGTGTACCTGATGACACAGAGGAGGCAATGGCCACAAAGACAAGGTATGAACTCTAACACAGCATTCAGTCATTGGAATAATAACTCTCCTTTTCAAACAAACTACCCACCCATGAACCAAATGCAGTACCCACCCTTTAATACAATGAATTTTCCACTTATGCAGCAACCAAATCTTCCTTTTCCTGATCCTACTGTGTGGAATCCTTGGGCTCCCCAGCAACCGTATTTTAATCAATGGAATCCAAACTGGGCAGCCCAACAGATACCATTTCCTCAACAACAAAAGTCTCTTTCCTTACCATCCAATACTCCTCCAAATAATCAGGCAATGAGACCACAGCTGCCTATGCAACCTAACCCCAATCCAAATAATAATAAAGCCCTGCAAGTTATTGACGTTCAAAATCAGCCTGTCTCTCCCCTGCAATGTAATGATATTCATCTTCGCTCAGGGAGAATTGTTGAACCCATTATAGATGATATTACTGACTCTGACAAAGAAGAAGCTAGAAAAGAGAAACCAGCTAACAATAATGCTGAAACAGCAGAATCAACACCTAATAATAATGATCAAACAATAGATCCGCCATTCCCTGAACGGCTGGCTCTCACTAAAACACCTGAGCAACCTACCTTTAACCTTTTAGGAGAGCTACAGAACTTGTATGTTAAAACCCCATTATTGCAAGCATTAAGGGATGTTCCTATTTATGCTAGAACTATTAGAGACATTTGTATAAAAAAGCCTGGAAGGAAGGCTAAGGATCCCTTCACAGTTCATGTGATGGGAGAATTAACTGCTTTAATGACTGAAAAAGATTATCCTGTAAAGTATGGTGACCCTGGTCACCCTACAGTAACAGTCCAGGTTGGAAAAACCTTTATCTCTAAAGTCCTAGTAGATTTAGGAGCTGCAATAAATATTATGACACTCGAAACAGCACAATTGCTCCAGTTAAAAAACTTTATCAGGGAAACTCCAACTATCTTGGAGTTGGCTGACCATTCTACGATTAAACTTGAAGGGGTCATTGAAGATCTTATAATCTCTGTAGAATCCTGGAATTACCCGGTTGACTTTGTGGTGTTACAAACTAAAACAAAGTTGGGGGGTCATCCGTTGATTCTAGGGAGACCTTGGTTGGCTACAGCAGATGCTTTCATCAGCTGTAGATCTGGATCAATGACCATCTCTAATGGACAGGAAACCAAACAGCTTACCCTCTATCCTCATGCTACACCCATGATTAATAATGACAATTCTGTATGGGTAGACTATGAGGATGAAGAGACCCAACCTATATTAACTATTGGACAAGCCTTGACTTTTAAGGACTCCACCAAAGATGAATTGATCAGCAGCTTTATTTCTGAACCCTCTTCGGTCAGCCCTGAAACATATAATCACTTCACTGCAATCTTAGAATCTGAATCCCAGCAGAACATGAAAGATGAAAACTTATTTCAGACAGCAGTAGGCAACCCTTCCAAAAGTACAACAATTGAAATTGAACCTGGCAAAACATTAAATATAAATCCTGATTTGACTGATAATGAAAAACAGAAATTAATAAAGTTACTCCAAAAAAATAAAGAGGCATTTGCATGGGACTACACAGACATGAAAGGGATCTCCCCTGAACTATGCACTCACCGTATTTATATTAAGGAGGGATCCCGGCTAGTCTGCCAACCCCAACAAAGAATGAACCCGAACCTTAGAGAAATTGTGAAGGAGGAACTTCAAAAACTCTTGAATGCAGGATTTATATACCCTATATCTGATAGTGAGTGGGTTTCCCCACTTGTAATTGTACCCAAGAAAAATGGGAAATGGAGAGTATGTGTGGATTACAGAGCATTGAATAAAGCCACCTAAAAAGACCATTTCCCTTTACCATTTATTGATCAGGTATTGGATAATTTAGCAAGTAAGAAATTCTTTTCATTCTTGGATGGGTTTAGTGGATATAATTAGATTAAGATTGCACCCCAGGACCAGGACAAGACCACGTTTACTAGCCCATGGGGGACCTTTTCTTATAGAGTACTTCCATTTGGGCTATGTAACGCTCCAGCAACATTCCAAAGAGCGGTGATATGGATCTTTTCTGATATGTTAAATGATTCATTAGAAATATTTATGGATGACTTTACTCCCTATGGAGTGACCTTTGAGGAAGCACTGCAAAATCTTGAAAAATTACTTAAGCGGTGTATAAAAGCACACCTTGCTTTAAGCACTGAAAAGTGCCATATGATGATGAATCAAGGTATTGTATTGGGTCACTTTGTTTCATTTTTAGGAATTCAAGTCGATCCAGCTAAAATACAGGTAATTCAGAACCTTCCCATCCCCAAAACACAAACTGATGTAAGAAGCTTTTTAGGACATGCCGGATACTATAGAAGATTCATTAAGGATTTTTCCAAAATAGCTTCTCCTCTATTTGTGTTGTTAATGAAAAATGCTGAATTTAAGTGGATTGATGATTGTGAAAATGCATTCAATAAACTTAAACATCAGTTGTCCGCAACTCCCATTTTGAGAGGACCTGATTGGGCATTACCCTTTCATATCTCCTCTGATGCCTCAGACACGGCAATTGGAGCTGTCCTGGGTCAGGAAGAAAACAGTCTCCCCTATGCCATCTATTTTATTAGCAAGAACATGACACCAGCTGAGCTAAATTACACAGTTACTGAGAAGGAATTTCTAGCAGTTATTTATGCTATCAACAAATTTAGACATTATATTACTGGCTACACTACCTTTGTGCATACTGATCACTCAGCCATTAATTATTTAATGAATAAATCAGTTACAAATGCCCGAGTCACCAGATGGTTATTACTGTTACAAGAATTTGATATCACAATTGTAGATAGGCCATGAAAAGAAAATGTAGTTGCTGATTTCCTTTCTCGTTTAAAAACTGATGAAAATGCTCCAGTAGATGATTCTTTTCCTGATGAGTATTTATTTGCAGTATCTGCTCACTCACCTTGGTATGCAGACATTGCCAATTATCTAGTTGCAGGAAAATTACCATCACACCTATCACACAGGGAAAGAAGAAAGATCATTCAGCAAAGTGCTAGGTACAGCTGGATAAGCGGGTGTCTGTTCCACACAGGAATAGATCAAGAAATTCGGAGATGCATTGGGGAAGACGAGATTTATGATATACTAAAAGCTTGTCATGATGGCCCTTGTGGAGGACATTTTGCAGACAAAAGAACAGCACACAAGGTACTTAGAATGGGTTATTATTGGCCATCACTTTTTAAAGATGCTAGAAAATATGTGAAAGCTTGTGACAGCTGTCAAAGAATGGGCCAGCCTAATCATAGGGATGAAATGCCACTTAATCCCCAGGTAAATCTTGAACCTTTTGAGAAATGGGCATTAGATTTTATAGGTCCCATTAATCCTCCATCTAATCAAAGAGTCTATATATTAGTATGCACAGATTACATGACTAAATGGGTAGAGGCCAAAGCACTCATTAAAGCTAATGAAGAAGCAGTACTAACATTCTTATTTGAAGAAATCTTTGTTAGATTTGGACTACCCAGAGAATTAGTCACTGATGGAGGACCTCCTTTTAATTCTCATGGCTTCAAAAATACGCTCCAAAAATATCATATCAAGCACAAAATGACTACACCGTACCACCCCCAAGCAAATGGGCAAGTGGAAAGTACCAACAAAGTCATAGAAGCTATCTTAACAAAAACGATAAAGGAGAATAGAAGGGACTAGTTTCAGAGGTTGCCCGAGGCTCTATGGACCTATAGAACCACTTGGAGGAATACAACAGGCCTTTCACCCTATGAATTAGTTTTTGGAAAGAATGCTATTTTCCCTGTAGAGTTTGAGATTAAAACCTTAAGAACTGCCTTAGCTGTTAACCTTGATTTAACTGATGCACAGACAGCCAGGTTGCAGCAGCTTCAGGAACTGGATGAGAAAAGACTGGATGTCGTCCATCAAACAACTATGATACAACAACAAAGAAGCAGATGGCATGACAGAACCATCAAGCAAAAGCAGTTCCAGAAAGGTAACTGGGCTCTACTTTATGATTCTCGTTTCGAGAATTTCCAAGGGAAGCTAAGAACAAGGTGGTTAGGGCCGTATGAAGTGGATGTTGTTTTTCCAAATGGAACAGTCAAACTTTTAACAATTGATGGAAGCAGAACACCACTGTTAGTGAATGGCTACCGACTTCGGTTATATCAGCGGCCGGTTTCCAAAGAGGATTTTAAAGCCACTTGCATGGCAATAAAACAGTATTCTTTTCCAGGGGAACTTGCTGTCCCTCAAAGCACTTGAGTTTCTATTATTTATGTAATTTTTTTAGGTTAGATATTCTTTTTTCTGAAGAAACTAATAAATCCTGCCAATGATTGCGATATTACATTTCAGTATTTTGCAGATTTTAGCCTGGGAAGTAGCTGAGAACAAAAGTTTCAAAGGAATTACTTTGCGGACTCGGAACTCCTGTTGTTGCAACACCATTTCCCTGTTGCTGCAACACCATTCTCTGTTGCTGCAACACCATTCCTATTGCTCCAGCACAATTCCCGTTTTTACAAACGTCTCACATCATTCCCTGTGGCCACATCAGCAATTTTCCGTTGCTGCAACACCAATCCCAGTGCTACAACATCACTTCCCGATCACGGAATATCTTTCCCAGCAAATTCCTTCATGTACGAAAACGCCAGTCTTACCACTTCAGCCCCAAGGAACAAATTTTGATAAAATATACCACTTCTTGTGATGATTACAGCACCCTACTATCACTTCCCGTCATTATCATTACAAATCACCGGTATTCCCATGCTTTTAGATCCGCGGTAATCATTATAATCCAGCACAAGACAAGACAAGACTTTTTGACGCAGCAATCAAAAAGGTAAAATATGAAGGTACGCATGATTATGTATGGACATTAAATAATAGATAATGCGGAGAAGTTGATAGGACTATCAAATAATTGTACTTCCAATCATATCGTTTACACGTAGGGGGGGGGATTACCAAAGCAACTCTCATAATGACATACTACGCCAACTACCGCCACCCTTAACTCTCCCGGTAATATGTAAAAGCCACCCTATCACGGCATGTTACCATTTGCGACGTTCTACTCTGAACTGAAATTGGAAGCTCAGCTATGAACTCTGAAATTTACTGAAACAATAGCTATGGGAGGAACCCTCATTACACATGAGCCTGGCACAACAACAGTCCTTGAACTCTTTCCGGAGATTTATCAAATTTTCTTGCAAGCGGGATGGATAGAGTACTTCAGGAGACTTCCGGACTTTGACAAGCAGCAAGTCCTTGAATTCGCATGCAATTTAACAGAAGGATTCTCTATCGTCCAGGGAATTCAAGTTCCAGTCACGGAGGAAATCATTGCCGAAGTTACCGGGCTACCAGCTAATGGCACACGGTGGTTCAGCAGAAAGCACCTGATTCTTAATGCGCAGCAGGATTTTCTCTGACCAGGCGAGCAGGTAGAGCCCAAAGGCAGAGGCGTAGCACTTCGGTCGTTACCTCAACCGTGGCCGAAAGTCGTTGAATTTGTCAAGCAATATCTGACGTGCGAAGGCCGCTACCAGGTAATTTACCAGCACGATTTCGTCCTGTTAAATCATTTGAGAAATGGTCAGTTAATAAACATGCCATATTATCTATTGGGCTGTCTCCAAAATATGTCACGTTATGTTGCGAAAGCGAAGCATCCACTAGTTTCCTTAAAACACCACCGCTTAGCCCAATTGCTGATTAATAGAGCCCTCGCTCTAAATAACCCTCCACCCCCCATTAATCCCCATCAGGAGGCAGAAATTCCACAGCCGGAACATGAAATTCCTCACCAAGAAGAGGAAATTCTTCACCAAGCTGAGGACACACCTCAGCAAGATGAAGAACTTCCTCAGCAAACGGAGGATATGCCTGAACAAATCCCTCTGAAAAACCCTCAGCAAGCAGAGCACATTCCTGAACAAATCCAGCAAACACCCCCGCAAGTTGCTGAGAATGCCACAAGAACAACCCCATCTCCCAAAGGAACCAATCCTTCCATTCCCATACTTGGTATTTCTACTGATGACTCCGATGACAATATCCCTATTACCCTGCTTAAACGAAAAAGGCAGTAGGAAAAGAAAACCCCATCGAAAAGAAGAAGAACTAGGGTTTCAGCTAAGGCACCTGCTACTCCGGCTACTGTTCCCATCCTAAAGAAAGCTAGCCTGAAGAGAAAAACGCCTGAATTCCCTGCTTCGCTACCAAAGCGAAGAACTCGGTCATTGGTAGCAGCCGAATCTCCTAATTCCCCCAATTCACCGCCCATCACTATAAAGATCCGTACTCCCACCAGTCCTCAAAACTCCTCTCCCTCACCCTCGGAAGCAGAGATGCAGAGCGTTCATAGCTTCGTGACATCATACTTTAAGGCAGCTGACACACAAGAACCAGCTGCCGACACCCAAGGTAATAGTGACCAAGTGGCTGCAACACAAGAAACAGCCACTACCCCAGGTGACACACAAGAACCACCTGTGGGGAATACTGATCAAAATGATGAAACACAACCTCTGCCTCCATTGGAATCTACTGCTCCTCAGGACCAGCCTACCGTACCTGCCCTACAGGAAGAAATTGAATTCCTGAAATCTCAGATTCAGGACTATCAGGAGGAAATAATAAGGGTTAAGGAAGCATATCAGAATGAATTCAGCCTGCATGTTTTAGCACGAGTAGCGTCTGCAGCAGAGAAAAGTAAGGATAATGAATATGTGTGTACCAATTGTGGTGAAATATACACTCAGGCAGGATATAAGGTAGTGGCAGAACCAATGAAGGAAGCCTCCGATGCTGTAGATGAAACAAAAGAGCCTGCTGTTACACAGACGGAAATGCCACAATCCTCTGCTGAAATAAAAGAACCTGTTGTCACACAAGAACCAACAGGCTCTCCAGAGAAGATGCAGGACCAAACTGAAGAACTTATTGACACACAAGAACCAGTAAGTTCCCCAGAAACTGCACAAGGCCAAACTGAAGAACTTACTGACACACAAGAACCAGTAAGTTCCCCAGAAACTGTACAGGTCCGAACAGAAGAACTTACTGACACACAAGAACCAGTAAGTTCTCCAGAGATGACGCAAGAACAAGTAGAAGGGCTTGCTGACACACAAGAACCAGCAAGTTCCCCAGAAATTATGCAGGAAGAAACAAGGAATGAGAAAGAGGAGAATACAGATTCACCCCGGCCTACCCAAATTGCTATGGAAGAAGTAGTTACACAAGAATCAGGAAATGCAGAAGAAAACACAGACTCATCTCGGCCCACTCAAAGTGTCATGGAACGAGAAGAAGAAGAAGAAGAAAATCAGGAAAAAGGTATAGACTCACCCCGGCCTACCCAAACTGTTATGGAGGAAAAAGAAATAGTTTCAGGAGGAAATGAAGAAAAATTGGACTCAACCAGCTCTATCCAAATTTCCAAGGAAGTAGAAGATGAAGAAGAAAATCAAGAAAAAGGTATAGACTCACCCCGGCCTACCCAAACTATTATGGAGGAAAAAGAAGTAGTTTCAGGAGGAAATGAAGAAAAACTGGACTCACCCAGCTCTATTCAAATTGCCAACAAAGCAGAAGAAGAAGAAGGAAATGAGGAAAAAGGCACAGACTCACCCCGGCCCACCCAAATCACCATGGAACAAAATGAATCAGAATAACAGGAAGAAGAGACACTAGCCAGAAATGAAGAAAAAGATGTTGGATCATCCCAGCCTACTCCTACAGAGCAGGTTATCCTTGTGGATGCCTTTACACAAACAGAGCTCCCCTCCGTTAGTGATGTATGCATGGAAACTGATAGTTTTCAAACATTAAAGGGACAGTGGTGGAGAGAATATGAGCAGTCACAAGGAAAGGCATTCCAACAGCAAAAAGGGATCTGGTTTAGTCATGCATACAAGAACTGGGAAGCACTTGAGCAGTGCAGAGCCCAGTACAAGGAGATCAAGGAGCTAAAAGCCAGATTGACCCAGATGTTTGAGTTGTTCCAAAGACTACTTGCTACAAGGAAACCCTCTTTTAATTATGCAACATTTCTGCAGGAAAGACTCACATTTTTTCAGATAAAGGCTGTCAAAGAAGGTAGACCTCATCAGGTAGTTACATCAGAGCAGTTTATGCAAACCTTTGCAGAGGCACCTAAAAATGATCAAAATTTGTTATGCAAGCTTTATCTCCATAATGAAGCCATGTCCGAAGAAAGAAATATGAATATGATACCTGTAGTTGGCGACATACAGCTGAGAGCCTTTATCTCCTTTTTAGCTAATCAACTTACATGGCAGAACGCCTTTGCTTCAGCTCAACATAATGAACAGAATTGTCTTCTGTGGATTAGAGCTGAACCGCAGAACGCAGCCACCTTTATTGCACAACACCTGAGAATGGTAAGTGATCTTGAAATGAAGGACCATGTTAAGCAACTGCAAGCAATGGTCCTGAAAGACTGTCAGCATTATGTAAAGACTAAGGCATCCTTGGCTGTCAAAGCAAACAAACTGTTTTGGGAGAACTGCCCCAAGGAGAGGCAGGAATATCACCCTTATAATCCACCTAATTTGCAGGTGGCACTCTCAAGGGTACCTCATTATGTTAATTGCATGCAGCACTGTGCTGAAAATTGGATGGGTTACAGATTTAGATTTCCACTTTTATGGCTATCTGGTGAACAATACAAAGGACAGTTTGGATTATCCAACAGGGAAGAAGCAGCAGCATGGAGGCAAATACAGACTGCCTGTGGATTCAGAAAGAAGTTTGATGCAACTTCCTATAACTATTGTCTCAGTAATCTACATTGTTCATCCCAGTACTCCGACTCAGACTCAGAGTAGGCATTGCATAGGGACATGCAATCTCTTCAGTTGGGGGGGATGTTAGGACTCAGAATTGACCTATTTTGACCTTATATTTTTGCCATAATATTATCCTTTTCAGTCATAAGTTGTAAGCTTTGATTACATAATGACTTAATCACCCCAAGGTACGAAGTAACTTTCCACATATCTATATGTTTAATTGTTCATTGCATATTCGTGAGTATCTTTATATTTATCTTTGAAAAGCTGACTAAGTTGCCAAGTAATTGTCTTAATCTTGCAGGAATTATAATTTATAGTTGCTGTAACACCAGAAACAGCAACCACGCAGTTGCTGCAACACCAGAAATAGCAACTACGCAGTTGCTGCAACACCAGAAGCAGCAACTACGCAGTTGCTATAGTCAGCAACAGCAACTATCTAAAGCAGGCTATTTTGCAACAGCTGGGAATAACAAATGGCAACTATCTGAAGAACGCTGACGCGGCATGATCACACAGCTGTCTAAAGCGGAAGAACACAGTTACCATTGCCTAAATCAGGAACAGCATGGGGAAACGACAAAGGAATGCGAAGATCCCAAGAAGACGATCGAAGACAGTTACTAGCTGTGTAACAGCCAGAACCTAAGAAAGAATATGTTGTTATACTGTTGTAACAGCGGTCTGTAATTCTTAGTTTTGATAGAATGGGTTAACTGAATGAACTGTAATAATCTATTGTAATAGATGTTTCCTCTATAAAGAGGAGACATCTACATTAGAAGGTTAATGTGTAATTTGTAAGGGAGATTTTGAGAGACATCAGCAAGTCTGAACTTTACTGTACTTGAATCTTTTGGCAGATGAATAGAAGATTGTTCTGAGCACTTAATCTAGCCTTTGTGTTCTGGGGAATCTTGTGAGAGGGACTGGGCCCGCCTTCCTCACAAGATTCACCCATTTACTTTTCTGTCAAAGTGTGTAAGTGTGTGATAGATTCTTTCCGCTGGTACTTTGTTTGGATTCTGTAGCATTACCTCTGGTATTTCCGCTTTGCTAGTACTCTGTTTCATTCATTGCTTGAAGGTGTGCAAGGATATTTCACCGGTGAATTAGAGTGCAGTGTGTGTTAGCAATCTGGTTACAGAGGAAGGTGCTGAACGTCCTCACCTGGAGGATAGGGTCCTGATCCTCTGCCAACAGAGCATCCATCATTTCGCTTTTCAGATATGTAATCTTAATTAATTACTTTCATTTTATCAGTACAGTGATAACTTAGTGTAAGGATTACGTATACTAAAGCTTTTTAATGCTTTTAGGATTAAGTACATACAGTACACGGTAGCCTTTGGAATAAAAAGACTTTCCCAGGTTGACAATTAATGTGGTACTTGATTGTTTAATCAATAAACAATTCAACTAGCCAACATGGGGCACCTGTGTGGAGTAACCATGGATATTGAAGGAGTGAGCGCCTTGGCTAATTTTGAAGTAATTGAGATTGTAGATGATAATAATCCTTACCTGGCACTATTGGGCATCGATTAGGCCTTTAATATGGATGAGATAATTAATCTTAAGAAATTAAGAATGACATTTGAAAGGAAGGAGCTCCGATTAATTGCTCCTTTAGATCTATATGAAGGTGCATGATACACAGAACTAGTCCGTGATTATGAAGAAGAGGACAATCTGGATCAGATATATAAGATCATTGCATGAGATGAGGACTGGATCAATCCTACTGCAGAAGGGCGAATTATGTGGCATAAAGATAGCTCTTGCACCTCATATTCTAACGAAGAGATTGAGCATTGGCAGAAGAGATTACATGAAGTCTTTTTGTTGCGCTACAACATGTTGACCAAATCGCTTCGATGCATATCCATGGAGGTAAGAAATCTTCCTCATTAAGATAGTTTAGATGATGTTAATTTTTTTTGGATAAGTTTGAAAGGGAGGTGCTAGAAGAGCATCAGTTCTAGGCATTAGATCTAGCGATGCATGCTACGTCTACCTGTTAGTGGGGTATGCATAAGGATAGCCTTGCTGATTGGAAAGAATACAGGTGAATGATGAAGCTGAGGTTTGGGTACTCCAATACTCGTATGGCAGAGAAATACACTGGAAAAGACGATCCACATGAACATCTGGCATGGTGGGTGGACACTTTGGAGGAGACACAACCACTCACAAAATTCTACATGTTGGATACTACTGGTAAACTCTTTTTAAGAATACACATGCCTATGTGAGAAAGTGTAAAATTTTCCGAAATGCTACAGGGATACAAAGAAAACCAACCTTACCTATTCAACCATTCAACATTGAACAACCCTTTGAACAATGGAGATTGGATATAATTGGTGAGATTGTTCCTCATTCTTCTAAACAACATAAGTTCATCCTTATGGCTACAAATTATTTCACAAAATCGGTAGAAGAGATACTGCTTAAGGTATCCAACTCCAACAATATCATTGAATTCATTGATCAATATATTATCACCAAGTTTGGTCTACCTAATGCCCATATTTTTTATAATGCAGCTTACTTTTAAGGAAATAGCATGATTGAGTTTTTTCTAAAAAAAGGATTTAAAATTAAATACTTTGCTAATTACAATCCTCAAGGAAATGGTTTAGAAGAATCAACTAATAAAAACCTCATAAGGATTATTAAATGAATTGTTGCTCAAAGTCAAAATAATTGGCATAAATCCCTAATTTTTTCTCCATGGGATGATATAATAACTAAGAAGGCCTCCATAGGTACTTCTCCTTTTAATCGAGTGTATGGGTAGGAGGCTATCATTCCTCCTAATCTAGTCCTCCACTCATTAGCCCTTGTACAATTTACCAAATAGAGACCTTTTTCTTCTTTGCAATTAAGGATATCACAAATACTTAAATTAGAAGAAGAAAGGGAAAAGACCAAGAAAATACATGCCCACCATCAACAACTAGTAAAATCTTCCTTTGATGCCAGCTTAGTTGATAAGAAAAATTTTCAAGTTGGAGACTTAGACCTGAAATGGGACAAGGCACATGAAGAAAAAGGAAAGCATACCAAATTTAAAAAATTGTGCCTTGGACCATTTTAATTGTTGAGCAATTAGGCCCATCAACTTTTATTTTGCAAGATTTACAACGAAAGAGGGATGCTCTTCCTGTGAATGGGCTAATTCTCAAGAAATTATTTTCTTAGAAGAACATTTTTTCTTATGTAAATATGTAAATATTCATATGCACATATAAGTATATTTTAATATAAATAATGTTAGGTACCAAATAATTGGCTTTTTATCATTATCTCTAATCATTTTATGATTTTTCACTTTTCAAGTATAAAACTTTCAGGAAATAATTACAAAATTGAGAATTGGGTAATTATTATAAAACTTTGAAATCTTTTATCCATTGGAGTTGTAGCCTCCTCTAACCTAAAAAAAAACCTTATAAAATCTTCGATCTAGTTATCAGTTAGGAAAGGTTTTCTTTAAAAAAAAGTAAAGACTACTTTGGAGCTTTAGAATATTTAACTTCGATTGTCATCCAATACTCTTAAGGGGTGAATGTACCTCCCTATCTAGTATGTATATATATATATATATATATATATATATATATAGAGAGAGAGAGAGAGAGAGAGAGAGAGAGAGAGAGAGAGAGTAATTCAAAAATATAAGGAATTTAAAAGATAAGAGGTCTCATCATGAGCCTAATTACCATGATCATTGGAAAATAATAGTTTGACATTATCATTACTAGACACCAAACCAGGATAATGGCTCATGGTTATAGAACCATAGGGAAAGGATTCTCATCACAAGCTAGCTTGTTCATCTTTATTACAACCTATGAATGGCATTGTCACCATTTGGCTACCAAACCAGGATAGTGTCTTTTAAGTATCTTCAAGGAAACAAAAAAAAATTGAGATATTACCTCTAAAGATTACAACTATAAGAAGATGGTATATTGGTTCATTGTAAGTTAAAAGGTAACCTTGTCGAGGCTATGGACGCCTGCTGGCAGTAGTGGCTCTACCTGTGACAAAGCAAGTTCATCTAAAAAGTTATGCTTCAATAGCCCCATACTTTATCTTTATAACTAATTAATGACTGATTCAGATAGTGAAATTTTTATCTATAAAAGGTTGCAAGAGAGTTACAATGAAATGGGTTATTTTTATTCGGAGTAATCTTATTTACCTAATATTTCAAAATCGTTTTTCTTTCCTAATTATTTTTTCTCTAGATTAAGTTTAAAATTTCATAATATATATATATATATATATATATATATATATATATATATATATATATATATATATATATATATATATATATATATATATATATATATATATATATATATATATATATATATATATATATATATATATATATATATATATATATATATATATATATATATATATATATATATATATATATATATATATTCTCAGAGATAATTGGTTCTTCCAGTGAATCACCAATTGTTGTGTCACTCAACAATCCCCCCATTATGATTAGATAAGTTAACTTAGCTAATAATGGCGACCCTTTTAAATTTTTAATTTAGGGTCTTTTAGAAATTAAATAAAACAAAATATTCCAAGAAGCAAAAAATATATGCTATCTGAGTTTAAGCCTTAATTCTATTGGCATTGAAATTTCTTAAACGAAAAGTTGTAAAGACTATTCACATATCACATATCGCTAATCGCATGAACAGATCAAAGAACCCTTTCAAGGAAAAGTGTGATGCGACTTGCCCAGATTAAATGAACTAACCAAAAGTCTTATGTAACTTTAACAAAGGAAAAAGCCCTTCGTGCATACAAATTCCAGAGTTGGTCCCACCAATAAGCCATGTCATCATGCATCCCACTATCGCAAGAGCAATATCGACATTTCATTTTGTTAGAAATTCCAACCTTTTGATAAATCTCTTCTCCGATATCGCAATCGCTTCATCGCATTTTCCCATCACATATGATTATATCGCAGTTTTGTGATCACAATACTCATATCACATTGACAAACTTGAAAGAAGCCTTTCCTTAATAACCTCTAATGTGATAGACTCAGCTATACGCCTTTCCGCCATTGTGTTTTAATTATTATTTAATATTCAATCGCATGTCGACAAAGGTAAATCTCGCAATTTGAAAATTTATGCATGGCAAAGAAACTTGTGATGCAAAAAATTTGACGAAGTGGTGACCTGTATAAATATCATGTGAATGCATGTTTCTCATTTATGATCATCTGTAACAATATTTATGGTTTCTCAAGAAAAGAAATGATTTGATCATTATCATTTAGTGTTTCAAGGTTTTTGTTGCATTAACCTTCTATTCGATAGCACTTGGTCATTTTTTTCATAAGTTTTTGAATTCTGTTTTTTCTTCATTCTTTGTGCTCTATCTTCTACAGGTTAACCCAATAAGAAAAACATGGGCGAAAGATACTAAGAAGAGCAAAAATCCTTTGGTGCAACCACAATTGGCTTTGCCTACTCCAAAAGTGACCGAAATTCCCCCATTGTTCTCAAATACCAAATGCAATATAGATTCCGGAAGTTCTTCCTCGGAAGCCATGTATAGATTGTTCAAAGAAGAAGAACCCAGAGTGGCAACAAGGCATGCCACGATTGATGATTCAACTAATTGGGCAGACATTGGTAATTCCCACCTCCATCGAATTGTTGCTCGACCCAAGGTTCTAACCTACACTGATATGGTCAAATGAGTTATCGACAACCTAAAAATCTCAGAAAGGATGTTCCTGACCTCGAAAAGGACAATAAATGGGTCATTTAGAGCCGAGGAATTGAGAAAGATGTATCATTTTTCAAAGCTGCAAAATATATATAATAAGAAATTCCTTCAAAAGTTCACAAAGGAAAATAAAGTTCAATCAGAGCCAATAAGGCAGTGGAGACAAGATCCGACCAAACACAAACATGAAGAAAATGGTATGTATTCTATAGCTTCCCTTGTTGGTCCTCATTATAACTCTGCTGCTATGATGTGTAGACTGTTTGGATATCCCAACACACAGAAATTTACATTTGAATGGGTCCCCCTGTTTAACGTTTTGTTGGATGCTTATATTATGGATTGGGCCACTATTTTATCAAGAAATATAGCTTCCCAAATCCTAGCCTACAGAAGCAAGCACAACATTTCCACTAGGACTGTGCCCCCTTTCTATATGAGTGAATAAATTATGGATGCGGTTTGTTTTATCTCTAATTTTCCATCCATGGGATGGAAATGGACCCTAGAAGACCCTACCCCTATCCACATCTATCACAATATCCTCTAGGAGTCTAATTTCCAACCCCATTTTCACAAAATCTATCATGGAGTGATGTTGCCTTTATACCAAGATGTATTTGATGAAAGACCCCTTAGATTATCCAGAGGAGCTAGAGATGATCTTACAACCATAGGTAAATAGTTCGGAGAGGAATCCTTCCCTTATGTTAGCGTTTTTGGTAGTCTAACTAGTCTACATGTTCTCCCCCTCTATGTTCCTGACAAGCTTTTAGCTTGACAGGTTTCCTATCAAACTATGGGCAATGGCCTAACTAAATACCTTAAAGAAGCCAAGAATTCCATCTGGTCATCATTCCCTATTCACTGTGGAGTATATTCTTTGGAAAGTTTCAAACATGCAGCGCTTGAAATTAAACAGATACAATGCTTAAACTTTCCCACTGTTCTAGCCAGGCAATATGACCCAATAAAAGTAGCTCAAAATTTTACCATTGAAGTCAAAGTCATACAATTCCAACATGAACCTAATGATTTTGATGACTTGTTTGAATCGGCCCAAGACTACAGGTAGGTGGATAATTTAGCTAAGGCTTGCTTGAGCACAGAGGCTTTAAATAAATTCAGAGAATAGAGAAGTAAAAGGTTAGAAAACCTCCCTCTTGATACATTGAGTATTTCTCAACCAGTTCTACAACTAGATCAGGTTTTAGCCTAATCTTCAAAGGATAGTGATATCTAACATGGTAACAAATAAGGCACATCATTATTACAACAAAATGATGGATCATTGTTTGCCGGCGATTTAGATAAATTATGGAAACAATTTGATCAAATTATCAATACAGGATCACAGGAGACACAAATTTCAACTCCAAAAGAAATACTTAATACTCCTAAAATCACTAAGAAGAACCCACTCACTATTGCGTCTTCTGATAACGCTGTTAGTACTGATGATTTGAAAGTCATCTCGGGTCACCCTACTTTCAAAGTTGTTCTAAGAATTGAAAAAATACCTCCTCTCGATGTATTTGATAGGAAGTTGTTCTAAGAATTGAAGAAATACCTCCCATCGATGTATTTTACAGTTCGAAACATAGGGCTGTTATGAGCAAGCAGAGAAAGAGAGTAGAGCAATCCTAGGCACTAGTTCCTAGAGATATACCACATGATGTTGTGTGGAAAGATGCACAAACCAACCCTTCTGATGATTTAACTAGGCTATCACACTTTGTAGGGGCCTATACTACAACCACTATTGATAAAGCCTTGAAACTCCAACAAGTAATAAAATACAAGGATGACAAAATCCTACAGTTGGAACAAGAATTATTGAATGTAAAATAGAGCATTGATTAAGGATGGCAGGTATAGTTAACCCAATTGATGTAGCAAATCTGCATCCTGAAATCAATACGCATTTTGGTCATCGTTGATCCATCTTGTGATCAACGATGGATCATCTTATTGGGGCTTCATGCTCACTATTCTAATCATCCCCAAAGAACACGGAAATTAATTCAATCACCAACTACATACAAAACAAATACATATTAACTCCACTGTGATGCAGGAAAGTGTTCCCTCTACGAATAGAGGCAACCCCTCTAGCCCTAGAGTGGGTCTAGTCACAACAAGGACAAATCAACAATAGATTTCCTTAAACAGTCATAGTTGGAGGCCTACCTCAACTGGTGGTCGATGGAGTTCCGTTGCGCTGCTCCAGCTTTCGCTTCCTTCTCCTCAATGAGTGATCAACTTGAAACAATGCAAAGGAAATACAAAAAAGCACGTAACTAGAAAACAACAATGATCTATTTACTCACAAAGTCAAGAAGTCATGAGCTATCAAGTAAATTACATACAAGACATAGGAAAACATCATTGATTGTATTAATAATGAAATAAGAGCAAGCTTACAACCAAAGTCTTGACGTCACAAGCTATTACATAGTAATTTGTCACTGTCTTCATTCCAATCTTCCTACTATGTCATGTGTCCAAAGTCATTCATGCTCACATTACACAAATGCTCTCCGATGTTGCCAAATGACCCACTTTTCCTAAGTTATCTGCCTCATCGCGTCTGTTGGCTAAATAAACACGCTGAAGGGTGCTCCTAAACAGTCTAGAAGCATTGCCATCGCGGAATTACACCTGATTCCCACGATGGTCCGATTTTATGTGCCAGCGTGACTGTAGCTTGTAATTGTCAGCAATGACCTGACTAGCTACATTATTCAATAGCGATGTCAGCACAAAAGATCAGTTATGTACCTGCGATGATCCAAATTGGGCGAATTTGTTCCAACAGTTGGCCTTCCAAATGACTCCAGACCTGGTTGTTGGCATAGTTTATGACGCCCTCCTTTATCTGGCATGGCTATTGCATCATTTGTGTTACCTTCCTTTGAGATAAGCTCATTTTTCCACCTTTCATGGAGACCCCTTCTCCTATTTAAAGCCTCACCATTGCTATGCATGGCTAGTTTTTGGATAGTTTTTGGAATGGTTGCTAATAGTTGGCTAGTGGAGCAGTGTTGTTAGTGTTTGCGACTTTGTTAGATAGCTGGTGTTGTGGAGGTAAATCCCCTCTGTGGACAGAGGCGATCCCTACTAGTCCAAATAAGGTCTAGCAACAATCAAACGATGCTAACACACAGGTTCCTAATTGCAAATTAAAGACCGATGATGAGGACCTACCTGGATTCCAACGCTAGTACTTGTAGAAGAGTCATCGCTCTCGTTCCTTTGCTCCGGTTGGTCACAATCCCCACGATCCTCGTGAACGGACACCTGCACATGCAAAGAACGATACAAACACAAGCATAAAATCCAATAGATGCAACTATATATCAGTCAGAAAGGATATAACTCAATCACCATCATAAAGACAATAAGAGTGGAACCATAATGATAGTCGTCTATTATTGATAAACAAAGAAGAATACAACCATAGTTCTGACGTCAAATACTTCTCAAGAGGGTCCAGCCAGCAAGTTCCTTAAGCATTCACCCTTGAAGGTAGATCTCCCAAGACAAAACTCTCTCACTCACAAGTTTACACAAGATCAAAACACTTCACAACCTTCCTTAAGCTCTGTAACAATCCCACACTTGTCATACCAGCTACCTATCAAGCTCACACACTATCATCAACACTCCAAACACTATGAATTCCAAAACCAGCAGCTCATAGCAATGGTGGAGGCTTAAATAGGAGAAGGAGTCTCCATGAATGGTGGGAAGATGAGCTTATCTCGAAGGAAGGTGGCTCAAATGACGAAATAGACATGCCAGAGAAGGGAGGGCGACATATACAAGGCCAACAACCAGGTCTCGAGTCATCTGTAAGGCCGGCTGTTAGAAAAAACTCGCCCAGACTGGATCATCGCGGGTACATAACTGTACTGGAGCGTTGACATCGCTACTGCATAACGGAGAAAGTCATGTCAGCACGATCAAATATAAGCAACAGTCGCGTTGTCTCATGAAATTCGACCGTCGCGGGAATCACGTGTACTTCCGCGATGGCAGCGCGTTCGGTCTGTTTTGGAGTGCTCATCAACGCGTTTATTTTTACAACAATCGCGATGATGGAAAAAACTTTGGCAAAGTGGGTCATTTGGCAACATCAGAGAGCATGAGCATGAACTATTTGGACTCATGACACAGTAGGAAGACTGGTATGAAGGCAGTGACAAATTACTATGTAACAGATGCCCCCTAAAGCATGAAGCCTGAGAGAGTGGGAGGGGTGAAATGCTTTACGAAACTGACTGAACTAGAACACCACCGGGAAGAACCTGCACGCAAGTACAACTGATATCTCTGATAATCAATTACATGTAGTCTAGGCATGGGCGCAACCATCCAAAAGACATACGAAATGGGTCTGTGGTATGGACGCAACCACCCAGCTAATGAGACCATGATGATAATAAAGGTATGGTCGCAGCCATCCATGAAGACTTAGGTATGGTCGCAGCCATCCATCAATGAGTCATGTAATGATCATAATAATCCACAAAATCGAAACCTGGATCTCAATAGACAAAATCTAGGGTCTTGCACTCCATCTCGACCCGAACAAAGTACAAGTCCAAGCATGCGAATATAGGAGTTGAAGTCGAACATGCAAGAACATCGTTTGATTACCAGACAATGATGAAAACTGTTAACAGACGCGAGAGGTACCACCAATAATGACAATGGTCCTCAAGGTACTATAGGTACAATCTACGGCGTGCGAATCAGTGAGTTGGCATCGAACACCCGTAGAATCGTTCGATCATAGGCCAATGATGAAAACCTCGCGTCGAACATGAAGAACCTGCCATTGAGGCATGCAGGCTCCAAGGCATCTGAAGGGAGTCTCTAGGTCAACTTCCTGGATAATGAGCTGAAGTCGACAGGAAGGGACCTTGATCGAAGGTGGGCCATAATGTTTCCCACATCTTCGACACGAGACAAAGAAGGATAAAATGTTTTCTGTGAGGTATCAGAGGGAGGTTGAGTATTCTGCAGAGGTCAACTTCTCTTGAACATATCGGCGGCACGACAGTGGACTTGGCAGTATTTGACATTAAAGGATCAGGGGTCATGGTGACAAGGCAATGAGCAGATGAGAAGTCAAACAGGATAACCCAAACCCATGGAAGCAAGTGTAAAAACAAGATGAGATATCCCCACCCAGACACGAATGCAGACAAGCGCCATGTTCAAGAGCGACATACTGCCGACACCAAGGATAATTTTAGGGGCGAATGTTTGCCCTTTGGCGAAATTAAGGGGTTTTAAATTTTTAGTGGGCAAATATTTTGTGTCATAGTACATTTTTACAAATCACCTCAAATAGCCCACCTTATTTTAAGGGAGAGGGTAAAAAAGGTAAATTTAGCCCTTGAAATTAGGACTTACAACCTTCCATTTGCCCATTTTCAAGAATAGGTTTTATTTAAGTGAATCCATTCGCCCATTTTCAAGAATAGGTTTTATTTAAGTGAATCCTATGGGCCAAATACCATATTTATAAAAGAGGTATGGTAAATTAATAAAAATATAAATAAATGAGAGATATGGTAAATAAATAAAACATTTTTTATATTTACTCGATAAGTCACCTTATATACATGTAACGGTGTAAACAAATAAAAATATAAGTAAAGTGGAGGTATGGTAAATAAATAAAACGTCTTTTTATACTTACTCAAACGGTATGGTAAATAAATAAAAATATAAATAAACTAGACGTATCGTAAATAAATAAAACCTCTTTTTATATTTAGTCCATAACCCTCGTTCTATTTATGAAGGCTCAAGAAAGAGGTTTTATTTAAGTGAATCCTATGGGTCAAATACCATATTTGTAAAAGAGGTATGGTAAATTAATAAAAATAAAAATAAACGAGAGGTATGGTAAACAAATAAAACATTTTTTTATATTTACTCCATAAGTCACCTTATATTTACGAACACTCAAAAAATGACCTTATATTTATGAACACTCAAAAAATGGGTTATATTTAGGTGAAACCTATGGCGAAAATACTATGGGACAAATACCATGGACTAGATTGTTATTAATACCATGCAAAAATCCATTATTAACCCTAATATTAGGATTAACAAAAATAAAAATGGCACATGGTATTGACCCATGGTATTCACCTGGAATGTAGCCTATTTAAATGGGGGAATTAAACCAGCATGTAGCCTATGCTAAGATTCACTAGGACTTTACAAAGTTTTATTATTTAGTGAAAGACTCGCCAAGATCTTACAAGATTTTATAATTGAGTAAAATATTCGCCATGCCTGGTGAGAGATTCACCAAAAAATTATATATACATATTATATTATTGATAAAATCGCCTTCCATTTTTCCTATATACCATGGAGATTCGCCCATTTATTATATTTATAAATTTAGGGGGGGTTCTTAAAATTTTCCCTGGCCGACATGACAATGATTGTGATTCCATTTTCCCCACCATTGCTGGCGAGTACCCCGGCTATTTTTTGATGACAAGCTTGACGGGGATAGCATATGCTTGGAAGGCATCATATTGACAAAATCCGATGTCATTAAGTTTTAACAAGTCTGACAAAGGAAGAACTCGACGTCTTTTCCTGTTTAGAGAGTCTGAAAAGACGGCAGAAAAGTGAACTCCAGGGGGTCCTTTTTCGTAAATTTGTGTCTCTCGAGCCCGAAAAAGTATAAAACGATGCTCGAAAGAACCGCCTGACCAGTATGATCGAGGAGTACTTTTCGTAAGTAGTAACTTCGACCCGAAAAAGTAAAAAAGTGGTCAGAAGCACGTCGTTCTATAGCCAATAACGAGTTCGAAACGACAAAAACCCAGTGATCTTTTTAAGTTTAAACGGTCGAAAAAAAGAGCTTAAAGGCGACCGCCTCTCGCTTCTTTTAACGAGTTGAGAGGGAGACTCGGCTATATTTTCTTGTTTCACGTCGAAAAAGAGCTTAAAGACGACTTTTCGGGACCAAGTGCGTATAAAACTGTCGTAATTCCACCAACTGAGATCGTGCACAAAGAACACTGCACACGTAAACCCGTTCGAGATAATATAAGCAATGTGCATAAAAACATAGTAAAAAACCATATTGGAACCAAGCATATAGTAAAAGCCATGATTAAAAACCCATATTTATGGAAAATAATATTTAATTTTACAAAATTACCATAAATAGGGGGGGTAAACCACATTTCTTACCATTGTTACCATTGAGGCTTTGAAGAGCGACTTGGAGCATTGAGGTTGACGAACGGAATTCGGCCCCGTACGTGCATCATTCATCTTGAAACTGGTTCCAGGTAGATACACTTTTCCCTACGCTCTGTTTTGAAGTCTTTTTCCTGCATTTTGACGGTGGAAAGTGGTTGTTTGGGCGGATTTTTTGAAATGCATTCCGCTCTCGGTCATCGCGGATTTCCCTATCGGGTCCGCGATGACCGATAAAAACTTCCACAGGCTACGCACGGATCAACGCGGAAAAGTGATGTACTTCCGCACTGACTCGGGAAAAATAACAAAGGCGCCCATTATCAGCGCGACTATTTTAAAAACAATTGCACTGATGCCGCGCAACAAGTTTTTTAACAAAATTTACGTATGAAACTTTGCAAGCAGGGTGCTAATGATATTTTTGGTCATGCAGGGTTATAATGGCATTCGTTTGGCAGGAACGCACTCACGATAACGATGATATAGCAACTTTTGCTGATGTCGGGTGCCGAAATGCATTGCAGGGGTGTGGGTTGCTTAAATTTTTCTTAACTCCACGCTTGCGGGCACAACCTGACCTTCTGGAACTCTTGATCAGGGCCTGGAATCCCATGGATGGGAAGTTCGTTATCCGAGGCCGGGACATTGAGTTTGATTATACAGACATCTATTTTTTGACCGGGCTGTCTCGTCGAGGTGAGAGGCCTATTCTGGAGGGGCAGCGATCCGGTGGTGATACTTTAGATATGCTGATGGCTCAGGTGTGCCCACGGGAACGCAAGTCGCGGAGCGGAAAGGTGGCAATTCCTACGGTGGAGGACATAATCCTTCGAGCTATGCTCTTCATGGCGACACGGGTAGCGGGCTCCCAGGCCCAACACGAGGCCTCGAAGACCCATCTTCGACTGGCCCTCGAATGCCTGAATCCCACCATATTTAACTGGGCAGAGGCAGTAGCGACAAACATGAAGAGACAACTGACCAACTGTCGTCACGGAGAGACGAAACAGTTTGGCTATGGATCGATCTTACTCCCGCTCATGCTGGAGCGGGTGCCAGCACTGCAACTGCAGGATATGGTTCTGGACCCACCCAGGCCACGCGAGACGAGGGACACATGATGGGCCCATGTCATGCCACGAGGAGGTGGCGGCCGACCAGTGGCATGGGGGGTATACTTTTTAGAGTGGTTGGAGCGACAGACGATCTTCGTGGAGGACTGGCTGTATGCCGACCTAGACTTCCGCAGAGACCCTGACATACCGCTGCCTGCTGGAGAGTAGTGGGATGACGGTGGTAAGACACCTGATCTCATTTTTTGATTTTTGATTTTTATGATTTTTTTTATTTTTTCATGTACATGTCCTAATGACGAATGCTATGGTATGTAGATGTAGGACCGGCGAGACCCCTTGGCTTGGCTCCAGAGGCGTGGAGGGACGCGCAGGGCATTGGAGCTCTAGCCCTGGCTCCTCCGGGAGATGACATGATGGAGACAGTGATACAGAACCTTGAGGGCTTGCTAACAGGGATTCCATATTACATGGGGATAGAGGAGGTCCCCATAGCGTCCCAGATCCATACAGTGGGAGTAGAACCTAGGATGCATCGCCTGTTGAGGCGGGTGGCACGAGCGGCTGTGCAGTATAGGGAGCACAACCCGCCACAGTAGATATCTAGGTCTTTATTTCCTACTGGTGATTTTTTGAGAGACATGTGTCTCAGATGTACAGAGAACACAGGCCCTATTTAGACATGTACACTTATTTTTGAGCGCCTTGGTGCGCCACACGATATATATATATATATATATATATATATATATATACATATTCCTATGGTCTATTATTGTCCTTTTATGTGCTTGCTTGTATGATGTTTTGATTATATGTTACGCAAATGTCTATACAATACATGATTAGCCAATGCATCAGATAATGTGTTTAATCGTCGTGGAATATGCTGATATGTAATGAAATCAAAATTCCTCTCTAACAATTTAACACGTAAATACAACCTTAAAATGTGATGGTCTCTGACGGAATATCGCCCATTGAGCTGATGGACGACAAGTTGAGAGTCTAGGTTGACAACCAATGTACGAATATTGAGATTAATTGCCTCGGCCAATAATTCAATCAAGGCACTATATTCAGCGACATTGTTTGTGGTACAGCCTAAAAACACACCTTGAAGATCTATCAACTCACCGTGAGGATCGTAGATCACCCACGCCGCAGAAGACAAATTGCGAGTGCTGCGGCAGGCACCATCAGCGAAACCAGCGTAAGGTGCACGAGACATCTGCACAAGAAGCAAAAGACACAATAAGAGGCAATCACGCCTTCACACCAAGCCAAAAACATGAAAACACACATGCACAACACACCTGCTAAAACACACGCATGTACAAACCAAAGTGTATGGAATCACGCATAGTACTTTTTCAAGTACAGCCCGTTGTGGCGCTTATCAAGAGGATTAACTTCGTAGTAAATTAGCTCATATGCCCCTTTCTGCGAAACTCTCTTTAAAATATAAGGGCCTAGCCACATGGGCTTGAGTTTGCCTACCCCCAGCTTATCATTCGCTTGATCGTATAGCAGGACTAAATCTCCCTCAACAAAGGAACAAGGATGGATGGTATGGTCGAAGTGAGTTTTAATTCTCTTCTTCTGTGCTTCGATAGCTAGAGAGGCTAGGCGATGGGTCTCGTCCAGCTGTTCTAGGTAAAGAAGACGTTCCCCTACCGGAGTAGTGTTGGGAAGCAACGCGACGGCCAATTTTAACGAAGGGATTTCGCATTCGATAGGAAGGGTAGCCTCCAGTCCGTAAACTAATTGAAATGGAGTGAAACTGGTGGCATCCTTCACAGAGGTTCAGTAGGCCCACAAGGCGGGGAACAACATCAAATGCTAATTAGACTTATGCATGCCAACGGTATGTTGAAGCATCGTAACCAAAATCTTGTTGACGGCTTCAACCTGGCCATTGGACTGAGGATAGTATGGAGTTGAACTATCATGTTGTAAGCCTAGTTGGGTTGTTAGTTCGGTCATCATGTGATTACAGAAATGCTTCCCATGATCCATGACGATGGCTTGAGGAACTCTGAACCATGAAATAACATGGTTGAACAAAAATTGTGCCGCTGTGTGACCGTCTTCATTTAATGTGGGCATTGCCTCGGCCCATTTTGTGAAGTAATCAACGACAACAATAATATACCCATGCCCCCCGGCCGAGCGAGGGTTACAGGTCGTATAATCAATGCCCGATTTTGAAAAAGGGCCAACGGTGAAAACAGGGTGCAACGGAGTTGGTGGTGCACACATCTTTCTCTGGTATATCTGGCACTCATGACACGAACGGATGGCAAGAATGCAATCTTTAAAGATGGAGGGCCAGAAATAACCGGCGCGGAGGATTTTTTGAGTCGTGGAATATCCGGACATGTGACCACCACAGGCGCCATAGTGGTAGTCATTCAGGACTTGCTCAGCTTCCTCGAGGGTTAGACATCGGTGGAGGACGAAGTCAATGCCGAGACGGTACAGGGTGTCCCCGATAATACGGTAGGGTTGAGACTGATGACGGATCCATCGCCGAGCATTCTTGGACACCGTGGGATGGAAAGAGGACATCTACAGGTACATAATGATATCCCCGTACCAGGGATCAAGGGTGCTGATTAGGAATAGACTTTCATCCGGGATATGGTCCTCTGAGTGAGAGGGTGCGGTAGGAGATGGAAAAGAGCAAAGCAACTCAGCAAAGACCATGGACTTCTTGGACTTGGCAGCAGTAATTCCAAGTCAAACTCTTGCAGGATGACGATCCACTTTGAGTACTTGCCCCCTAGCAACTGACGTGACAAAATGTACGTCATCGGGTTGCAATCAGAAATCACGGTCGTAGTACGCAACAAGATATAATGCCGGAAATGTTGGACGGCACAAACGGCAGCCAATTCCAACTTCTCAATGTAAGCATATCGAGTTTCTGTGTCTAAAAGGTTGCGGCTGAGGTAATATATGACATGCTCGGTGTCATCATCGTCGTCTTGCACAAGAACCATGCTAATAGTGGTATCGGCGGTGGCCAAATACAAAGTATAATCGCGATGGTAATTCGGAGGTCGCAATAATTGAGAAAAAACAAGGATACCCTTGAGACGCTCGAAAGACTCTTGAGCGATAGAATCCCAATGAAAAGGGGTATCTCGCTTCAATAACCATGTAAAGCCTTTAGCCACTTCGGCATAGTTCGGAACAAATCATCTTAAGAAATTTTCTTTGCCCTGCAAGCTCTGTAACTGCTGCAAAGAAGCAGGGGGAGGAAGATTCAAAATAGCTTCGACTTTAAGGGGATCCAGATGGATGCACTCTCGGGAGATGATAAACCCAAGCAGTCTTCCTGATTCAACGTAGAAGACACATTTATGAGGATTAAGCCTGATGCGGTAGTGTCGACAGCGGAGAAAGATTTCACGAAGATGGAAAGGGTGGTCCTCGCGTTTGACTGAATGAGCTGGTAGATCATCCAGGTTCGGTTGTACAATGTGACGGATGTCATGAAAAGCATAGGAAATTGCACGTTGGAAGGTAGCACCAGCGTTCTTCAAATCGAAAGGGAGCTTTTTGTAAGCAAAAGTGCCCCAAGGACAGATAAAGGTAGTCTTATGCTGATCAGCGGGCGCAATATTGATCTGGTTATACCCAGAATAATCGTCCATAAATGAATAGATTTCGCTCCCCGCACAGTCATCAATGAGCTGATCGATGAAGGGTGTGGGGAAGTTATCCTCAGGACAGGCCCGGTTGATGTCACGGTAATCAACACAGATGCGAATGGTACCCTGTTTTTTGTTCACGGGGACAATATTGGAAACCCAATCCGTGAGTGGAATGGGGTAAATAAAACTAGCCTTGAGAAGCTTTTCAACTTCTACTTTAATGGCTGCAGCCTTTGTGGGGTGCACGGGGCGTAGACGTTGGTGAACAGGCTTAGCACCCGAATACGTAGGTATCTCATGAACCACTATGCTAGGGTCATTGCCGGGCATTTCTTCATAGGACCAAGCGAAGACATCACGAAATTCGCGAAAAAGATTGGTATAGAGTTGAATTTCCTCCGGAGTACAAGTGACTCCAATGTGAATGTGCTCAACAATCCCTGGTTTCGCAGAGATGTCGATGGGTTGGGTCCGCGTGATGTTTCCCATATTTCCTTCAGAGGACACTTGATAAACTTGGATAGGAGTTTGAAGGGGTTGAGATGGGAGACAATGAGCAAACCGCTCGAGACAGGTGATCATTTCCTGATGGGCAGGGAGAAACGAGGAACGATGGTGATGATCAGAACAAGGAGGTTCCTCGAGAGACATGGTCTCGATAATGGCTTCATCGGAAGGAAATATTTCCTTTAACGGATCCGAAGTAGCGTCATCTCCAAGCCAAGGGGAATGAACATACGAGTTGGGAGCCCTGCTCGGAGGAGCAGGTTCAGGAGGGGGAGTCGATGCAACAACGATTTCAACGTAGTTGAGCTCGGCAGGACTCAACAGCATCATATCGCCCCAAGACTCTATCTGATTAGCGGGGGGAATAACCCACGGATCAGAGCGCACGAAAATCATATTAATAGGAGCGAGATTAGGAGGTGGGAGGGAAAAGACACCCATCAGGGCAGGATCTTTAAAAAGTCTGGCTCCCACACTCTCACATGATTTGATGGTATGCTCCACAAAAGGCACGTTGCCTTCGGAAGAGGAGGCGAAGATGGAGAGCTGGTCTACGGTGACAATCTTCTCCTGATGAGGGAAACGAATGACACGAAAAAGAGATGAAGCCACGGATTGCATGGCGTATGTCCAGCTATGTCCAAGGAGGAGGTTGTAGGTAAGATTAGCATCAACCACTTCAACTTCCACTTTGACCGTCTTCCCTTCCAAAGAAATGGGAAACCGTTGGAGAATACCATAAGGACGAGACTCTCTTCCGTCAAAGGCTTCCAAGGTTGTAGGAGACTGGCTCAGCGTCGGAGAACCAATAGCCTTCCAACAGGCAACAGACATGATGCAAGTTGAAGCACCTTCATCAATGATTGTACGATGAATTGTTTTAGTGTTGATAATGACCTGTATGAGGAAGGCGATCTGGTGAGGCAGTCTCGGCGTATGGCCCTCGAGGTCAAAAGTAATCAGATCCGAGTTAGCCGGGTCTATGCCGCTGATGGCCGATAGCAAGGACTTCCTCTAGGAGGGGTAGCTCTGGAGTACTTCTAAGGCAGACATAGCAAACGAAGCCTGAGCTAAGTCCTCAACGATGCTGTAGTGCTGGGCAGCACGAGCATTAGGGTTGTAAGAAGAATTTCGGAGCACACCTTTTGGAGGGGGTCGGATGGGCGTCTCAGTGCTAGGTCTCTCTATATGGAGTGGACCAGAACTGGATGGAGGAGAGCTGGAGGGGACCTCTGGCTCTTTCCCGGCATGTGACAGATATTCTTTTGCCCGAGTACTGATGTGGATGGGGATCGTCCCAGCCATAAATACTTGAGAGCCAAATGAAGAAGCGGGTTGTGATGGATCAGCCACCATTTGAGTTTTTTGTGAGGGGAAAGGTTCTTTGAGCACAACAGGAGTCCCGGGAGCACCTTTCAATAATCAACTAACTTCAGACTGCCTGGGGCAGTCTTTAGTATAGTGATCCTCGTCACAGATAAGACAAGGATACTTGGGTTTACATTTGGCTCCTTCCTCGGGTGGAGGTTTAGGGGAGTCTTGACTGGGCTGCTTAGATTTATTCTTCGCTTTCCCTTTCTTCTTTCCTTTCGAGGATTTATCTGCCGTGGTGGACTGGACGACGTTGACCTTGGAAGTATTTCCAGAATTAGATACACCCTGAGAAGTGTTTTCGTTTGAAGCATTCAATTTTTGCTTCCCAGGGTTCGCGGATGATTTCTTCGAAGACGAATTTACAGAGCCAATAACACCGTCAACAGATGGCTTTGGCGGAGCTTTGGATGTTCTGGGTCTCGGGGCATCAAGAAAATAATCATATAAGGTACCTGACTGAGAATAAACTAAGTCGAGGTATTGAGCACGCGCGATAGCTTGCTCTTCAGTTACACAAGCTCCCATAGCAATGTCTCGCGTGATTGCAGGGACAAAGGAGGTTGTAAACCAATCGGTCAGGAGTTGATCAGGAATCCAAAACTTGATCAAACGACGACGCCGTCTCCATTCATGTATATGATCGGATATGTGCGTGGCCGTGTCCTGTTTAAGAGACATGAGGAGATGCATTCCTGTCTCATACCGAATGGGCAACTGAAAGTGAGTTAGAAATGCCATTGCCAACGAGTTGAAATATTGAAAGGATCTGCGATTCAACTCAATGTACCACTTAGCAGCCGAGCCGATGAGATTCCTTTGGAAAAGGCGGAGCCGGATGGAATCATCAAGCCACGAATTTGATGAAAACCAAAGGTGATAAGTCATGACATGGGCTTGAGGGTCCTCTCCAGCTTTGCCATCGAATTTGGGACAATCAACGGGTATCTTGGTTGGAACTGGTGGCCAATATGGATTATGAAGAATAGGATCATTAGTCAATTTGGACACATCTGGCAGTTCCAATGTTGCTAAGAAAGGTAATTGAGGATTGAAGGACATCTATGGTCATGGATAAGAGGTAACACCAGAGTTCCAACTGGGTGGTGGTTGCCCCCATGGACTTTGTCCGGACGGGCCTGGCCCATAAGGGTTATGTCCGTAGGGATTCTGTCCATAGGGGTTCGGTCCATAACCAGACGGTTGACTCTGGATCTTCCCCCCAGCACCCCATGGATTACCAACTTGACCTGCAGGAGCAACATACTGTTTCTGGTAATTTTGATAAGGAGTGACCTGCATTTGTTGATAATTTTGATACGGGGCCAACTGAGCTTGCCCCTGGGGTTGCTGATAACCATACGGCTGCTGAGCTCCATACTGAGCCTGGTGACGAGGCTGTGCTGGGTAAGAAGGTTGGGTTTGAAACCCACCTTGCATCTAAAGACCAGTTTGAGTCTGGGGCCCAGAAGGATGTCCTTGAAAAGGTGGAGCTTGGGCCACCTGGCCGGAAGGTTGTCCTGGTTGAGTTTGGGACGGACCCATTTGCCCAGAAGGATGAGGTTGTCCTTGTACAACCGACGGTTGTCCTTGCGGAACAGATGGTTGAGTGGGCTGGATGGCTGGTTGACCCTGAGGCTGACCAACTTGTCCAGATAGATGACTAAGCTGAGCAGTGGGTTGGCCTTGCTGCATGTAAGGCTGACCACTCTGCCCAGAAGGGTACCCTTGCTGGATCCCAGGTTGTCCTTGTTGCATATAAGGTTGTCCTGCTTGTCCAGATGGATACCCTTGCTGGACACCAGGTTGACCTTGTTGGATGTAAGGTTGTCTCGGTTGCCCAGACGGGTAACCTTGCTGAATGCCAGGTTGCCCCGGATTACCAGAAGGTTGAGTAAGATAAGTGAAAGACGGACCACCAGAGGCCGAAGGTTGTCCCTGAAAGGGTTGTCCTTGTGGGCCCCCAGGTTGCCCTGGGTGAGACTGGCCGTAATACTGCTGCCCTTGGGGGGTTTGCACGTAAGACGACTGGCCTTGGTTAGGCGGTCCCTGAGGCTGTGCAGGCACTGCTTGGCCACCATGATAAGTGGTGGTGCCCCAAGAAACGGATAATGGTATCGAGACCTCAACAACAGGCTAAGTTGGCAAGGGCCTGGAAAGATAAAGGTACTGACCAGTGGAATCGTAGTAATAGAATGGACCTTGCTAGCTCGAATCCTGGACAGCTTGCAAATAGCAATCATATGGCCCCCCTGCTAGAGTGGGACCAAAAGAGGGCGGGGCACTTTGTGTAGGATGAACAACTCTAGGTGTATGTGTCGGCTGGCCACTACTTACTAGGCCGTGAGATGGACCAGCAACAGTAGTCACAGCTGAAGATGTCATAACGGCACTAACAACCAGTGTTGAATACGCTACACAAACAGTTGGAACAGTTGGAACTGAAGTGACGGGTGTATTGTGAACTTGTGAAACAAAAGATCCCGTAGTGGGCGTGATGTGGTGATCCCACATGGTACTTGAAGAGGGGATCCTAATACCCATATTATCCCTCAAAGACTTATAGCGTGAGGGTACCGGGGATGTGGCCGGGATAGGAGTTTCGATACTTGACAAAACAGGTGTCTCACTCGCTCTAGGAGATGTGTCATCCATGTCATAGGAAGACATTGGGGTCGAAACACCAGGAGGGGTAAAAGGAATATCGTCTTCATAAGGCTCCCAAATGGGGTTCCAGTGAAATTCGTAAGCCTCTTCGTCTGGGGCGCGAGAGTTAATCGGTTGGATACTCAGGCTAACAGGGAGAGTATCACTCACAACCGGTACCTCAGGAGCAACAGAAGAAGGAGACCCTTGATCACTTGGAACGGGAGACGGGATCGATGATTCTGCTAGGATGACAAACTTCAAAAAATCCTAGGGAACTAACGAGAAAAGACTCTACTCAAACTAACACAAACAAGATCTAACCGAGTAAATGTTAATCGTGGCTGAATAAATTTTAAGACGCAAGGACATACCTTGACCTTTTCATTTTTTAAGAGTCGAGAAAAGGACAAAAAGATGACTCTAGTCACCTTCGAGTGTTTAATGAGCCTGAAGTGACAAGTGCTCAGATGGACCTTTTCTTTTAGAGAGTCCGAAAAGGAACGAAAGTGACTACTCTGGAGAGCTAGGAAAAAGGGTTTACCAAACAAATCCGTAAAACTACATATACACCTTGGCAGTCATATGAAAACCAAGGACTTTCCGTACGGCAGTCAATCTTCCCGAATGCTGTGTTCAGTGTGTTATGGCTTGTAAGGCGGCAGACATGGCTTCCTATGGATAAAGGATGATAACCTAGTGGGGTCTCCCCATATACTCGACGGTACATGGGAGCTCAAATCCGTGCTAGACCACTATTGTGTCACAGAAGGAGGAATCACCCAACCTTAAGTGAAACAAAAGTGACTAGGTTTAACGACGCCGGAGCATGTCTCTAGCCTAGACCTCTAAACAGTGTGTGTTATGTTCAATGCGTTTTTAGGTTCATTCAGTTCATTTTAAGGTTGATCTTGTATTAGGTTTCGGTTTTCAGGCCTTACCGTATGTAATCTCTCAAAATTCCCTAAATGCAAACTATATGCCAAAATATGTCATTCCATTCGATGAATGCTAGTTACGAGAGGGTTTGAAGGCTTTCACGCAAATGAAATGATCACAAAATAGCTTCCCTAATGCAGCTAATGGAAATTCACAAACTTTTCTTCAAGATCACTAATCACTAATCAAAATGAAAAGCTTCTAATTCTCATTAACTAGTACAAAGCAAAAGAGATTTTTTTTTTTTTGTTGATGGCAAAGTGCATTAAACAAACTTTGAGAAACGATAACAAACAAATGTGAAAAACCGGTTGACCCCAAACAATTGTGATCTGTGTCCGGGTAGTGAAAAGAAATCGAAACAATGTCAAGATTGGTTCAACAACGATCACTTAAACGACCAAGCAAAAGCAAGCAAAGAGGAAGGCTCAATCAAACCAATAGCAAGCAATAAACAAACCTTTGCAAACAAGTAACCAAGCAAAGCTGATCCAACAAACTTGGAATAATAAAACTACGTCACAAGGCAAAAGGACAAGATTTGCTCAACAAAACTCACAAGAGAGTGCTTCAATCTCCAGACAGTGAAAAACAAGTCATAAACCAAGTGAGAACAGCAGGGGATAGCAAGACCAACAGGTTCAGGAGGCAGAATTGAAGAAATTCAATTCTACAAGAATCAGCGAGGGTGATACACAACAACAATGCGCTGATAAAGAACTACGTGTAGCAACAATGCGATGCCAGCGCGGAAGTACACGCCTTACCCACGATGGTCCGTTTTACAGAACCGCCGCGATTGTTTGGTGTATTAACGCGATGAAGAGGAGGTCAAAAAAAGGGCTGCGCGATGACAACGCGACTGTTTAATTATAAACCGTGATGATGTTCAAAAACAGCCACAATCAAGCCAAAAACTCCCAAACCAAGACAGTCAATTTTTAAACAAACAAGGCATCTCCCAGACCAAACCAGGAAACCAAGAAACAGAGAACTAATCCCCAAATTTTGAAAAGAGACCAAAAAAAAACTCAAGGAAAGAATGAACAAAAAGGGACAAAGGCCAGCTCCAAGCTGTTCAGTTCGTAAACCAAACCGGAGATTGATTGAAGTGGCGTTGATCTACTTCGCTAATGCAGAGCAATAGCGTTTCGAAGGCTACCTGGCCGTGCTTCAGGCTCCATCTAAAGTTTACAAATAAAAAAACAAGGTAAACTCCCCAGTGGAGTCGCCAAATTGTTGTGGAGGTAAATCCCCTCTGCAGACAGAGGCGATCCCTACTAGTCCAAATAAGGTCTAGCAACAATCAAACAACACTAACACGCAGGTTCCTAATTGCAAATTAAAGACCGATGATGAGGACCTACCTGGATTCTAATGCTAGTACTTGTAGAAGAGTCGTCGCTCCCGTTCCTTTGCTCCGGCTAGTCACAATCCCCACGATCCTCGTGAATGGACACCTGCACATGCAAAGAACGATACAAACACAAGCATAAAATCCAATATATGCAAATATATATAAGTCAGAAAGGATATAGCTCAATCACCATCATAAAGACAATAAGAGTGGAACCATAATGATAGTCGTCTATTATTGATAAACAAAGAAGAATACAACCATACTTCTGATGTCAAATCCTTCTCAAGAGGGTCCAGCCAGCAAGTTCCTTAAGCATTCACCCTTGAAGGTAGATCTCCAAGACAAAACTCTCTCACTCACAAGTTTACACAAGATCAAAGCACTTCACAACCTTCCTTAAGCTCTGTAACGACCCCACACTTGTCACACCAGCTACCTATCAAGCTCACACACTATCAACAACACTCCAAACACTATGAATTCCAAAACCAGCAGCTCATAGCAATGGTGGAGGCTTAAATAGGAGAAGGAGTCTCCATGAATGGTGGGAAAATGAGCTTATCTCGAAGGAAGGTGGCTCAAATGACGAAACAAACATGCCAGAGAAGGGAGTGCGACATATACAAGGCCAACAACCAGGTCTGGAGTCATCTGGAACGCCGGCTGTTAGAACAAAATCGCCCAGACTGGATCATCGCAGGTACATAACTGTACTGGAGCGCTGACATCGCTACTGCATAACGGAGAAAGTCATGTCAGCGCGATCAAATATAAGCAACAGTCGCGCTGTCTCATGAAATTTGACCATCGCGGGAATCACGTGTACTTCTGTGATGGCAGCGCGTTCGGTCTGTTTTGGAGCACTCATCAGCGCGTTTATTTTTACAACAATTGCGATGATGGAAAAACTTTGGCAAAATGGGTCATTTGGCAACATCAGAGAGCATGAGCATGAATGATTTGGACTCATGACACAGTAGGAAGACTGGTATGAAGGCAGTGACAAATTATTGTGTAACAACTGGTGTGAGTGTGACAAGTGTGGGATTGTTGATAGCTTGTGGAAGGTTGTGAAGTGCCCTTAATCTTGTGTGAAATTTGTGAGTGAGAGAGACTTGTATGTTGGGAGATCCATCTTCAAATAGTGAATGCTTGAGGAACATGCTGGCTAGATCCCTCTGAGAAGGCTTGTGACATCAAGACTTTGGTTGTAAGCTTACTCTTATTTCATTATTAATGCAATCAATGATGTTTTCCTATGTCTTGTGTGTAATGTACTTGATAGGTCATGACTTCTTGACTTTGTGAGTAAATAGATCATTGTTGTTCTGGTTATGTGCTTTGTTGTATTTCCTTTGCATTGTTTCAGGTTGATTACTCATTAGGAGAAGGAAGCGGAAGCTGGATCAGTACAACGGAACTCCATCGACCATCGGTTGAGGTAGGCCTCCAACTATGACTGTTTCAGGAAAGCTATTATTGATCTATCCTTGTTTGTGACTAGACCCACTCTAGGGTTAGAGGGGTTGCCTCTGTCCGCAGAGGGAACACTTTCCTGCATCACAAATTGGTGACTCCGCTGGGGAGCTTGGCCTTTGTTCTTCCTTTGTTTGCTCTTGTTTTGATTTTTGATTTGGTCTCTTTTGAAGTTTGGGGATTAATTATCAGTCTTTTGAGTTTCCTGGGTTGATCTAGGAAATACCTCTATTTGATTGAAGGGTTGACTGGTTTTGGTTCGGGAGTTTTTGTTCATTTGTCATTGTTTTTGAACATCATCGTGGAAAAAAGCCTAACAGTCGCGATGTCATTGCCACTTTGTAGCTTTTTACCCACGATGATCTTGGGCTACTAGCTTAAGTCCCGCGACAACCCTTGAAATCGCATCATCATGGAAAATAGGTGTATTTCCACGATCATCTCGGGTTGTTAATGTAAAACTTGCGCTGACATCTCTAGTTATCTGTCCATTACTGGCGATGGTATCTCATTTAGCGATGACATCTCTAGTTGTCTGTCCATCACTAGTGATGGTATCTCATTTAGCGATGACATCTCTAGTTGTCAGTGTAACACTTGTGATGATTTCTGTAAAGTTGTTTTTATGACTTTACCTCCTGAATTCATCAATCCTGTTTATCCCCTATTGTTTCTTGTCTCTAATTAGCTTGTTTTAAATGCTTTTGGTTAGGGTACTGTCTCTTTGATTTCATTTGAGTGAGTCTTGTGTTTTTAGACCATGTGACCTAGCCCTTTAGAAGTTTCATCAAGAAACCATTTGCTTTGGTTATTTTTCTGTTCAAGGTTCATCCACAACCATCTTATTGATTTGCTTGAGGCTTTTTCACTGCTTGTTTTCTTGCTGGTTGATTTTTAGTGTCGATTATTGAACCAATTTTTTATGTTGATTCGATTTCTTCACTACCAAGCATAGATCACAATTGTTTGGATCAATCAGTTCACACTTGCTTGCTTTTCTCTTTGAATTCACAAAAAAAAAATTAAATAAAAAATTAAAAGTTTGCATTCATTTATCATACGAAAGTGAAAGTACATTTGCATTACGAATTTTCATGTTTGAGAAAATGGAAAGCAAATTTTAAATCTTTCATTAGTAGTATCGATGGATCATGAGATTAGTGTATTGATGCATTGTGTTTATTAATGTTTGCATTCGCTTGTCTTGGTTTGGGAATGAACTCTCTACCTTTCTGTAAGTAGGTGTTCATCGAAATGAAAGATGCTTTACTCATTCTAGCTGCATCCTAGGTTTTTGATATACATACAGTAGGGCCTAGAAACTGAAAATAATTCAAGATCAACTTTAAAATGAACTGATAAACCTAACTATGCATTGGAACATAACGCAGACTATTTAGAGGTCTAGGCTAAAGACGTGCTCCGGTGTCGTTAAACCTAGTCACTTTTGTTTCCACTCAAGGTTGGGTGATTCCTCCTTCTGTGATTCAATAGTGGTCTAGTACGGAATTGTGCTCCCATGTACCATCGAGTATATGTTGGGAGACCCCACTAGGTTATCATCCTTTATCCCTAGGAAGCCGTGTCTGCCACCTTGCAAACCGTAACGCACTGAACATAGCATTCGGGAAGATTGACTGCCATACGGGAAGTCCTTAGTTTTCATATGACTGCCAAGGTGTATATGCAGTTTTATAGATTTGTCTGGTAAAC
This sequence comes from Pinus tabuliformis, assembly GCA_031772625.1. Taxonomy (NCBI): domain Eukaryota; kingdom Viridiplantae; phylum Streptophyta; class Pinopsida; order Pinales; family Pinaceae; genus Pinus; species Pinus tabuliformis. The sequence continues at coordinate 159,206,165 of CM062810.1, read as the reverse complement.
CTCTTGCCTAGTTCTCTAGAGTAGTCACTTTCGTTCCTTTTCGGACTCCCTAAAAAAAAGGTCCATCTGAGCACTTGTCACTTCAGGCTCATTAAATATTCAAAGGCGACTAGAGTCATATTTTTGTCCTTTTCTCGACTCTTTAAAGATGAAAAGGTCCAATTTTGTTCCCGTGTCATAAAATTTACTACCCACGAAATATTCCTGGTAACAGTTAGAGTTCTTCATTACAGTTTGAGTGTTTTCAAGCTCATTCCTGATGGCAACATTCCCTGAGTCTACCGACCAAGGTTTTTCCCCAGATGGGAATCGTAGTCCATTTCCTTCTTTTGGAAATGTTAGTGCTCCGTATATGGCAACATTGTCTTTGCCTGGGTTAACCATCAGTTTGCCCATATGGTTGTTTTCAACCTCGGTCGTCCCAAGCATCATGACTCCTGTTCCACCATCTCCTTGGTCTGAACCACGACATGTTAATTCCAAGGTTGGGCCTATGCCTTCTTCCCTTGTTTCTTGCTCCTCCTCTCCTCCTTCGCCTAGTGATAGTTTCACATCTAGTAACTAGGAGACTAAGAAGAAGAAGAAGAAGAAGAAGAAGAAGAAGTATGATAAACGTGAGGCCACCTATGCTGCTATTGCTCTAAGTACATCTTAGGTCAAGCCACCTTTTGCTCCTCTGCGGAAGGTTAAGTTTCCTTGTAAATTGTGCAAGGGTGACCATCTTCTTCGTGATTGTCCCGGTATTCCTAGGATCTTAAACGTATGGTCTCCCAATCTGGCTCGTCCCTCATTGTCCTCTAAACCTCATTACGATGCCACCCTATCAACTGGCAACGGTAAGAAGAAAGGGAAGATTTGATTCCCCTGTAGGCTATGTGAAGGCAACCATCCCCTTCACCTTTGTCCACTCATGGATAAAGCTTCCACCATTTTGGAAAGTTTTACAAGTTCTTCACCCCAACTTCCTGTTTGTTATCAGAGGCTCTCTTCAGACCCTCTCCCGATTGACAAAGAGATTGACTTAGATTTTTCTCTTGTCAATCCTCCTCCTTCCGAGCCTGGCTGTGCTAAGCTTGTTCCAGACCAACCATTGGTCAAGGAGAGTGTCAACTTAGGTTCACCACCTGTTGATCACTCTGTTTCATAAAAGTGTCATGCTCATGTTCTTCTTGTCTCGTCAGATTCTCCTGAGTCCGAGAATGACCCTCCTATCCCTGCTGATCACGAGAGTCCTTCTTCGGTTCACTGTCTTCATCCCAGTCTTCCTACTATGTCATGTGTCCAAAGACATTCATGCTCATGTTAGACAAATGCTCTCTGATGTTGCCAAATGACCCACTTTTCGAAAGGTTTCTGCCTCATCGCGTCTGTTGGCTAAATAAATGCGCTAAAGGGCGCTCCAAAATAGCCCACAAGCGCTGCCATTGCGGAAGTACACCTAATTCCCACGATGGTCCGATTTTATGTGCCAGTGCGACTGTCGTTTGTAATATTCTGTGATGACCTGACTAGCTACATTACTCAATAGCGATGTCAGCGCGGAAGATCAGTTATGTGCCCGCGATGATCTAGATTGGGAAAATTTGTTCCAACAGTCGGCCTTCCAGATGACTCCAGACCTAGTTGTTGGCATAGTTTATGTCACCCTCCTTTCTCTGGAATGGCTATTCCATCATTTATGCTACCGTCCTTGGAGATAAGCTCACTCTTCCACCTTTCATGGAGACTCATTCTCCTATTTAAACTCTCACCATTGCTATGTGCTGCTAGTTTTTGGAATGGTTGCTGATAGTTGGCTAGTGGAGCAGTGTTGTTAGTGTTTGTGAGTTTGCTAGATTGCTGGTGTGAGTGTGACAAGTGTGGGATTGTTGATAGCTTGTGGAAGGTTGTGAAGTGCCCTTAATCTTGTGTAAAATTTGTGAGTGAGAGAGACTTGTGTATTGGGAGATCCATCTTCAAAGAGTGAATTCTTGACGAACATGCTGGCTGGATCCCTCTGAGAAGGCTTGTGACATCAAGACATTGGTTGTAAGCTTACTCTTATTTCATAATTAATGCAATCAATGATGTTTTCCTATGTCTTGTATGTAATGTACTTGATAGGTCATGACTTCTTGACTTTGTGAGTAAATAGATCATCGTTGTTCCGGTTACGTGCTTTGTTGTATTTCCTTTGCATTGTTTCAGGTTGATTACTCATTAGGAGAGAGGAAGTGGAAGCTGGAGCAGCGCAATGGAACTCCATCGACCACTGCTTGAGGTAGGCCTCCAACTATGACTATTCAAGGAAAGCTATTCTTGATTTGTCCTTGTTTGTGACTAGACCCACTCTAGGGCTAGAGGGGTTGCCAAATGATGAGATGCTTGTTATAAGCTGGGGGCATGCGAACTTATAACAAGCATAGTTTTTCATTTCAAGCTTGTGTAAACATGAAACCGAATCCAAGCAGAGTTCTCCATGGTTCAAGCTTGTGTAAAAATGAACCCATACCCAATTTACATTTCGTGATTGTTGTTTATCCACTAAATTTTGCTAGATGAACCTTGGTTGTTTCATTCCATCGTCACCGTCTCTTTGGCTGATCATAAGCTTTCACTTGATTATTTATCCTTTCCTGAGGAACTGCAGCGATGAATGGTTTTATTAGCCAGCCTCTTGACCATTACATGTTCCAAGCAGTTCCACCATTACCGGAACCAGTTGCTACCCTTTATACCACTCATTCCTCTAGGACAAGTCTCCTTTAAGCTCTTTTCTGAATTGTAAAAGATGAAAATATTGCCGAGTATTTTTCCCTTTTTGACTCGTTAAAGAAAATAAAAATGGAGGTCTACTTTCAGCTTTTTTCCAACCATTTAAAGACAAAAAGATTGCTGAGTTTTCCCTCTTGACTCTTTAAAAGAAATAAGAGGCGGTCACCTTTAAGCTCTTTTCCGACCGTTTAAACACAAAAATATTGTTGGGCCTTTGTCGTTTCAAGCTCGTTATCGGTTCCGAAATGACGTGATTTTGACCGCTTTTCTACTTTTTCGGGTCGAAGTCACTAGTTACGAAAAGTAATCCTCGATCGTAATGGTCGGGCGGTTCTTTTGAGTATCATTTTATACTTTTTTAGGCTCGAGAGAAACAAATCTACGAAAAAGGACCCCCCTGGAGTTTTCTTTTCCATGTCTTTTTCAAACTCTTTAAACATGAAAAAGACTCCGAGTTTCACCTATGTCGGACTCATTAAACCCTGACGACATTGGACTCGTCACCATGACGAGACTTGAGCTTCTCCTTCCTAGGGCTCGTTAAATTATTACTAGGTTGGACTTAACAGCAGTTTTATCATTGATTGTCTATGGCAGCTAGTCACTCTTGAACATCAACACTTTTGCTTCTTGTCGGGCTGGGACAACCATACATCGTCATTTAGCCTTCCGCAGTTTTGGGTTATCATTTAGCCTCATTCCATCTGATTCATGCCATCTCCATCGAGCCTCTGATCCCTTGGTATCCGAACGCTGCCACCCTCTGGAGTCGTGTTGGTGACATGTTCAAGAGTATAATCTTTCTGCAGTTTACACCCTCCCCTTCTCCTTTGATACTCTATTTCGCCATCTACCGCTTGTTCCTTATCTTGTGTCGTTGATGGGGGAAACATTATGGCCCTCCTACGACGGGTCGTCTCCTGTCGACATCAACTCATTATCTAGGAGATTGATCTAGGGATCCCCTTTGCTACCTTAAAGCTTGCATGCCTCAATGGCAAGTTCTTCACACCTGACGGTCTAATTTCATCATTGGTCATCGATTGGGTGATTCCACAAGTGTTCAACTTCAGCTCCTTCTTCACACTTCGTGGATTGTGCTAGATAGTACCTTGAGAGCCATTGGCATTATTGGTGGTTTCTCTCGCGCTTGTTAATAGTTTTTCATCATTGACAAGTAGTCAACCGATTTTCTATCGTGCTCGACCTCATCACATCTATTCGCATGTTAAAATTTGTACTATGATCAAATGGGTTCAAGACCCTGAACTCAGATTACACATGTTTAGGCTACGTGGATTGGTTTATGATTACATGACTCATTGATGGATGGTTGCGACCATACCTTTATCATCATCATGGTCTCATTAGCTGGATGGCTGCGTCCATACCACAAACCTATTTTGTATGTCTTTTGGATGGCTGCGCCCATGCCTAGACTACATGTAATTCATTATCAGAGATATCAGTTGTACTTGTGTGCAGGTTCTTCCAGATGGTGTTACAGATCAGCCGGTTACATAAAGCATTTCACCCCTCCCTCTCTCTTGGGCTTCATACTTTAGGGGGCATCTATTACACAGTAATTTGTCATTGTCTTCATTCCAGTCTTCCTGCTGTGTCATGTATCCAAAGTCATTCATGCTCACATTAGACAAATGCTCTATGATGTTTCCAAATGACCCACTTTTCCTAAGTTATCTACCTCATCGCGTCTGTTGGATAAATAAACGCGCTGAAGGGTGCTCCTAAACAGTCTAGAAGCACTGCCATCGCGGAAGTACACCTGATTCCCGTGATGGTCCAATTTTATGTGCCAACGAGACTGTAGCTTGTAATCGTCGGCGATGACCTGACTAGCTACGTTATTCAATAGCGATGTCAGCGCAGAAGAGCAGTTATGTACCTGCGATGATCCAGATTGGGCGAATTTGTTCCAACAGTCGGCCTTCCAAATGACTCCAGACCTGGTTGTTGGCATAGTTTATGACGCCCTCCTTTCTCTGGCGTGGTTGTTCTGTCATTTGTGCTACCTTCCTTTGAGATAAGCTCATTTTTCCACCTTTCATGGAGACTCCTTCTCCAATTAAAACCTCACCATTGCTATGCATGGCTAGTTTTTGGAATGGTTGCTGATAGTTGGCTAGTGGAGCAGTGCTGTTAGTGTTTGTGAGTTTGCTAGATAGCTGGTGTGAGTGTGACAAGTGTGGGATTTTTGATAGCTTGTGGAAGGTTGTGAAGTGCCCTTAATCTTGTGTAAAACTTGTGAGTGAGAGAGACTTGTACGTTGGGAGATCCATCTTCAAAGAGTGAATGCTTGAGGAACATGCTAGCTAAATCCCTCTGAGAAGGCTTGTGACATCAAGACTTTTGTTGTAAGCTTACTCTTATTTCATTATTAATGCAATCAATGATGTTTTCCTATGTCTTGTGTGTAATGTACTTGATAGCTCATGACTTCTTGACTTTGTGAGTAAATAGATCATTTTTGTTTCAGTTACGTGCTTTGTTGTATTTCCTTTGCATTGTTTTAGGTTGATTACTCATTAGGAGAAGGAAGCGGAAGCTGGATCAGCGCAACGGAACTCCATCGACCACCGGTTGAGGTAGGCCTCCAACTATGACTGTTTAAGGAAAGCTATTGTTGATCTGTCCTTGTTTGTGACTAGACCCACTCTAGGGCTAGAGGGGTTGTATTTGTTTACAGAGGGAACACTTTCCTACATCACACAAGCCTTCTCAGAGGGTCCAACTAGTGTATTTCTCAAGCATTCACTCTTTGAAGATGGATCTCCCAAAATACAAAGTTCTCTATCACTCATAAGTTTTACACAAAGTTAAGGGCACTTCACAACCTCCCACAAGCTATCAACAATCCCACACTTGTCACACCCACACCAGCTATCTAGCAAACTCAAAAACACTAACAACACTGCTCAATCCAAGAATTTACCAACTAGCTAATCATAGAAATGGTGAGTGTTTAAATAGGAGAAAGAGTCTCCATGAAAGGTGGAAGAGTGAGCTTATCCCCAAGGAAGGTAGCACCAATTATGGAACTGCCATACCAGAGGAGGAAGGGTGACACAAACTATGCCAACAACCAGGTCTGGAGACATCCAAAAGGCCGATTGTTGGAACGAATTCACCCAATCTGGGTCATCGCGAGCTTATAACTAATCTTTAGCGCTGACATCGCTAGTAGGCAATGTAACCAATCAGACCATCGCTAAAGATATCAAGTAGCCTCGCGTCGGAGCATGGAATCAGACTGTCACGAGAAATATATGTACTTCCACGCTAGAATTGCAGCTGGACTATTTACAACCATTGTTCATCGCATATATTAAGCCCATAGTCGTGATGAGGCAGAAAACTTAGGAAAAGTGGGTCACCTGGCAACATCAGAGAGCATTTGTTTAGTATGAGCATGTTTCATTGGGACACATGACACAACAGAAAGACTGGGGTGAAAACAATGAAAAATTACTGTGTAACAGATGCCCCCTAAAGTATGAAGCCCGAGAGAGTGGGAGGGGTGAAATGCTTTACGAAACTGACTGAGCTGAAACACCATCTGGAAGAACCTACATGCAAGTACAAGTGATATCTCTGCTAGTGAAATACATGTAGTCTAGGCATGGGCGCAGCCATCCAAAAGACATACGAACCAGGTCTATGGTATGGACACGGCCATCCAGCTAACAAGACCAAAGGTATGGTCGCAGCCATCCATGAAGACTCAGGTATGGTCATAGCCATCCATCAATGAGTCATGTAATCATGAACCAATCCACGCAACCCAAACATGTGTAATCTGAGTTCAGGGTCTTGAACCCAACCGATCATAGTACAAATTCTAGCATGCGAATAGATGTGCTGAGATCGAGCATGATAGAAAGTCGCTTGATTACCGGTCAATGATGGAAACCATTAACAAGCGTGAGAGAAACCACCAATAATGCTAATGGTTCTCAAGGTACAGTCTAGCACAATCCATGAAGTGTGAAGAAGGAGTTGGAGTCGAACACTCGTGGAGTCACCCAATCGATGACCAATGATGAAAGTCGATCGTCAGGCACGAAGAACTTGCCATTGAGGCATGCAAGCTCTAAGGTACCAAAGGGGATCTCTAGATCAATCTCCTGGATAATGAGTTGATGTTGATAGGAGACAATCCGTCGCAGGAAGGCCATAATGTTTCCCCCATCAATGACATGATATAAGGAACAAGTGATAGATGGCGAAACAGAGTCAGAGGAGGAGGCAAGGATGTAAACTACAGACAGATTATACTCTTGAACATGTCAGCGACACGACTCCGGAGGGTGGCAGCATTCAGGTACCAAGGGATTAGAGGCTCGATGGAGACAACATAGATTGGATGGAATGAGGCTAAATAGTGACCCAAACTCGCGAAAGGCCAAATGACGATGTATGGATGTCCCAGCCCGACAAGAAGCAAAAGTGTCGATATTCAAGAGTGACTAGCTACCATGATGATCAATGAAGATTTCCAAATCTTCCCCCACCATTTCTGGTGAGTACCCCAATTATTTTTGAAAACAAGCTTGAAGGGGATAGCATATGCTTGTAATATAAGTTTGACCTTCAGTCGAATCCAACCTAGTAATAGTTTAATGAGCCCTAGGGAGGAGAAGCTCGAGCCTTGTCATGGTGACGAGTCCAATTTCGTCAAGGTTTAATGAGTCCGACATAGGTAAAACTCAGAGTCTTTTTCATGTTTAGAGAGTTTGAAAAAGACATGGAAAAGAAAACTCCAGGGGGTCCTTTTTCAAAAATTTGTGTCTCTCAAGCCCGAAAATGTATAAAATGATACTCGAAAGAACCGCTTGACCATTACGATCAAGGAGTACTTTTCGTGATTAGTGACCTCAACTCGAAAAAGTAGAAAAGCGATTGAAATCACGTCGTTTCGTAACCAATAACGAACCCAAAACAACAAAAGCTTGGCAATCTTTTTCGTGTTTACACGGTCGGAAAAGAGCTTAAAGTAGACCGCCTCTTATTTCGTTTAACGAGTCAAAAGGGATAACTTGGCTATATTTTCATCTTTTGAGTCGGAAAATAGCGTTAAAGAAGACTTTACGGATCAAGTGTACACGAAGCATGACATAACCCCACTACCTGTAGTTCTGCACAAGACACATCAAACGTAAAACCCATTCGAGATAAAAAGATCAATTTATACGAAGACACAGTTAAAAAGCCAAATTTTAATTAACCATGTGATAAAAATGAGAAAAAACCCACATTTTTAAAATATAATTTTTTAATTTTCAAAAATTACTATAAAAAAGGGGGGTTAATTCATTTGTTTTCACCATTTGCACTGTTCATTTTACCATTGGAGCGTTGGAGCACCAACCTGAGCAAAGTTCCCAAGCTGATTTCGGCCTCATCCATCCACGGTTCATCTTGAAACCTTCGCCAAGTAAGTACATTTCGTTGTGCACTACATTTTAGTAGTTTCCTTCACATAATTCGGTGCTAGGTAGATGAATTTAGACGGTTTTTTGAAATGGCGGCTGCCTCTCAGTCATCGCAGGAAAGCCACTTGGGTCCGTGATGACCGAGCATATTTTACACGTAGCACTTTTAGATCATCGCGAGAAATTGATGTATTCTCGCGCTAATCGCAAGAAAAATGAACTATGAACTGAGCATCAACGCGATTGTTTTAAAAACAGTCACGATCGCGACGTAAAATCAAATTTTTGCGTAAATTATGAATTTAAATTTACAGAGGGAGTTCTAATTCATTCTTCATGTCATGCAGGGCATCATGGCATTTGTTTGGCAGGAACGAATTCATGATGTCAACGATGAGGAAGCTTTTTTCGATGCTGGGTGATGAAATGCTTTACGTGCGTGCAGGTTGCTAAAATTCTTCCTTACTCCGCACCTTCAGGCCCAACCCGATTTGTTAGAGCTACTGATTCGTGCCTGGAACCCAACAGATGGAAAATTCATCATCCATGGAAAAAACATTGAGTTCGATGCTACAGACATATATTTCCTAATTGGATTGTCCCATTGTGGCGAGAGGCTGATTCTAGAGGGCCAACAGACTGGGAGCGAATCATTAGAGATGTTGATGGCACGAGTGTGCCCACGGGCATGCGAAACGAGAAGCGGGAAGGTGGCAATTCCGACGGTGGAAGACTTGGTTCTTCGTGCAGTTCTATTCATGGTGATGAGGGCAGCGGGCTCCCAAGCCCAACACGAGGCATCAAAGACCCAACTCCGGTTGGCTCTTGAATGCCTCAACTCGACCATGTTCAACTGGGCGGAAACAGTGACGACAAACATGAAGAGACAACTTACCAAATGTCATCGTGGGGAGACGAAACAATTTGGCTACGGGTCTATCTTGATCCTGCTCATGCTAGAGTGAGTTCCGGCACTACAGTTGCAAGACATGGACTTGGATTTGCCCAGACCACGGGAGACCAGGATCACACGGTGGGCACATGTTATGCCACGAGGAGGTGGCAGACAACAAGTATCATGGGGGACACTATTCGTGAGTGGTTGGATTGCTAGACGATCTTCGTCGAGGAATGGCCATATGCTAGTATGGACTTTCATGGAGACCCCGACATGCAGCTACCCGCTAGCGAGCAGTGGGACGATGGCGGTAGAACACTTGATCACATTATTTTTGTATTTTATCTTTTATGATGTTTTTTAGATTTTTTCATGTATATGTCCTAATGATGTACTCTATGGTATTTTCAGATGTGGGACAAGTGAGGCCTGTAGAACTGGCTCCAGAGGCACAGAGGGACCCACAAGGCATTAGAGAGCTAGCCTTGGCTCCCCCAGCTGGAAATCTGGTGGAGAGGGTGGCCCTAAATCTTGAGGGCTCGACGGCGGGGATCCCTAATTACATGGGGGTCGAGGAGGTCCCCATAGAGTTCCAGATACATACAGTAGGAGTGATATCTAGGGTTCACCGCCTATTGAGGCAAGTGGCGCGAGCGGTGGTGTGCTATAGGGAGCATAACCCATCGCAGTAGATGCCTAGGTTTTATTTCCTGCTGATTTTTTGAGAGACATGTGTCTCGGATGTATGGAGAACACAGACTCTATTGGGACATATACACTTATTTTTTTGAGACCCTTGATGTGCCACACGATATACATATATATATATATATATATATATATATATATATATATATATATATATATATATATATATATATATATATATATATATATATATATATATATATCTACATATTCCTATGGTTCATTATTGTGTTTTGAATGCTTCTATATGTTGTTTTGATTACATGTTACGAAAATGTCTGTCTAATACATAGTTTGCTAATGCATCAGTTAACGTGTTTAATCTTCTCGGAATGTGTTATTATGTGATAAAATCAAAATTCCATTCTAACAATTTAACACGTAAATACAACCTTAAAATCCAATGGTCTCTGATGGAATAATGCCCATTAAGCTTATGGACAACAAGCTGAGAATCTAGATTCACAACCAATGTACGAATACCAAGGTTGATAGCCTCGGTCAGTAACTCAATAACCGCACTATATTCAACAACATTGTTTGTGGTACAACCTATTAGCACCTAAATCTGCCCTAGGCTAAAGGAAGGAAAAATTTAGGGTAAGCACAAACCACGCTCAGCCTGGTAGCTAGCCCTACCAGAACAAGAGAGGGCTCTCTCTGAGTCACGCTCAGTGAATAGGTAAGAAAAAAATGGTCTGAGATGACTTACAATGAAATATTGATCTTAGGCTAGTAAGCGAATATGGATACAAGAAGCAATTTTTATGAATAACCGAGCTTCTAGGATGGTATGGGACCAACGGTCAGCAAAGAACAGAGAATTTAATACAAAGGCACATATTACCTCATGAGGCAAGGCAGGCAGAAAGTGTAGCAATTTAGTTTGGAATAACGTGGAACGGAGAGATTGTTGAGGAGTGTGAAAAGGGCATAGGAACATGAATCCTTTTCAACAGAAGAAGAACACTGAACATGAAATTTTCCCACAGGCAGAGAAATAAAATTGAATTCTACCTAATCTCACTTAGAAAATTTCACTGGAAATGAACATGAATTGAATTATGAAACATAACAAAATACATATGAAAACATAAGAGACACATTTTCTACACTCACAACCACAAGAATCTCATGAAACAGAGCCGCTGCCTTTCATTAATTCTCTGTCAAAAATACACAGTGAAGAAACAGAGTTTCTTTCCCACAGTCTCCCAGAAGTTACAAACCAACCAACCCTTTGCAAATAGCTTACATACAATATACAGAATGTGCCATGAAGATATAGAACGCCCAAGGGTTGAGGAGTTACTCGAATCAATACAAAATGGAGATGAAGAGCCAACCATCAGCTATAGGTGCAGCACTACAAACATGACATTTGGCTTGGGTGACCATTTTCCTTCCTTCGCCACTTGGATAGAAGTCCATCTGGAAAGAAAATGCTTTAAATGCCACCTTTGGTGCCAAAAAACTGAAGTGTAGATGAGCGGTCCCACTTGGAGAAGTCGCGAATCGAAAATTCACGAAACAGAAGCAAATTTGGCAATTTTTCCTCTGTGCGCCGCACTACTTTGGGGCCTGTTTTGGGGCACTTTCAGGTGTCCAAAATGTGCCCAAGTGGGCTTGTTGGAAAGCCTATCCTGTCTACTTTCTAACCCCACTAGAATTTTTGAATTTGGTGCTCATTTGTCCCTCCAAATCTCCATTCTCCCAAGGCTGCTTCCTGTGTGTCCAAAAGGGGTAGAGAGGCCATTTTTTGGGTGTTTTTGAGCTTTTGGAGACTCATATATTACCCAAATTTCTTGTATGAGCACCAGTAGTCGTGATTTTCCATGCTGAATCCAAAAATGTAAACCATTCCTCATTTCGAGCTCCCGATTTTTAGCGCCGCGCCACAGGGAGAAAAACCCTATATTTTGCCCAAAAATTTGTCATGTGACCAAAAATTCCCCAAATTTCTTGAAATTTGGGCTGGAGTTTCTCTATGGGGTGTTATGATGGGCCAAGGAAGCATCAACCAAGATTCGAAGCTGATCTTTCTCTTTTTCCTGTTTTGCTTTTCTTGTTGCTTTCCTCAATTTCGCCTTCAAGCTCCTTATACGGGCCCTTGCACTCATATTTCGTGTCCTATAATGATAAGTCATGTGTCTCATCAAGGCAAGGTCCTGATCAGCCTTGTCCAACAGCCTATCCAATTGCATGTTCACGCTCTCGAGATGGGCCTCCCGATCCTCATTGATTTCTTGCTCCAATGATGTGAGCTCAACTCTTCTCCTTTGAGCAACTTGGCGATGCTCACGAATGTTTTGCAGCTCCATAATCGCCTTCCGATCCTCTAGCTGTTTGTTTCTCTACTCTAGGTACTTCATGTTCCACTTGGCCCTCTCCAAGTCAAGGGATAAGGCCTCAATCACTGATTGCTGCTCCTGGATGATCTCTGTAAGCTCTGCATTTGTTGGTTCTGTTTATGTCTCTTCATCATGGAGGAGAATGAATTCGGTCTTTCGTTCACCCGATGGCCCTTCCTCCTGCACTAGCTCCTTACGCTTGCCATGCACCTGCAATGTTGATGTCGGAAGTGAGGCCCCTTCCACCTCGGGTGGAGATAACACACGCTTTGCTGCTGCAAATATGGGTCTATTGCCTTTCTGATAGGTGATGAATACTGGTATAGTAGCAGTCTCGTGGCGCTCATACTGATGTGAAGGACCACTTGTCTCATGCTCTGCCTTTGATACTACCTGTGGAGCACTGAAGAAGTCATGGGAGATGAAGTCCTCCCAAGGAATACCCTGCAATCCCAACTGATGATCCACCAAAATCCGGATAAGAGCAAAGTGATAAACACTGTTGAGCTGCTGTTGAGGGGTCTTATGCTGCATGAAATTTTTCATCCTCTCTATGTTCCTGCAAATGAAAAATGGGAGGTTCATCATCCGCACCCTGGTAAAGTGCATGAGAAACCTAATGTGATAGGAATAAAGGTGAGAAAACCTCCCCTCACAACTGAAGTACTTCATGATCAATTTCATGAGCGGAGCATACTCATCTCTCAAAAATCTGAATGGGAAAACTCTCGTGAGCTGACTCAAACAACTGGCCTTAATGTAAGGCTCATAATGATGCCTCTCCACCTTCTTCTTCTTATGCCACTCTTCTCAAACATTTGGTATGCCTATTGCCACTGATATGGTTTCGGGTGTCAATGTGAAAGTGACCCCAGCCAAGATAGACTGACCTCCATGTAGGTGAAGCGCAAAAAGACGGGCCAACTCATGATGAACTCTGACATTTGCCACCCTTTGACAAAATTTAAAGCATGCTAGGTTCTGGAAACATGACATAGCAAGAGGGCATGCCTACAACTCAGTGAGGGTGTTTGGCTCATCTATAACATGTTTGCGACTCCCGTGATGTCTCCTAGGGGCATGTTATCCTGAAGCTGTATAACTGTGGGTCTCCACCTCATACTCTGATGAAACCTCGGATACCATGACTGTTGTTTATAAACTGTATGTAGGCTACCCCTTTGATGATGGTGAAGCTGGGTGTTGTTTTGATAATCTGCCACCAAGGGGGACAATGAAACAAGGGAGTATTAGGAGGGGAGTAATGAAATGGGAATAGGGGTTATAGGAGAATTTTGTTTGGGGATATGTAGGGGGTTTTGGGTATTTTGATAGGGTTGGGTTTGGGTTTTTGGTAAGGTAGGGTTTTAGGGTTTGTATTGAGTAATAGGAGGATGGGTAAGGGAATATGAGTTTGGTAGTGTTAGGGTAGTGATAATAGGAAAAATGGCATGAGGGAATAAGGAATAAGGGGTAGGGTAGGAAAAATAAGCCTTGGCAGTGATAACACTATTATACAACCCTAGCAAGATGATTTCTTGGTGTCTTTTTGTGGTTGCTCTAAGAAATTTTTTCATTCAATCACCGGCATGAAACCATCATATCTTTACCAAATTTGATGCACTAGTGAGTTTAGGTAGCCTACCTTGCAATTAGAGTGTCTTCACAAAAAATTTGGGTGAGTTTGGCAATTTCTGGGCACTTTGTCTCTGTGCAACGTGCGCAAAGCCCAGTGCACCGCGCTCTGGGTGTGCACCGCGCTAGTTGTAATTTAACACTTCAGGCGAGATCTGTGTGCGTCGTGCCATGTGTGTGTGCTGCACCCCTGCCTGTGTGCGTCGCACACCCTGAAACCTCCTCAAACTGCTCCAAATCGCGTGATTTCTCACTCAAACAGTTTGAAATGTTCTCCCAAGCACTTGGTTGCACAATGACTTGGATTCGTGATGGAATTCGTGTATATAGGCTTGGAGGTCATGTTTTAAATTTTCTTTTTTAAAAAACCCACTTTCTAATGTCCTGTTTGGCACCCTTTTCACTGATTTTAATATAACCCTGATTTTCACTTTTTCTCTGAATTTTGGGCTCAAACGATGAAATTTTCGACACTTTTTGCAGGGATTGCATGACAGAGCATTTGGCCATGGAAACCATGACTGCACCTAAAGAAATCAACTATAGACCCCTTTTGAAATTTTTTTCACCAATAGCACTATTTGACTTTTCTTCAAAACGGAGTTTTGAAGAACAGTCGAAGTTTATCAATATGATGATGAAACTCTGCGGATCATTACTTTGCAAGAACATCACTCTAGCCTACATGGCTTTATTGGACATATTTAAAGATCAATTTGATCAATCCCTAGATCTAATGACCAAAAATGACTTTTGTCCATTAAAGGACCAGACCTTGACTGTCATGGACTTTAGTGATTATTTACAAAAGACCCAAGCTAGCAGGAACCAGACATGATGGGAAATGATTAGCATGACCTTCTCCGTCAAATTATGGCATGCCCCTAGCGGAATGCAGCTGAGTGAATGGAGTGGGACAACTAAAAATGAAATGCATAAAGAGTTTTGCTCTCTGACGGAGGACTGACTAGACCGACTCTTACATTGGCTCCAATGGGGGATGGTAGCTCCTTGGAGGTGCCAAGAACAACAGATCTTTGGAGGAGCTAGACAGTGCCTTTTGTCCATTGGGCTATGGAGTTGTTATCACTGGAAATTCTGTTGCCAAAATCTTTAGCCTAGCTTAAGGACAAAGTGTTTTCGCAGCGCATGAATCCTTTTTAGCAGTTTCGCAGCGCTTCCTGTTTAGGTGATTTCGTAGCGTGCTACGAAATTGGGGATTTGTTCGAGTTTTCAGTGGAGATTTAAAATCCTAGCATGCCTATTGTACAGAGAGGGGGGCTAGTCTAGAGTTATACTTGCAAAAACAGCTCTAATGGATCTTCTTCAAAGCAACTTGTATCTTTTTCCAGTATGTATAAACCAGTGCTACTCATCGGATTCATCAATCACAGATGGGTACTTTACTGTTCCGGCAGAAGTGTACATGCGGCGAGAACTTCCAAATGTGAAACCCAGAGGTTGCTAAGCCTTATACTTTACAAAGTAGTTGATCCCTCAAGACAAATAAGAGATGATGCATTGCAAATGCTTGAGACCCTGTCTATTAGAGAGTGGGCAGAAGAAGGTGAAGGCGCAGGTCGATATCGGGCAGCAGTTGTTGGTAGTCTTCCAGATTCTTATCAACAGTTCCAATATCAGCTCTCTGCAAAGCTAGCAAAGGGGCATCCGGAGCTGAGTGAACTCCTGTGTGAGGAAATCATGCTAAGACAACTAGATGATGTTGATATCATGGCTCAACATCAAGTATTTACATGCATGGCCTCTTGGATTGAAAATTTGAATTTTGTTACGCTTCTAGAATCGGGATCGCCACCTACAATTCCACCCAATGCGACTCTGAAATTCGATGTTGAATTGCTCTCTTGGGCTAGTGTAAAGGATATCTGCAAGGATGGGGGAATTTTTAAGAAAATTATCAAGGAAGGGGAGGAATGGGAGCACCCAAAAGAAGCTGATGAAGTTTTGGTTAAATATGAGGCTAGACTGGAGGACGGAACTGCTGTATCGAAATCAGAGGAGAGGTGTGAAACGTGCAACGCCGGTTTCAGTTGATGTCTCAGAACCAGAACCAAATCATGGCCAAAAGACTGCAATTGATATTAACAAGGATGGAAAATATGTTAATAAATTCAAGGCGGTGCCGACATTACACAATTCTGAAGCCCTGCAATCTAATGGGGTGCCGAGACTGCCAGCGAAGCCCCCTCGGTCTCTGCGCATATCGAAGATAGCTATGAGGATGCCATGACAGACGATAAGAGGGACGTAGGTGTTCCTTCTCAGAAAATGTCCCTCACTCTAAATGATGTGTCAGTGACAGTGTCAGAGGCTCAATATTGTGATGGAATGAAACTGTTGGAAATATCTTCAAGCATTGAGGTGTTATGGTCGCAGTTGTATCTGCTGATGATGTGGCACAAGGGCTGAAATTATATTAACTGATGTCGTTAAAGATGAGTTTGCATTGAATAAAACAAATGAAAGCAGGTTCTAAGCCGGTGCCTCCCATTGCAAAGAAGGTGAAGAGCCTTTTATTTCCTTGGAAGGCATTTTTTTTAGGTATTGATTTGGAAGGGTGCTCGAGAATAGCAGAGTCCGGGCATAGGAAGATCATGGAAGGGTGGCGGGAACTAGAAGCAGACATGGTTGTTGTTGGTGTTAGAGGAAGACCTTTAACAGGCTTTTACAAATGACAGCTTGAGGAGAAAAAGGGTAGCATTAAGGTTTTACCTGCTTTCCAGTAATTTTTTGCTCTTCGAACGTTGAGCTAATTATTGAAGATATCAAAACATATTAGCCCTGGACCATCTACCATTCTCCGGGGTTCCATCGGTTATTGGTAAAATGAATGTTACAGTTTCCTTCAGGTCATTTGAAACAAAACATTGACAGAGAAGTTAAGATCCTATGCTAATGGTTGTCTATAGAAAGTTTAATTGAAAACAGCATTCTCACTTTACTACTGTTCATTAAATAACTCAGGTTTTCAAATTTGAGAGAAGCAGATTTATAATCAACAAATGATAGGCTAGTATCTTGAAAGCTTGGGAAAGCAGAGTCTCTTGGGAGTCGCTTTCTTTATGGAGGTGGTGCGCCATGATGGTGCTGGTTTCTTGAACTAGAGCAAAAGATATATGCAAATGGTAGTACAAGGTAAGACTGCATGGTGGAAACTTATTAGACATGGTTTCAGATGAAGAGGAAATATATTTCTCAAAGGGTTGGAGCTTTCTCAAATGCTGTCAATGAACTTGTTTATAAGGTTCTGATATTAAAAGTTCGGCATAGGATCAAAGATGTATTTAGAATGGCAATTTGGATGTCCGCTAAAGAAGACAATGTTTTTTTCCTTCACCAAGTTTTAGTGCCTACCCTCAGCTATATGTTATCAGCATTAGTGAATATCTTCTTACTTCACCTCAACAACTAGAGATTCTTGTATTGGATGCTGGGACAACAGGATTGAATACCAATGCGGACACAAACACTGATGAAGCTAAATTTTTGCAACTGAGTGGATGCTCAAGGTTGCAGAAGGTGCCACGGCCCTGCATAAAGCTGATATGAATGAGTTTTTCCTTCCTATCAAACTTACAACATTAGCAAGCTTGGAGGGAATCCTTTATATTCTGTGGTAAATGCTCGTGATTCTGCAGCAGCTGCAGCAATAAAACAGTTAAAAGAATGTTTTAACAGCAAAGTTCTCAAATGGTAAAGTTTTGGTTTGAAACTGTGTTTTTTGAAAAAAGCTCAGCAGTTTCGTAGCGCGCTACGAAACTGCTGTAGGTGGTATTTTTAACATAGACAGTCAGCTTGGTATACAAGTGGGAACTTTGAAAAGGAGACACCTGTCCGTCATTACAGTCTACAGCACATCAGGAACATGGTGATGCTCTATATTCTTGGGCTATTAAAGAGTTGGGGACATGCTGCTACATTTTCGAAGAGTGGTGGAAGCCAAGGACCGACAAACAGGAGCAGTTTCCTATAATTCAGGGTATTGGAAAACATGTTACATTAAAGGCCAGCAAGCAACTACAGACACCTATCACAGCCAAACTAAAAGAAACCACTTGTCAGAGAATGAGCCTGTTTTATCCTTTTTCTCGTAGAAGCGTCATCTTGATTGTAATAAATGCTATGTCCAGCATGATGTAGAATTAGAATCTTATTTGCTTTAGGATTCCAGCGCTGTCAATTAGTGGTCAGCTGTAATTATTAGTTAGTTGAAAAAGTGAGTAGGTGTCATTAGAAAGGACTTCGAGTTCCCCTCAGAGGAAGGGGAATCAGGTAGAAGAATTTTATAAATAGCTAAGAGAGTCAAGTAATAGGGGTTGGATGTTTTTGAATAAACAGAGTTTATATTGGCTTATGTAAAGACTTGTTACAGTAATATAAAAGACTACTTTTTTCTTCTCAGGATTCATACTTTGTTCAGATGCTCAAGATGTATGTGGCTTTGTCTTACCCTTTATGTTTTACAGCTTTATAGATACACAATCACTCTAAATTCACCTAGCTGCTCATACTTCCTGTGTGTATTTATGAGTTGAGGTTCATTTGAGAAATGTTTTGAGTGTTTAAACATTACATGCCCTGACTTCCATGAATGAGTAGTTTTATGGTTTACTGAAATGGTGTTTGACTCCATGAGCCCAATGGAAGAAATCTTATGTTGTCTATCCAACCAACATGTTTATTAAGTTTTCATTTCAAGAGTTAACCCTCTTAGTGTTAACCATAATCAATAGTTTGTTTGAGAGAGCCCTCTCTGACTAAGGAGGCTAAGCCTTAGTCTAAAGCCTGGTTTGAAATAGTTACATAAGATCTTGCTAAGTGGCAGCCCTTAGTACCTGATTTTGTGATAACATTTTGGTGCGTCTGCCGGGAGTCGAAGATTATTTTTTCCCGAAATCATGAAGCTGAACTTCTGAAGGTAGCAGGAGCTCAGAAGGTTTTCATGGCTGCAATCTACCTTGGCGACTCCATTGTTGAATAATTCAAAATTCATACATTCATGGTGATTCCACTGGAGTTATGAAAGACCCAGAAGCTACCATTCTTATTTCAAAGTATGCATGCATAGATTTTTCAGGAATTCATGGTTTCCCAAATCATTTTCCCAAGGATGCATATTTTCTAAGGAATGGTCCCAAATTCAATGGAGAAGATTTGAGTTTAACTCTGAAGCATATCACAGATTTTTGTCGTTTTACTGAGCTTCTTAGAGTTAAACATGAGGATGTTTGCATTATGTTGTTCTATGATTCACTTCAAGGGAAATGCAAACAATGGATTGAAAGTTTTCCTATCAAATCCATTAAGTCATTTCAGGACTTATGGCTTATGTTTTTGGAGGAATGGATAGATAGGTCAGAGGTGGTGGCAGACTCTCCCTCAGTGGAAGGTTTTAAACAATGGAATAATGATCATAGTAAAGAAGAAACAAATGAATCTTTCTCTTTGTCCTTGTCCTCATATCTAAGATCCTTTGACTGCAAGGCAGAGGATAGGATGAGATTTTTGGATGAATTTGCTGAGGACCTTGAAAAAGAAATTGAAGGTTTAGAAGGACAAATTCAGGCATATAGTTTTCATCATCATGATCATTATTTTCAGAGGTTTTCTATGGCAGAACGCAAGGAGAGAATGCTGGTTCCTTTCTCTTTCACGATTGAGGAACTGAACACTGCTGTTGAAGATCAGTTTGCACAGCTGGAAAGTTACAAGGAAAAACAAGTTGATCATGTATTCTGGGATCCTATAGCTGATTACATGGAAGAGTTTTACTCTCCAGTGTTTCAGTTTTCCTCTAGAGATCAGAGACAATTTCAGTGGCAGCGGTCATCACAAGATCATATTGGCTTTGAACTCCGATGCAGTCAAAGAAATCAAATGTCAGATAAAACAGAGGATTGGCTATATTGGAAATTTCATATTGATTGAGCAGAAAGAAGTTGAATTATTAGGGTAGGTAGGTAGGTAAATGCAAAATAAGCTCAAGGTCAACTGAGCATTTTTCAGTAGAAGTAGCTTTCTTTCTCCTACAGTCATGCTGGTCAAGCAAATTTCTGTTTGTCAAATAAATTTTATAAGGCACTGGAACTACAGGTTCTTAGTGCACCACAAGGGCACACTATCCCAAGTGGAGCCACTGTTATCACTGGAAATTCTGTTGCCAAAATCTTTAGCCTAGCTTAAGGACAAAGTGTTTTCGCAACGCATGAATCCTTTTTAGCAGTTTCGCAGCGCTTCCTGTTTAGGTGATTTCGTAGCGTGCTACGAAATTGGGGATTTGTTCGAGTTTTCAGTGGAGATTTAAAATCCTAGCATGCCTATTGTACAGAGAGGGGGGCTAGTCTAGAGTTATACTTGCAAAAACAACTCTAATGGATCTTCTTCAAAGCAACTTGTATCTTTTTCCAGTATGTATAAACCAGTGCTACTCATCGGATTCATCAATCACAGATGGGTACTTTACTGTTCCGGCAGAAGTGTACATGCGGCGAGAACTTCCAAATGTGAAACCCAGAGGTTGCTAAGCCTTATACTTTACAAAGTAGTTGATCCCTCAAGACAAATAAGAGATGATGCATTGCAAATGCTTGAGACCCTGTCTATTAGAGAGTGGGCAGAAGAAGGTGAAGGCGCAAGTCGATATCGGGCAGCAGTTGTTGGCAGTCTTCCAGATTCTTATCAACAGTTCCAATATCAGCTCTCTGCAAAGCTAGCAAAGGGGCATCCGGAGCTGAGTGAACTCCTGTGTGAGGAAATCATGCTAAGACAACTAGATGTTGTTGATATCATGGCTCAACATCAAGTATTGACATGCATGGCCTCTTGGATTGAAAATTTGAATTTTGTTACGCTTCTAGAATCGGGATCGCCACCTACAATTCCACCCAATGCGACTCTGAAATTCGATGTTGAATTGCTCTCTTGGGCTAGTGTAAAGGATATCTGCAAGGATGGGGGCATTTTTAAGAAAATTATCAAGGAAGGGGAGGAATGGGAGCACCCAAAAGAAGCTGATGAAGTTTTGGTTAAATATGAGGCTAGACTGGAGGACGGAACTGCTGTATCAAAATCAGAGGAGAGGTGTGAAACGTGCAACGCCGGTTTCAGTTGATGTCTCAGAACCAGAACCAAATCATGGCCAAAAGACTGCAATTGATATTAACAAGGATGGAAAAGATGTTAAGAAATTCAGGGCGGTGCCGACGTTACACAATTCTGAAGCCCTGCAATCTAATGGGGTGCCGAGACTGCCAGCGAAGCCCCCTCGGTCTCTGCGCATATCGAAGATAGCTATGAGGATGCCATGACAGACGATAAGAGGGACGCAGGTGTTCCTTCTCAGAAAATGTCCCTCACTCTAAATGATGTGTCAGCGACAGTGTCAGAGGCTCAATATTGTGATGGAATGAAACTGTTGGAAATATCTTCAAGCATTGAGGTGTTATGGTCGCAGTTGTATCTGCTGATGATGTGGCACAAGGGCTGAAATTATATTAACTGATGTCGTTAAATATGAGTTTGCATTGAATAAAACAAATGAAAGCAGGTTCTAAGCCGGTGCCTCCCATTGCAAAGAAGGTGAAGAGCCTTTTATTTCCTTGGAAGGCATTTTTTTTAGGTATTGATTTGGAAGGGTGCTCGAGAATAGCAGAGTCCGGGCATAGGAAGATCATGGAAGGATGGCGGGAACTAGAGGCAGACATGGTTGTTGTTGGTGTTAGAGGAAGACCTTTAACAGGCTTTTACAAATGACAGCTTGAGGAGAAAAAGGGTAGCATTAAGGTTTTACCTGCTTTCCAGTAATTTTTTGCTCTTCGAACGTTGAGCTAATTATTGAAGATATCAAAACATATTAGCCCTGGACCATCTACCATTGTCCGGGGTTCCATCGGTTATTGGTAAAATGAATGTTACAATTTCCTTCAGGTCATTTGAAACAAAAAATTGATAGAGAAGTTAAGATCCTATGCTAATGGTTGTCTATAGAAAGTTTAATTGAAAACAACATTCTCACTTTACTACTGTTCATTAAATAACTCAGGTTTTCAAATTTGAGAGAAGCAGATTTATAATCAACAAATGATAGGCTAGTATCTTGAAAGCTTGGGAAAGCAGAGTCTCTTGGGAGTCGCTTTCTTTATGGAGGTGGTGCGCCATGATGGTGCTGGTTTCTTGAACTAGAGCAAAAGATATATGCAAATGGTAGTACAAGGTAAGACTGCATGGTGGAAACTTATTAGACATGGTTTCAGATGAAGAGGAAATATATTTCTCAAATGGTTGGAGCTTTCTCAAATGCTGTCAATGAACTTGTTTATAAGGTTCTGATATTAAAAGTTCGGCATAGGATCAAAGATGTATTTAGAATGGCAATTTGGATGTCCGCTAAAGAAGACAATGTTTTTTTCCTTCACCAAGTTTTAGTGCCTACCCTCAGCTATATGTTATCAGCATTAGTGAATATCTTCTTACTTCACCTCAACAACTAGAGCTTCTTGTATTGGATGCTGGGACAACAGGATTGAATACCAATGCGGACACAAACACTGATGAAGCTAAATTTTTGCAACTGAGTGGATGCTCAAGGTTGCAGAAGGTGCCACGACCCTGCATAAAGCTGATATGAATGAGTTTTTCCTTCCTATCAAACTTACAACATTAGCAAGCTTGGAGGGAATCCTTTATATTCTGTGGTAAATGCTCGTGATTCTGCAGCAGCTGCAGCAATAAAACAGTTAAAAGAATGTTTTAACAGCAAAGTTCTCAAATGGTGAAGTTTTGGTTTGAAACTGTGTTTTTTGAAAAAAGCTCAGCAGTTTCGTAGCGCGCTACGAAACTGCTGTAGGTGGTATTTTTAACATAGACAGTCAGCTTGGTATACAAGCGGGAACTTTGAAAAGGAGACACCTGTCCGTCATTACAGTCTACAGCACATCAGGAACATGGTGATGCTCTATATTCTTGGGCTATTAAAGAGTTGGGGACATGCTGCTACATTTTCGAAGAGTGGTGGAAGCCAAGGACCGACAAACAGGAGCAGTTTCCTATAATTCAGGGTATTGGAAAACATGTTACATTAAAGGCCAGCAAGCAACTACAGACACCTATCACAGCCAAACTAAAAGAAACCACTTGTCAGAGAATGAGCCTGTTTTATCCTTTTTCTCGTAGAAGCGTCATCTTGATTGTAATAAATGCTATGTCCAGCATGATGTAGAATTAGAATCTTATTTGCTTTAGGATTCCAGCGCTGTCAATTAGTGGTCAGCTGTAATTATTAGTTAGTTGAAAAAGTGAGTAGGTGTCATTAGAAAGGACTTCGAGTTCCCCTCAGAGGAAGGGGAATCAGGTAGAAGAATTTTATAAATAGCTAAGAGAGTCAAGTAATAGGGGTTGGATGTTTTTGAATAAACAGAGTTTATATTGGCTTATGTAAAGACTTGTTACAGTAATATAAAAGACTACTTTTTTCTTCTCAGGATTCATACTTTGTTCAGATGCTCAAGATGTATGTGGCTTTGTCTTACCCTTTATGTTTTACAGCTTTATAGATACACAATCACTCTGAATTCACCTAGCTGCTCAAACTTCCTGTGTGTATTTATGAGTTGAGGTTCATTTGAGAAATGTTTTGAGTGTTTAAACATTACATGCCCTGACTTCCATGAATGAGTAGTTTTATGGTTTACTGAAATGGTGTTTGACTCCATGAGCCCAATGGAAGAAATCTTATGTTGTCTGTCCAACCAGCATGTTTATTAAGTTTTCATTTCAAGAGTTAGCCCTCTTAGTGTTAACCATAATCAATAGTTTGTTTGAGAGAGCCCTCTCTGACTAAGGAGGCTAAGCCTTAGTCTAAAGCCTGGTTTGAAATAGTTACATAAGATCTTGCTAAGTGGCAGCCCTTAGTACCTGATTTTGTGATAACAGGAGTCATCATTTTGACTACAACACAGGACTCTGACTTATTTATGAAACTGAAATGACCAAGAAATTGACTCAAACTTGACATTGAAATGACTCAAAAACTAACTTGACATACTCAAACCAAACTGAAATAAAAATGGTATTTACAATGACAGTGGAAGCAGTGTTAATAAATTAGCAGTGGTACCACTTGAGCAGCCGACCATTGATCGACCCTCCTAGACAATATTCCCCGTTCATTTCCTTCAGAAGAAAGGTATTCTGAACCCTATATGCTACAATCTTGAAAGGACCTTTCCAAAGATTCTTGAACTTTCTGTGCTTACCTTTCTCTTCATTCCTTGCATCCCACTTCAGCACCACATCATCCAACTAAAATTTATCGGCCTTTGCTTTTCTGTCATAGATTTTCTTTATTTTCTCTTGCAATTTGGATGTGTTCTTGAAAACTTCTTCTCTTGTCTGCTGCAAGTGGACCATTTGATTCAACCTTCTCTGCATGGGATCTTCTTCACTTCCTGCCTCCTGAAGAAGTCTAACTACCGGGGCAGCAAGAGAGGTGGGAAATACTATGTCAACTCCATAAACAAGCTCAAACAGTGACATACCAATGGATTTTTTCTGACTAATCCGATCTGCCCAAAGCGCATGGACCAACCTCTTATTCCAGCTCTTTTTATTTATTTCCAGCAGCTTCTTGATGATGTTGACCAATGATTTATTCGAAGATTCCTCCAATCCATTGCCTTGCAGATGATAGGCAGTTGAGTGACCCAAAATGATGTGATATTTATGACAAAATTCTACCATCCTCTTTGATTTGAAAGCTGCTGCATTATCGATGATTAACTTATTCGGACAACCAAAGCGAGACAAGATGTTATTTTCAAGAAATGAAATGATTACCATATCTGTAGCTTGTCTGGTGGGAGTTTCCTCAATCCATTTCGTGAAATAATCTGTCGTTGTGAGGATCCATCTATGCTAATCAGAAGAAGTGGGATGAATTTCCCCAATGAAATCCAACCCCCACTGCTGGAAAGGAGGGCTCACCTCAATGGGCTTAAGTGGCAAAGGATGTAATTTTTTTTTTCCTTCGAAAATCTGACATTTATGACAGCGCTTGACCATCTTGTACACATCAGCAAACAATGTAGGCCAATAGTACCCTACTCTCAAAATTTTATTTGTTGTTGACTTCCAAAAAAGGTGACCACCGCACTCTCTTCCGTGGAAATCCTCCATGACTTTCGTTGCCTCCTCTTCCACCAAACAATTTAACAAAATGCCACTGGGATCTTTCCAATATAGCGCAGAATTTAGAATGCAAAACTTGGCAGCCTTCAACTTGAGTGTTCTCGCTTTATTTCTAGTCATGCCGAGCGGTGGTGATAGATTTTTTAGCACATATATTATATCTGAATACCATGGGGACAGAGCAAACATTTCAGATACCTGAATGGATGATATTTCCTCGTTCTCATCAGACATAGCAGCGATCAGATTTATGTCCAAGGCATGCATGTTTGATTCGGCCATTAACTTCGCCAACCCCTATCCTTTGACTAGCTTTGTGGGCTTTATTTCCACATCATATTCCAACAAGGCTGCAATCCATTCGCCTCTTCTTCCTTCTGGATCGGTCTGCACTGAAACATCTTTTACAGCAGCGTTAGGAACATGGGCCAAAATATGAGAATGTAGAATATATACCCGAAAATCCTTCAATGCCTTCACCAGTGCCAGGGCTTGCTTCTCAATGGTGTTGTACTTTAAAGCTGCATCTCTTATAGCTCTGCTAAAGAATGAAGTGGGTATTTCATGATCATCTATTTTCTGCAGTAATACTGCTGCCATAGTGTGCTCCGAAGCAAATGAAAACAATGTGAAATCCTGAGTGTAGTCCGAGCTGACTAGAACTGGAGCTGAAGAAAGGGCCAATTTAACCAAATTGAAAGATTTTACAACCTCCTCTGTCCATTTCACTTGGCTTTCCTTCTTGAGCATGTTAGTCATCTCTCTTAAGTGTTCAGCAAGATTAGGCACAAAGCGACGCAGAAAATTCATCTTACCATTGAACGATTGTATCTCTTTTTTATTCCGGGGCAGATCGATTTGCTAAATTGCTTGCACACGTGTTGGGTCAATATGAATGCCATCCTTTGAAATAATGTGCCCGAGCAATTCGCCTTCCTCCATGACGAACAAGCTCTTCTTCGGATTCAGCGATAAACCATAGTTTCTGCACTTTTGAAAGACAGTTTTTAGATGGTGCATGTGTTCTTGATCAGATTTGGAAAACACTGTCAAATCATCCAGGTACACCACCAAAAACAAATCCTTCTCATTTGCAAAAGCCAAGTCCATTGCACGCTAAAATGTGGCACCTGCATTCTTTAAATCGAAAGGCATTTTGGCATAATGAAAAGTTCCCCATGGAGTGGTGAATGCTGTCTTGTCTCGGTCATCCTCATGGAAAGAAATTTGGTTATATCTGGAATAAGCATCAAGTAGTGAAATACGAGATGCCCCCACTACTCGCTGAAGTATATGGTCCATCTTGGGCAGTGGATAGTTCTCCTTCAATGAAACGTTATTGAGATTTCTGAAATCAATGCATAAGCGGATCTCACCTGTCTTCTTTCGTACGGGCACCAAGTTAGAGATCCAATCTGAAAATCTGATGGGCACAATGATACCTGACTTGTACAACCTGTTTACCTCCTTTTCAATAGATGGCAGCAACTTTGGATTTATCCTTCTCAGCTTCTGTCTGAATGGTTGGGCTTGATGGGTATCGTGTGCTGAATTATATTGGTATCATAGGTCTTTAAATCAGAATAGTCCCAAGCAAACACATCTGCAAATGAAGCCAACAAACTGATATATTTGTCCTTGATCTTTGTCGGAAATTCTTTGGACAATTTTACCAACTTAGGATTGGCAGTTGTTCCTATGTTGACCTCTTCTACACCCTTCTCTGTTGGCTGCAATGTTCGCTTGCGGGCTACATCATCTTGATCGAAAAGTTCTTCTAGAGGTATCAGGCCTTTAGAAATAATGTTATTCTTCAGCTATAACACGTCCATTTCATTGATCTGTGCTTCATCTGTACCATTCCCTTTACCATCGTCATTTTCTACATCAATTGAGGTTTCTTTGAACTTGCCTTCGTTTTGCAGAAAATCATTAATCTCCTCATCATCTTGAAACACTTGCCAATATCTTTGATTGTCTAGAATGGTTGGACGATGCTTGACATGGATTTCAAATTTATCACTGGAGTTCATTGGGATTTTCAAACTACTTGCTGCCTTGGCAAGAGCATCAGCAATACTATTTTGTATACGAGGCACACATGTCAAGGTGTATTTTGAAAATAATTTTAGAATGTCTAGAACTGCATTACGGTAGGCCCGCATCCTAGGATGCTTTGCTTGATACTTGCCTCTGACCTGCTTTATTACCAATTCGGAGTCGCCATATACCGAAATCCTTTTAGCATTCAGCTTTCTAAGAATCTTCAGGCCAACAATCAGAGCTTCATACTTAGCTTCATTGTTTGAACACTCAAAAGCCAACTTGTAAGAGCAAACCCTCACGTTACTAGGCACTTTGTTTGGGGCGGAGAAAGGACTGCGTACCCAAATTCCAATTCCAGCGCCATCATTTCCCACTGCTCCATAAAAATCCATGGTCCACAAGCCTTCTTCCTCCTCTTGGAAGTGCTAGAATTCTGTTTGCTGTGTCTTGTCTGCTTGTTATCCATTACTTTAATCTGATTGCCCAACATTGTTCTGCTTTTCTTGTCCTTATTTCTTTAAAATTTCTCTTAAATTTTCTATTATTTCTGAAATATCATCTGCTTCTACTAACTGACTATCTATATCATTTAAATTATCTGAAAACAAAACAAAAGACTCTAAATCTGTATGTACATAGTTAATTGGATGATTTATTGGTTTCTCCTTGCTGGTGATCATATATTTCATTTTTTGTTCCCGATATAATTTCCTCATTTGTCCAAACACCAGAATCGTTGCATAGGAGAAATCTATCTATAGTGTTCCTTTCAATTTCGCTACCCAAGACCTGGAAAGAAGCATGCCAAACCTTGGAGGAATATCTGCTACCACCACCTCCATAAAAGAAAATTTCATTGGTAGCTGATTAAGACTCACAACCAAGTCTTTGATGAGTCCTATACATCTCACTTTGCTGGAATCAAATGAATAGAGATTGTGGTACTGTCGGGTGATGTCCAGACCGAGCTTATCCATGATAGCCTTGGGCGTGAGATTGTGAGAAGCTCCGGAATTCAACATGGCATCATGTAACACAAAATAATGCAATCGTAAACTGATATAAAAGGGTGGCACATCGTTGTCAGGAGACTCACCATTCGATGTTGGCCCAAAAAACATTTTTGGCTGATCATCTTCTACATTTACCATGTCGGACATTGGGTCCAAATTCAACATCTTAGATACTTGTCCTCTATAACTACTGTTCTTCATTATTTCAGTCAAGGGGATGGATACCTTTAACTTAGAAATCTCATTCTCTAAGCTAAAGGCGGGAGTCTTTTCTACCTCTTTGACTAGGATTTTTTTCCTTTCTTTTTCCTTTGATGAAGCTTGCTGCTGGGATTGTTCTGCTGATTTTGATTTGCTGCTCTCCGGACCAACCGCTTCCTTTCCTTTTCTTTGTGTAGCTGATGAATAATTCCTTGTTGTTTCAACCTCCTTCTTTTTCTGAATTGGTTTGGCCGGCACATCTCTGTTTCTAATTGAATATCACTGCTGCTGCGCAGACAGACCATTCATATATCCCCTTTAATATTCCTCTGATTCTTCTTCTAAAACAATGTCACTAGCCAGAATGAAATATGTGTCTTTGTGTGCAGCTGAACTCACCACACACTCCTCTTCTTCGGTAATGTAAGTAGGTAGCTCATCTGGAGTAAAAAGGTGGTTCTCTTCACCTATTACATTCTCGTCCTCATCTGACTCTGGTCCATGCACAAAATTTTGCTGCAATGGTGTCTGTACTGGCTGTTGTGCTGCCTACTCTTGGGTTTGCTGATCTCTCT
The DNA here is from genome assembly GCA_031772625.1 of Pinus tabuliformis. Taxonomy (NCBI): domain Eukaryota; kingdom Viridiplantae; phylum Streptophyta; class Pinopsida; order Pinales; family Pinaceae; genus Pinus; species Pinus tabuliformis. Next base: position 159,177,326 of record CM062810.1, on the reverse strand, counting down.
GTCTTATTCTATATTGTAGCTGGTGCTGGCCACGGAAGTTAGGATTTCTAACTTGTGGCTCAGGCTTGTCGAGCTTCACCCTTTCAAGCATCTGCTCTACCTTTTTGAGTAATTGATCCATTGAAGAAGACTCTTCCTTAACTGTGACTTTCTTTTCTGCTTTTGCTCTAGCTCTCTTGGACAGCAGATTTGCTTCAATGCTGACTGCAATTTTCTGCATATCTTCCATTGTGGCCGATTCTCTCTCTCTTAATTGGTAGGCCATATCAATGTCAAAACCATCCAGAAATTTCATCATAACCAGTCCCACAGGTGGCTTTAGATGATCTGGAATCTCATTATAAACTGTATTGAATCTAACACAATAATCTTGGACCGACTCACTAGCATTTCGTTTGATTTTTTCATATTCAGCCATAATTTGAAGGGGATACTTTTTCACTTCCCATTGATTTAAAAATTGTCTTTGTAATTCAGCCAAGGTAGTGATACTTGCTGCCGGCAAACCTTTGAACCATTTCCTCACATCACCTGCAAATGTCTGTACAAAGAGTCTCATTGCCACGTTCTCCGCATCGATCTCATGAAGTTCATAGAAGTCTGCCATTTTGTCCACATGTTGCTGGGCAGTAATGCTGTTAGGAGTGCCATCAAAAAACGGGATTTTACTTTGATAATCCGCTGGCATATCATCTAGAACTTGGGGTAGAACAAGGGGTGCGAAACGGGCAGCCATCACTCTCGGTGGATTTGGCCTTGGAGGTGTTGGAGGAGTGTGCACAGTTTGTAAGGGGCTAGCAATTGGAGTTTGAGGCTGTGCCGCAATATAATTATCAATTAATCGGTTAGCTCTTTCTGTTTCTAGATCTACAAGAAATTGAGGATTGGGGACAGTATAATCAATAGCCCTTTCGGACTTAGACTCAAACAATGATATTTCAAACTGTTCGTCAAACTCAAGCTCTTCAAGATACTCAAAAATATTAGGACATGAATGAGACTTGAACAAAAGGAGTTATGGTGCTTTCTTGACGAAGGAGTCTTGGAATCAAATTGGGATTTTCGTAGATATGAGGAGGATCCGGGTCTGGATTGGCTCTGGTATATCGTCTCGAAGCCAGCGTGCTATTGAGGAAAATCACAGGACACAACCAACTTACTCAGCCTATCCAATCCTAAGCTCATCATCCGGAAGCTTAGAATTATTATGAAACAAGGGGATTTGATTTCAATTGTGTTCCCTAGTGGAGTCGCCACTATGTTAGCACCTAAATCTGCCCTATGCTAAAGGAAGGAAAAATTCAGGGTAACCACAAACCATGCCCAGTCTGGTAGCTAGCCCTACCGGAACAAGAGAGGGCTCTCTCCGGGTCATGCTCAATGAATAGGTAAGCAAAAAATGGTCTGAGATAACTTACAATGAAATATTGATCTTAGGCTAGTAAGTGAATATGGATACAAGAAACAATTTTTATGAATGACTGAGCTTCTGGGATGGTATGGGACCAACGGTCAGCAAAGAACAGAGAATTTAATACAAAGGCACAGATTACTTCGTGAGGCAAGGCAGGCGGAAAGTGTAGCAATTTAGTGTGGAATAACGTGGAACGGAGAGATTGTTGAGGAGTGTGAAAAGGCATAGGAACATGAATCCTTTTCAATAGAAGAAGAACACTGAACATGAAATTTTCCCACACGCAGAGCAATAAAATTGAATTCTACCTAATCTCACTCAAAATATTTCACTGGAAATGAACATGAATTGAATTATGAAACATAACGAAATACATATGAAAACATAAGAGACACATTTGCTACACTCACAACCACAAGAATCTCATGAAATAGAGTTGTTTCCTTTCATTAATTCTCTGTCAAAAATACACAGTGAAGAAACAAAGTTTCTTTCCCACAGTCTCCCAGAAGTTACAAACCAACCAACCCTTTACAAATAGCTTACATAGAATATATATAACATTTCATGAATAGATATAACGCCCAAGGGTTGGGGAGTTACTCGAATCATTACAAAATGGAGATGAAGAGCCAACCATCAGCTACAGGTGCAGCGCTACAAACATGAAATTTGGCTTGGGTGACCGTTTGCCTTCCTTCTCCACTTGGATAGAAGTCCATCTAGAAAGAAAATGCTTTAAATGCCGCCTTTGGTGCCAAAAAACCAAAGTGTAGATGAATGGGCCCACTTGGAGAAGTCGCGAATCGAAAATTCGCGAAACGGAAGCAAATTTGGCAATTTTTCCTCTGTGCACCACACCATTTTCTCTGTGCGCCATGCTACTTTGGGGCCTATTTTGGGGAAATTTTAGGTGTCCAAAATGTGCCCAAGTGGGCTTTTTGGAAAGCCTATCCTATCTACCTTCTAACCCCACTGAAAGTTTTGAATTTGGTGCTCATTTTCCCCTCCAAATCAACATTCTCCCAAGACTTCTTCCTGTGTGTCAAAAAAGGGGCAGAGAGGCCATTTTTTAGGTGTTTTTGACCTTTTGGAGACTCATATCTTGCCCAAATTTCTTGTCTGAGCACCAGTAGTCGTGATTTTCCATGCTGATTCCAAAAATTCAAAGCATTCCTCATTTGGAGCTCTTGATTTTTAGCGTCGCGCCACTGGGAGAAAAACCCTGTATTTTGCCCAAAAATTTGTCATGTGACCAAAAATTCCCCACATTTCTTGAAATTTGGGCTGGAGTTTCTCTATGGGGTGTTATGATGGGCCAAGGAAGCCTCAGCCAATATTCGAAGCCGATCTTGCTCTTTTTCCTCTTTTTCTTTTCTTGTTGCTTTTCTCAATTTCACCTTCAAGCTCCTTATCCGGGCCCTTGCACTCATATTTTGTGTCCCGTAATGATAGGTCATGTGTCTCATCAAGGCAAGGTCCTGATCGGCCTTGTCCAGTAGCCTCTCCAAGTGCATGTTCACGCTCTCGAGATGGGCATCCTGATCCTCATTGATTTCTTACTCCCTGATGTGAGCTCAACTCTTCTCCTTTGAGCAGCTTGGCGATGCTCACGAATGTTTTGCAGCTCCATAATCACCTGCCGATCCTCTAGCTATTTGTTTCTCTACGCCAGGTACTTCATGTTCCACTTGGCCCTCTCCAAGTCAAGGGATAAGGCCTCAATCACTGATTACTGCTCCTGGATGATCTCTGTAAGCTCTGCATTTGTTGGTTCTGTATCTGTCTCATCATCATCGAGGAGAATGAATTCAGTCTTTCGTTCACCTGATGGCCCTTCCTCCTACAATGGCTCCTTACCCTTTCCCTACTCCTACGATGCTGATGTCGGAAGCGGGGCCCCTTCCACCCCAGGTGGAGATAACACTTGCTTTGCTGCTACAAATAAGCTTCTACTACCTTTCTGATAAGTGATGAATATTGGCATAGTAGCAGTCTTGTGGCACTCATACTGATGTGAAGGACCACCTGTCTCATGCTCTACCTCTGATACTACCTATGGAGCGCTGAAGAAGTCACAGGAGATGAATTCCTCCCAAGAAATACCCTGCAATCCCAACTGATGATCCACCAAAATCTGGATAAGAGGAAAGTGATAAACACTGTTGAGCTGCTGCTGAGGGGTCTTATGCTGCATGGAATTTTTCATCCTCTCTATGTTCTCGCAAATGAAAAATGGGAGGTTCATCATCCGCACCCTAGTAAAGTGCATGAGCAACCTAATGTGATAGGCATAAAGGTGAGAAAACCTCCCCTCACAACTGAAGTACTTCATGATCAATTTCATGAGCTAAGCATACTCATCTCTCAAAAATCTGAATGGGAAAACTCTCGTGAGCTGACTCAAACAACTGACCTTAATGTAAGGCTCATAATGATGCCTCTCCACCTTCTTCTTCTTATGCCACTCTTCTCCAACATTTGGTATGCATGTTGCCACTAATATGGTTTCGGATGTCAATGTGAAAGTGACCCCAGCCAAGATAGACTGACCTCCATGTAGTTGAAGCGCAAAAAGACGGGCCAATGCATGATGAACTCTGACATTTGCCACCCTTTGATAAAATTCAAAACATGCTAGGTGCTGGAAACATGACATAGCAAGAGGGCATGCCTGCAACTCAGTGAGGGTGTTTGGCTCATCTCTAACATGTTTGCCACTCTGGTGATGTCTCCTGGGGGCCTGTTCTCCTGAAGCTGTATCACTGTGGGTCTCCACCTCATACTCTGATGAAACCTCGGATGACATGGCTGCTGTTTATAAACTGTATGTAGGCTACCCCTTTGATGATGGTGAAGCTGGGTGTTGTTTTGATAATCTGCCACCAAGGGGGACAATGAAACAAGGGAGTATTTGGAGGGGAGTAATGAAATGGGAATAGGGGTTATAAGATAATTTTGTTTGGGGATATGTAGGGGGTTTTGGGTATTTTTATAGGGTAGGGTTTGGGTTTTTTGGTAAGGTATGGTTTTAGGGTTTGTATTGAGTAATAGGAGGAGGGGTAAGGGAATATGAGTTTGGTAGTGTTAGGGTAGTGATAATAGGAAAAATGGCATAAGGGAATAAGGAACATGGGGTAGGGTAGGAAAAATAAGCCTTGGCAACAATAACACTGTTATACAACCCTAGCAAGATGATTTCTTGGTGTCTTTTTGTGGTTGCTTTAAGAAATTTTTGCATTCTATCACGGCATGAAACCATCATATCTTTACGAAATTTGATGCACAAGTGAGTTTAGGTAGCCTACCTTCCAATTATAGTGTCTTCACAAAAAATTTGGGTGAGTTTGGCAATTTTTGGGCGCTTTGTCTCTGTGCGCCGCGTGCAAATCCTAGTGTGTCGTGCTCCGGGTGTGCACCGCGCTAGTTGTAATTTAACATTGCAGGTGGGCTCTATGTGCGCCGCGCCCTGTGTGTGCGCCACACACCCTGAAACCTCCTCAAACTGCTCCAAATCGCGTGATTTCTCACTCAAACAGTTTGAAATGTTCTCCCAAGCACTTGGTTGCACAATGACTTGGATTCATGATGGAATTTGTGTATATAGGCTTGGAGGTCATGTTTTAAATTTGCTTTTTTTAAAAACCCACTTTCTAATGTCCTGTTTGGCACCCTTTTCACTGATTTTAATATAACCCTGATTTTCACTTTTTCTCTTAATTTTGGGCTCAAACGATGAAATTTTCGACACTTTTTGCGGGGATTGTGTTGGAGAGGTAAATCCCCTCTACGGATAGAGGCGATCCATACTAGCCCAGCAAGGGTCTAGAAACAATCACACAATGCTGCCATGCATGTTCCTAATTACAATTAAACAAGAGGTAAAGAGCACCTACTTGGATTCCAGCGCTGTCGTTTGACGAAGAGATGCTGCCTTCGCTCCTTCGCTTTGGCTGGTCACAATCTTCCGCGATCCCCGCGAACAGACACCTGCACACATGAAGAGGAAACAAACGCAAGCGTGAAATCTAATAAAAGCAACCATACATCGGTCAGAAAAGATGTAATTCACATTTAATCATTGCGTGTACAAATGAGAATGGAACAATAATAGCAGTCATCTATTATTAATCAAGACAGAGAAGAGTACAACCAAATGTTCTGACGTCGGTATCCTTCTCAGGAGGGGCCAGTCAGCAAGCGTCTCAAGCATTCACCTTTGGAAATGATTCTCCCAAGACAAGAAACTCTCTCTCACACAAGCAACACAAAACAACCTTCCCTAAGCTATCAATCACTTCCACACCTAGCACACCAAATACCTATAGTAGCAGCAATCTGAGCACTATAAGCTCTACACAATCCAAGCTATTCCAAAACTAGCTGCTCATGGTAATGGTGGGAGTTTATATAGGAGAAAGAGCCTCCTAAAAAGGTGGAAGGATGAGCTTATCCTTGAGGGAAGTGGTTGCAAAGAGTCGAACAGACATGCCATAGAAGGGAGTCGATACTCACAAAGCCAACAACCAGACCTGGAGTGATCTGGAAGGCTAGCTGTTGGAACAAATTCGCCCAAACAGGATCAGCGCGGATTATAAGGCAACTGACGCGCTGATGTCGCGCCTCAATAACTGGGAAAGTCACGTCAGCGTGACCCAATACAAAGGAGAGGTGCGCTGGCTCATAAAATGCGACCAGCGCGGAAAAGTGATGTGCTTCCGCGCTGGCAGCACACTAAAAACATTAAGAGCTGCCGGTCAGCGCGGATATTTTAGAAACAGACGCGCTGATGAGGAAAACTTTGGAAAAATGGGTTTTGAACCAGTTCAGAAGGCATGGACTTGATTATTGTGAATTCTTGACACAGTAGGGTGACTGACAGGGAGACAGTGACAAATTACTGTGTAACAGATGCCCCCTAAAGCATGAAGACCGAGAGAGTGGGAGGGGTGAAATGCTTTACAACACTTTTCCGAACTAGAACACCGCCAGGAAGGACCGAATATCTCTGATAATCAAGTACATGCAGTCTAGGCATGGGCGCAGCCATCCAAAAGACATGCGAAAAGGTCTGTGGAATGGACGCAGCCACCCAGTTAGCAGAGACCAAAATAAATGATAAGGTATGGTCGCAGCCATCCGTGAAGACTCAGGTATGGGCGCAGCCATCCATCAATGAGTCATGTAATGATCATCCACAAAATCGCAACCTGGACCGTAACAGACAGGGATCCAGGGTCTTGCGCTTCATCTTGTCCGAACAAAGTACAAGTCCAAGCATGTGAATACATGAGTTGAAGTCGAACACGCATGGACATCGTCTGATTACCAGTCAATGATGAAAACTGTTAACAGACGCGAGAGGTACCACCAATAATGACAATGGCCCTCAAGGTACTATAGGTACAATCCATGGCATGTGAATCAATGAGCTGGTGTCGAACACCCACGGAATCATTCGATCGGAGGCCAATGATGAAAACCTCACGTCGAACACGAAGAACCTGCCATTGAGGCATGCAGGCTCCAAGGCACCTGAAGGGAGTCTCTAAGTCACCTTCCTGGATAATGAGCTGAAGTCGACAGGAAGTGACCGTGATCGAAGGTGGGCCATAATGTTTCCCACATCATCGACGTGAGACAGAGGAAGGATGATTTGTGTGAGATAGCAGATGAGGTTGTATTATTGCAGAGGTCAACTTCTCTTGAACATATCGGCGGCACTGTAGCGGGTTTGGCAGTATTTGACATCAAATGAGCAAAGGGCATAGTGACGATGGCAATGAGCAGATGAGAGGTCGAATAGGATAACCCAAACCCACGGAGGCCAGCGAAAAACAAGATGAGATGGTCCCACCCAGACACGAAGCAGAGGAGTGCCATGTTCAAGAGCGACATACTGCCGACACGACTATGATTACAGTTCCATTTCCCCACCATTTCTGGCAGGTACCCCGGTTATTTTTGGATGACAAGATTGATGGGGATAGCATGTGCTTGGAGAGTGTCATTTCGACGATATCCGATGTCATCAAATGTTTAACGAGTCTGACAAAGGAAAAACTCGGCGTCTTTTCTTGTTTAGAGAGTCTGAAAAGGCAGCGGAAAAGGAGACTCCAAGGGGGTCCTTTTTCGTACAGTTGTGTCTCTCGAGCCCGAAAAAGTATAAAACAATGCCCGAAAGAACCGCCCGACCATTATGATCGAGGAGTACTTTTCGTAAATAGTGCTTTCGACCCGAAAAAGTAAAAAAGCGGTCGGAAACACGTCGTTTTAGAGCCAATAACGAGTGCGAAACGACAAACACCCGGCAATCTTTTTTAAATTATACGGTCGAAAAAAGAGCTTAAAATGACCGCCTCTCGTTCCCTTTAACGAGCTGAAAGGAGGCTCGGCCATCTTTTCTTGTTTTGTGTCGGAAAAGAGCTCAAAGACGACATTGTTTGCGACCAAGTGATTTTAGGATCATTATGATTTCCACCGTTTCGAAAGACCTGCACAATGAAAATACCCGCATAAATCCGTTCGACATGTTAAAAACATACTAGAACATGTATAAAATATTGACAAAAGTGCTAAATCCACGGTAAAAGTATGACCATAAACCCACATTCGTAAAAATTATGATTAATTAAGCCATTTTTACTATAAATAGAAAGGTAAATAGTCATTTTCACCATTGTTACCAAATTGAGCCATTGAGAACGTTGTGAAGCTGTGAAGTTGACGGAGCCAATTCTTCCTCGTGCGGACACCATTTGGCGAACGGCTTGCTCCAGGTAGGTTCCTCTTGCCACGCGCCCTTTTTTGAGTCTTTTTAGCAGTATTTTGACGGTGGGATTGGCCCAATTGGGCGATTTTTTGAGCCATTGGTGCGCTCTCGGTCAGCGCGGGTTTCCCGCTCGGGTCCGCGCTGACCGATAAAAATTGCACGTACCAGATTTCGGGTCAGCGCGGAAAACCCGTGTTCTTCCGCGCTGACCTGGAGAAAATACAAAGAGACCGCCATTTCCATCGCGACTGTTTTAAAAACAGCCGCGCTGGCACAGTCAAACTTTAATTTTTACAATTTGGACGTGAAATTTTTATTAGTCAGTATTCTAATTGGTTTTAATGTTCATGCAGGACGCAATGGCCTTCCAGTGGCAAGAGAGGGCTCACGATGTTGAGGATATAGCCGCTTTTGCAAGAGCGGATTGTCGAGATGCCATGCGGGCATGTGGATTTCTAAAATTCTTCCTGACTCCACGCTTGAGAGCTCATCATGACTTGCTTGAGTTCCTGATCCGGGCATGGAACCCAATAGACGGCAAATTTACCATCCGCGGTAAAGACATCGAGTTCGACTTCATGGACATCTATTTCTTGACCGGTTTGTCGCGCCGGGGGGCGAGGCCCATTCTGGAGGGGCAGCGGCCCAGCGGCGAGACTCTCGACCAACTCATGGCTCGAGTATGTCCAGAGGCAGAGAAAACGCGGAGTGGGAAGGTGTCAATTCCCACGGTGAGAGACATAGTTCTTCGCACCATCCTTTTTATGGTGACCCGGGCAGCGGGAAGCTTGGCCAACCATGAGGCCTCGAAGACCCACCTGCTGCTAGCTCTTGATTGTCTACAGCCTACAGTGTTTGATTGGGCCACTGCAGTGACCAACAGTATGAAGAGGCAACTCAACAACTGTCGACGTGGAGATTCGAAACAGTTTGGCTACGGGTCACTCTTACTCCCACTCATTCTGGAGCGGGTACCGGTCATGCGGTTGCAGACTATAGCCGTGGATCCTCCCAGGAGTCCGCGGGAGACGAGGGCCACTCGATGGGCTCGCATCATGCCACGCGGGGGTGGTGGCCGGCCAGCTAATTGGGGAGTGGTTTTTCGAGAGTGGTTGGAGCAGCAGATCGTTTTCGTTGAGGATTGGCCGTACGCAGGTATGGATTTCCGCAACGATCCCGACATGCCATTGCCGCTGGGAGACCACTGGGATGATGGAGGTATGACACTTGGATTTTTCTGAGTTTTTTAATGTTTTTTGATTTAAATGTATATGTCTTTAACAAATGTCGCCGTATGCAGATGTGGGACCTGTCAGACCTGTCGGCTTAGCCCCAGAGGCACGGAGAGAGGGGCAGGGAGCTAATGTCCTTGCCTTGGTCCCTCCAGGAGTTGATACTTTAGAGACCATAGCTCGCAACCTTGAGGGGTTGCTGGAGGGTGTGCCGGACTATCAGGGAGTCGAGGAGGTTCCCATAGAGCACCAGATCCATACAGTGGGGGTGGTACCTAGGGTGCACCGCCTGTTGAGGCGGGTGGCACGAGCGGCTGTGTGCTACAGAGAGCACAACCCAACGCAGTAGTCGCCTAGGTTTCTTTTTGATGTTTGGAGAGACATATGTCTCGAATGTATGGAGAACAGTGACTCTCATTTTTGACACATACACTTATTTTTGAGCGCCTCAGTGCGCCACACGATATATATATATACACATACCAATTTTTGGATGGATCTTGTTACATATGATGATGTTTTTGCTTATGTTATGCAAATGTTCAGTACAAATGTGATCTTATGTATGAATTGCACAACATATGACCCATATATTTTAATGTTTTTAATGCAAGCTTAAAAGCACACACAGCACGCATGCAAACTATGCTTGAGAAAGTATTTACATATGCTTTACTCTATTATGCTTCCTATGTCTTCTTGTATGATGTTATCTATTTCACAAATGTCTGTCTAATACATGATTTGCCAATGCATCAGTCAACGTGTTTAATCGTCTCGGAATATGTTGATATGTAATATAGTCAAAATTCCTTTCCAACAATCTGACACGTAGATACAACCTTAGGATACGTTGGTCTCTGACGGAATATCGCCCGTTGAGTTGATGAACGACCAGTTGGGAGTCCAGGTTTACCATCATTGCTCGAATGTCGAGATCAACTGCTTCGGCTAGTAGCTCAATTACGGCACTGTATTCGGCAACATTATTAGTGGTGCGACCGAGACAGACTCCTTGAAGATCTAGCAACTCTCCGTGAGGATCATAGATCGCCCATGCCGCGGAGGACAAATTACAGGTACTACGGCAGGCGCCATCAGCGAAACCAACATAAGGTGCACTAGACATCTGCACGAGAAGAAGAAAACACAATAAGAGGCAAACACGCCTTCATACCAAAACAAAACATGAAATCATGCACACAAAACACACTAACACACGTATGTACAAAGTGAGTGCATGAAGTCATGCATAATATTTCTTCAGATACAGCCCGTTGCGGGGCTTGTCAAGAGGATTTCCTTCGTAATCAATCAACTCATATGCGCCCTTTTGTAAAACTCTTTTCACGATATAGGGACCTAGCCACATGGACTCGAGTTTTCCTGCCCCCAGCTTATCTTTAGCTTGATCGTAGAGCAGTACTAGATCTCCCTCAACGAAGGAACGAGGATGAATATTCTAGTCAAAGTGAGCTTTGACTCTCTTCTTTTGCGCTTCGATAGCCAGAGAAGCTAAACGACGAGTCTCGTCTAACCGTTCTAGGTACAGAAGCCGTTCCTCCACCGAAGTGGTGTTGGGAAGCAACTCGACAGCTAATTTCAACGAAGGAATCTCGCATTCGACAGGAAGGGTAGCCTCCAGTCCATAAACCAATTGGAATGGAGTGAAACCGGTGGCATCCTTCACGGAAGTCCGGTAGGCCCACAAGGCTGGGAACAGCATCAGATGCCAATTAGACTTGTGCGTATTGACGGTGCGCTGAAGCATAGTGATCAAAACTTTGTTCACGGCTTCAACTTGACCGTTAGATTGTGGATAGTATGGTGACGAACTATCTTGGCGCAAGCCTAGTTGGGTTGTTAGCTCCGTCATCATATGATTTCGGAAATGCTTTCCGTGATCTGTGACGATAGCCTGAGGGACTCCGAAACGAGTGATAACATGATTGAATAAAAACTGCGCCGCTGTGTGACCGTCTTCGTTTAATGTAGGCATCGCTTCGGCCCACTTGGTGAAATAATCCACAGCAACGATAATGTACCCATGCCCCCCGGCCGAACAAGGGTTACAGGATGTATAATCGATGCCCCATTTGGAAAATGGACCTACGGTTACAACAGGGTGCAGTGGCGCGACAGGTGCACGCATCTTCCAGTGGTAGACCTGGCACTCGTGACATGCACGCACAGCAAGGATGCAATCCTTGAAGATGGAAGGCCAGAAATAACCAGCACGGAGGATCTTCTGGGCGGTAGCATATCCGGACATATGGCCGCCACAAGCGCCGGAGTGGCAGTCATTCAAAACCTGCTCAGCTTCTTCGAGAGTCAAGCAACGGCGGAGAACAGAATCAACGCCGAGGCGGTACAGGGTGTCGCCCAAAATGCGATAAGGTTGAGCTTGATGACGAATTCGCCGTCGAGCATCTTTCGATACATTTGGACGGAAGGAAGACGTCTGTAAATATACGATAATGTCCCCGTACCACGGGTCGAGGGTGCTGATGAGAAACAGTGTTTCATCCGGAATATGCTCCTCTGAGCGGGATGGTGCAGAGTGAGATGGTAAGGAACAGAGCAGTTCAGCAAAGACCAGAGATTTCTTAGACTTGGCTGCAGTGAATTCCAAGTCAAACTCTTGGAGGATTACAATCCACTTCGAGTATTTGCCCCCCAGCAGCTGACGTGACAAAATGTAGGTCATGGGGTTGCAATCAGAGATCACGGTCGTTGTGCGCAACAGGATATAGTGACGGAATCGTTGGACGGCACAAACAGCTGCCAATGCCAACTTTTCGACATATGCGTAGCGAGTTTCCGTATCCAGAAGGTTGCGGCTAAGATAATAGATAACGTGCTCGGTTCCGGCATCATCATCCTGCACTAGAACCATGCTGATGGTGGTGTCAGCGGCAGCTAGATAGAGAGTGTAGTCACGGTGGTAATTCGGAGGTCTTAAGAGCGGAGATGAGACAAGAAGGTCTTTAAGACGCTCGAAAGATTCCTGGGCGATAGCGTCCCAGCGAAAGGGCGCGTCTCGCTTTAACAACCGTGTGAAACCCTTAGCCACCTCGGCATAATTTGGAATAAATCGTCTTAGAAAATTAGCTTTACCCTGCAAGCTCTGCAACTGCTGCAAAGAGGCAGGGGGAGGAAGATTCAAAATGGCCTCGACTTTTAGGGGATCCAGACGGATGCCTTCTCGGGAGACGATGAACCCGAGTAGTCGGCCAGATTCTACGCAGAAGACACACTTATGCGGATTGAGTCGAATACGGTAGTGTCGACAGCGGAGAAAGATTTCGCGTAAATGAGATGGATGGTCTTGACGTTTAGCTGAATGAGCTGGAAGGTCATCCAGGTAAGGCTGTACGATGTGTCGGATATCATGAAAAGCATACGACATCGCACGCTGGAAAGTGGCACCGGCATTTTTAAGACCGAAAGGTAGCTTCTTATAAGCGAAGGTGCCCCAAGGACAAATAAAAGCTGTCTTATGCTGGTCGGCGGGGGCTATGTTGATCTGGTTGTAACCAGAGAAGCCGTCCATGAACGAATAAATCTCACTTCCTGCGCAGTCGTCAATGAGCTGATCAATAAAAGGCGTAGGAAAGTTATCTTTTGGACAGGCGCGGTTGATATCGCGGTAGTCAACACAGACCCGAATAGTACCCTGCTTTTTATTCACAGGGACTATGTTGGATACCCATTCCGTGAGGGGAATGGCATAGATGAAACCAGCTCGAAGAAGCTTTTCAACCTCGGCCTTGATGGCTGCAGCCTTTCGAGGGTGCACTGGACGTAAACGCTGACGAACAGGCTTAGCGCCTGGATAAGTAGGGATTTCGTGCACTACAATACTAGGGTCGATACCGGGCATTTCCTCGTAAGACCATGCGAAGACATCGCGGAATTCACGAAATAAAGCGGTATAAAGTTGAACTTCCTCAGGAGTGCATGTGACTCCAATGAAAATATTCTCGACAATCCCCGGTTTAACAGAGATGTCGATGGCCTGGGTCTGCGTGATGTTACCCATATTGCCTTCCGAAGACACTTGATATAGCTGAACAGGCGTTTGGAGAGGCGGAGATGGGACACATGAAGCAAACCGCTCGAGACATGTGACCATTTCCGAATGTGGAGGGAGGAACGAAGAGCGATGGTGGTGATCTGACCAAGGGAGCTCCTCGAGAGACATAGTCTCAATGATAGCCTCATCGGAGGGGAATGATTCCTTCAAGGGATCCGAAGTGGCCTCATCTCCCAACCAAGGGAAGTGATCATATGAATCGGGAATGCTGCTTGGAAAAGCAGGTTCAGGGGGTGGAGCCGATGCAGCGACAATCTCGATGTAATTGAGCTCGGTGGGACTCAATGGCATCATATCGCCCCCAGAGTCTTCCTGATTTGGGGGAGGAATAACCCATGGATCTGAACGTACAGAGATCATATTGACAGAGGCGAAATTGGGAGGTGGGAGGGGAAAAACTCCCATCAAAGTAGGATCTTTGAAAAGTCCGGCTCCCACACTTTCTAAGGACTTGGAGGTATGCTCCACAAATGGCACATTACCTTCGGAGGAAGAGGCGAAGAAAGAGAGCTGGTCCACCGTGACAATCTTTCCTTGGTGCGAGAAACGAATGACACGGAATAAGGAGGACGCTACGGCCTGCATGGCGTATGTCCAGCTGCGGCCGAGGAGGAGGTTGTACGTGAGATTTGCGTCAACGACCTCTACCTCTACTTCGACTGTCTTGCCTTCTAAGGAAATGGGTAAACGTTGGAGAATACCGTAAGGGCGAGATTCTCTTCCATCGAACGCTTCTAGGGTTGTAGGAGACTGACTCAGAGCGGGGGAACCAATAGCCTTCCAGCAAGCAACTGACATAATACAGGTTGAGGCACCTTCATCAATAATGGTACGATGAATCGTTTTGCTATTAATGATGACCTGGATAAGGAATGCTACTTGGTGAGGCAGCCTCTGGGAAAAACCTTCGAGATCAAAAGTAATCAAATCCGAATCTGCCGGGTCGATGCCACCAATGGCTGATAGCAGGGACTTCCTCTGTGAGGGGCAGCTCTGGAGGACTTCTAACGTGGACATAGCAGACGGAGCCTGAGCTAAGTCCTCGACAATGCTATAGTGCTGGGCGGCACGAGCATTGGGGTTATAGGATGACTTCCTGAGTACACCTTTAGGAGGGGGTCGGGGGATCGTCTCAGTGCTGGGCCGTTCGATGTGAAGGGGACCAGAACTGGACGGAGGAGCACTGGAGGGAATCTCTGGTTCCTTCCCGGCTGAAGAAGGATAATCTTTTGCTCGAGTCGAAACATGGATGGGAATGGTGCCAGCCATGAACACTTGAGAACCGAACGAGGAAGAGGACTGAGAAGGGTCAGCCACCTGATGCGTCTGTTGGGAAGGGAAAGGTTCTTTCAACACGGCAGGAGGTCCAGGAGCGCCTTTCAATAACCGACTAACCTCGGACCGCCTAGGGCAGTCTTTGGTATAGTGATCTTCCTCACAGATGAGGCAAGGATACTTAGGTTTTCGCTTGGCTCCATCTTCAGATGAATTTTTAGAAGGTTCCTGCTTGGGTTGTTTATTCTCATTTTTCGGTTTTCCTTTCCCCTTCCCTTTCCCTTTCGAGGATTTGTCCGCCGCGGTGGACTGAACGGCGTTAACCTCTGAGGTACTAACAGAATTCGATGGGCCCTGAGAAGCATTTTCATGGGAAGCATTTTGCTTTTGCTTTCCAGGGTTTGCGGGGGATTTCTTCGACGACGAATTGACAGAGCCAATGACTCCATCTACTGATGGTTTCGGTGGAGCCTTGGTCTGCCCAGGCCTCGGAGCATCTCGAAAATACTCATATAGAGTACCTGACTGAGAATAGACTGAGTCTAGGTACTGAGATTGCGCGATCGCTTGCTCTTCAGTTACACAAGCTCCCATGGCAATATCTTTTGCAATTTTGGGCACAAAGGAGGTTGTAAACCAGTCGGTCAGGAGTTGATCGGGAATCCATAATTTGATCAAACGACGACGCCTTCTCCATTCATGTATATGATCAGAGATGTGCGTAGCCGTGTCCTGTTTCAAATACGTGAGGAGATTAGTCCCAGTCTCGTACCGAATGGGCAACTGAAAATGGGTTAAAAATGCCATAGCTAACGAGTTGAAGTCTTGAAACATACCGCGATTCAGCTCAATGTACCATTTGGCAGCTGCACCGGTGAGAGTCCTCTGAAAGAGGTGAAGCCGGATAGAGTCATCAAGCCATGAGTTCGATGAACACCAAAGATGATAAGTCATAACATGTGCTTGAGGATCCTCTCCTGCCTTACCGTCAAACTTTGGACAATCACCAGGTATTTTAGTTGGAACCGGCGGCCAATATGGATTATGCAAAATGGGATCATTTGTTAACTTGGACACATCCGGAAGTTCCAATGTCGCTAAAAATGGCAGCTGAGGATTAAAGGACATCCGAGGCTGAGGGTTCGAGGCAGTATTAGGGTTCCAACCAGATGGTGGTTGTCCCCAAGGATCTTGTCCAGATGGACCTGGCCCAAAAGGGCCTGGAGCATAAGAACTTTGGCCCGACGGACCTGGCCCGAAAGGGCCAGGCGCATAAGGACCTTGTCCCGATGGGCCTGGCCCAAAAGGGCCGGGCGCGTAGGGACCTTGTCTAGAGGGGTTCTGTCCATACGGATTTTGTCCATATGCGGACGATTGGCCCTGATACTGCCCCCCAGCACCCCATGTATTAGCAGCTTGGCCCGCAGGTGCACCATATTGATAGTTTTGATAAGGGGTGACCTGTGGTTGTTGATAATTTTGATACGGGGGAAATTGATTTTGCCCCTGAGGTTGCTGGTAGCCATACGCCTGCTGGGCGCCATACTGAGCCTGATAAGGAGGCTGCGCTTGGTAGGGAGGTTGGGGCTGAGGCCCACCTTGCATTTGATACCCTGTTTGAGTTTGGGGCCCAGCATATTGTCCTTGAATTGGTTGAGCTGAGACGATCTGGCCGGAAGGTTGGCCTGGTTGAACTTGGGATGGACCTGGTTGCCCAGAAGGATGGACTTGCTGGGTGCCAGGTTGCCCCTGAACAACCGAGGATTGTCCTTGCGGAACAGAAGGTCGAACGGGCTGGGCAGCTGGTTGACCTTGCGGTTGACCAGCCTGGCCAGATGGACGATTAGGGCGGACAGCGGGTTGGCCTTGCTGCAAAGAAGGTTGGCCCGTTTGCCCCCCAGGGTGAAGAGATTGAGCGGAGGGTTGGGCTTGCTGTATAGCGGGCTGCCCTCCTTGGTGCATAGGCTGAGCAGTGGGTTGGCCTTGCTGCATAGCAGGCTGCCCCCCTTGCCCAGAAGGATGAGTGTATTGAGCAGTAGGTTGGCCCTGCTGAACGTAGGGTTGCCCCCCCTGCCCAAGAGGATAGCCCTGCTGGACTGCTGGTTGATTTTGAGGATTATAAACTGACCCAGTTTGTCCAGATGGGTACCCTTGCTGGAAACCGGGTTGGCCTTGTTGAATGTAAGGTTGCCCAGATTGTCCAGTTGGATAACCCTGCTGGATACCAGGTTGTCCTGGATACCCAGTAGGTTGACCTTGATATGGATATGACGGACCTCCAACGGCCGAGGGTTGCCCCTGATAGGGTTGTCCCTGTGGGCCCCCAGATTGTCCTGGGTAAGGCGGGCCATAGAGTGGTTGCCCTTGAGGGGTTTGCACATAATACGGCTGGCCTTGATTGGGCGGTCCTTGGGACTGTCCGGGAGGGTCCCGGTGTCCACGAAGGATATGAGTGACCGGATCATATGTAACGTTCAATGGTTCCTGGTTCTCCTCGTAAGGACGATGAGGAAGGATTGAAACGTTCTCGAGGTACTGACCATTCGCATCATAATAAAAGAACGGACCTTCGTAATCTGGATCCGTAATAGGCTGCCCAAAGGCATCATACGGCCCCGATCCTGGAACACCGCCAGAAGAGGGTTGAGCACTTTGGGCAGGGTCGATGACTCTAGACAAAACCTCAGGTTGGCTACTATTCACTTGAGTGTGAGAGGAGCCAGCTCCTGGGTTTGTAGACGAAGATGCTGTGACAGCACTAACGACTGGAGTAGAATAGGCCACACAAACAGTTGGAGTTGTGGGAACTGAGGTAACAGATGTAGTATGAGGTTGTGAAACAAAAGGCCCAGTGGTAGGAGTGACATTAGGATCCCACATAGTCGATGCAGGCATTTTAGCAGCCATCTTATCCCTCATTTGTCAATATCAAGGAGGGAGGGAGGCAGAGGCTGAGATGGGAGTAGAGACGCTCGAAACCACAGGTGTTTCACTGACACTGGGAGATGTCTCCCCCGAGGTAGACATTGGAGACGACATACCGGGAGGGGTATGAAAAAGTTCTTCGTTGCCTTCCCAAGAAGGGCTCCAATCTTCTACGTAATCCGCGTCGCCTGGGGCACGTACGTTGATGGGCTGGATACTCGGAATGACAGGAAGAGTATCGCTTACAACTGGTACCTCAGGAGCAACCGAAGATGGAGAGCCTTGATCACTTGGATCGGGGGTGGACAGGTCAGCCAGGATGACAAACCCTACACAACAATCTAAGGGAAACTAACGATAGAAAACCCTACTCAAGCTAGCGCACACAAGATCTAACAGGAAATGTTATCGTGGCCGAATAAATTTTTTAAGACATTGGAATTAGACTTGACCTTTTCATGTTTCAAGAGTCGAGAAAAGGACGAAAAGATGACTCCAGTCTCCTTCGAAAGTTTAATGAGCACGAAGTGACAAGACGCTCACTTACACCTTTTCATTTAGGGAGTCCGAAAAGGATCAAAAGTGACTGCTCTGGAGGTTCTAGGTAAAAGGTGTGCCAGACTTTTCGCAAAACCACAGAATACTTTTTAGGGTACGGGTGGTCAATCTTCGTGAATGCTGTGTTCACTGCATTGCGAATCGTAAGGCGGCAGACTCGGCTTCCTATGGATCAAGGATAAAAGCCTAGTGGGGTCTCCCTATATACGCGACGGTACGTGGGAGCACAGTCCGTGTTAGACCACTATCGAGTCACAGAAGGAGGAATCACCCAACCGTAATGTGAAACAACAGTGACTATGTTTAAAGACGCCGGAACACGTCTCTAACCTAGACCTCTAGATGTTTGCATTTAGTTCCAATGCGTTTTTAGATTCATTCGGTTCATTTTATAGTTGATCTTGAGATTAAGTTTCCATTTCAGGTCCTATCGTATGTTCTCTCACAATTACCTAGATGCAAACTACATGCCAAAGAATGTCATTTTGTTCGATGAATTCTAGCTATGAGAGAGTAAAGAATTTTGATCAAACAAAACAAATACCAGCAAACAAGCAACTTAATGCAGCTACAAGTGAGGAAAGGAAACTTTTTCTTTTGAAAATGCAAATCAACAAAATGTTCTTTTCCTTTTCAATCTTCAAAAGCAAAGCTACTAGTTTGATTTTCTTTCAATGGCACAAAGCATCTAAGTGAATTTGGAGGAACAGGAACACCAAGCAAATCACTTAATGAAAGCACACAAAGTTCCCAAAAACCCAACAAAGATTTTCAAATCAAAAGGAAAACTAAGTTCTGCACAAGCTATGTGATCTAAGCTCGGCAAGACAAGAAAGGATTGAAACAAGGGGGAAAGCGAGGAACTGCACGGAAACACAACCAAAGACACTCCAACAATCACTGAACAAGTGCACTCAACAAATCTGAAGTTGGCTGGTCAAACGAGAAAACAAAATCCCTACGGAAGGCTTGACACACACACGGCCGCTAGATGCCCTAGGGCTAGAGTGCGAAATCAATGGAGAAAAGCAAACACCCGAAGGGTGAGAGTTACAACCAGTCAATTAGAGATTCAACACAACCCAGCAACTGTAAAAGTAATGGCGGAAACACAAACCAAGCAGCGACAGCAAAGAGGAAGGTATTTGCGAAATCAAAAAATGAGCAAAACGAAACCCTGTGGAACAAGACTTCGCAAGCAAGCGGTTCAGAGCTCAGATGGTGAAAAACAAGCCACAAACCAAGTGGAGAGAAGAGGGGAAAGCTAAAGGAACAGGTTCAGTAGGCTGATCTGGACAAAATCAAGTTTTACAGGATCAGCGCGGGTGGCCTTCAGCAACTTGGCGCTGACAGGAGGGGTCCCGTAGCAACTTTGCGACGTCAGCGCGGAAATACACGGATAAAGCGCGCTGTCTCAGAAAAACGAGGTCAGCGCGACTATTAATCACACAGGCGCGATGACAGGGAGTACAAAGAAGCAGGTGTGCGACGTCAGCGCGGAAGCACACGGATAAAGCGCGCTGTCTCTGAAAACGAGGTCAGCGCGACTATGGATGGTACAGGAGCGATGACAAGGACAACACAAAAGAAGGGACGCGACGTCAGCGCGTCTGTTTTGAATTAAAGCGCGCTGAGGGCAAAAACCAGTAAAGCCAAAGCGAAAACTTCCCAAACCAAAGGTACAGACCTTTTAACAGTTAAAACACTTCTCAGATGCACCCAGAAAGTTTACAAGCAGAGAAACAATCCCAGAATCTCGACAAGAGAGAACAATCAAATTCAAACACAAAGATGGACTCAAGAGACAAAAAGGTTGATCCCCAGCGGAGTCGCCAAATTGTTGGAGAGGTAAATCCCCTCTACGGATAGAGGCGATCCCTACTAGCCCAGCAAGGGTCTAGCAACAATCACACAATGCTGCCATGCATGTTTCTAATTACAATTAAACAAGAGGTAAAGAGCACCTACTTGGATTCCAGCGCTGTCATTTGACGAAGAGATGCTGCCTTCTCTCCTTCGCTTTGGCTGGTTACAATCTTCCGCGATCCCCGCGAACAGACACCTGCACACACGAAGAGGAAACAAACGCAAGCGTGAAATCTAATAAAAGCAACCATACATCGGTCAGAAAAGATGTAATTCACATTTAATCATTGCGTGTGCAAATGAGAATGGAACAATAATAGCAGTCATCTATTATTAATCAAGACGGAGAAGAGTACAACCAAATGTTCTGACGTCGGTATCCTTCTCAGGAGGGGCCAGTCAGCAAGCTTCTCAAGCATTCACCTTTGGAAATGATTCTCCCAAGACAAGAAACTCTCTCTCACACAAGCAACACAAAACAACCTTCCCTAAGCTATCAATCACTTCCACACCTAGCACACCAAATACCTATAGTAGCAGCAATCTGAGCACTATAAGCTCTACACAATCCAAGCTATTCCAAAACTAGCTGCTCATGGTAATGGTGGGAGTTTATATAGGAGACAGAGCCTCCTAAAAAGGTGGAAGGATGAGCTTATCCTTGAGGGAAGTGGTTGCAAAGAGTCGAACAGACATGCCATAGAAGGGAGTCGATACTCACAAAGCCAACAACCAGACCTGGAGTGATTTGGAAGGCTGGCTGTTGGAACAAATTCGCCCAAACAGGATCAGCGCGGATTATAAGGCAACTGACGCGCTGATGTCGCGCCTCAATAACTGGGAAAGTCACGTCAGCGCGACCCAATACAAAGGAGAGGTGCGCTGGCTCATAAAATGCGACCAGCGCGGAAAAGTGATGTGCTTCCGCGCTGGCAGCGCACTGAAAACATTAAGAGCTGCCGGTCAGCGCGGATATTTTAGAAATAGACACGTTGATGAGGAAAACTTTGGAAAAATGGGTTTTGAACCAGTTCAGAAGGCATGGACTTGATTATTGTGAATTCTTGACACAGTAGGGTGACTGACAGGGAGACAGTGACAAATTACTGTGTAACAGATTGCATGACAGAGCATTTGGCCACGGAAACCATGACTGCACCTAAAGAAATCAACTGTAGACCCCTTTTGAAAATTTTGTCACCAATAGCACTGTTTGACTTTTCTTCAAAACAGAGTTTTGAAGAACAGTCGAAGTTATCAATATGATGATGAAACTCTGCGGATCATTACTTTGCAAGAACATCACTCTGGCTTGCATGGCTTTACTGGACATATTTAAAGAACAATTTGATCAATCCCTAGACCTAATGACCAAAAATGACTTTTGTCCATTAAAGGACCAGACCTTGACTGTCATGGACTTTAGTGATTATTTACAAAAGTCCCAAGCCAGTAGGAACCAGACATGATGGGAAATGACTAGCATGACCTTCTCCGTCAGATTATGGCATGCCCCTAGCAGAATGCAGCTGAGTGAATGGAGCAGGACACCTAAAAATGAAATGCATAAAGAGTTTTAATCTCTGACGGAGGACTGACCAGACCGACTGTTATCGGGAAAAATGTCTATTTAGAACTGCTCTATCCCACAAAGGTGTGACAGCTACCTTAGAAACAAACAGAGAAAACTACTTTTGTATTCTTCTTTATGAATTATAAACAAAGAGGAATAGGATGAACCAACCTATGTCTTGCGCTAGTCCTTTGATCCAATCTCTCTCCTCTTTGACAGCTTCTAGCTACCTACTCCCTTACTTGCCCAGCTTCACCAAGTACCTGTAAGATCACAGAAGAAGGAAACTATAAAAAGACATGGGTTTATACTCATAAATAACTTAGGATCAGATTTAAGTTAACCATACAAATGTAACAAGCATCAATGATACAAAAGCATGGAGAAGAAAATCAAATAGTTTTTATTGATATACAAGAAGATCCAGGAGGAGTTACAACCGATGATTCCTGACCTAGCATCAACCTCCCAGCAAAGAAGTCCCTTCTTCACCCCCAACAAAGCATAAATCACCCAATTCTCTGATATGTATCTCAAAACCAACAGCAATTCCTTACAATGTGCAAAATTCCAGCCTCTGGATCTCTGGGATGAGGGATCCATATATAGATGTATGCAAGGAGGATGAGTCAGCTCATGATTTTATTAGTGGCATCCCTCTGTCAATTCTTGCTTCCACTTGGAGACTGAAAGCCTCTTACTCATCCTTGGTCGAATTCAGTGAGGCAAGTGTCATTGGAGAAGATTCTGGAAGCTTCCATTGTCTCTCCACCTCGTGGAATGACACTGCCATTTGTAATTTCCCGCTCAACGCACCCTGGTAGTGCATTTAGGTGCGTTGCAACACACCTAGCTAGTGGACTTAGGTGCTATGCAACGCACTTGGCTAGTGGAGTAGCTGAAATGATCCTGTTTTGACTGATTCTGAGCAGTTTCTGGTGGAGAACTTCTGGGAGAAGCTGTAATTTGTTGACATTGTTCCTTTAGGGGTTGGAACAACACTTTTAGGGACTTAGGAGCCCTTGGTTTATGGACATTTCATGCTTAGAGCTGTAAGGCACAAAAATGTCTATAACAGTTGCCCCCTAAAGTATGAGGCCGTTTAACGGGTGAAATGCTTTATTAGGAGGATCCGAAGTTCTTTCAATGTTGGGAGGAGACCTGTAATAAGATATAATACAATACATTATCTTCATACTGTTTTCATGATCTAGCTGAGGCGGGCATTCCCATGCTCATCTTTATAAATTCATTTTCATGTACATAGGACAGACAATCATCTGATGGTAGACTGATGATTCTGATAGAGCCATCATCCTTTTGGTAGGATGATTATCTGTGCTGCAATGCTGTACATTTCAATGTCTTTATTTTCCTGAATATATATCGCAGCCCAGATGGATGAAACTAGATCTGGGGTCTTCAATCTCGTCCGATCTTCACTTGAAGTACAAATCGATCCATGTGAGAAATGTTTTGAAGTTGAACATGGAAAGACATCGCTTGACTACCAGTCAATGATGTAAACTGTTAACAAGTGCGAGAGGAATCACCGATAATGATAATGACCCTCAAGGTACTGCAGTACAATTCACGTGGTGTGAATAAAGGACTTGGCGTCAAACACCACGCAAAATCTTTCGGTCGAAGGTCATTGATGTAAACCTGTCGCCGGAAGTGAGAAACTTGCCATTGAGGCATGCAAGCTTCAAAGCACTGAATGGGGTGTTCCTAGATCAACTTCTTGGATAATGAGCTGATGTCGACAAGAAGTGATCCATCATAGGAGGGCCTTAATGAATCCCACATCAATGACACGGAACAGAGCAAATGATTTTGATGGAGGTGAAAACGATCTGATGATATATGGTTCAGGGTGGCGGTCATGAAAGAATGGAGTATAATGTATGGTAGTGGGCGGGACACAAGTGGCCTTTCTGGATGACTTCTCTTGAACATGTCGGCGACACTTATGTGATGGACTGGTAGCATTAACCCCAAATGTGGATGGTATGGCGAGACCATGGCTATGTGATCGGTGAATGAAACAACCCAACCCGACTCGGGCACGGAGTGGAAGTGTCATGTTCAAGAGCGACTTGCTACCAATACAGATTCTTTGAGTTTTCTTCCCAATTTTTCCCCAGTCATTGCTGACCAGTACCTCTTTATTTTTGTCAAGCTTGAGGAGGATAACATATGCTTGTTCTATAATTTTCCCTTCGGGCAAACCCATCGCTATGTTTTAACGAGTCTAGCGATAGTGAAACTCGTTCTCGTCTAAAGACAAGTTTGTCGCTATTAATCTTTTTAACGAGTCTAACAACAAAGATAACTCGGTCCTTTTCATTTTTAGAGAGTCTGAAAAGGTACGTAAAGGTAACTCCAAAATTCCTTTTTCGTCACCTAATCCCTTAAGTCCGAAAAAGTATAAAACAATACAGAAGGGATGAATTTTCGATCGCTTTAACGAGCCGAACAAAACAAGCGCTCGATCTTTTTGTGCAATAATCCCTTAGGTCCAAAAAGATTAAAATCTAGAGGAGGGATAGCACTTCTCGTCGCTTTAACGAGCTGGAAGGCCAGAACTCGGTAATCTTTTCATATTTTACGAGTCAGAAAAGAGCTTAAAGAGGACTCATCTTTTGAGGAACGAGTGATAAAATGGGTAGCAGATGATTCCAGGTAAGGTTTGGAATTTTCCAATCACGACAGTGTCACAAGGATGGCTAGTGAAATCAATCTTCGCAGCTGTTCCTCAAAATGGGTAAACAATCAAATGGAGGTGAATGATTGGCCAATGGAAAAGTGGAGGTGACGGCGCAAACACGACCAAGGCTTTAATGGCTGAAGTGCTACGTCCACGGTGGTTATTTACCAGGGAATAGTTCATTTTTTAACGAGCTTAAACGTGGGTGGAAACATTTGCTCGGTGCGGGTTTATTTTTTAACGAGCTTGAACCTTGCGGTAACACTGCTCGATCAGATGGTCTTGTTTTGATTTTTTACCATAAATAGCTTTGTCCTTCCAAAGATCGTACTGTATTTTCAACTGCTTCATCAAACTAGTCAGAAATGAACAATATTTGCTTGAAAACGAGATTAAAACGCTAATATTTTACTTTGAACTACGTAAAAGTAATTAAAAAGTGTTTTTTACCTCTCATTTTACCATTTCATTTGAACTTGGTTTTTTGGAGCTCTGGAGGTGCTTTCCCCCTCGATTTTCATCAGTTGATTTCGGGAGATTCTGTGGACGATTCTCGGCGCCGTCTGGACTAGGTAGGAGCTAAACCTGAGCTCTTTCATTTCATGGTTTCCATTTTGCATTTTGAGCCTGATTCCCTGCTTTTCTGAGCCCCTGGGGTTTGAGGGACTCGTTCTGCCATCAACGCACCCCCAGTGTATCGAAACCTGCGTTGAATGCTGGCCTGTCTGAAGGCAATCTGGCTTTCAACGCACCTAGAACACTGCTGCAGGTGTGTTGGGCGCAGAAAGGGAATTTGTTGCACATTTTTTGATGGAATTTTTTCCTGTTTCTCACAAAAATAAGGACCTAACTCCTCTCTTGTTTGTTTTTCAGAGATCTTTGGAGTAAGATGACCCTTACATGGCGAGAACGTGAGCATGAAGAAGAGGACATGATTGCCCTACATGATCCAGTTACAATGAACGCGCTGCGAAATTGTGGCTTGCTGAAGTTCTTCCGCATTTCTAGCATGAGGCAGCAGATCAACTTACTGCAGTATTTGCTCGATGCTTGGGATCCTATCAATCAGGTTTTCCAGATTAGGGGCAAATCTATACCCTTAACTGCAGTAGACATCTATTTCTTGACAGGCTTGTCGAGGCGGGGTGCTCCCATCTCTTTGTCAAGTTCGGCCCGACGAGGCGATTCTGTGAGAGATTATGTCCGCCGGTATTGCAGAGAAGGATCTCAGCCGAGTAAAGATGGCAAGATCATCATCCGCGATGTCACTGATAGGTCCCTTAGGACTATCCTATTTACTTTTGGTAGGATGGCTGGTAGTGCGTCTCTTCATGTAGCCAATCGATCCTATATGTAGCATGCCTTGGAATGCCTCCAACCGAAGGTGTTCAACTGGTGCGACGCAGTACTTCTTGTGATGAAAGAACAGTTGACCAAGATAAAGAACGGGAGGTTGAAGAACTTTGGGTATGGTTCTATTTTGACCGCCTTTGCCTTGGAGAAGATACCACTGATGCAGCCGCAGTACATTGCACTCGATTTACCTTCTCCTACTGAACCACGTATGCAGAGATGGGTTGACCATATGTCTAGGCATGCTGGTCAGTCTCAGATTTCATTTTCTGATACCTTCTTCAGGTGGTTTGATCGTCAGGAGATGGTTTATTCCGAGTATCCATATGCTGGCATGGACTTCCGGGGTGATCCAGATTTAGTACTGCCGGATGGCGAGCAGTGGGGCGCTATTGGTAAAACCTCTGACCATATTGTTGTTTACTGTTTTTGTTTATAATGTCCTTGTGCTTTATTCTATCAAGACTTTAATCAAACTCATCTGTACATGTAGATGTTGGTCCTGTTCGTCCAGTAGTTCACCTGAGAGTACCAGCTGTTGCCCCAGCAGAAGACGCCGCCGGAAGGGCTATTCTTCGCGACCTCGATGTGGCCGAGACTCTCACAGCTTTGCAGGAGCAGGCTGTGACTTGCTATCACGAGAATCATTAGACTAGGGTGCCCCCTAGAATTTTGAGTTTTTGGGTCGCGTGACTGATTTTTTCTTGGTTACAGAACATTATGTGTAAACCATAAACAGCTATATATATTTTGATTTTCGGGGTTTTATTTTGGTTGAGCTATATGATCCACATTGATGATGTGTTTCTTTTTATAAATGTTGCAAATGTCTATCTAACACATAGTTTGCTAACGAGTCGGTTAATGTGTTTAAGTTTATGGAAATATGTTGGTATTGAATAAGATCAAATTGTCTTTCCAAAATCTTAACCCTTAGGAACATGCGATAAATAGCTGGGTTTCGGACGGAATATATACCATTGAGTTGTAGTATTACGAGTTGTGAGTCTAGCCTGACAATTAGTCGGTGTATACCGTGAGTGATGGCATCAGAGAGAAGTTCTATCAACGCGCTATACTCAGCGATGTTATTCATTGATCAACCAATACACACACCTCTGAAACTTACTAACTCGCCGCTTGGATCAAAAATGGCCCAGGCTGCGGAGGACAGGTTCCGCGAACTACGACTCGCTCCGTCGGCATATCCAAAACATGGCTCCAATGGGTTTGACATCTGAAATAAATGTAAAAAGGTGGATTGCTCGACCAAAACAAACACTTTAGCGAAAACAAAAATATAACAAAAGCATATTGGTTACTATTACGGATAGTAATGCTTGAGGTACAACCCATTACGAGGTTGCGTCAGTGGAACTCCGTCATAATCCATTAACTCGTAGGCTCCCTTTGCTAACACCCGCTTAACAATATAGGGGCCCATCCATAAAGACTTAAATTTACCTGCTCCCAATTTGTCGGATTCTTGGTCGTAAAGCAAGACCAAGTCACCTTCTGAGAAGACACGGGGTTTGACATTTTTGTCGAACTGCGCCTTGACTCATTTCTTATGGGCTTCGTTAGCCAAAGCGGCGTCACGACAGGTTTCATCTAATTGGATTAATTCCAAGAAACGAGCCTCTTCTTCTGAAGTTCCAGGGAGGAGATCAATTGCGAGTTTGAGAGACGAGATTTCACACTGGACTGGTAAGACTGCTTCCAGGCCATATACCAGTTGGAAGGGTGTGAACCCGGTTGCATTCCTTATTGATGTTCGGTAAGCCCACAACGCTGAGTACAGGATTAGGTGCCATCTCTTTTTGTGAACTCTGATCATCCTTTGCAGCATGCGTTTCAGGACTTTGTTGATCGCTTCAACTTGTCCGTTGGCTTGCGGATAATATGGAGTAGAGCTGTCGTGAGACAACCCTAGTTTGGCAGCTAATTCAACCATCATGTGATTGTGGAAATGCGATCCATGATCTGTGACTATAGCCTATGGTACGCCGAATCTGGCGACTACATGATTGAAAAAGAAGAGGGCAGCTGTTTCACTAGTATTATCTAATGTAGAAATCGCCTCGGCCCATTTGGTAAAATAGTCAACAGCGACTATGATATACCCATGCCCCCCGGTCGAGGTGGGGTTACATGTCATGAAATCGATGCCCCATTTGGCAAATGGCCCAACAAAAACTATTGGCTGTAGAGGTGCGGGTGGTCTTCTGGTTTTGCTATCAAAAATTTGACAAGCATCGCAACTTCTGACTGCGGTTATGCAATCTTTGAACATTGTTGGCCAGAAGTATCCTGCTCGTAAAACTTTTTGTGCTTTAGCATATCCAGATTGATGCCTTATGACATTCATTCAGGACTTTTTCGGCCTCCTCATGGGTGAGGCACCTTCTCAGAACTGTATCAATACCACGACGGTAAAGTGTATCACCGACGATCATGTAGTCTTTTACTTGGTATCGTATACGTTTTTGTTCAGAGTGGGAGGTGTTTGGCCTAAATTTTTGGGTTTGGAGATAAATGATTATGTCCCCGTACCACTCATTGCTTGTAGCTACCAGAAACAAACTTTCATCCACGATTGATTCTTCGGATGTTTCATCGTTGGACGACGATGGGAGATCGCATAATAATTCTGTGAAAACTAAAGCTTTCTTCGATTTGGATTTTACAAATTCCAGATCAAACTCTTGAAGGATTGCTATCCAATTTGAATATTTGCCCCCCAGCAACTATCGCGACAATATATAAGTCATGGGGTTGCAATCTGACAGAATGGTAGTCTTCCGAAAGAGGACATAGTGTCGAAATCTTTGTATCGCTTGAACAGCTGCAAGCGCTAGTTTTTCAACATAAGATTATTTGCTTTCTGTATCATTTAAGTTCTTACTTAAATAATATATAGGATGTTCAATTCCATCGACTTCTTGAACTAAAACCATTCCGATGGTCGTATTTGCTGCAGCCAGATACAAGTTAAAATCTCTTTGATAATCGGGGGCGTACATTAATGATGCTTTCATTAGGGAATCTTTTAAAGAATCAAAGGAAGCTTGCACAACCTGATCCCATACAAAAGGTACCTCCTTTTTCAAGAGACGCGTATAACCTTTAGCAAGTTCAGCGTAATTTGGAATGAACCTCCTTAGAAAGTTTGCTTTCCCTTGGAGTTTCTGAATCTGAAGCAAATTCGAAGGTGGAGGCAAATTTATGATTGCCTGGACCTTACACGGGTCGAGACGAATCCCATCCTTGGAGACTACAAAGCCAAGTAAACGACCAGAGCTGACGCAAAATACACATTTGTGCGGATTGAGTCGTATCTTGTAGTGTCGGCAACGTAGAAATATCGCTCTTAAATGCTGTGGATGATCAGTCCGCTTTCGCGAATGAGCTGGAAGGTCGTCGAGGTATGGTTGAACGATGTTTTTGATGTCATGGAAGGCATAATTCATTGCCCTCTGAAATGTCGCCCCTGCATTCTTTAAACCAAAGGGTAATTTTCGATATGCGAATGTGCCCCACGGACAAATGAATGCAGTCTTTGACTGGTCCTGTGGGCAGATATTTATTTGATTATACCCGGAGAATCCATCCATGAATGAAAAGATTTCGCATCCGGCGCATTCATCAATTATCTGGTCAATGAAGGGTGTAGGGTAGTTGTCTTTTGGACAAGCTTGATTTACATCCCTATAATCGACGCACACTCTAATTGTCCCCTGTTTTTTCATAACAGGGACAATATTTGATACCCAATCGGTTAGAGGAACCGGGTAGATGAAACCAGCATGGAGAAGTTTTTCAACTTCTGCCTTAATTGCGGCGGCTTTCTTGGGGTGCACCTGCCTTAGCCGTTGTCGTACTGGTTTGACATCTGGATACATCTTAATTTCGTGTTCAACAATACTCGAGTCGATGCCTGGAATTTCACTGTATGACCAAGCAAAGACATCTCTGAATTCGCAAAAAAGAGCGTTATATATTTCCAGTTCAGAAGGAGAACAACATTTGCCGACATAAATATTCTCTACAACATCTGTTTTGGTCGAGATATTTATGGCTATAGTCTCTTCAATGTTGGATAAGTTTCGCTCAGAATCCACTGTATTTACAGTATTTGACAGAAAATCAACTACTGAGGGATGATAGAGGTCATCTTGAGTATCTTCTTCACAATCCGGAAGAAGAGAACGATGGTGGGAATCATTCCATGGTGCTCCTTTAATTACCATAGCTTGGAGAATTCCTTCGTCGGTGACATGCACTAGCGACCAAGGATCTGAAGGAGTACCATATTCTCTAGACCTATCTATCCAAACGCTTGATGAGCGTTGACTTGGATTTGCCCCCCATGCTAGAAACATTGATTGCTATAATATTTCCATTGGGCTCGGGGGCAAAACCATTGCATGATCCATGTTGATATCATTTTCTGAGATCTTTATAGAAGATATCATGTTGCAGGTTCCTATCGATGCTACTTCTGCCAGATCGATTGGAGGTGGAAGAGCGAAAGTTCCCATTAGTATAGGATCTTTTAGTAGACCTACTCCGATATTCTGAAGCGAATGGGGGCTTCCATGGATCATGGGAATGCTTCCTGTAACTTGAGAACCATTGGGGAGGAAGTTTTGTTGATCGACGATTGTAATCCCTCCTTGAAAGGGAAATGCAATCTTTCTAAAATAGGTCGACACAACAGCTGCCATGGCATATATCCATGGTCGTCCCAGTAGGATGTTGTAATCAAGATTCCCATCGATGACTTCAACATCTATTTCTACTGTTTTCCCTCCTAGTTCAACTTTCAAGTTATTTAGGATACCGTATGGGGTATATGTCCTTCCGTCGAATGCTTTTAATGTCATCGCAGATCGCGACAAGGTTGGAGATCCTAAAGTTTTCCAGCAACTCATCGACATAATACATGTAGATGCCCCCTCATCAATAATTGTTCGATGAACAGTTTTGTTGAGGGCTTTCACTTGAACAAGGAAAGCTAGTTGAGTCGGTAACTGAGGATCGTATCCTTTGTGGTCGAAGGATACAAGATTGGAATCCTTTGGATCAATCCCACCAATGGCCGATAATAAAGCCTGCCTTTGGGATGGGCAAATTTGTAGTACTTCAAGAGTCGACATAGCGGATGGCGATTGGGCCAAATCTTCCACTATGTTATAATGTTGTGCCGCTCTAGCGCGGGGATTAAATGTCGACTTGTGTACTACTCCCTTCGGCGGTTTTATCGTCAATTCAGGGATGGTGGGTGGTACAACTTCTGTCGAAGTTGTTGTCGAACTACTTGGTTGATCTTTATCCTTGTTGTTCGACAGCTGCGGATTCCCATAATCTTTGTTCCTTGTCAAAATCAAAGCATCATTCTGCTATTTTGAAATCGACAACATTAGCACTTGAGACGGGGAAGCATTTCCACTTTCAACCAGATTTGCTCCTGGATTCGGAAATGGATCAGTTAACACTGCTGAGGTTTTCGAATTCTTAAAGAACTTCTTAAGCTCAGCTCTGTGTGGAAAATCTGCGGTCCGATGATCCTCATCGCATATCATGCATGGAAATCTTGGTTTCCTATTTCCAGGAGGGTTTGAAGAAGATTTTTCAGGTGATGATTCATCCTGTTTCTTCTTCTTCCCTTTGCCTTTCTTCTTGCTTCTTGGTTGTTTGGTTTCTTTGCCCTTATCTGTCGATACGACATTTACTTCCGAAGCAAGAAGTTCGTCTTTTGCATTTTGACTTGAAATCTTACGGGCCTTTTTGGATGTAGCCTTTGTCGATTTCGTGTCTGTCGTGCCGATCACGCCATCGCCGGCATGAGAGTCATTGTTCAATTTAGGAGGAGGAGGAATTGAGAATTCCGGTCTAGGGGCGTCAGGTATTTTGTCGTAGAGCGTGCCAGACTGAGTGTAAATCAAGTCCAGATATTGTGCACGAGTGATAACTTGCTCTTCTTTTATGACTCCCCCCTTTGCCACATCTTCCGTGATGGAAGGCAGTAATGACTTAATAAACCATTCAGCTAAAAGCTGATCGGGGGTGTACGTTTTTACCATCCTACGACGACGTCGCCACTCATGTATATGATCATATATGTGAGTGGCCGTTGTCTATTTGAAGTTGGTAAGAAGTTCTGTTCCCATTTCATACCTTATTGGTAATTGAAAATGGGTTAAAAAGGTTGTGGCTAAGGTACTGAAGTTGTCGAACGAAGCTCTAGGCAATTCAATGTACCATTTTACCGCTGGACCCGTTAACATCCTCTGAAAGAGGCGAAGTCTTATCGAATCATCATTTAGAGTGTTTGATGAACACCATAGATGAAAGGTCGTCATGTGATTCGATGGATCTTCACTCGGATTTCCATTAAATTTAGGAATATCTTATGGAAGTTTATGCGGAATCGCTGGCCACCAAGGGGCGTAAGCAATTGGATCGTTTGTTAACCAGCTTAAATCAGGTAACTCTAAAGTTGCCACGAATGGTAACTGTTGATTCAGGTTAGGTGAAGCATACCCAGGATACGATGGAATCGCCTGAGCAGTTGGTCTTTGCATACCGGCATAATGCATTTGATGCTGGTATGTTTGGTAAGGTTGGTGGACTTGACCATTGTAAAATGGTTGATTTTGACCGTTTTGAATGTACGACTGTCCACTGTTTGCAAAGATTTGCTGCTCAGAACCTTGGTATACTTGTTGGAATTGTGGTTGTTGGTATTGCACCAGCCATGGTTGTGAGGCCATGTGTTGTTGCCCGATACTAACCGTTTGACCAAGGTGAGGGGTAATTGTACCCGTCTGGACCTGTGTCGCCCCACTAGTCGGCGATTGTGGTTGAGTCGCAGGGTCAAGGGGCTGTTGCATTACAACCTAAGAAACCTGAGGTTGGCATACAACAGGCATCGCTTGAACTTGCGACACCGTCACAATAGCTGGCGTAGTCGGGATGTTTGACATAGGTACGCATTGTTGCATCGAATACACAACTCTTGGTTGTTGAGGTAGTATAGGTACCCAACCACTTGTTGTAATTCCAGTATAACCTGAATGCTGTTGTGAACTCCCGTATGGATATCCTCCTGGAGGGGATAATGAAAGGGCATACTGCCCCCCATACGGTGGTAATCCAGAACTCAAGGGAATTGTTTTCCCTTGGGGGCCAGACTGCCCAAATTGACCTCCAAATGGATCAATTTGTTGAGACCCAACATAAGAGTTTCCGGATATTATTCTGGATGAACAAACAGGAACAGACCAGATTGTCGAAATAGCCCCTGAGTGGGCTCCTTCTAGCGGTTGAGAGCTAGTCGGGACAGATGGTATGCCGGCGAACATTGTCGGAGTGACAGCAGGGAGTTCTGCCGTCACTGTGTCAGATGACACAGTCCTAGATGTTGACGGTTGTTCAGACATTTGTAGTCTATCCAAAAGATTACCTAGCGATTCTACAGGAACTTCCGCTGGTGGTAGACTAACTTCTGATGACGAAGGATATAGAGTGATCCCGACTCCAAAGTGCGTTGGAGTACTTGTTTGAGGATCTTCTATAATTTCTTCTATTGCAATCAGACCAGGAGGAAGGGGAAGACCGTTAGGTTCGTAAAATATTTTTGGTGCCGAAGAAGCAGCGACAGATGTTTGAAGAGTAAGACCCTCCGAACTAGTTGTAGATGGAACTGGTTCGGTAACACAAGTGTTTATTCTCAAACTAGGATCAGTATCACTATCCTTTTGTGGCTATTGAACTTCTTCTGTAGAGGCAGGGATTCCAGAAATGTTTGGAGTAACTGGAGTCTCTGATGTCGTTGGAACACTTTTTCTAACTTTGATAGGAGATTTGGAACCGGTTAAATGAGTTCGCTTTGTCCGTACTGGTTTCGATTCCGGAGACAAAGACAGTTGACTTGTAAGCCTCCGCGAACGACGGGGTTTCAATTGACTTTCTTCCACGATTGCGGATTACTCGATCAACTAAAATAAAGGGAAGGTATGTTTCCGAATTAAATTAATTTTAGACGCTTTTGACACAACTTGTTTTTTCAGTTTTTAAGAGTCGAGAAAAAACAAAAGATGACTCTAGTCTCCTTCGATTTTTAATGAGCCTAAAGTGACAAGTGCTCAGATGGACCTTTTCCGTTAAGGAGTCTGAAAAGGAATGAAAGGGACTGCTCTGGAGGTCTAGGTAGAGGGAGTACCAAACCAATCGCAAAACTGCAGAATACTTTTTACGGTACGACAGTCAATCTTCCCGAATGTTGTGTTCGGTGCATTGCGATCAGTAGGGCGGCCGACACGGCTTCCTATGGATAAAGGATTTAAGCCTATAGGGGTCTCCCAATATATACTCGACGGTACGTGGGAGCACAAGTCCGTACTGGTACTTATCGTCTCAAAGTGGAGGAACCACCCAACCATCAGTGAGGACAACAGTTACCAGCCTTTACGACGCCGAAATACGTCTCTAGCCTAGACCTCTAAATGTTGTGCGTTAAGTTCCAAAGCGTTGTTAGGTTCATTGAATTTATTTTAAGTTGACCTTTCTTATGAATTTTTCCTTTTGGGATCACCACGAGATGTAGATGTAATTCCTAAAATGAAATCTAAAGAAGATAAACAAACTTTTATCTCTTTTCAGCAATGAAAATCCTAGCTACTAGGGGGAAAAGAAAGACACAATCTTTTCGCAAAGAGCAAAGAGCACACTGTAAATGCACTTTCCTAAATCAAGCCAAACAGACTGTCAATATGCAAATGCACATGCATGTATTTGTTTTTCACTTTCTTAATATTGATGCCTAAAAAGAAAGTTGATGTACAAATCTAAATTTGCTTTCAAGTGACAAACACAAACAAGCTTCTTTTCGAAATCAAAAGGTAGAGATGATTACGACACTTTATGATTTTGAAATAAATACTCGTTTCGATACTAGAAAGTCACAAATTCAAACCAAAGGCAGAAGTAAAAGCATAATCGACTATCAATAGCAAATAAACTTTCTCCTATGATCAAAATCGACACTTGCGATAGATCTAAATCAAAGGACGACAGTACGACTATTATATTTTTGCAATGGAAAACTGTAAACGACTGAACAAACACATAAAAACATCTACAGTTCTTCTGTACAACTGAGCCAGAATATCAGTAAGGAAAAGGGGTCTGAAACAGTCATATACTAATCACAGGCTGCAAAAATCAGAGACAAAACTGGAAGAATGAAGCAAAGAACCTCAGCTGCACAGGGCTAGGCTGATCAGCGCACCTGTTACACAGAGAAACTGCATTGCAGCGCAGGTAGCCCTCTCGGGAAGTGCGTTGAAATGCAAAACCTCTTCACAGAGCCTGCGCTGGGGCAGAAACGAGAATTCTATCCAGGTTCTGGGTCATGGTTTGCAGTTTAATCTTTGGTTTTTGGCCGAGTAAAAGCAATCAGTAATGCACAATCAGAGGTGGATCTAAAGGGGGGTCTAAGAGCTATCACAAGGGCAACCAGTTAGTCTATGAATCAGCTGTTCAAATCATAAACAGATCCAGTGAATGGATTGAAGCAGCAGATGTCTACTTTGCATTTGTTAATGGCAAATGCAGTTCGATTGCTACTTATAAGTTTATGAAATAAACAACAAGAGAAACACAAACAAACTAATTAGACACGATCCCTAGCGGAGTCGCCATTTTGTTATCGGGAAAAATGTCTATTTAGAATTGCTCTATCCCACTAAGGTGTGACAGCTACCTTAGAAACAAATAGAGAAAACTACTTTTGTATTCTTCTTTATGAATTATAAACAAAGAGGAATAGGATGAACCAACCTGTGTCTTGCGCTAGTCCTTTGATCCAATCTCTCTCCTCTTTGACAGCTTCCAGCTACCTGCTCCCTTACTTTCCCAGTTTCACCAAGTACCTGTAAGATCACAGAAGAAGGAAACTATACAAAGACATGGGTTTATACTCATAAATAACTTGGGATCAGATTTAAGTTAACCATACAAATGTAACAAGCATCAATGATACAAAAGCATGGAGAAGAAACTCAAATAGTTTTTATTGATATACAAGAAAATCCAGGAGGAGTTACAACTGATGATTCCTGACCCAACATCAACCTCCCAGCAAAGAAGTCCCTTCTTCACCCCCAACAAAGCATAGATCACCCAATTCTCTGATATATATCTCAAAACCAACAACAATTCCTTACAATGTGAAAAATTCCAGCCTCTGGATCTCTGGGATGAGGGATCCATATATAGATGTATGCAAGGAGGATGAGTCAGCTCATGATTTGATTAGTGGCTTCCCTCTATCAGTTCTTGCTTCCACTTGGAGACTGAAAGCCTCTTACTCATCCTTGGTCGAATTCAGTGAGGCAAGTGTCATTAGAGAAGATTCTGGAAGCTTCCATTGTCTCTCCACCTCGCGGAATGACACTGCCATTTGTCATTTCCCACTCAACGCACCCTGGTAGTGCATTTAGGTGCGTTGCAACGCACCTAACTAGTGGACTTAGGTGCTATGCAACGCACTTGGCTAGTGGAGCAGCTGAAATGATCCTATTTTGACTGATTCTGAGCAGTTTCTGGTGGAGAACTTCTGGGAGAAGCTGTAATTTGTTGACCTTGTTCCTTTAGGGGTTGGAACAACACATTTAGGGACTTAGGAGCCCTTGGTTTATGGACATTTCATGCTTAGAGCTGTAAGGCACAAAAATGTCTATAACACCGACTCTAACACAACCCAGACAAACACCTTGAAGGTCTACTAACTCACTGTGAGGATCGTAGATCACCCATGCCGCAGAAGAAAGGTTGCAGGTACTACGGCAGGCACCATCAACAAAACCAATGTAAGGTGTACTAGAGATTTGTACAAGAAGCAAACGACATAATAAGCGGCAATTATGCCTACACACCAAGCCAAACATGAAAACACACTCACAACACACCTGTTGAAAACACACGTATGTACAAATTAGAGTGCATGGAGTTCACACATAATATTTTTTGAGGTAAAGCCCATTTCAGGGCTTATCTAGAGGGTTCCCTTCATAATCAATCAGCTCATAGGCCCATTTTTTCCAAACTCGCTTTACAATATAAGGCCCGTGCCACATGGGCTCGAATTTGCCTGCCCCCAGCTTATCATTTGCTTATCATAAAGCAGGACTAAATCTCCTTCAACGAAAGAAAGATGATGGAGAGTATGATCGAAGTGAGTTTTCACTCTCTTCTTCTGTGCTTCAATAGCTAGAGAGGCTAGTTGACGAGTCTCATCTAGCCGCTCTAGGTAGAGAAGACATTCTTCTACCGAAGTAGTGTTGGGGAGTAATTTGACAGCTAATTTCAAAGAAGGGATCTCACACTCAATCGGAAGGGTAGCCTCTAGACCATAAACCAATTGGAATGGGGTGAACCCGGTGGCATCCTTCACTAAATTTCGGCAGGTCCATAAGGCGGAGAACAACATCAAGTGCCAGTTGGACTTGTGCATGTCGATGGTGCGTTGAAGCATTGTAACTAGAACTTTGTTGACGGCTTCTACTTGGCCATTGGCCTGAGGATAGTACAGTGTCGAGCTATCACGCCGCAAGCCTAGTTGGGTTGTTAACTCAGTCATCATATGATTACGGAAATGTTTTCCATGATTAGTGACGATAGCTTGAGGGACTCCGAACCATGAGATAACATGATTAAATAAAAATTGCACCGCTATGTGACCGTCTTCAGATAGTGTAGGCATCGCCTAGGCCCATTTTGTGAAATAATGGATGACAACGATGATGTACCCGTGCCCCCCAGCCGACCGAGGGTTACAGGTCATATAATCAATGCCCCATTTGGAAAAAGGGTTGACAGTAATGACAGGGTGCAATGGAGCAGGAGGCGCGCGCATATTTCATTGGTAGATTTGGCACTCATGACAAAAGCGGATGACAAGAATGCAATCCTTGAAAATGGAGGGCCAAAAGTAACCAGCTCAGATTATCTTCTGAGCAGTAGCATACCTAGACATGTGACCACCACAGGCGCCAGAATGGCAGTCATTTAGAACTTGTTCAACTTCCTCGAATGTTAAGCATCGTCGGAGAACAGAGTCAGCGTTGAGATGGTACAGGGTGTCCCTAATAATACGATAGGGTTGAGATTGATGGTGAATCCATTGCCGAGAATCCTTGGACAAATCAGGATGAAAAGAGGATGTTTGAATATAGACAATGATATCCCCGTACCAAGGATTGAGGGTGCTAATTAAGAACAGAGTTTCATCCGAAATATGGTCCTCTAACCGAGAGGGCGCGATAAGAGATGGTAGAGAGCAAAGCAACTCAGCAAAGACGAGGGACTTCTTAGACTTGGTAGTGGTGAACTCCAAGTCGAACTCTTGGAGGATGACAATCCACTTTGAGTATATGCCCCCCAGTAACTGACGTGACAAAATGTACGTCATTGGGTTGCAATCAGAAACCACCATCGTGGTGTGCAATAAAATATAGTGGCGGAAACATTGAACGGCACAAACAGTGGCCAATGCCAACTTCTCGACATAGGCATATTGAGTCTCCATATCTAGTAAATTGTGACTGAGATAATAAACGACATGCTCAGTGCCATCATCTTCATCTTGAACTAGAACCGTGCCAATAGTGGTATCGGCAGTGGCTAAATACAGAGTGTAGTCACGATCATAATCAGGAGGATGCAACAACAAAGCAGAAAAAAGGAGAGCCTTGAGGTGCTCGAATGACTCTTGTGCAGCAGCATCCCAAAGAAAAGGGGTATCCCGCTTTAATAACCGCATATAGCCGTTGGCCACTTCGGCATAGTTCGAAATGAATCATCGTAAAAAATTCGCTTTACCTTGCAAACTCTACAATTGTTGCAAAGAAGCAGGGGGAGGGAGATTCAGGATGGCTTCGACTTTAAGGGGATCCAGACGGATACCCTCTCGGGAGATGATGAACCCGAGAAGTCTACCTGACTCAACGCAGAAGACACACTTATGCAGATTAAGCCGGATACGATAGTGTCGACAACGGAGGAAAATTTCGTGAAGGTGTGCTAGATGGTCCTGGCACTCTGCTGAATGAGCCGGCAGATCAGCCAGGTAAGGTTACACAATGGGTCAAATATCATGGAATGCATAAGACATTGCACGCTGGAAGGTGGCACTGGCATTTTTAAAGCGAAGGCGATATTTTTATAGGTGAAAGTGCCCCACGGACAAATAAATGTGGTCTTGTGTTGATCTGCAGGTGCAATATTAATCTGGTTATAACTAGAAAAACCATCCATGAATGAGTACAATTCACTCCCGACACACTCATCAATGAGCTGGTCAATGAAGGGTGTAGGGTAGTTATCTTTGGGACAGGTTCGATTAATATCACGATAATCAACACATACCATGATAGTGCCTTGTTTTTAGTCACGGGGACAATATTAGAGACCCAATCTATGAGTGGGATGGGGTAAATAAAACTAGCCTTAAGAAGCTTTTCAACTTTTGCTTTAATAGTTGCAGCCTTTCGGGGGTGCATGGGGCGTAGACACTGCCGAATAGGTTTAGCACCTAGATATGTAGGTATCTCATGCACCACAATGCTAGGATCGATACCGGGCATCTCTTCGTAAGACCAAGCAAACACATCACAGAATTCGTGAAAAAGATCAGTATAAAGCTGAATCTCCTCCAGAGTACAAGTTACTCCAACATGGATGTGCTCGAAAATCCCTGGTTTAACAGAGATGTCGATTGGCTGAGTTTGTGTGATGTTTCCCATGTTCCCTTCAGAGGACACTTGATGAACTTGGATGGGTGTCTGAAGGGATTGGGATGGGAGACAAGGAGCAAACTGCTCAAGACAAGTAAGCATTTCCCGATGGGAAAGGAGAAACGAGGAACGATGGTGATGATCAGACCACGGGGGTTCCTCGAAAGACATAGTCTCAATAATCATTTCATCAGAAGGAAAAATTTCCTTTAAAGGGTCTGAAGAAGTGGCATGCTCCACAAAAGGCATGTTGCCATCGGAAGAGGAGGAGGCGAAGAAGGACAGCTGGTCTACTGTGACGATCTTCCCCTGATGAGGTAAACGAATGACACGAAATAGAGATGAAGCCACGGCTCGCATGGCATATGTCCAACTTCATCCCAAAAGGAGGTTGTAAGTTAGATTGGCATCAACGACTTCAACCTCCACTTCGACTGTCTTCCCTTCCAAATTAATAGGCAAGCGTTGGAGTATACCATAAGGACGAGACTCTTTCCCATCAAAGGCTTCCAAGGTTGTAGGAGACTGGCTCAGAGTTGGAGAGCCAATAGCCTTCCAACAAGCAATAGACATTATGCAAGTAGAAGCACCTTCAGCAATGACGGTACGATGAATCATTTTAGAATTGATGATGACTTAGATAAGGAAGGCGATTTGGTGAGGCAGTCTCAGTATATGACTATCTAAGTCAAAAGTAATTAGATCCGAGTCGGCCGGGTCAATGCCACCAATAGCTAATAGCAAGGACTTCCTCTGAGAGGGGTAGCTCTAGAGAACTTCTAAAGTGGACATAGCTGACGGAGCCTGGGCTAAGTCCTCAACGATGCTATAGTGCTGAGCAGCACGAGCATTAGGGTTGTAAGAAGACTTCCGGAGTACCCCTTTAGGAGGGGGTTGGATGGTCGTTTCAGTGTCAGGTCTCTCGATATGGAGGGGACCAGAACTAGATGGAGGAGCGCTAGAGGGGACCTCAGGCTCTTTCCCAGCAGGCGATGGATACACTTTTGCCCGAGTACTAATGTGGATGGGAATTATCCCAGCCATAAATACCTGAGGACCAAAGGGAGAAGAGGATTGGGATGGATCAGCCACCATTTGCATTTGCTGCGAGGGAAAAGGCTCTTTGAGCATGGCAAGAATCCCGGGGGCACCCTTCAACAAACGACTAACTTCAGACCACCTCGGGCAGTCTTTGGTATAGTGATCCTCGTCACAGATAAGGCAAGGATACTTAGGCTTGCGTTTGGCACCTTCCTCGGGTGGAGGTTTAGGGGAATCCTGCTTCGGTTGATCAGCTTTATTCTTTCCTTTTCCCTTCTTCTTTCCTTTCGAGGCTTTTTCCACCGTGGTGGACTGGATGGTGTTAACCTCAGAAGTATTACCGGAATTGGATACAGCCTGAGAAGTGTTTTCATTCGAAGCATTCAACTTTTGCTTCCCAGGGTTCGTAGAAGATTTCTTAGAGGACGGATTAACAAAACCAATGACGCTGTCAACAGATGGTGTTAGGGGGGCTTTGGAAGTTCCGGGCCTCGGAGCATCAGGAAAATAATCATATAGTGTAACGGACAGGGAGTAAACCAAGTCCAGGTACTAAGCACACACAATAGCCTTCTCTTCAGTTACACATGCCCCCATAGCAATGTCCCACGCTATCGGACCGACAAATGAGGTGGTGAACTAGCCGATCAGAAGCTGATCGGGAATCCAAAACTTAATCAAACGGTGACACCATCTCCATTCATGGATATGATTAGAGATATGCATAGTTGTTGTTTGTTTTAATGATGTCAGGAGATGTGTGTCCGTCTCATATCGAATCGGCAACTGAAAATGAGTTAAAAATGCCATAGCCAATGAGTTAAAGTCCTCAAAAGATCTGCGAGTTAACTCAATATACCATTTAGCAACAGTGCCAGTGAGGGTCCGTTGAAAAAGGCTGAGCCAGATTGAATCATCAAGCCACGAATTTGACGAACACCATAGATGATAAGTCATGATGTGGGCTTGGGGATCTTCTCCTGCTTTACCGTCAAACTTGGGACAATCACTGGGAAGATTAGTTGGAACTAGTGGCCAATATGGATTATGAAGAATAGGATCATTTGTTAGTTTGGAGACATTCGATAATTCCAACATTGCTAAAAAGGGTAATTGAGGGTTAAAGGAAATTTGAGGCCGTGGGTAGGAGGTAGCACCAGAGTTCCAGCTAGCTGCTTGTTGCCCCCACTGATTTTTCCCAGACGGATTTGGCCCAGAAGGGTTCTGTCCATAGGGATTTTGTCCATAGGGGTTATAGCTGTAACTGGACAGCTGGCCCTGGATCTGTCCCCCGACATTCCATTGATTACCAACTTGGCCCGCAGGAGCAACATATGGTTGCTGGTAATTCTAATAAGGACTCACCTGCAGTTGTTGATAATTTTGGTATGGGGCAGATTGGGTTTGCCCTTAGGATTGATGGAAACCATAAGGTGGCTGGGCTCCAAACTAATCATGTGGGCCAGGCTGCATCTGATAAGTAGGTTGAGATTGGGATCCAACCTGTATTTGAGGACCGGATTGGGTCTGGAGCCTAGACTGGGGCTGAAAACCAGGTGGAGCTTGAGAAGCAACAATCATTTGAGTGCCCAGTTCAGCAGGCCCAAACGGACGTCCTTGAGAGAACTGAGGCTGAGCCATCTGGCCAGAAGGTTGACCTAGTTGAGATTGAGGTTGACCCATTTGCCCAGAAGGTTGCGTTTGCTGGGTATTGGGTTGTACTTGCACAACTAAGGGCTATCCTGATTGACTAGATGGCTGAGTATACTGGACAGTTGGTTGGCCTAGTTGGATTTGAGGTTGACCAATTTGTCCAGACAGTTGACTAGACTGGATAGTGGGTTGGCCTTGCTGAACGTAAGGCTGACTGACTTGCCTAGAAGGGTAGCCTTACTAGACACCAGGTTGGCCTTGTTGTATGTAAGGTTGTCCCAGATTACTAGAAGGTTGCCCGAAATAGGTAAAAGATGAACCACCAGAGGCTGAAGGTTGTCCCTGGAAGGGTTGTCCTTGTGGGCCTCCAGGTTGCCCTACATAAGGTTGTTCGTAATACTATTGTCCATTAGAGGGCTGCGCGTAA
Organism: Pinus tabuliformis; assembly: GCA_031772625.1. Taxonomy (NCBI): domain Eukaryota; kingdom Viridiplantae; phylum Streptophyta; class Pinopsida; order Pinales; family Pinaceae; genus Pinus; species Pinus tabuliformis. The sequence goes on along the minus strand of CM062810.1, from coordinate 159,134,629 downwards.
GACGACTGACCTTGATAGGGTGGTCCTTGAAAATTGGCAGGGGGTACTTGGCCACCATGATAAGTGGTGGTACCCCAAGCAAAGAATAATGGAACCGAGACCTCAATTGCAGGTTGAGATGGCAAAGGTCCGGGGAAATAAATATGATCTCCTTGAGAATTGTAATAATGAAATGGATCTTGGGGATCCAGATTCTGAAGAGCTTGTAAATATTGATCGTATGCCCCCCCTGCTGGAATGGAACCAAAAGAAGTTGGGGCATTTAGTGTAGGATCAACAACTCCGGATGTAGATGCCGATGGGCCACTATTCACGGATTTGGACGAAGGTCCAGCAACAGTGGTCACAACTGAGGATGCAGTGATGGTGCTAACAATAGGGGCTGAAGAAGCCACACAAACAGTTGGAAAAGTCAGGACTGAGGTGACATCCACATTGTGAATTTGAGGGGTAAAAGGCTCCAAAGTCGGAGTGACAGTACGAGACCACATGGAACTCGTAAGGAGAGTTCTAGAACCCATAATATCCTTTAAAGCCTTATAGCGTAAAGGTAGCATGACACCGAGAGGGGTGACATGGAAGGGTGAAGTTCTCGTTGGTATAGGAATTTCATTGCTCGTCACAAAGGATTCTTCACGTGTGATGGGGGATGTGTCATCCATGTCAGAAGAAGACATTGGGGCTGAGACACTGGGAGAAGTAACGGGAATATCTTCTTCAGAAGGCTCCCAAATGGGGTTCCAATGAATATCGTAAGACTCATCTTCTGGGGCACAAGAGTTAAGCGGTTGGATACTCGAAATAATAGAGAGAGTATCACTAACAACCGGTGCCTTAGGAGCAACAGAATATGGAGACCCTTGGTCACTTGGAACGGGAGACGGGATCGGTGATTCTGCCAGGATGATTCAATTCAAAAATCCTAGGAAAACTTAACTACAAAGAACCCTACACAAGCTAAAATGCAAACAAGATCTAACAGGGTAAATGTGAATGTGGCCGAATAAATTTTAAGACACAGGAACAGAACTTGACCTTTTCATCTTTAAAGAGTCGAGAAAAGGATGAAAAGATGACTCTAGTCACATTCGAATATTTAATGAGCCTGAAGTGACAAGTGCTCAGATGGACCTTTTCTTTTAGGGAGTCTGAAAGGGCACGAAAGTGACTACTCTAGAGAACTAGGCAAAAGGTTTACCAAACAACCCGTAAAACTGCATATACACCTTGGCGGTCATATGAAAACTAAGGACTTTCCGTACAGCAGTCAATCTTCCCGAATGTTGTGTTCGGTGCATTACGGTTTGCAAAGTGGCAGATGCAGCTTCCTAGGGATAAAGTATGATAACCTGGTGGGGTCTCCCAACATATACTCAACGATACATGGGAGCACAATTCCGTACTAGACCGCTATTGAGTCACAGAAGGAGGAATCACCCAACCTTGAGTGCAAACAATAGTGACTAGGTTTAACGATGCCGAAGCACGTCTCTAGCCTAAACCTCTAAATAGTGTGCATTATGTTCCAATGTGTTGTTAGGTTTATTTAGTTCATTTTAGAGTTTATCTTGAATTATGTTTCAGTTTTCAGGCCTTACCGTATGTATACAAAAAATCCTAGGATGCAACTAAAATGAGCAAAATATCCTTTTACTTCAATGAACACCTACCTATGAGAGGGTAGAGAGATCATTCCCAAACCAAAAAAACCATGTTAAACAAAGGCAGTCAGTCAATGCATACGTACATCAATTCCTAAAGTGCATGGGTACTACTAATGAGAGATTTTATCATTCGCTTCCCAATATGCAAACTTGAAATGAAAATTCACTTTCACTTTCGTACACTAAATAAATGCAATCCTTTTGATTTTGATGTCTTTAAATCTAGAAGAAACAAATAAGCAAGCAAGCAAGTGTGGAAAAAATGGTTGATCCAAAAAATTGTGATCTATGTTCGGTAGTGAAAAGAAATCAAATCAATACCAAAGATTGGTTCAATAACAATCACTAAACAATCAACTAGGAATGAGCAATGGGGAAAGCTCAATCAAACCAACAAGAAAGTCGCAAATGAATCTTGGGCAAACCAGCAACCAAGCCAATTGATTCAAGAACTTGAAAGAACAAACTAGGTCACACAGGCAAAAAGCAAGATTCATTCAACGAAGCGAACGGAAGAGTGCCTTAACCATAAACAGTAAAAAACAAGCTATTGAGCAAGAGGAAAAAGCCAGGGATCAACAGGATGGGTGAATTCAGGAGGCAGAATTGAAAAAATCAATTCTATAGGAATTGTCGCGAGTACAACACAGGCAACTAGCACTGACAGCAACTAACTGCAGCAACAGAGCGATGTCGTCGTGGAAGTACACAACTTTAATGCGACGTACCAATTTTCACAGTCGTCGTGACTGTGTGACATTTTTCAGTGACGCACAGGATTTTACAAAATAGTGAGCGCGACGTCAGCACAACTGTTAAACTATTATCCATGATAATTTTCAAAACAATGAAAGGTGAATAAAAAATCCCAAACCAAAACGAGTCAATTCTTCAATCAAATAGATGTATTTCCCAGATCAACCCAGGAAACTTAAAAGACTAATAGTTAATCCCCAAACTTCAAGAGAGACCAAATCAAAATCAAAACAAGAGCAAATAAGAGAAAAACATAGGCCAAACTCCCCAGTGGATTCGCCAACTTGTGATGCAGGAAAGTGTTCCCTCTGTGGACAAAGGCAACCCCTCTAGCCCTAGAGTGGGTCTAGTCACAGCAAGGATAGATCAACAATAGATTTCCTTAAACAGTCATAGTTGGAGGCCTACCTCAACCGGTGGTCAATGGAGTTCTGTTGCACTACTCCAACTTTCGCTTCCTTCTCCTCAATGAGTGATCAACCTGAAACAATGCAAAGGAAATATAACAAAGAACGTAACCGGAAAATAACAATGATATATTTACTCACAAAGGAAAGAATTCATGAGCTATCAAGTAAATTACATACAAGACATAGGAAAACATCATTGATTGTATTAATAATGAAATAATAGCAAGCTTACAACCAAAGTCTTAACATCGCAAGACTTCTCAGAGGGTCCAACCAATGTATTTCTCAAGCATTCACTCTTTGAAGATGGATCTCCCAACATACAAAGTTCTCTCTCACTCATAAGTTTTACACAAAGTTAAGAGCACTTCACAACCTCCCACAAGCTATCAACAATCCCACACTTGTCACACCCACACTAGCTATCTAGCAAACTCAAAAACACTAACACTACTCAATCCAAGAATTTACCAACTAGCTGATCATAGCAATGGTGAGTGTTTAAATAGGAGTCTCCATGAAAGGTGGAAGAGTGTGCTTATCCCCAAGGACGGTAGCACAAATGATGGAATTTCCATACCAGAGGAGGAAGGGTGACACAAACTATGCCAACAACCAGGTCTGGAGACATCTAGAAGGCCGACTGTTGGAACGAATTCGCCCAATCTGGATCATCGTGAGCTTATAACTAATCTTTAGTGCTGACATCACTACCAGGCAACATAACTAGTCAGACCATCAATAAAGATAGCAAGTAGCCTCGTGTCGGAGCATGGAATCGGCCCATCGCGGGAAACAGATGTACTTCGATGCTGGAAGTGCGGCCGGACTATTTACAACCATTGTTCATTGCATATATTAAGCCCATAGTCGCGATGAGGCAGAAAACTTAGGAAAAGTGGGTCACTTGGAAACATGAGAGAGCATTTGTTTAGTATGAGCATGTTTCATTGGGACACACAACATAGCAGAAAGACTGGGGTGAAAACAGTGACAAATTACTGTGTAACATCCACGTAGTTAAACAGGGAACATAATTTATATTTCACAATTGAACCCCCACTTAATCATTTTGTGAGGGTTACATTGCAGTGGTGCCATGACAGCCTGATCTTGATTCAAATGGCAGCCCCTTTACAAATACATGGTTACAATTTATAAGAAATAACTACAGAATCATGGTTCGTTTCAGATCCACAATTCTCTCAACTTACACCCTCTAAATAACATTTAGATCCAACAAACTAACAAATCGCCTCATCTTTTGACAACTGTGCCTTCCATAAACTCGTTTTGTCTTCTAGAAGTAGTCAAAATTCCATTTTGACTGAGGAATCATCATGCTCCTGCATCAGACTCCCGAGGTAAAAGAAAGATTATGACCTCCTGGTCATATGCTTCTGGCCTTCGTAACAGCTTAACTTGTGAGTTGCAATCAGCCTCTGCAACAGAAAGTCTTCCCTGCTGCCTGATACCTCACCAAGCTTCTCTCCTTTAAGCTCAGTCTTTCGGCATCTCTATGGTTCTCTCTTCTTTGGAACCATTTGAGCACTCCTAACTCTAGGCTGCTGCAATCTTCTCAACTTCTTCTACTGCTACTTGCACAAAAATATAAAGACCATACCTCTTTAAATTTTCACCTCCTTCTACAGAATCTTCTTTTGCTCTGATACCACTTTGATGCAGCAAATCTGCACCCTAAAATCAATACGCATTTTGGTCATCGTTGATCCATCTTGTGATCAACAATGGATCATTTTATTGAGGCTTCATGCTCGCTATTCTAATCATCCCCAAAGAACACGGAAATTAATTCAATCACCAATTACATACAAAACAAATGTGTATTAACTCCATGTAGTTACATAGGAAACATAATTTATATTTCACAATCGAACCCCCACTTAATCATTTCATGAGGCTTACATTGCAGTGGCATCATGACGGCCTAATCTCCATTCAAATGGCCACCCCTTTACAAACACACGGTTACAATTTATAAGAAATAACTATAGAATCATGGTTCGTTTCAAATCCATGATTCTCTCAACTTACACCCTCTAAATAACATTTAGAGCCAACAAACTAACAAATCGCCTCATGTTTTGACAGTTGTACCTTCCAGAAACTCGTTTTGTCTTCTAGAAGTAGTCAAAATGGAATTTTGACTAAGGAATCGTCGTGCTCCTGCATCACCAATTACAAAAAAACTTTGATGAGATGAAGCTTTAGCATGAAGCTGACATCAAAAGGAAAGATGATCAGTTACATCAACTCCAACTCAAAATTGATCAATTCAAGGATAATCCTAAGATTGAGGATTTCAAGAACGAGGAAGGAGAACTTAATGCTCTTCTTTCCCAGTATTAGGTGGTATTTTTCGAGAAATTAACAACAATCAATGATCTATTTCAAACAAGTGATTCACTGATGAATCAATTGTCTGATCTGAGGATATACTTTGAAGACATGGAGGGGAAAATCTATGATTATATTACATGGTAGGACAGTGCAGACTGAAGAGCAACGAATCCTCCAAAGATAGAGGATTCACATAAAGAAATCTTCTCTAGGGATTGGGATATAAAACTAAAGCAATATGAAAGAGCCATTTTCAGTGCGAGGGACATCGCGAGCAATCTTACTGAAACCGTCCACGAGAATTTTTTTATGCTAATCTAATTCAAGAGTTCCAAATTGATGCTTTGCCCGATGTTAAAAAAATGATGAAATATTGGCTTTATTGGTCCAAGACATAGGAATATAACATTAAAAAGTTATCAAAATTAAATCTTGAACATTATTGGTAGTACTTAGTCAAACTACATATCCAATGGTTACTGTTATGGTGCCTGGCCAATACCACTTTGCACATGCTTCCATCTCTCCCTGATGTTGTGTATATGGGAAATATATGTATAAGGCCAATTCATCCTCCTAAATTGAAGCCCATGGTGGATATCTATGAATTAAGGCAGCAAATGGGAGGGTAGCCAACCTCTCATTCTTGATGTATTATTGAAACAGACTTTATTTTTTTCCTTTTGATTTTATTTTAAGGATGGTTTGTTTAAACCTCCTCAACATTTCACGTATATGTTATTTTATAGTTCGATTTCTAAGTTATAAATACCATTTCATGTCTTTTAGAAAAGGGTTCTGAATTTTTGTAAAGAGGGTTTTAGAAAGTTGCACTAATGTACTTTTTAATCATCTTAATAGAAAAGTTGAACCAAGACTATTTTCTCATGAGCACTGAACTCATATATTGGGTACTTCTATCTTTATGTTATTTTTGTGTCTATGTTTGATCAATATTCATTTTATAACTGTTTTGCTATATGTGATTTTTAAATGCAGTTAAACACTTATTCACTATTGAAAGTGTGAAATTGTCATATTTAAATGTATGTGTTTAACAACGAGACCTTTCATGTGATATGTGTTAGCGACTAATTTGATTAACTATTTAATCAAATTATTAATATTACTTGTATTTACTTCTTGAAGTTCTAGATTATCTATATTATCTTGCATATAAGGAAATCTTTAAATCACATATATAAAGACAAGTCAAGTCTTGGGATATAGATAGATACACACACACACATATTTCTTTCATTTCTATTCATCACATCCATTTCATTGTCTCTATACTTCACATTTAACTATATACTTTTAAAGGGAAACTGGTCCCATTATCCTCAATCAGAGCCACTATTCCAAATGGAAAAGGAATGGTTTTCAAGTTCTCGATTGGGTGGTTATCCCCAATGTCGAGGTAGCGACATTTCGAGCCTTCAATGGGATGCTAGGAGATCGACATCAAACATAGGACCTCTGGGTACTCTTCACAAACCCAACTTTAGTAGTTTTCATAGTTTTCTTGCTTGAATGTATGTTTCTTGTTGATTTTCTACCTTCGATCTATTGAGGTTGTCAACCCTTACCTTAGGGAAGTTTCCCCTGCAAACAATTATCACTGAATTTGAAAATAACAATTAATTTCAATGCATCACATTTATATGTATTTCTATAAATTGGCATACATATCTCATCTTTCACATAGTCAAAGCTCCACATAAATAATAATAATAATCATAATATATATAAAAGAAATCTTATATTGCTAATTATTAGACTTAACAATTTAATATCAGTGTGATAACGATAAATATTGGTTTTGTGGTTAAGTTAAACTTATTTGTAGGTTTGGCCAATATGGAGTGAGTTATGTAGCACCTGAAGAATTCGCCATCACATAGAGGCATAAATTAATGGAACATTATTAATTAGTGGTAATTTTAGGTTCGAAAAAAGAAGATTTTTGAGTTATGTGCAAGTTTATATTAAAAATAGTGTACGGAAGTTCTTTTTACTAAGGTTCTCGTGAAAAACTTCCCCCATACAATGAACTTCTACACAACATCATTCCACACTAAGAAAACATCAATCTTGAGTGGACCAACATTCTCTCCCTTCTCACCTCAAGCCAAAAGTTAATAAAGCTGAAGTCACTTCTAATATAAAAAATACGTAGTAATTTACATAATTGTTAGTTTTTTTTCCTCTCAATAATAAATAAAGTTAGTTTAGAATAGCTTCTACAACCTGTTAGCACTCAGAATGAACCTCAAGGCTGAGAAGAGGCAATTCCGAGGTAACCACAGACCAAGCTTTCGATCTGGCATGTAGCCCTGCGAGACCAGAGAGGGATCTCTCTTTGCCCACAAAATGTGGCTGTGATAACTGAATATTAGGCTAACTATGGAGTGCGGAGATTTGTTTGAAAGGTTTTTGGGTCAAAAACAGCAAAAGAAAGGACCATTGGGCTATGGAGTTGATGCCAGTTTCTGCCAGAAAATTTGGGGCAAAGTAAGTGCAATGTTCAGCCAAATAAAATATTGCAAATGTGAGAAGAATAGGGGAGAAAGCCCATTGCCCTGCAAGCATCAAATAGGGGATGGATCTACAGTAGCAGCGTTAGACGAAAGAGAAACACAGGGTTGCTCAATAGAGCATCTAACATAGGATGGATTCTACAAAGACAACCACTACATTTAACAACAAAATCATCATGAAAGGAGCATCGTGTGTAGATGAATTCCTAACACATCTCTTAGATAATGTTGTAACAAGGTAGAAAAAACAAAATATGTAAGTGAATTACAGGAAAAACATACTAGACATTAAACACCTTGATGGATCCCAAGTCTAAAGGGAAAAAACTGCTTTATTAAAATAATATTCAAGAAAAACTTTACATAGTACAAAGCAGCCTCTTTCTACTGCAAAAATCAAACCCTTACATCTCAAAAATTATCTTATATATACCCTATTACATATTAATTATGATTTCCTAAACATAGGAATCAAAATAATTAAAATTAAAAAGAAAACCAAATATGTGCTACGGTCAAATTACATGAATTAAATTATAACTAAATAATCTAATTAAATCTCATAAAAAATAACAATAGATTTGTTGCCACAAGTCGAAATGCCTGCCAAAGTTTGTTTGGAACCATCACTGGAAATCTGGAATGTTTTAACAACTGTTGATTTCAAGCCTACAAACTCTGCCATCAGTTCCTAGAAAGACTCGAATAATGCCACATCCCTTTTGAAAATTCGATTGACTGCAAGAGGTCCTTTAATTTCCCATGAAATATCCTTATTATCGCCTTAAATATCTGCACAAGAAACATATCCTCTTCCTTAATATCACCCCTCAAGATTTCCTTCGCTAGTTCATTTTCTACATGCTGCTAAATCACTTTTACTGACCTTGCAGCATAATTTGTGTTATAGCTCCAAATCTCACTCTTGATGTTTGTGATGCTACACTCATGGCCTAGGGAAACCTCTCCTTCCAGACCTAGTCCAAATACTTAAAAAACAGTGTTTTATTCCCTATACGTGACATTTCCCTGAGCTAAACGCGTGTGTACGTGGGTCTGTGTATACCCAACCCGCATATATGTCTTAAAACACTTTAAAAATTTAAATCTCCTTAATTTCTGGTGGAGATCACAGGTTTTACCTATTGATTACTTGTTAGTGCCCATGGCCAAACTGTTCCCAATGAATTCCCAACTAAAAACCTACTTTGGGAGAAGTATAAAAGGGCTTCAATTGGAAGGCCTAAAGGAGGAGAGAATAGAGAGAAAAATCACTCTACTGAGATTATCCCTGACCAAGTCTGAAGATCCTTGTGCTTGCAGCACTTCCCCCCATTATAGGAAACTCTTGTTTCCTTGAGCTTGGATGTTATTGCACTAGTTGAGATACCTTGATATGAGTCATGGAAGGAGTTTGTTGAAGGCTTGAGATTGGATGGACCCGGAGGACGGTTCTGCTTGGAGCTAGCGAGAGGAAGGCTCAGGTGAAATCATTCCTTACTATATTTTAGTTATCCGCAATAAAGAAACGCTTGTCCTGTTCCTGAAATTAATATTCTGCATGCTTATGATGTTCATGTTATGATTTACATATGAATAGTTGTTTCAATTGTATAACTAACTACCTTTCAATATGCTATGAAGTTGATTTCTTTATGATGCTTGGTCCATATACTGCTATGCTTATTTGAATTGGTTGTTTTACAGGTTAATGGATCGAAAGGAACTCCACGAGGGTTTGGACCCTGGCCGAATCTACCCAAACGAAGGACCCCCAGGTGCACCTCTCTTGACATAGTTTTCTTATATTAGTATCATGACTGTGTGGATCGTTTGTTTTTCATTGTAGATAACCCCTGCTCTACTAGGGTATTGACCCAAGGCCCTAGGGGACTTTGTCCCTCAACAGAATTGGTGACTCCACTAGGGACAACACTATCGTTGTTCCTAGTTTGGGTTAATTTAAGCTAATCAGGGCTTAGCCTTTGATTTTCTTACTGTGACTGAGTTTTCTGTTCCTATAAAAACTCAGAATTTAAGTTTAAACATTTTATTCAGACCCCCTTTTTGATTTTTTCTTGTGAACTGTTATATACGCATCTTTTCCAGGTTACAAAAGCGTATGTCCGCAAGTTTCCCCATATGAACCCACGTATACAAAGGTTTCTTTGGGCTTAATCGCGTATACACACAGTTGTGCATTGACATAGTTGTGTATACCCTAATTTCCAAGATTTTTGCAAATCTTTCTTGTTCAGTAAATTTGTTTGCTGGTCTGAGTGTTTTCTGAGCAGTCAAGTTTGGTTGTCAGTCTCTATTTTTACACCAAGTTTCTGATTTCAAATTCTCTCTGTTTGTGGAAATTTTTGGTCTTGTTTTGCTTTGTTGCAAGTGTCATCATTTGTTTTCAAGCACACGAGGTTTCTCTTTGAGAATCTTGGCTGTTCTGGTCTTCCAGAGAAAAAAGATTGGTTTCAATATTTGTGGTGAACTTTATCTTTGTGACCTTCTTGCTTCATGTCAAAATTGCATCTTGTGACCATTTTCTTTTCTTGCTTTTTGAAAGTTGTTGAGTGACAATTTTGAGAGTTGTCTTTCTTGATCTTTTGATCATTGTCACCAAGCTCTTTTTGCTGCTTTTTGGTTGTTGAGAGCATCTTGAAACACCTATTTTGTTGATTTTTCGCCCATTTTGAGTAGATAAATTGCAAAGTGTTTTGGTTGCTTATTCTCTGGTCTCAAAGTTTTCAATAGTATTTGGAGCACTTTTGAAAAGTCATTTTAGTTTTTTCTTTTGAAGAAAACTTCTTGAAAACTTGGTTTTTGCTTTCTTTGGCCTTTTTTTTATTTAGTTTCTTTTTTGCGAGTGAAAGTGCATTTTTGTTTGTCTTGTGATTTTCTTTTAGTGTTTGGATGAAAATGAGCATTAGCAACTTATATTCTATCTAAACATCTTAAGTGGCTAATTAGAATTGATAAGCAAGTTACTTTCATTCTTTGATTTAGAGTAGTCTTAAGTTTTGCACCAGCATATACTTATTGCATTAGGATAAACTTGTGCATCTTTTAGGGCATCCATAGTTTTGTTAATTTTTGTGAATGTGAAGCTTGAGTAAAAGAAAAGAAAAGAAAAATTTATTGCTTTCTTAGAAGTTCCTTAGAACCTAGTAGAAATTTCTTTCATTGAAGAGTGAAACAAGTGCATTGCATATAGTTTGGTTTTTATTAATTTCTTTTGCGTCGTAAAACACCACAAGTTTCATTTCTGCTTATCCCTTAACTTAAGGACAGCCCATTTAAAAACAAGCGTTAATTAAAATATACTAGAACGTTTTTTTATATATTGTCAATTTAGACACACCAACAAGTTTTAGGATATTTTAGGGCCTTGGATTAAGTGTGTGGAGAGAAAACTCTCCAAGGCCATTTTAAACTATCAAACATAGAAGTCTGAATAGCGAGTGCAAATCCAATAGTGTTAGGGAGACCAGGAAAGCTCTGGATCTGGGAGTTAAGCACGAGGGTTTTTGAAGATAAGGAAGAGAGATACCCCCTATCCTACTTGTTGGATCCTACCTCAAGACTGTTCTGCCTGGCTTCTAATACGAGTTGGTAACCTTAGTTTCTTCTCCTAGGGATCTACATAGATGGCTTCGAAGGGGAATCCCATGGCACCTGAGGTCGATGTTGTATCACTCTCAACGGTACTTCTAGAGGGCACCCTTGCGAAGCTTGGGGGCTTGCACCAGCACAGGCTATTGTTAGGAGGTCAGTGTAACTTCCTCTATTACCTTCGCTGGTAAGACTGGCCCGCCATTATCCTAGACTATCTTTAGAAGGCCCCTTACTCCACTTTCTTGTATTTTGGTGTCTGGTACTCATCACTCAGAGCGGAAATACTTGAAAGTTGTTTGACTGGCTGACATCTTTTAGGGACATTTTAGTGTGTGCTCTGTGCTCTTAGTTGGCCTAGCTTTCATTTTTTCTTGAGTCTTTAATTAGATCTTAATAAAAAATTCAAAGTGGCTAACCGATCGCCTAGATAGTCTTGAAGACTTCGTGGTCTTTCACCACCAAGTTTAGAGCCTTCTCCTAGAAGGCACAGAGGTAATATTGCCAGTGGGTTTCATCCCGTGGAAACTGACGCATCGGGGATTGATCCTCCGTCTGGAGGCATTAGTGTTCAAGATAGCCCTAGTACTTCCACAGAACTAGAAAGGAACACCCCAATTCTTTCTCGAGTTCTCTTTCAATCGGAAGATAACATTGAGGTAGAAGAACCCCTAGAGTTGTTAGTGGCTCCGAATTCTCCTCTACCTTCTAGTCATCTAAACGCGTTATGATACTTTGAGACTTCGATGCATAGACCATCAAGTCCAGGTCATATTACGCGCTTACCTTCGATGACCATCACTAGAAGCATGGCTTTTACCACAAGTGCTACAACCACGCAGACACCAACATCAGTACAAGGGGGAGGAAATATTTCCATCCCCTCTGCATCTCTATTTGGGTCTTTTGCTAGCACATCCTTATTTGGGTCTACCTCCATTCCTTCTACGAGTGGAAATTCCCAAGCCAATGCATCTGACTCTAGATTTTTCCCGTTTTTCACCCATTCACAGGGTATTCCATCAGTTCCATTTAGTGCATCCACATCCATGATGGGTGGGTCGACTTCATTTCAGGGTTTTCCTTTTGGAATTGGTCATATACCACATTCCAACCTGACGATAGGATTTATGCCTTTTTCTTCTACAGGACAGGGCAGCAATCCCTTTCATGGTTGGACTAACCCTGCGGCTAGTGGCATAGGAACTAGGAATCCATTTTTCGACCAACATGGGAATAGGCCGTACTCCACAGTTAGTTCGTTTCGAAGTATTCCTCCCTTAGCTTCTGCTTGGAATCCTTATCAGGGGTTATTAACTCCTTATAATCCTTTGGGAGGGAGCTTCGCTGGTTATGGAGGTTTTTCATCCAGTGTTGGTCAAACTTCGAGTTTTGCTGGATCACAAGGTTCGCCTTTTGGTTCAGCTAGTTCTGCTAGTTACTTCGGGTAGCCTGGTGCCTTCCAAAATCCAGGCCAATCTTTTTAGAACTTTGTGAACCCTGCCCAGTCTGGGTGGAATCCCTAAGGTCCTCCTAGGCTTCCTTTTCTGGCAATGTTGAATTTGCCAGATCTCACAAAATTGACAAATGATCCAATCAAATACAATCTGGCCTGGCCTCCGGTCACAACCAAACTCCCTTTGTACATTCCAAAGTTCAAGGGGAGGGGTGGTGAAGACCCGGGTGACCATGTAACCACATTCCATTTGTGGTGCTCAACAAAATCCCTCATCGATGACTCAGTTAGATTGAGACTTTTTCAACACACCTTAACTGGCAATGCGGCCAAGTGGTATATAGAGTTGCCAGGGGGAAGCTTTACATCTTTTGGCGATTTGGATAACATTTTGCTAAATCATTTCCAGTTGCCCGTCCGTTATGATGCCGAAACTAAACTTCTGGCCAATTTTCGTCAGGACACGACAACTCACATTTTTTATCATATTTAGGAATGGAGATGGAGAAATAGGCTCATTGAAGTCGAAATTCCTCCTAAATACCATCTTGAATGGTTTTTGAAATCTTTACAACCAGAGATCTCTAAGGATGTCTCTCTCTTTGAAGTCTATTCTGAAGAGAAAGTTATTTTTAGGGCCCAGCAGTTAGAATTGATTTACTCTCAGTCTGGGATTCTACAAAAAATCTTACCTGATGCTCCAGGGACTAAGGTTGATATAGCCAAGTCGAAGCCAGGTCCCCATGTGGATGGTATCATTGGATCCATAGACACAAATGTGGTGAACCTATTGAGCCATTTGCAGCAGCTGTCTTTACAAACTGCTCCTACTAACCAGGTCACATCGTCTAACCCTTCGTCTTCTCAACACTCTTCTGTTAATGCCATCCAATATTACAACCCCAAATGAAATAAAAATTCCAATGGGAAAAAGAAAGGATGAAGTAAGAAAAAGAGTCAAGATGGAAAGACTGACACAAATAAACCTAGCGATAACGCTGGTGGTGGTGGAAATGAGTCTAGAAAAAAAGTCAAGTTTCCATGCAAGCTATGCAGTGGAGACCTTTTAACTCATCTCTACCAAAAAATTCAAGATGCTTAGTGCTTGTTAGGGTAGCAAGGGACTTCTAGTTCTCAAATTGTGTTAACCAACCTTATTCCCCAAGGGCAGCAGATGCTTGCTGGTGTAAGTTAAAATCCTAGTACCTCTACTGGGGGCAACCAGGAAGGGGAGAAGTCATCAAATGTTTTTATGATGGGTTCTAATGTCCATATGGACACTTGGTCATGTGATTATGGTGAAATTGAAACATCCAAGGACAAAACTGCTCCTGGAACTATCGACCTTCATATTGAGCAACCCTCTATCGAGAATATACCACGAATACCGAAAGGTTCTGCTAAACACACGACTATCAATCCTAATGCTAGGGCCGCCCATAATTACTCCATTGTTGAGGATCTGGCTCAGAGTCCATGTGTTATGTCCACTTTAGAGGTTCTCCTGTCGTGTCCAGCTCAACGAAGTTCTTTGCTTTCAGCGATAGGGGCAGTTGATCCAAATAACTCTTTAGTGCTCACTTTCGACATGCTTAATGTCAAAAAGCGACTCCCTCATCACATGGATTTTCAAATAAAGTCTACATACTAGAAAATTAACATTTTTCAAACCATTATTGATGAAGGAGCTTCCACGTGTGTCATGTTGATGTCATGCTGGGAAGCCATTGGATCGCCTTCGGTTGTTCCTTCACCTCCCCTCCTAACAGCATTTGACGGGCATCCTCATAAGCCGCATGGGATTATCCCGGCCTTTCCCATATGTGTTGGGGGAAAGGTCGTTAATATTGAAGTAGAAGTCATTTATGCTAACGTAGATTACAATCTCCTCTTAGGAAGGAACTGGGTATATGAAATGGATGCCATTGTTTCAACTCTGTTTCATGTCATTTGCTTTCCTCATGAGGGGAAAATTGTTAAGGTTGATCAATTGGATTATTCTCTAGTTGATCCTCGAGCAACTTCAGACTATATTTTTCCCTTAGTGGATAAACCTCGTCCACCTACTGAGAATCTGGGAGTTGGGATGTATTCTTCATTGATGGGTACATTTGATTTTTCCTCTCCTATTGCTAGAATCAATGTCGTTTCATCATCCAAGGAGTCTTCATGGGAAAAGTCCTTCCGAACTCATTATTTTCAGACCCTTGGACCTTGCCTTCACCTACGACCACATTAGATCAAGGAAAATTTGGTGGAATGGATTTTCCTATGTCTGCAACAGAGCTCAGATATCAGTCTATCATCAACTCTGCAGACAACCATTCTATTCCTTTCTCTGAGGAGGAGTTAGATAGTGATGTGACCCTAGCTTGGACCCTTGATTCTACCTCCACTATGGACTTCTTAGATACGATTTTACCATCTAAGGAAGCAATCATAGAAGTAATGATGGGTATAGATCAACCTTGGTAAGACTTACACCATCGTTCATATTTTCTTCCTCCGTTGCAGGAAGTAGAATCTAGGTTCTCCGAGCTGTTTACTAGTGATGTTTGTACGGTATCAAATCCTTTGGCTCCAGCACACTTTCATGCCAAAGGTAATGTGTCAGTGATTTCAAAAACGATATCTATAAACATCTCTAGGAACCCTAACGTGATCGAGAATTTCTTCATCGGAGCTGAATGTTCCCCTAAAGAAATTCAAATTTACACCGATCTTTTTAAGGAGTTTCGAGATGTATTCGCTTGGTCTTATGAAGAAATGCCTGGCATCGATCCATGCATAGTTCAACATGAGATCAAGACATATGAAAACGCTAAACTGATTCTTCAGAAGCTTCGACCGGTTAATCCTAGGAAAGAAGCAGCTATTAAAGCTAAAGTTGAAAAGCTGCTCAAGGTGGGTTTTATATACCCTGTTCCTCTTACGGATTGGGTTTCTAATCCAGTCCTAGTAGATCAAAAGCAAGGAGCAATCTGAGTATGCATTGACTTTAGAGACCCTGACAAAGCTTGTCCTAAAGATAATTACCCCACGCCATTTATTGATCAGATTATTGATGAGTGTGAGGGTAATGAGATTTTCTCCTTCATGGATGGTTTTTCCGGTTATAATCAGATCTCTATCCATCCTGAAGATCAGCATAAAACAACTTTTATATGTCCCTAAGGTACCTTTGCATATAGAAAGATGCCTTTTGGTCTTAAAAATGTTGGAGCTACCTTCCAGCGAGCCATGTCATACGCTTTCCATGACATTAAACATATCATCAAAGCATACTTGGATGATTTAGCTGCTCGTTCTTGAAAGAGAATTGATCATCCTAGTCACCTTCAATTGGTTTTTTAGCGATGTCGATTTTACAAGATCCAGTTGAATCCCAATAAGTGCATTTTCACGGTTACATCTGGTTGGTTATTAGGGTTCATAGTTTCAACTAAAGGGATTCGAGTTGATCCCGTCAAGGTAGAGGCAATAATTCAGTTGCCTCCCCTGTCCTCAATTCCACAACTTCAAAGTCTTCAAGGGAAGGCTAATTTCTTAAGAAGGTTTATAGCAAATTATGTTGAGATCACTAAAGGGTTTATGAGTTTGCTACAGAAAGGAGCTCCATTCGTATGGGATGACTTTGCACAACAGTAATTTGATGCCTTGAAAAAAGCATTAGTCTCTGCCCTGCTTTTGAGTCCACCGGATTATGGTAGGGATTTCCTTTTATATCTCGCTACTGCAGAATCAACCATTGGTATGGTTCTTGTTCAGGAAGATGATGCTCTCATGGAGCATGTGATTTATTACTTGAGCCGATGCTTGGTAGGTCCTAAACTTCGCTATTCTCCTGTTGAGAAGTTTTCTTTGGCAGTTGTCCATGCTATCCAACGGCTCCGCCATTATATCTTGCTACGCAAAACTTTTGTCTTAGCGGCGGTCAATCCATTCCAATTTGTCCTCAGTACGGGAATGATTTGGGGCAAATATAATTGATGCATAGTCATTTTACAAGAATTCAATCTCGATTTCTTATCCGCCAAGTCTAAGAAATATATGGTTTTTGCGGAGCTAATTTCTGAGCTACCTTGTGGAGAGGATACTATTTATGAGGAAATTTTTCCCAACGAACATCTATTCCTCATCTCTTCACTCGACCCTTGGCATGGAGATATCATTGTCTATCTCTAGAGATAAGGATGAACGCCGAAAATTACGTCACTTGGCTAAGAACTATGTCATCATTGGTGATACATTATATCGTCGAGGGGTTGATTCAATCCTTCGATGTTGTTTAACCTTAGAGGAAGCAGAGTGAGTGCTTAATGATTGCCATAGTGGAGCTTGTGGTGGTCATCTTTCAGGACTTGCTACAGCCCAGTGTATCTTGTGTGCCGGCTACTTTTGGCCTTCGCTCTTCAAGGATTGCATTGAAGTGGTCAAACGTTGTCACCCTTGTCAAGTTTATACTCGGAAGATGCACACACATCCAACTCCTCTTTTCCCCATTGTCGTTGTCGGTCCTTTTACTAAGTGGGGTATTGATTTTACAACTTGTAATCCACCTTCAGCAGCGAATCACAAGTACATTATCATGGCCGTAGACTACTTCATGAAGTGGGCTGAGGCCATGCCCACTTATAAAAATGATAGTGAAACAACGACATTATTCCTTTTTAATCAAATTATCTCAAGATTCGGTATCGTGAGAGAGATTGTCACTAACCATGGCAGTCATTTTCAAAACCAACTAATGTCTGAATTGGCTCTTAAATTGGGTTTCCAGTTGGAGCACTCATCTCCATATTATCCTCAGGCCAATGGACAGGTCGAGGCAGTGAACAAAACCCTTAAGACGATCCTGCAAAGGATGATCGACAAAAATCAGTCCAATTGGCATCTTATGTTGTATCCAGCTCTTTGGGCATACCAAACCTCTGTAAAGACTGCTATAGGTTTTACACCTTTTCAGTTAGTTTATGGGATGGTGTCATGCGGAAAGAGTCGTTAGTGCGGACAAAACCGACCTCCCTAGAAGCAAAAGCTTTCTAGTGACAAACAAGACAAATAAACGCTACCTTTCTCTAAACATGCATTGAGAATACAAGTAATCAGGGGATCTTAACATACCTTTAGTCCAACACTTTGTAGTAGTCCAGCCTCGCCGATCCGGATGAGCTCCTCCTTCTCTTCGAAACCTGCATTCACTAACAAGCCAAAAGATTAAATAGCACCTGATAAACTCATAAAACAATACATATCCATCATACAGACCAAGGAGTATATGAAACAAATCATGAATAACAATCTGTTGAGAAAAATGAGTTCATTTGTATTAAGAGGAAACAAAAGGAACCATTACAACCTGAGCCTTGGTGTTGTGCAAGTCCCTCCTAGGGTCCAGCAAGAGTTTTCCTTTACTTTGATCAGCTCACCCACTCTCAAATAAGGCTAGGAAAGGATGGGAATCTCTCCTCTCAAGCTTTACAAGGGAGTCCTAATTCCAGCAGCATCTACCCTTAGGAATGTTCAGCTTTCAACCTCCCTTCCCTTTGGTCCAATGTCTGTATTTATAGTGGTCTAGAGGAAGTTATTCAGGTCCACCATCAACGGGATAAGCCCCTCTTTGGATGGGATAGCTCCCCTCTTGATGGGATAAGTTCCTCTTTGGTAGGGATACATGAACCATCTGGAGGCGCTTCATACACGTCAAACAAGCTTCTAGAATACTCTAGAAATGACCACAAGTAACTTTTTGGGAGTGAAACTTGCGCCTTTTGACCTTTACAGGAGTACGCACCCATTGCTTTATAGACAGAGCGTACAAGTACGCAGGTATTGTGAACTTGGGGTGCGTACATGCAGGTAAGGCTAAGAGAAACTGCGTACCCAGAGATATATAGATTTTTAATGACTTTCTCTCTTTTTTGGAGTTTGACATGGAGAGCAGAGGTATGAGGCTTGGCAAGGAGGATAGTATGACAGTTGATGGAGCCATACTAATTGCAAATAGTCATGGTGACAAATTTTAGTGTAACAGATTGCCCCCTAAAGTGCGAAGCCTGTAGTAGATTAGGGTTTCATATCATCTAGGAAGGGTGAAGTACTTTATCATTTCAAGGATTATCTTGTGGAGAGCCCAGTTGGAACCTGCAAGTATTCAACACAAAATACATATATATGATCATATCATCGCTGAGGTAGGCATTCCCATACTCAGATTGAAAACTTTAACTAATTGACTATCTACTGCTCTGATACAGGAATTATTCTGTAGTACATCATAATCATAGACTTTTGTAGACACAGTATGGACGCAGCCATCTGTTTATAGTTAGTCTACTATATAATGAATACAAAACTCCTCGCAGCCTGGATGGTGGAAACTAGATCCAGGGTCTTCATTTCTACTTCCCGAACAGGTACGATTCTATCCATGCGAATAAGCGAGTTGATGTCGAACATGGTAGAAACCACTTGATTACCAGTCAATGATGTAAACTGTTAACAAGCGTGAGAGAGACCACCAGTGATGTCAATGGTTGTCAAAGTACCCAGTACAATCCATGAGATGTGAATGAATGAGTTGATGTCGAACATTTCATGGAATCCTTCGATCGAAATTCAATGATGTAAACTGTCGTCAAAGGCGAGAAACCTGCCATTGATGCATGCAGACTTCAAGGTACTGACGATTCCTCGGTCATCTTTCTAGATAATGTGCTGATGTCGATAGAAAGCGACCCGTTGCAGGCAAGCCCACAACACGAAATCATAGATCAAGTTGAAGAAACGTAGCTGTAAGGACTAACTCAGGGATGGTCAAAATGGATGACGAGTATTTTGCAGATGAATGTTTATTGCAAAGACCTCTTGAACACATAACGACACGACAGATGGCTTGGTGACATTTGACCCAAAGTTAATACCCGGCTAAAGACTTTCAATGTGGTTTAATCAACTGTGAGGTGAAGGATTTCCCAACCCAGGTGAATGAAAAGTGTCGTGTTCAAGAGTGGTAATAAGGCTTCTTCTAAGACAAAGGATAACAAATGGGCTCATTTTTCTCTCTTTTCCCCCACCATTTCTGGCAAGTACCTCTTTATTTTTTACAAGCTTGAGGAGGATAACATATGCTTGATTATAAGCTCATCCTTCGGATGAGTCCAACTTAGTTTTGATCCGAACCCTAAGAAGGAGTGGTCCGTTCCTGTTTTTAATCGAACAGGTCGTTTACTGTGAAATTTTAACGAGTCCAGTATAGGAGAAACTCGGCGTTTTTCATTTTTAGAGAGTCTGAAAAAACTTAAGAAGACTCCAGGTTGAACTTTTTTGTAAAGTTGTGTCTCCCAAGCCCGAAAAAGTATAAAATAATACTTGAGAGAACCGCTTAGTCTTGCGACCAAGGAGTACTTTCATGATTAGTGCCTCTGACCTGAAAAGTAAAAAGCGATCAAGGACACGTCGTTTTATTTCCAGTATCGAGTTTGAAACGACAAAAACCCGGCAATCTTTTCCTGTTTTTACGGTCAGAAAAGAGCTATAAGGGGACCGTCTTTTAATTCCATTTTAACGAGTGTAAAAGAAACGCTTGGCAATCTTTTCATGTTTTAGGAGTCAGAAAAGAGCTTAAAAGATGACTCTGATGTTTTGGTTCGTGAAAAATGATAATTTTCCCTGAAAGTCCCTTTGTCCTGCACAAAAATGACACATTACTCATACCTGTTTAAGATAAGCAAAAATGCATTGAGAAATATCCTTCCATGGTGAAAAATAAACAAACTTAGCATTCATTTATCCAAAAAACCTATAAAAAGACCTTTTACCATGTCATTTTTACCATTTTACTGTTGAGGGAGAGAAAAGGGCTTTTGGCAAGAAACTTCCCATGGACTTTGCGGAGAATCCGACCGTCGGAATCGAGTGTCGTCTCTTTCAGGTATTTCACAACATCCTCCTCTTTGTTTTCATCCGTTTAGAATTTCATTTTAAGCCCTAGTTTGATTTTTTGGGGGCTTTGGGGTTTTAGGATCCGCTTTTCAGGGTATGCAGGTGCCCCATGGGCGACCTGCGTACCCCGACATTTTCGTTAATGGGAAAATGGCAGGAGCACACAGCCTACCATCAGAACAGTTGCGTACCCACGCTCTGTTTTCTGAATGCGGGGTGCGTACTCCGCGTAAAGTGAATTTAAAACCCCAAATCTCAAAACTAAACCATTAATTTTTGATTTAATGAATTCTAATGAATGTTTTCTGGTGTGTAGATTGCCCACCATGCTTGATTGGCGTGAAAGAGAACACGAAGATGTCGATTTGGCCGCAATAGATCATCAACCCTCCATTGATGCTTTGAAGGCATGCGGTCTCTACAAATACTGGGCCATACCTGGCATGAGGGCCCAGGTGCAATTCTTAGAATGGCTAGTTGAAAGGTGGAACGTTCAG
This sequence comes from Pinus tabuliformis, assembly GCA_031772625.1. Taxonomy (NCBI): domain Eukaryota; kingdom Viridiplantae; phylum Streptophyta; class Pinopsida; order Pinales; family Pinaceae; genus Pinus; species Pinus tabuliformis. The sequence continues at coordinate 159,113,389 of CM062810.1, read as the reverse complement.
GATCAATGCTTCTACATCGGAGGGCACCAGCTCGAGATAGAGCCCTCAGACATATATTTTCTCACTGGTTTGCCTAATAGGGGTGAGCAACTGACTATGTCCGGGACTAGGCCAGGTGGCCAATCCCTTGCTAGTCTCCGGCTAGAGTGGTGCAACAATCAGCACTAGGAGAAAGGGATAGAAATCAAATACATATCCCTGCCTGAACTTATGGTAATTGCCTTTACAGTTACCAGACTCTGCGGCGCAGCCGCTTTGCATATTGCCACTGGGTCCCAAATGCGAATGGCGATATATTGCTACCGAGGCACCATTTTCAATTGGTGTGACGCTGTGTTGGCCAATATGAAGGGCCAACTGACTAGGGCAAAGAACGGGCAATTAAAGACCTTTGGGTATGGGCCTCTAGTTGTGAGCTTTTCCCTAGAGAGGGTTCCAATGTTGATCCCACAGCATCTCACTGTTGCAGCTAGGCCTCCTCGGGAGCCAAAGTTGATGCGATGGGTTGTGGTGATGGCCTGGCATCCTAATGAGGGAGCGGGAGTTGTTCGATTTCCTGCGGGTTACTTTCACTGGTTGGAGGACCAGGTATTTGCGATCCAGGATTTTCCTTATGCCGGAGTAGATTTTCACGGTGATCCGGACATGGTTCTTCCACAGGGAGAACAATGGGACGACAGAGGTACTTCATTTTTCACAAGTTTTTAAATTATTTACTTTTTTTTGTTTTTTTATATCGTCTCAAAACTGACAGTGACAACTTTCAAAATGCAGATGTAGGTCCACAGCGTCCGGCCAACCTCCGGCCATTCAAGAGAAGAGTACCAGTTGCACCAGCACCGGCCCCATAGGATGCGGCCGCAGAGACCTTAGCCGAGCTGGAACAGGACCTAGAGCGTCTCACGGCGGACATACCAGAGACGACTATAGACGATATTCCTATCCGACTTCAGTGCTATGTGGTCGCAGTCCCAGGACCTTTCATAAGGTTCCTGTGTAGGGTAGCGCGGGCAGTGGTGTCGTATAGAGAGCACCACCAGTGATTGGCTAGTCACTTTTTGTAGACACATGTGACATTTTTGGTTTTTTGTACTTATCATTTTTGCCGATCATAAGGTGTTTTTCAACCTATGATCGAAGACGATGTATATTTTTTGACACACTCCTATCTATATATATATCATTATTACCGGCTTATCTTGTTAAACATGTATGATGAAATGTTTTTTAAATTTACATGTATGATTATCGCAAATGTCTGTCTAACATTCGAGAAGCAATTGCATCTGCTAATGTATTTAATGACCTTGGAATATGCTGATATTCAATGTAATCAAATTCACGTTCCAAGAGGCGCACTCTCAAAAATAACCTTAATAACACTGGATTTCTAATGGCATATACTCTATTAAGCTGTAATACAACGAGTTCAGAATCTAACCTCACTATCAAACTCCGAATCCCAAACGAAATAGATTCAGATAATAACTCAATCACTGCACTGTATTCTGCAATGTTGTTTGTTGTTTGACCGAGGCTCACCCCATGCATAGAAACTAACTCGTCAGAGGGCGAATAGATAACCCAAGCTGCGGAAGAGATATTCCGTGTACTACGACAAGCACCATCAGCGAATCCAATGTACATTTGGAGAGGCGTCGACATCTGCAATATCAAGAGTAAAACCAAGATAAGCCAGAATAACGACGAAAAACACACTCTCTAAGCTAAGCACACTGTCTATACTAACAAACACACCAGCTAGAAAGAAAAACTAACTAAACTAAATCTCCATACCCATCATTTAAGCATAATACCTCTTTAGGTAAAGTCCATTTCTGGGTTTACCCAAAGAGTCCCCATCAAAATCTACCAGCTCATAGACCCCTTTTGCTAGCTTTCGCTTGACAATGTAGGGCCCATGCCACATAGGAACGAATTTGCCAGCACCTAGTTTATCATTAGCTTGATCATATAATAGCACTAGGTCTCCTTCCGAAAAATTACGAGGGGTCATGTTGCGATCATACTGAGCTTTCATCCTTTTTGCGTGAGTCTCGATTGCCAATGCAGCGTCACGTCGAGTCTCATCTAATTTAGCTAAGTATAATAGATGCTTCTCCTCTTCGGAAGTAGCTGGAAGTAATTCGACAGCCATTTGAAGTGATGGGATTTCGCATTCAATGGGCAACACTGCTTCCAAACCATAAACTAGTTGGAAAGGAGTGAACCCTGTTGATCTTTTCACTGAGGTTCGATACGCCCAAAGCGCTGAAAATAACATGTTGTACCAATTCAACCGATGAATACCAATGATTCGTCGGATCATGATAACTAGAACTTTGTTGATAGACTCAACCAAACCGTTTGCTTGGGGATAATAAGGAGTAGAACTATCATGATGTAAACCAAGCTAGCCTGTAAGTTTTGTCATCATAATGTTTCGAAAATGGTGCCCATGGTCAGTGATTATTGCTTGTGAGACACCAAACCTAGCAATAATATGATTGAATATGAAAATCGCAGCTGTCTTGCCATCTGCCTCGAATGTAGGCATCGCCTCGGCCCACTTAGTAAAATAATCAACCGCAAGGATGATATACGCATGCCCCCCGGCTGAGTGAGGGTTACATGTAATAAAATCGATACCCCATTTTGCAAAAGGACCAACGACAATTATAGGGTGGAGAGGAGCAGGTGGTGCGCGCATCTTGCGATCAAACACTTGACAGTTGTGGCATTTTCGGACCACAATGATACAATCTTTAAACATGGACAGCCAGAAGTAGCCAGCACGCAACACCTTCTGGGCTGTGGCATACCCAGACATATGACCGCCACACGCTCCAGAATGACAATCATTCATAACCCTTTCTACCTCTTCATGAGTTAAGCAACGACGGAAAACCAAGTCCGCCCCACGACGATAAAGAGTATCTCCAATAATTTTGTACGGTTGGGATTGGAATTGAATTTTCCGACGTTCCGATTTTGAAGCTTCGGGCCGAAAGGATTGGGTTTGGAGATAGACGATTATATCCCCATACCACAGATCTAAAGTGCTGATGAGAAACAGAGATTCGTCCGCAATGGGTTCCTCTACCACAATTTCCGTGTCAGCACGCGGGAAGTCACACATCAACTCTGCAAAAACTAAAGATTTCTTAGACTTAGATTTTTCAAATTCCAAGTCGAACTCCTGCAGGATAACGATCCATTTAGAGTACTTGCCCCCTAGCAATTGTTTAGTCAAAATGTAGATCATAGGGTTGCAATCCGAAATAACTGTAGTTTTACGGAGAAGAATGTAATGACGAAAACGTTGGACAGCCTGAACAGCTGCCAGGGCCAATTTCTCCACATGCGAATATTTTAGCTCAGTGGGATTTAACGTCCTACTAGGATAATATATCACATGTTCCATTTCGAATTCATCTTCCTGTACTAAGACCATTCCAATGGTGGAATGAGCAACGACGAGGTACAAAAAGTAATCCTGGTTGTAGTTGGGAGGATGCAGCAACGGTGCATGGGTCAACGCGTGCTTTAGCGCATCAAAAGATTTCTGAGCTATCTCATCCCAAGAGAATTGAGCATTTTGCTTCAACAACCGGGTAAAACCTTTGGTAATCTCGGCGTAGTTAGGAATGAATCGGCGTAAAAAGTTTGCTTTCCCTTGCAAACTTTGGAGTTGGCGCAAACTCGAAGGAGGAGGCAATTTGATGATAGCTTCGACCTTCGAGGGATCGACGCGATGCCGGCTTTTGAAACTACAAATCCCAGCAATCGTCCCACTTCGATGCAGAAGACACATTTTTGTGGGTTCAACCGTATACGATAATGCCTACACCTCATAAAAATTGCTCGTAAATGGACAAGGTGATCAGCTCGACGTAAGGAGTGAGTGGGCAAATCATCGAGATATGGTTGCACAATGTGCTTGATGTCATGAAATGCATAAGACATTGCTCTTTGGAAAGTGGCTCCGGCATTCTTAAGCCCAAAAGGTAATTTGCAATAAGAACATGTCCCCCATGGACAAATGAAAGCCGTTTTTGGTTGATCGGCAGGTAGAATATTGATTTGGTTGTAACCGGAAAAACCGTCCATAAAGGAAAATATTTCATTGCCGGCACAATCATCAATTATTTGATCGATATAGGGCGTTGGATAGTTGTCCTTGGGACAAGCACGATTGATATCCCTATAGTCGATACATATTCTTATTGTTCGCTGCTTTTTGTTAACTGGAACAATATTCGATACCCAATCCGTTAACGGGATCGGATAAATGAAACCTGCTTTCAATAGCTTTTCAACTTCTGCTTTAATTGCAGCCGCTTTCCGAGGGTGTATCTGACGCAGACGTTGCTGAACGGGTTTAGCGTCCGGGTAAGTCTTTATCTCATGAACAACAATGGAGGGATCAATTCCTGGCATTTCCTCATAGGACCAGGCAAACACGTCGTGGAATTCTTGAAATAGGGCCTTGTATGTTTGAATTTCGTCATCTGAACACGAGGCACCTATATGAATGTGTTCAACAATTCCAGGCTTCACTGAAATGTCAATGGGGATAGTACGAGAAACGTTTCCCAAATTCAGCTCTGAATCAAGATGTTTCATTGGACTCTGAGCATCTTTGACATATTCAGCTGTAAAGATTGATGAGAAATCGTTTTCAAAACGATCATCCTTAGGTAAAAACGAAGATCTATGATGGAGATCTTCCCATGGTAAATCGTCTACACACGGGACTTCACAAAGTTGTTCGTCAGATGACACAACTTCGGGAAACGTTATTAACTCCGAGGCTGACGTGAAAAGGGATTCCTCACGGACCACATTCATTTGGTCGATTTGGGTTGAACTTGGGTCGGAAAAAGACTGCACGGCTTCATAAGCAATTTCATATGGACTCAAAGTCATTGCATCACCGAATGAGTCTATCTCAGATTCAGATGGGACAATCCAAGGATCATCGTAAATAATAGTACCTGACGTAATCATATGAATGAATGTGAATGAAGGGTCTGCGTTGATTGGAGGAAAAGGAAAAGTTCCCAGTAAACCAGAATCTTTAACTAATCCTACGCCAACATCCTTATAAGGGATAGTCGTTTTACCGACATGCTGGATACTCTCTGGAGAGGCTGGGTCGGATGAAAAATAAGCCAGTTGGTCTATGGTTACGATCTTGCCATTGTGTGGAAATTTTATAACTCTGAAGACCGATGAAACGACCGCTGTCATAGTGTAATACCAACTTCGACCCAAGAGAAGGTTGTAGTCTAGAGGGGCATCAACCACCTCCACATCCAGACTAACGGTTTTTCCTTCAACCCCTATAGGCAAATCCTGTAAAATGCCAAACGGATGGAACCCACGGCCATCAAAGGCCTTAAGAATTGTCGGGGATTGGTTCAGCGAAGGAGAACCAAGCGATCTCCAACACTGAATCGACATAATACACGTGGAAGCTCCCTCATCAATTACAGTCCGATGAATAGGCCTGTTTTTGACTATCACTGGAATCTGGAAAGCCATCTGATGAGGGAGACGCGGTGTACTATTTTCTAGATCAAAGATTATCAGGTTCGGGTCCTGAACATCAACAGCTCCTATAGCCGACAAAAGTTATTTTCGTTGTGCTGGGCATGATTGCAGCACTTCTAAAGCCGACATTGCTGAGGGTGAAACAGCTAAATCCTAAACAATGTTGTAATTCTGGGCCGCTCTCGCATGTGGATTGAAAGCAGACCTTCGAAGTACACCCTTGGCGGGCGGTTTTATTACTAGGTCAGGGTTAGGTTTCTCGATCTGTAGTGGATCGGAACCGGGAGCTGAGGTTGATGGATTTGAATGAGAAGATTCTGCATCTTTCGATCCATCAACAGGACTTTTACTACCATAATCGTGTGATCGAGTCGCAATCCTTACATGAGACATCATCAATATGGGTTCTTCAGTGGCACTCGAAGAAGAACCTATCATCTTACTCTCCTGCTTTGGAAATGGATCTTTCAAAACAGCAGGAGTTGAGGAACCTTTGACGATTTTCACAACCTCGGCCCGATGGGGGCAATCTCTTGTAAAATGATCATCTTCACAAATTAGACAAGGATATCGAGGTTTGCGCTTTTCGTCATTGGTTTCCGACTTTTCTGTTTTCTCCTTTGGAGTCTTGTCTGCTTTACCCTTCTTCTTACCCTTCTTCTTCCCACTGTTTTTTGATTTAGCCGTAGATGACTCTACAACGTGAATATCGGCGGAAATTTCAGGAGAAGACTCTCCTGTCAGGGAATCTGGTAAGGTTATAATGGGCGAAGAATTCTTTGAAGATTTCTTCTTGCTTTTAGTATTTACCGTACCAATCATGCCATCAGTAGCATGAGATCCCGAAGGAGCAGCAGCGATTTGATTTGACTTTGGAAGATCTGGGATCTTTTCGTGTAACGTACCTGACTGAGTGTAAACTAAGTCAAGGTACTGCGCTTGAGCAATTACTTGCTCCTCAGTAACTACTCCGGCCTTAGCTACATCTTCAGTAATCTTCGGTAATAATGATTTAACAAACCATTCAGCTAAGATTTGGTCCGGGATAAAAACTTTCACTAATCGCCGTCGACGTCTCCATTCATGTATATGATCAGAAATATAAGTGGACGTTGACTGTTTTAGTGAAGTTAGTAGCTCCGTGCCATTATCATATCTGACCGGCAACTGAAAATGAGTTAGGAACGAGGTAGCTAACTGACTAAAATTGTAAAAAGAGGCCCGTGGTAACTCAATGTACCACTTGGCCGCGAGACCAATGAGCGTACGCTGGAAAAGACGTAAGCGGATCGAATCATCTGAGATGGAATTTGAAGCACACCAGAGGTGGTAAGTCATCACATGATTGGACGGATCCTCTCCAGACTTACCTTCGAACTTGGGTATATCGCTGGGCAACTTATTTGGCATTGGCGGCCAGAACGGAAGATAATTTATTGGATCGTTCGCTAGGCGCGACAAGTCTGGTAAATCCAAAGTTGCGATAAACGGTAATTACCGATTAGGATCCCTAAAACTCTGGGTCACAAGACCAGTCCCAGGAGGGATATCCTGGATAACCTGGAATAGGTATCGCATTCGGGATATTGTATCCTCCTGGAAAACCAGGATTAACCGGACCGTACTGGGGTTGCTGAGGTTGTTGATAAGTGTACCCAGAATACGGTTGATACTGGTAAACCGACTGTTGGAAAGCAGGCCCGTATTAGTACTGTCCCTGGTACGTTTGATAAGTGAATTGTGGTTGACTAGTGACAACCGTACTTAAACGAGGTTGTCCTATAGGCATCTGAACCGTAGTTTGAATCGTAGATCCAGACAATGGTAAAGATGTATGAGGAGTAGTTGTAGAGACAGTAGAAACTGGAGCTGTCGATACTCCAGAAGCAAGTGTGGTGGAAGGAGCAGATGTTGCGGTAGTTGCAGCAGCCGTTTGAGATGGAGTACTAGGTGCAATTGGCGGCTGAGTAACTACCGAAGTTACAGAAGTTTGAACATTAGACTGGACTGGTTGCTGGGATGGACCAGCAACTGAAGGTTGTCCAGCTTGAGATGACAACTGTACACTTGGCTGCAATACATGTTGAACTTGCGATGGATCCCACACTATGTTCATTCCGGGGTATTGACCCATGACAGGTTGAAGATATTGAGATCCATAACCGGATTGAGGATAGGATTGATAACTAAAAGGCACAGTTCCCGTACCTTGAACATATGATTGACCTTGAGGTGGTTGATAACCTTGACTCGAGTATTGACCTTGAGGTTGATAACCTTGAGGTAAATACTGATACTGGGGTTGACCTTGACCTTGAGGTTGATACCCTTGAGGTAAATACTGATACTAAGGTTGACCTTGGGGCACATATTGAGGCTAGGGTTGACCTTGAGGAATGTATTGTACTATGGGTACATACTGTCCTTGAGGTTGTCCCCCAGACGCAATTTGTGTACCTTGAGGTTGCCCCCCAGGCGGTACTTGACCACCTTGAGGTTGAGAAACGGGAACTGAACCTGACATCATGTAAATGTCTCCTACACCCAATGGTTTATTACCATTGTTTCCAGCTAATAACCCATGTTCAATGGGTTGAGGAGATGCTCCCGCAAAAGTACCAGAAAGTGACTGATACTCGGAGGGAACAGAAGGACCGCCGTACAAGAAAGATTCAGGAGATTGAGTGAACACGGACGACTAACCAGACATATTTACAGGAGTATAAATACCTCCAGGTGGAAAAGGAGTACGAGGTGGAGAAAAACTTATCCCTGAGTTGTCTAAATAATTGGTTAACGAAAGGTACCAAGTAGTACTTCTAGGAGGACTGTAAAAGATAGATTCACGCTCCCTTAGATCAATAGTAGGCTGATCTTCAAGGATAGATACGCCAAATTCTTCCTCTGGAGCAAGTTCTTCAATAGCTATCAAACCAGCAGGAAGATTTTCGGTGATGACTCTTTCTACCCTAGGTGAATCAGGTGCACTAGAAGTTGGAGTAACAGGTTCAGATATTTCAGGTTCTTCGCCTATATCACTAGTAGATGAAAAACTACCAGCAAGCTCAGAAACTGCAACAGCTTCGGGATTATAACCTGTTTCTAGACCTTGGTAATCTGGATGGACTACCAATGATGATTCTCCTTCTTCAGGTGAACCTACTTTACTTCCACTAGGAGTTACAAGGACCTTTAAACCTTCGTAATGACTCGGGACCTCTTCAGGAGGTTCGCCCCGCAATCTACGGGACTTCCTCAACAAATCGGCCACGGTAACAATCTCAGGAGACTTGCCCCGAAGTCTACGGGACTATCTCGGTAATTCAGCCACAGTTAAAAACTTTTAACTACTGCACACGCAAACAAAGTAAAATCTCAAAGCAAACCACCTAAAGTCTCTAAAGAACCAAACAAATTTGAAACACACGCCTAAAGAATCTAGGGCGTCAAACCATACACAAACAGTACCCTTCCAGACCGAAAACACTAGTTGGAGATGAAACCCAACATCGCCGAATTCAGTACAGAAGTGGTGGGCGGAACAGTTACCCCGGCAACCTGCTTAATGAATAGACCGGCACAAGTTCCTCCACTTTAACCGTCTCGAGTAAAGTGAACCCCCCGGAAAATCCAAGTGAGTCTAGCCGACGTCTGCTCCAGGTACAATGGGATCTTCCCTCCACCATCACCTCGGTAGAATCCTAAAGATAATGGTCACTAAGGTTACCAACAGCAACAAATTCACCTGGGGGAACAGTCTACACTCCGACAGCACGCAAGGGCAGAGTATCAAGCTCAATCCCCTTGCCGGTTCCTTGACAATAATCCGAGGTTTACCGACAAGTGACCCCTGGCTCCTCGACAATGGTTAATCCGAGATTTACCATTTGTAATACATGCGTGTCTGGCGTCATTCCCAACGAGGGAGGATTGATCCCCTCACTGGTTCGGACACGAGCTCTTGCTTCTCCTTTAAGAGGAGCTTTCCCAGAGTACAAATGAAACAGTTGGATTTATCCTACCGCAAGATGAGCTACTTGTTTGGTTTTGCTGTCTTGGAGAGTTAATTACTCTCCTACTCCAAGACACTAGCCTGATCTATATTGGTGTTTCAGAGCCCTAGTAAATAAAAGTTACTAAGTTGATTTTACTTTAAGCGTTAATTTTTTATGGCTTTCTTTAAGACAAAAGGTAGTGGAGATGAAACTGGTGGTGTGTAGACTCGACCGAAATCCACTAAAAAGATGCACTTAGGATGATTTATACTATTTTTTCTTTTTCATTGAATTCCCTAGCTAAGAGAGTTGAAGAATGCAAACTTGATATAAAGACAACTTTCTTGGCAATGAAAAACAAAGAAACAAACTCTTTATCTTTTCAAAACATACGACACATGACCACTAATCACTTCACGAAAATTCCTTTTTCCTTCAAAGACTCAAATGCTACCAAAGCAAACCTTCCTTCAAAAAATATTTTTGTATTTTTTCCTAATTAATAAAGCATGTAAAAACTTACTTTAACAAAAATCAAAGTTAAAAAAGCTATGGCAATCAAATCAACTCAATTTCACTCAAAAGCAAATCTAAGAGAAAAGCACCCTAAAGTAAATCTAACGAGTCAAAAGCTTACTAAAGATGATTCCTGGATGTTTTACTCAGTCAAAATGTAATTAAGGACTAGTTAATGCAGAATCAAAAACCAGTCAAAACAAAAAATCAAAATCTTTTGTTCTTTTCTCAAGAATAAAATTAAAAGTTCAAACAACAAACTTTCCGAGATTCGCAAAGAGAAGACACAAAGGTAGGTCTCTCACAAGGGTGAATTCTATGACAGGCCTGACTCCTAAGAGGAATGAACAAAACCAAGGAGATCCAAAGTTTTACAACCTCTAACGCCAAAGTCACTACAGGACCAGTTAAAAATCAAACCCTAAGGCAAAACCTCTATGAATTTCACTAAAACTCTCGACACTGACGAAACAAGCTTAGGTGAAGATTTATAGCAGCAAACCAGTGGATCTGGGTAGAAAAAACAAATTAAAAACAAAAACTAAAAGGCAAAAAGAAGAAAATTGAAATTTTCTTAGTTTTGACAGGGTACGCAGGCGACCTGTTTGCACAGGTGTGGGTACGCTCTGTGCACAAAGCTACAGTGCGTACAGGTACGCACTGTGCTCAACTCAGAGGCTGCGTACCTAGCAAAACAAAGAAAAACTAAAATCTAATTTAACCCTAAGCTAGCCCACCCAAAAACACAGTCAGACAGCCAAAAACCAGAAAACAAACGACTTTTCTCAGATCAAAATTTCCTTCAAAGGAAAAAACATTCACATCAATGGATCCCCAGTATGGTCGCCATTTTGTCATGCGGAAAGAGTTGTTAGTGTGGACACAACCGACCTCCCTAGAAGCAAAAGCTTTCTAGTGACAAACAAGACAAATAAACACTACCTTTCTCTAAACATGCATTGAGAATACAAGTAATCAGGGGATCTTAACATACCTTTAGTCCAACGCTTTGTAGTAGTCCAGCCTCGCCGATCCGGATGAGCTCCTCCTTCTCTTCGAAACCTACATTCACTAACAAGCCAAAAGATTAAATAGCACCTGATAAACTCATAAAACAATACATATCCATCATACAGACCAAGGAGTATATGAAACAAATCATGAATAACAATCTGTTGAGAAAAATGAGTTCATTTGTATTAAGAGGAAACAAAAGGAACCATTACAACCTGAGCCTTGGTGTTGTGCAAGTCCCTCCTAGGGTCCAGCAAGAGTTTTCCTTTACTTTGATCAGCTCACCCACTCTCAAATAAGGCTAGGAAAGGATGGGAATCTCTCCTCTCAAGCTTTACAAGGGAGTCCTAATTCTAGCAGCATCTACCCTTAGGAATGTTCAGCTTTCAACCTCCCCTCCCTTTGGCCCAATGCCTGTATTTATAGTGGTCTAGAGGAAGTTATTCAGGTCCACCATCAATGGGATAAGCCCCTCTTTGGATGGGATAGCTCCCCTCTTGATGGGATAAGTTCCTCTTTGGTAGGGATACATGAACCATCTGGAGGCGCTTCATACACGTCAAACAAGCTTCTAGAATACTCTAGAAATGACCACAAGTAACTTTTTGGGAGTGAAACTTGCACCTTTTGACCTTTACAGGAGTACGCACCCATTTCTTTATAGACAGAGCGTACAAGTACGTAGGTATTGTGAACTTGGGGTGCGTACACGCAGGTAAGGCTAAGAGAAACTGCGTACCCAGAGATATATAGATTTTTAATGACTTTCTCTCTTTTTTGGAGTTTGACATGGAGAGCAGAGGTATGAGGCTTGGCAAGGAGGATAGTATGACAGTTGATGGAGCCATACTAACTGCAAATAGTCATGGTGACAAATTTTAGTGTAACAGATGGAATCTATCTTTCCTGTTGAATGTGAAATTCCATCTCTTAAGTTAGCTATTGAGCTCCTTCCAGAGACCTCTAGTCTCGAAGAGCGCCTACTTCATTTGGAACATCTCGATGAGTAGCGTCGAGATGTCGCCACAATCAATGAGGCTCATAAGAAAAGAGTTAAAAATCAGTACGATAAAGTTGTACGTCCTTGAGTCTTTTCTGAAGGCGACCTTGTCTTGGTCTATGACCAAGATAAGGACGCCTTAGGAGAAGGCAAGTTCAAACCTATGTGGTACGGTCCCTTTATAATTAAATGAGTTTTAGAAAAAGGGGCATATGAGTTAGTCAATTTTGAAGGAAATAAGTTGGCAGAGCCCCGAAACGGGCTCTACCTCAAGAAGTACTTTGCTTAAGTAGCAGCTAGTCAATGGCTTCTTTGTACATATCTCATCAGGAGTTTATGATATTGACACATTTTGGTCTGTTGTGGCAGGTGTTGAAGGATGACATGGTCTATTTTGGATTCACCAATGGTGTTAGTCGCCACACTCGGAACCTCGCTTCCACAGCTTGGGTAATCTACTATCCAACTGGTTAGTTGTTGGTATCAAGGGGTGTATGCATTGGTCCTGCGTCAAATAATATGGCTGAGTATACTATCGTCATTAATTTACTATCCAAAGCTATTTCTTATGGAATCGATTCATTGGTAGTCTGTCTTGATTCACAACTGATAGTGTCACAATTGAATAACATTTATCGGGTAAGGGATCCATGTTCATATCGCTAGTATTTAAGGGTGAGGTTGTTGCAAAGATCATTTACTTACATTAATTATTTGCACATTCCAAGATCTCATAATTGGTTAGCTGATTCTATCACTAATCAAGCATTAGAATGGCACATCATTCATTCATCACAATAAAATCAAGCATCAAAAAGTCGAAACTGTATATATATATATATATATATATATATATATATATATATAAATATATCTTGAGTGTACATAAGTGTGTCCAAAATAATATACAAAATTGGGAGTCAAATGCCCATAACCATGTCCAGTACATCTAATGCCCCGGCTTAGGATGAGCGGCTAAGTATGCGACTATTTCCTTGGCCACATGCCTAAGAGTGCGAACCTAGTCTCGTGGCATGCCAACCACATGATGTTGCATGTCTATAGCGAGATCCTCTACACCCTCCATCGGTACTTGGTGAGTTAGTCTCACCAAGTGTCACTGAATGGTGTGTAGGAGTTGCTTTGTGTTAGCAGCCACCTCTTCGGCACCTTGGCCATGACGTCCATGTCATGGGAACCCGTTTGGTTGTACTGGCCCAATATCTGGAACATGATCATCATATTAGTCTTTTGAATCCTATCAAAAATATTTTTCAAAGTTCATTTTTATAATCATAAAAAATCATAAAATCATAAAATCAAAAACATTTGTTACCTATATTTCCCCATGCCACGTCTGGTGGTAAATCTATATCACGATCTCCTCGGAAGTCCAAGTTGTCATAAGGGTAATCATCCATTGCGATGATCTTCTGCTCCCACTAGGAAAAGAAGTCATTGTCGAAAGCAGTTCGTGGAACGTCCTCACCTCCTAGTCGTTTCATCAAGTCAGCCCACCTGCCCATCTGTGGATCTCGTGAGGTGCTGATCAGAACTGATACTCTAGGACAGAGTGCTGGGACCCTCTCAAAGAAGAAAGAGCACAAAATAGTTCCATATCTGAAGTTTTTGGTCTGGCCCTTCTTGATAGAAGTAAGCTGGCTCTTAAAGTTGGCTAGAAGAGGCGTACACCAATCAAATACTGTGGTGAGATAGTCTATTCCCAAGCTCATGGCAAGTTGTGAAGCCTGGTGTAAGGAAGCTGATCCGTTCACTTTGGCTATAGTGAACAGGATGATCCTCAATGATAAACTCTCCACGTGCTTGATTGGAATTTGACTTCCAATCTTTCCTAGATGATTTGGGCAATAGATATGCACATAGTCCTCGATAGAGAGGCTACCTCGTGATCTGCCCATGGAATGTACTACCTCTCCCCTCCGAGAAAGGCCAATGATGAAATAAACATCCTCAATCTCTATCTTGAGTGGCATTTTATCGATCATGAATGAGTCATCCACGATGCTCTAGTAGTGAATAAGCATTTCAAGCAAGCGTGTGTTTGCTTTCATGTTTGAAATTTTGAAGAACTTTAGCAAACCACATCCTCTTAAGGCTTCTAGAGCATTAGGATCGTTCATAACCTCATCATGCACTAGGGCATGCTCTCTTTCCCTCCAACAGACTGGCATCCTAAAGAAAAAAAAAAATTGGACCGTTAGATTTTTTTTTTTGAAGTTTTCGCGGCATATACATGGGTCCATTTCATACACCGTCACGTCTAGGGCTCGCCTATACGCGGGTTCCACATAGCTAACCCGCATATACTCCATGACAAATTTTTTGACATAAATTCAACGGTGAAACTTGAATTAAAAATTTTAAAACCAAGCACAAATGAATGCAAGATGAGTTTAAGGGACACCTTGTGTTTTTGGGAAGATTTGAATGGTCGAATTTGGCGAATGGCAAAGCTTGCTCCTTTTTGTTCACTCCTTGTGCTCTCAACTCAAACGGTGATAATGGTGAGTCAGAAAACTATTTTATAAGCTTTGAAAATGTCAAATTTTTTCAAACCTTGATTTTGTTTTGTCTCATATAACTTTTAACTTGAGAGCTTGGAATGTTGAGAATGGTTTGGTTTTCAGGACATTTTGGACACTTTTTCGATGGTTTTGAGACGATTCCATGACCACTGACCCGTCATGGCAGGTATCATTTTATCATTGGCATATAGGTTAGGGAAACATTTTTCCATTGCATTATGCATGCTAGCCTCCATTTGTCGATACACTTGCCATAGGGTCGATCCCATCATGTTATGGTTCGTAAACCATCTTCACTCGCCGATTTTTAATCATGACATGATGGTAGAGCCATCCTTTTCATGGGCATCATAGTTAGCAGCTCATTGACATTTGTTGCCCATGCTACTTCAATTTGAGTAGGCTTGTGAGTCCTCTATAGTTCCACCATGACTTATGTGATGAAGACTCATCCCTCTTTACTTCTTCACTTCGTTTTGGCCATATACCCTAGAGGTTCCTTTGTGTTTAGTTGTACTACTGCATTGCATTTTGACCATTTGCACCTTTTGGCCTTGAGCTGACTTCATTTGGACTTGTGTTTAAGCCAACTTTTGACTATGACGTCTGCAAAATCAAACTTGCATTCCTTTGACTTCTGCAACTTGACACACCCTGACCCATGGAAGGAACACAACTTTGAGTGTCTTTGACCAGTTTTCGCCTCCCTACATTGAGCATAGGATTGTTCCCATCCCAAGGACTAGATCATTTATTTCACCGACACTCGTTCTTTCCACTGTACTATAGCATTCTTTCATTATTTTTCCATCTTAAAGAAAAAGACAAAAAAATATATATATTCCAAAAAGAGTGGGAATGGGACAATATTTCCACTTATTTTTGGCAGCTAGAGTCAGTCATGTCGCCCTTGAACAAAGCACTCAAAAAAAAGTCTCCTCCATTTGGGTGGGATTTAGTTTGACTTAGGTACACCTTAACCTTGTTATTGAGTCAGTTCTCCGCCGATTGGTTATCTCTTCCAATCATATGGAGGATTCGTTCATGCCTCGTGCACGACGAGCTTTTACAGAGTCATCATATGCTGCCACATAGTCATCATTGAGTCATGCTTTTGTTCAAGGGAAGTTAGCTTGCGTCGGCCTCTCTGTGTTGTCCCTTGACTCATTTTTCAGTCGACCATCCCTAGTTGTCAATGTCTTGTCTATCGTCACATCAGCTATATTGGTCCTTTACTTGTGCCAGTTTGAGAAGGTCCCCATTGACTTCTTGCTGGTGGGTCTTGTCCTTATCGATGATGACATATTGCTCTGAGGACAGGCCTAGAGTCACACCCTGGCCCTATTTTCATTATTGATAGGTCACCTTGTGATCAGCATCGATCAGTATCATGGGTCTTTGACTGAGTGGTTTCCCTTGTGTTCGACATCAGCTTACACTATCACACATTGGAATTCGTGTAGTACCTTGGTTTCCATTTGACCCTATTGGTGGATACTTCACCTCTATGTCAGCTCTCATTATTGGTTGGTTTAGAGGGTTTCTATCGTGTGCTAGCCACATCTTGTCTATGCCAAGAAACGTGCTTCGGTTGGGTTACTACATCTTTTTCATCTGATTCCTTCCATATTATTGGCCTACGGGTTACACTTGCGCTAGATTGATGAAGGATTCCTTAATGCCTTCCTTCTAGTGGATCTTTCCCTATTGACTACAACTCATTACTCTGGGGTAAAGATCTAGAGTCCATTTGGCAGTACCTTGGGGTTTGTAGTCATTAGTAGTAGATCCTTCACTATTGATAGAGGGAAACCATCATTGTCTCCTGATTGATAGATTCTTATAGGTGTTCGACTCCAGCTCATTTATTCACACTTGTTAGATTGTACTGGGTACCTTGACGCTCATTATCATTATCGGTGAGTGGTCTCGCGTTTGTTAATGGTATACATCAATGACTGGTAATCAGAAGGCTTCTCACATGGTCAAATTCAGATCATTTATTCTCATGGTGTAGAAATGTACCACGACGGTTGGTGAATACCTCGGTTTGAGTCAGCATTTCATTGGTTCACTTGATAGTTGCTCCTATTGCTGCTAGTTGATACCACTCCACCTCATATGTTGCAATCATTCACGGCGACATTTTATACGCTGGCACCTGAGTTTGCAGTGTAGTACCACCTTACTCCATCATATTCATCTGGTACTTTTGGGATTAGTCTTTGATATCAATGATCAGCTTCATCTTTCAGCATCATTGACATTCTTATATGTGATATTCAGACATGTACTTGTTTGATCGTGATCAGATGATCCATTATGTATTTTCCAGTCTTTTGTACTTGTATACTTAGTGGATCCCCTTGTACTTGATATGCAAACATGCTTTACTTTCTTTGAATATGGGTATGCCCACCTCAAACAGTGTTTCTTTCTTATCTCCTCTTGTGGCTTGGCAGGCTGAACTCTCGTGAAGTCCTTCTCCGTTTTTGACAAGTTTCCTTTCCATGCACTTACTTAATACATTTCAGCCATCATGTACCCCTTCTGACCTCATATATTAGGGGGCATCTGTTATAGCTCCAAATCTCACTCTTGATGTTTGTGATGTTGCACTCATGGCCTAGGGCAATCCCTCCTTCTAGACCCAGTCCAAATACTTAAAAGACAGTTTTTTATTCCCTATACGCGACACTACCCTGAGCTAAATGCGTGTGTACCTGGGTCTGTGTATACCCAACCCACATATATATCTTAAAACACTTAAAAAAATTAAATCTCCTAAATTTCGGGTAGATATCACGGGTTTTACCTGTTGATTACCTGTTAGTGCCTGCGGCCCAACTGTTCGCAACGAATTCCCAACTAAAAAACTACTTTGGGAGAAGTATAAAAAGGCTTCAATGGGAAAGCCTAAAGGAGGAGAGAATAGAGAGAAAAATCACTTTTTTGAGATTATCCCTAACCAAGTCTAAAGATCCTTGTGCTTCCAGCACTTCCCCCCATTATAGGAAACTCTTGTTTCCTTGAGCTTGGATATTATTTCACTAGTTGAGATACCTTGGTATGAGTCATGGAAGGAGTTTTTTGAAGGCTTGAGATTGGACAGACCCGGAGGATGGTTCCACTAGGAGCCATTGAGAGGAATACCCCGGTGAAATCATTCCTCACCGTATTTTAGTTATCTACAATAAAGAAACACTTGTCACATTCCTGAAATTAATCTTCTGCATGCTTATGATGCTCATGTTATGATTTACATATGAATAGTTGTTTCAATTGTATAACTAACTACCTTTCAAAATGCTATGAAGTTGATTTCTTTATGATGCTTGGTCCATATACTGTTATGCTTCTTTGAATTGGTTGTTTTGCAGGTTAAAGGATCGAAAGGAACTCCAAAAGGGTTTGGACCCTAGCCGGATCTACCTGAACAAAGGACCCCCAGGTGCAC
Source organism: Pinus tabuliformis (assembly GCA_031772625.1). Classification (NCBI taxonomy): domain Eukaryota; kingdom Viridiplantae; phylum Streptophyta; class Pinopsida; order Pinales; family Pinaceae; genus Pinus; species Pinus tabuliformis. The sequence goes on along the minus strand of CM062810.1, from coordinate 159,095,305 downwards.
CTCTCTTCGTGTAGTTTTCTTATATTAGTATCATCGCTGTGTGGAATGTTTGTTTTTCATTGCAAATAACCCCCACTCTGCTAGGGTATTGACCCAAGACCCTAGGGGACTTTGTCCCTCAACAATTTGGATCATAACCCATACTACCTAATAGTTCCACTCAACTATTAGTCACTTTAAGGGCGATTTTCCTGTCTCTTAACCTTTGTTTGAACACTATCTAACTTTCATTGGATTATACATTAGACCAGGAAAATTTTAAAATGATTGGCCCTACACGCAGCACCAAAGGACTATGCGTAATGCCCCTTGAGGATGGCTATACACACAACGCATAACATGTCCATCCAATTCCTAGATGAGCTTCAACTGCTGGTCAACATCCACAACCTCAACAGCCTTCTGGATAACTCGTCAACCATACATTTGAAGACTAAGTGTTAAAACATGGTGTTCTTCTCATTTGCTCCTGATCTGATTTGATAACAGACTTCATACAAGGATCACTGTCACCCTTAACTTCATAGCCCCCTTTTCCAATTTACTCATCCAGCACAGAGCTTTCTTCTGATATGGACGCAGATCACACAATAGAGTAGAAGGTGAATCCATTTCCTCCAGATGACAACTCTCTAATGCACCGATAAGTTTGTCCAATTCTGAATCGGACAGATCCTCCTCTCCTTCATTCTCCTGCTCATTTGAACCTGTAGTTGATTTGCGACGCTTCAGGGAAGGCAAAAGTGGCATTGACACTCCCGAGTTATCCTTAAGATCCAGTGAATGTTTCCATGTGTAAAGATCCTCTGGGGTGAAATCGGCCTTCTAAAATGGTTCCTTGCCAAGCAATTGGAACAACGTTTGGAAGAGGGTTTATGGTACTATCCTCCATTGATGAAGCAACCAACTTCAATGGAAGTCCAGTTAAGCTTTGAAAGATTGAATTGTTGATGTACAACCTGACTGCCAGTAGTATGTTGTCCATCAAACCAAGGATTTCAGGTGCAGCTACACAACAACCCTGTATCTTCACTTTCTTCAAATTGACCAAAGGTATCAAGCATCGAGTCCACTCTGTAGGAAGGCGGCCTACCTCACCATACTGTTTTTTGGAGAATCTCACAATCTCTGAAGATGTAGTAGCAGCTCTTCCTCTTCCCCAGCGCTTGGTGACAGAACTGCAAGGCATGGGAAAAGAGAATGTGACAGCATCTCCCCGATTAAGTCTCCTGCCCTTACAAGTGGAAAAACCAATTATTTCAGAGCAACCCACAAGCCACCACTCATCTTCTATCTCGTGGGTTGGAAAACCTCCACTACCCTTATCAAAGGGACAAATGACTTCCCTTGACATATTTGATTCAGCTGCTGGAGAGGAACCAACAAAATCAGACTCTGAATCTTCAATTATTTCAATTGCATTGAATTTATCTTTAGCCATCAACTGAGACTCCTTGATAGGCACTAGAGCAGTCATTGGGGGAGCCTGTTTCAGGGATAATGGAACCCTTGCTCCATTCCCCAATGTAGCTTGCCCATGTGTAAGCGTTGCGCGTAGGGCCATATTCCAGAAGCGTAGTGCCTAAAGGGAGTGCTCAGTGCCTAAAGGGAGTGCTCAGTGCCAAGAGGAAATGTGCAGTGCCTCCACCTTGGATTGACTTGGCTTTGATGTTTGACTTTGTGTTTGTTGTGGATGCAGGGAACATGGAATTTGGAGCCGATCTTTCAAATTGTGGATTTTTCCAATAGGATGTACAACTACATATGCCACAATCTTCTCAAGTAAAGATGCATAATCATCTCAGGTAATGCAATGGAGTTCGAGGACAGCTGGACTCACCCAATTGCTAGCTGTTGCCTTTAAACCTAAATCTAAGGATCTCAGAAATGGAATGTTTTCCTTTTCGATAGCTCCATTAAAACCCACTCGGAGATCAACCAAGAATTTCAAGCCACCAGGATGTGCATTCAATCACTCAAACAATGTTATATATAATGACTTTAGAGCATGTCATAGGTTTTCCTCCATCCTATATAAAGCTAACACACAACCTTCCTCATCCAAGTGCTTCAATGGTTTGATGACCCCGACAGTCTCTTGAAATCCTGCTACAAGCAAGTCTCCAAAACCTTTGTTTTACTTTTGGAACCTTTACTCTTTGAACCTATACTTACTGCTTTCATGTCACATTCCATCATGGCACGAAGGTATGGCTTCCAGAGTTCATATCCCATTAAAATTCATTTCTTGATTGAAAACATTACTACTATAAATATTCCAACAAAACTATAATTCTGACCGAGGAATTCTTGCAAGTGCTTTTCTTTAATGTTCTCTGACACTTTTTCCATTGTGATATTTCCATACTTCTCTTTCTTTCACTATATGCAAGGGTGTTATGAGCTGAAGCAAAATTCTAATAACAACAATATCTTGATTAAATAGGACCATTTCATATTCCCCTGAATTTCAATTTTGTCAGATGCTAGGAGAGCATCAGTTCTAGTGCCATCATTTAGACCAAAACATTAATGGTTTCCTGCTACAATAATTTCAACATCTGAACATATTGATGCCATAATAGAAGCCTTTAAATTTGCAACTTTATCTTGTTCTAGTATCATGGATTTCATGGAAGAATGATTTTTAGGGTTTCAATAGGCATAGAGCCATCTCACCAAAGGCTTTTGAAAGTATCCATGTTAGAAGAAAGGGGAAATGACATCATCCCAGACAAGCCTTCCTAGGTAGGCCCTGCAACATCCTTATCTAATGTAGGCTCAGAATTCTATTTCCTCTTGGCCTTCTTTGCCTTTTATCCATTCAGTGAATTTTCATAAACAAGAGTCAATCATTCATTCAGTCATATCTTCTGATCCGGGAGCAGATTTTGGGAGTGTGATATATCGTTGGAAATCTTTTTCTAAGCTACTTCTGATGAACATGATTAGTACATGTTTTTCATCGAAGATCATGTGCAAAAAATCTCTGAAAACTAGACGTAGTAAGAGCCCACTTTAATCCCTGGTGACATGCTATGAAGAATGGAACTAACACAACCCAAGGGTGAAAAATGCCAATCTTTCTTTGAATTTTTGAGTTGTGACTGAATTCAAAAATAAAAATTAATTTCCATGCATCACATTTATCTATATTGCTATAAATTGGCATACATATGCCATCTTTCGCACAATCAAAGCTTTGTAGAATGAATAATAATAATAATAGTAAAAAATTAACCATTAATTTCTATATGCACATCCCATCGTCCCAGAAAAACCATGTCCTAATTTCGTCCCTACCAAATAAAGTTTCAAATATGAAGCTTAGCACAGTAAAAGCTTTTCACAATGAAATGTCCCATTCGCAACAATAACACATTGTTAGAGCACTCACGCAATTCGAGACACTATGAAAATATCCGTATTTCATTTTGCAATGCTTGAGTGTAAACCAGTTTTTTTAAGTAATATGCTTATAGAAATATACACATTCTTTATTAAAAGAAAAAAAAGTATTTAAATAAGTTCTACTAAAAGTAGAAACATGTTTTATTATACAAATATTTTCTTTGTGTGAAAGCGATATTAAAGCTTATATTGTAAGTCTGTTGAATGTGGGTGGTGGAATGCTACACAAGTCATTGTGTGGAGATACTTTTACAAACTTCCAGATCATATATTGTATGAATGTTTACGTAGGACGGGGTATGTGTAGGAGAATGGGGAATATTATCATGTTTCATTGTCTGAAGCTTTTACTGTGCAGAATACGACTTTTGTGCGGGAGATCAATTGCGTAGAGATTTTGAATTTAGAGCTATGTATCTCTATGGAATGATTAATATTGTTAATTTTAATATTTTGATTTTTTCAGGCTATGCAGTCTTGATCTTCATTATCGGATCAGCATCAGTCAGTGCTTGTTGATATCTTTCTAGTTTGATTGGGCTAAAAGTTAATAGGTCAAGCTTGTATAATGGTGGTTGTGCAGAGGAAGCACATAGTTGTTCAAAGGTGGTTGTGTGGAGGAAGTGTGTACAGAAGGAGCGTGCACAGAGGAAGCTGTGTGAAGACTAGCGTTAAGCTCTTATCCTTTTTGAACTAAACTAAAAATATTTCACTTACTTTTCACCCATAAGTGTGTCTATCTCGATCTGCAAGTACTAATGATAAATCAAGTGCAATAATCGTCTACCTAAGATGACAATTCTTGAAATATCACTAGAAATAGATAATTTGATGTTAATAATTTAGATGAGAGATAAAGCAAAATCTAGAACGAATGAAATATTACATTGTTTGTTGGTCAAGCTTTCGTTTGTTCTAGATATTTCTTTAGGGATAGATAATTGATAGGTTACAACTTAGGTTGCCAATAATCTTCTACACAATATTCAACACAATGAATATACATTCAATTCCAATAACTTTGACATATGGAGATAAATCCATTCAACTTCCACACAATAATCCTTTGCACAATCTTTTTTAATGTAGATAATAAGGAACAAGTACAATGTATTAAAAAATAAGAGAAACTTGTATTTCTGCTCCTCACAGAGAGGTGACAATTGAATTGAAAAAAATAGTTAACATTATTTCCTAATCACAATTTAATCATCCTCATTGTTATCTAGATACATTATTATCAATGAAATATTAACAGTGTATAGCCGGGAGAAGTGACAATACGTAATTTAACAAAATATGTATCTAAATACGAATAAATTACCATAATTTCTATAATAATAATAATGATAATTGAATTTAAATAAATCAGTTGATGTTGTTTCCTAATCACAATTTAATTGTCCTCATCATTTAATCTAGATAAATCCTTTTATGCAATATTGATGACGAAAATTCAACAAAACTGACAGTAAGAAATCTCATGGAATACAAAAATATTACCATAATTTCTATAATAATCACAATTGAATTGAAATAAAATAGTTGTCTCTATTCCTGAATTGATTGCTATAAATTTGAGAAATGCCAATGTAAGTTATCATTTTCGAACTGAACTGAAAATATTTAACATACTTTTCACACATAAGTGCATCAATCTTTATCTACAAGTAACAATGATAAAGCGATTGGAATAATCGTCTATCAAAAATGGAAATACTTGTAATCGCACTAGTAATAGAAAATGCAATGTTAATAACTTAGACAAGAGCTAAATCAATGTCTAGAAAAAATGAAGGCTTATATTGTTTGCTGGTATACTATTGTCCAAATGCACCAAAACACTCTAAAGAGAAGCCCTACAATTACCAAGAGCCCCTATTTGATCACTATGTTTTGTGCTGAGAATATGGACATATGATGTAGTGCCAACAAACCTTGTAATATCATATCCCCATATCCTTGGCATATAACATTATAATCGACAAAATATGTTGAACACATATCAACACATTGCATTATCCTCAGCACAATGTAATAAATTTGCTACAACTATAAAACTACAACAAATAAAATGAACCCAAAAAAAGAACCAACTAGTGCAACAATCACACAAGAAATAAATAATGTCATCAAGAGCTTATATTGTTTGTTGATGTGTTATCATTCGAATGCACAAAAACGATTCAAAGAGAAGCCCTATGATTATCAGGATCCCCTACTTGATCATAATGTTTTGTGCTAAGAATATGGGCATATGAGGCAGTGCCAACAAACTTGAAATGATGCACTTGTCATTAATGCTAGTATCATATCCCCATCTTCTCAACACATAACATTATAACTGAAAAAATGAAAATTTTGACTAATGAAGAAGACACCAATGACAAATATGATGATAATTTGGCCATTGACGAATGTTCGCAACAATAACAAACTATCAAATCACTTGCATAATTCAAAATACTATGAAAAAACTCCATATTTGGTTTTGCTATGCTAAAGTGTAAACCAATTTTCATAACTAATCTGCTTATAGACATATACAAATTGTTTACTTAAAGAAAATAAGTATTTAAATAAGTCCTACTGAAGATATAAACTTGTTTTATTATACAATGTTTTCCCTTGTGTGAAACCCATATTATTACAATATTCAATTGTAAATGAGCATTTCTAAACTGTTGAAAAGAGGAAAAATTGCATTATGCACCACTCGTTCACCCACTCAAACACACAATAAAAGCCCTGTATAATGAAGATTAACAATTTAAATCATTATGTTCTCCCATAAACACTGTTCACTGCAAAGATTCATAGTTCTAAAATCAAAGATCTACACAATCCCCCCCGCACATAATTCATACCCCGCATGGTAAAATATTAGTACAATGAAACATAAAAATATTCCTTGCTCTCTTGCACATAACCTATCGTCCGTAAACATTCATATGATATACAATCAAGAAATGTGTAAAAGTATTAGATTTTCTTGGAAAATTGATAGCTTATATTGTAAGTGATAAAAGTTACAATAGTCAATTGTTAATGAATATTTGTAAAGCATTACTGAGTACAAAAATAGCTAAGTGCAAGTGATTGTGCATTACTACATATGGAAAAGAAGCACAATTACAAAATTGCATTATCCACCACCCGTTCTTTCGCATAAACCCACAATGAAAACATTGCACAATGAAAATCAATAACTTTAATCATTATTTTCTTCTGCAAAAACCTTGTCCTCTACAAATATTCATAGTTCTAAAAGAAAATATCTACGCAATTTCTCCCTCAAACATACTTCGTACTCCGCACAACAAAATATTTGTACGTCGAAACATAATAATATTCCTCGTTCTCTTGCACATACCCCATCCTACGCACCCATTTATGCTCTCTTATACATACTTCGTATTCCACATAGTAAAAGCTTTGTATAAAGGAACATAATAATATTCCTTGTTCTCTCGCACATTGTCCGTTTTTCGTAAAAATTCATACAATATATGATCTAAAAATTTGTATAAGTATTAGATTTTTTTGAGAAATCGACAATCATATGCCATCTCCGCATAGTAAAATCTCCGCACAACAGAACATAATAATATTCCCCATTCTCCTGCACATACCTTCATATGATACATAAGTAAAAGCTCCACACAATGAAATCTCCCGCACATACTCTGTCCTCTACAAAGATTCAATTCTAGCACTCATGCTCAAATAATATTGAATTAATTGATTAACACCAGTCACTACACAACTTCTTTTCCACATGCTTCCTTCACACAAGCACCTTCAAACAACCACATGCTTCCTCCACAAAACCACCACTATACAAGATTGACCTATTAACATTTAGCTAGATCGAACTAGAAAGAGACCAACAAGCACTGCCTGATGTTGACTCGATAATGCAGAACAAGACTGCATAGCCTGGAAAATTAGAAAATTGAAATTAACAATATTAATCATTCCGCAAAGATACATAACTCTAAAATCAAAATCTCTATGCAACTACTCTCCCACACAAACTTCGTAATCCACACAGTAAAAGCTCTACACAATAAAACATGATAATATTCCTCATTCTCCTGTAAAATTATCTCCTCACAACGACTTGTTGATGTAGGAGCATGAGGCTTGAAGACAAAAAACTTCGAATTTTATTCCAAAAATACAAAAAAAGTTTATAGGCAAAGGAGTGGGATCCTTTAGCTGTCACTTTACAAAGCCTTCTAGATAGGATTTGAGCTAGAATTCAAGGATTTGGATTATCTTGTAATTAATTCAAGTAGTTAGGCTTAATTGAGATTCTTGAGGAGAATATCATGCAGATTAGATAGGATTAGGAAGTTTTGATCCATTGATTTAGGATATGGTTGTTGTATGTACATGTATTTATGTAAGTTTTGAATTAGTGTAATGGGATTTCATTGAGGAGGATTTGATTGTAAAGTTTGGAATCTCTCTGTATCTCAGTGTATACTGTGCATGAATGGTCAATCCTGGAGGTTTTAATTTCCTTCAAAATAATTCTGAGTTTTGTTTATTTCCAGTTTGGGCCCTTTAGAACTTGATTCTGTATAATCTTGTGTTATCGCGTTTAAATCTTCACTCATTGTGTATTAAATAGTCTAGATATGTTTTAAGAAATATAACTTATAGAGAGGCTAAACTTGGTGGAAGTGCAAATTCTTGGCGGAACGAGGAAAACCTCGACAACGTTTGTGAGAAGCCCAGGGGAAGATCTGAACCGTCCAATCGAAAGGCAATAGATCTAACAGTGATTGCATGCTAACAAGCATGGACGTTAATTCCAAAAACAGATGCGATAAATTATAAAATTGAGTTAATAGCTCAGTTAATCATGACCGTCTGCTTGGAGTCAAATATGATGGTGATTGCATCAAAATATGCATGGGAGTTAATATAAATTTTAGACACGATATTTTATCGACTGTGGTTTAATCCAATTGAATTCCAGATCAATCACATCCGTTCATTAATAAGGGACGAGATCCGATGGATATCGATCCGGAATATGTACGCGGATTAACTTAAATTTCGGACTCGAGAAGGCTACGAACTGCAGTTGTATTTCCTTTCGGTTCCATGGGAAAGGTGAAGGTTTGCCATACATTGGGTAAATTAACCAATTATGCTATTTTAGTAGAATAGATAAAAATGGAGGTTGATGACTGATATTCCAAAGGAAACCCAAGAAGAAGTTCCACCTGAGCTTGAGGAGATCATTTCTGGTTTTGAATGATTACCCTTAACACCTGCAACCAACCCACCATTAGTGGTACTAGAGCAGCCTACTGACACTGAGCAGGATCTCAAAGATCAGAAAAAGAAGTCCAACATGGCTTTCAAAGTTGGAGGAAGACGTGGTGGTGGTCAAAGAAGAGGAAGGCCAATTGCAAATGTTGAAATGTTGGAAGCTATGCAACAAATGCAAGCTTCATTAGAACAAGTGGAAATGGGAAATCAAGGAGATGCAAGTGCTGGAGATGTTAGTGAGGCTAAAGTTGAAGCTGCAAAAGAAGAGGAACCTGCAAAAGTTACTCCTCAAATGAGATTCTTTAAATCAATGTTGGGATCCACATCTAAACCCAGACTTGAGGGTTCAATTTATACAGTAGGTTTAAACCCTGAGGAGTTGATAGACTAGATTAATTACATGGATAAATTTTTTGATTATGAAGAAATGGAAGAAGGAAAGAGAGTGAAATTTGTCGTCACAAAATTGAAAGGACATGCATCAGTTTGGTAGGATGGAGTGCAGGCAGAAAGAAAAAGACTTGGTAAGTAGCCAATTAAAAATTGGAACAGAATGGTGGCAAAGTTGAGAGGTAAGTTTTTGCCAAGTGATTATCAACTTTCATTATATAGACAGATGCAGAGTCTCAAATAGAGGTCTTTGACAGTGAAAGAATACATAGAGGAATTTTACAAAGTGAGCATAGAGCTGGACAAATTCAAGATACAGATGAGAAGGTTGCAAGATACATAAATGGTCTCAGAATGGAGATCCAAGATGAGATAAGTGTGTTGTACCTTAAAACAGTAGAAGACGCTTATCATATGGTATTGAAGGCTGAAGAAAAACTCATGAGGAAGAAATCTGGCAGAAGTAGAGGTGCTTTCCAAAGAAGAGGAAGTCAAGGTGGTAGAGGAAGATCTACAACACCTAGAGATGGAGCTATTAGCAGCTCGAGTCAGTATACACCCACAGAAGGTGATGCAAGTGGAAAATGGAGTTTTTTCAGATGAAGAGGAGGCAGAGGTAGAGGAAGAGAAATCAGATGTTATAGATGTAATAAAATGGGACACGGAGCCTATGAGTGCCCAAAAAATGCAGGAACAAATTAGAGGAATGTAATTGTTGCTCAGACTGAAGAAGAAGTAGCAAAGGTGCCAGAAGAAGAAGAACCAGAACAAAGAAAGACTTTGTTCAGGATTATGTGCAAGGTTTAAGGAAAATGCTGTCAAATGGTAATTGATAGTGGTAGCACTGATAATTTGGTCTCTACAGAAGTGGTGGACAAGTTGAAATTAAAGACAAAGAAACATCCAACACTTTACAAGGTTTCATGGCTTCAAAAAGGACATCAGTTGCTAGTGAATGAACAATGTGAAGTGGAGTTGCAGTTGGGCAAATACAAAGACAAAATTCTGTGATGTGATGCCTATGGATGTGTGTCACATATTTTTGGGAAGACCTTGGTAGTATGACAGAGGAGCTATGCATGATGGGAAAAAGAACACATACAAATTTGGTAAAGATGGTATTAATCATACATTGCTGCCTATGGAAGAAGAGGATGCATCAAGAAAATCTGATCCAAAGACTCTATTGCTGAGTGGAAAAGAATACTTGTAGCAGATTGAGGAGGATGAGGTAAATTTTGCATTGATTTTCAAACCCAAGGTAATAATTACTTCCACTAAAATTTCTAATTTGCCAATTGAAATTCAAGAGATGCTAGAGAATTATTGTGATATCATTATAGATGATTTTCCTAATGAGTTACCACCCATTAGAAAAATTAGTCATCATATAGATTTGATTCCAGGGGAAAATATACCAAATAAAGCAACTTATAGGATGACTCCCACAGAAAATGAAGAAATCAAAAAATAGGTTCAGGAATTGTTAGATAAAGGACTGGTTAGAGAGAGTTTGAGTCCTTGTGCAGTGCCAACAGTGTTGAGTCCAAAGATAGCTAGAGGCTAGAGAATGTGCACTGATTCAAGAGAAATCAACAAAATAAAAATCAGGTACAGATTTCCTTTACCTAAAATTGAAGATTTGATGGATTGTTTAAGTGGAGCAAGATATTTTACAAAGCTGGATTTAAAAAGTGGGTACCATCAAATAAGGATTAGAGAAGGTGATGAATGGAAAACTATTTTTTAAAACAAATGAAGGACTATATGAATGGATGGTAATGCCTTTTGGGCTATCAAATTCTCCTAGTAAATTTATGAGGCTTATGAATGAAGTTCTGAAAGAATTTATTGTAAATTTGTAATAGTATATCTGGATGATATATTAGTTTACAGTAGATCTAAAGAGGAACATATAAGACATCTGAATTATGTCTTACAGAAGCTACAACAAGAAAAGTTACTACGAAATTTAAAGAAATGTTCATTCACGAAGGATGAGTTGGTATATTTGGGCTTTGTTATTTCTGCTGATGGATTAAAGATGGATCCAAAGAAGATAAAGGCAATCATAATGTGGCCTTCACCGAAAAGTGTTTTTGAGGTAAGAAGTTTTCATGGTCTTGCTAATTTTTATAGAAAATTCATAAGGAATTTTAGTAAGATCAATGCTTTGATTATTGATACTATAAAGAAGGATAAACAACCATTTAAATGGACTGTTGAAGCAGAAAAGAACTTTCAGCTATTGAAAAGGAAGATCACTGAAAAACTTATTTTAATTTTTCCTGATTTTAATAAACCTTTTCAAGTGAAATGTGATGCTAGTGGGGAAGCTATTGATGGTGTTTTAAGTCAAGAGGATAGACCTATAGCTTATTTAAGTGAAAAACTGAATGAATCAAAGAAGAAATATTCTTCTTATGATAAGGAGTTTTATGTAGTTGTACATTCATTGAAAAAGTGGAGACATTACTTGATGTCTAAGGAGTTTATACTTTATTCAGACAATCATGCATTGTGGTACATTATGCAACAACCAAAGCTTAGTCAGAAACATGCAAAATGGGTAGAATATATTCAAATTTTTTATTTTGTATTGAAGCATATAAATGGCCAATCAAACAAGGCAGCAGATGCCTTATGTAGAAAAATCATTTTAGTTCAAGAAAGTCAAATTCAACTGTTGGGTTTTGATTTTCTTAAAGAATTATATGAGAAAGATTTAGATTTTAAAGAGGCATTTGAAGCTTGTAAAAATCATGTTTTATTAGATAGAAGTAAGTGGCTGGATTTTTTCTTGTAAGAAGGGTTGTTGTTTAAAAGAAACTAGTTGTGCATACCAAATTGTTCTATGAGAGAAAATTTAATCAAGGAGAAACATAGTGGTGGAATTGGAGGACATTTTCGTGCAGACAAGACTTATGAGCAATTGAAACATTTTATTACTAGCCAAAGATGAGATCTGAAGCGGAGAAGCATGTGAAAAATTGTAAAATTTGTCAATATGTAAAAGGAAGGAGCCAAAACACAAGTTTGTATGTTCCATTACCTATTCCAGATAGACCTTGGGATATGGTAAGTATGGATTTTGTTTTGGCTTTACCAAAAACTCAAAGAGGAAATGATTCAATTTATGTTTTGGTTGATAGATTTTCTAAAATGGCACATTTTATTCCATGTTATAAAACCAGTGATGCTACTAACATTTCTAATCTGTTTTTTAAGGAGATTGTAAGATTGTATGGGTTACCTAAGAGCATTATTTCAAACAAAGTCACCAGATTTGTTGGTCATTTCTGGAGGACATTATGGAAGAAGCTTGGTACTAAAATGAGTTTCAGTTGAGCTTATCATCCCCAGACTAATGGACAAACTGAAGTTGTAAACAAAAGCTTGGGTAATCTTCTGAGAAGTCTTGCAGGTGAACATCCAAAATAGTGGGATCAAATTTTGGCACAGGCTAAATATGCTTATAATGATACTCTTAATAAGAGTACAGGGCAGAGTCCATTCCATATAGTTTATGGAATGCAACCAAGAGGAGTGTTTGAATTAAGAGACTTGGGAAAAGCTTAAATGAGAAGTGCTAAAGGATAATATTTTGCTTCAGACATTCAAGCAATACATGAACAGGTAAAATAGCAGTTACAAGATAGTAACATAAAGTACAAGAGTAGAGCAAACTTGAAGAAGGGAGAAGTTAATTTTGAGGTTGGATATTTGTTTTTAGCACACCTGAGGAAGGAAATATTTCCAAAAAGGGAGTATAACAAGTTAAAATTTAAGAAAATTGGACCATGCAGAGTCTTGAGGAAATTTTCTGCAAATGCATATGAAATTGAATTACCCCCTGATATTGGAATATCTCCAATTTTCAATGTTGCTGATTTGTACAAGTATGAAAGTGGAAATGCAAAGGATACAACAAAATGTAAGGAAGAACAAGAGGTTGATTGGGTAAAACGGTTACCAACAGCAAATGCATTGCATCCAAAACAAATTTTAGACAAGAGAGTGTTTAAAAGGACAAGAGGACAGGAGTATTTTCAGTGTTTGGTCAAGTGGAAAGATCAACCAATTGCTGATGCTACTTGGATGACAGATGCCATGCTACAGAAGATGGGTAGTTTTTTAGAAGAGCTCATGGACAGGAGCCCATGAAGAATTTTGTCCTCAGGAGTCTGATGCAGGAGCATGAGGCTTGAAGACAAAAAACTTTGAATTTTATTCCAAAAATACAGAAAAAGTTTATAGGAAAAGGAGTGTGATCCTTTAGCTCTCACTTTACAAAGATTTCTAGATAGGATTTGTGCTATAATTCAGGGATTTGGATTATCTTGTAATTAATTCAAGTAGTTAGGATTACTTGAGATTCTCGAGGAGAATATCATGCAAATTAGATAGGATTAGGAAGTTTTGATCCATTGATTTAGGATCTGGTTGTTGTATGTACAGGTATTTATGTAACTTTTGAATTAGTGTAATGGTATTTGGTTGAGGAGGATTTGATTGTAAAGTTTGGAATCTCTCTATATCTCAGTGTATAGTGCATGAATGTTCAATCCTAGAGGTTTTAATTTCCTTCGAAATAATTTTGAGTTCTGTTGATTTCCAGTTTAGGCCTTTTAGAACTAGATTCTGTACAATCTTGTGTTATCACATTTAAATCTTCACTCACTGTGTATTAAATAGTATGGATATGTTTTAAGAAATATAACTTACAGACATTCTAAGCTTGGGAGAAGTGCAAATTCTTGGCAGAACAAAGAAAACCCCAACAAAATTTGTGAGAACCCTAGGGAAGATCTGAACCGTGTGATCAAAAGGCAACAGATCTAACAGGGATCACATGCTAACAACTGTGGATGTTAATTCCAAAAACGAATGCGATAAATTATAAAACTGAGTTAATAACTCAGTTAATCGTGACTGTTTGCTTGAAGGAGTTAGATTCGACGGTGATCACATCGAAAAATGCATGGGAGTTAATATAAATTTCAGACGCGATAATTTATCAACTGTGGTTTAATCTAGTTGAATTCTGGATAGATCACAGCCATTCATTAAGAAGGGACGAGATCCGATGGATATCGCTCCGGAATATGCATGCGGGTTAACTTAAATTTCGGACCCGAGAAGGCTATGAACTAAAGTTGTATTTCCTTTCGGTTTTGTGGGAAAGGTGAAGGTTTTCCATATATCGGGTAAATTAACCAGTTTTGCTATTTTAGTAGAATAGATAAAACTAGAAGTTGATGACTGATTCTCCAAAGGAAACCCGAGAATAATTTCCACTCGAGCTTGAGGGGATCATTTCTAGTTTTGAACGATTATCCTTAACACCTACAACCAACCCACCACTTGTGTAGCCTTCCCCCCCTGCCCCCTCGCCTATGAAATAGACTTACAACCGTGTCAGTTCTATAGTCATGGGGAAAAGCAATACCATAACAATGTCAGTGATAATGTCAGAGCACTCATCGATGAAATGTCCACTCAAAAAATTAGTTTTTTGTTTATTTTTAAATCAATTGTGAGGTAGTGACAAATACCAAAAATAAAATTCTCTCCACCAAGGAATTATGTCTCATTGGAAGGTGTTAGGCCAATCAGAAATTAGAAATAAGATTTCCAGGAAATTAAAAAAATATTTTTGAATTCGTGCAAAATAGAAAAAATGTGCATATTCTCGAAACTTTGGCTAAAATGACTATAAACCAACAAAATAATGGGCAATCAATGCAATTTTACTACAAGGCGAATGTTATAGTCCCTGATGAGGAAGGGACTAATAATAGATTCAATAGTCGCATTTTTGGAATTTTATTTACACTTTCTAAATCCATATTTACAATTTTGGATTTTGATATTTGGAACATTCAAAACTAAAATTTTCACTTTAAAAACTCCAATTTTGCACCTTGCAAACACTAAGTTAGATCTCTCTTCAAAAGTGATTAAAACAAAATTAATACAAATTTTATGAAATAGTCATTGACTCATTTAAACACAATAAATGGCCATTATCTTTTTCCAATCCACAAACGCTTATGGCCAAACATCATTTTTTCTTCTTTATATATGTTAAAAAACAATAATTCCTTCTAAACATTTCCAATCTTCTTTATAAAAAAATAATTTAAACTGAATCATAGTACCAACCAATTTATTTATATCAAATTGATGAGAATATTCCTAGATTTGTTTATGTACACTTGATAAGCTTCATTAAATGATTTTTTTTCTCGTCAAATGACCTCCATATTTTCTCCATTTTCCAAGATTCCCATGGGCCATCTATATTAAATTGAACACTCTTTAGAAACTATACATTATATCATTTAGTGTGTACTTTTTAATAACCCTAGAAAATATTATTAGAGCAATCTCCTTTGATATGACCATGAATCATACAAATTGCTCTATATAGATATATTATAATCATATAGGTTCTAGTTGATTGATCATTGAGTGAAAATATCTCCATTAAAGTTGGGATACTTTCTTATGTATCCATTTCTACACACAATCTTGCCACAAATTTGGAAGTTTAGGATTTTATTTTCTCATCTATTCCAATGTACATTCCTTCATTTCTCCCAACAAAAACAAAAGTATTTTCCTTCCATAGTTCATTAGTGAAGCCATGAGGTTTACTTGAACGACTTATACATTGTCCTTTTCCTAAAGGGGACCAAAACAAGGGTACCACTCCTCTAATGTCAAATATGAATTTCTCTAAATTTAAAAACAAATTTTATTTATCCTTTTTCATGTAAGTGAAATGTTGATGTACATTCCAAAATTGACCTCTAGAACCTTTGAATCTAATGGATCATTGCATTATGAGATATATGCTTCCCATAAAACTCCCCTACTAGTGCCAACTCCCAATGATGGAAGATTTGATCAAGGTAGATATCCTCAGCTAACATAAGTTTTATGTCTCATTGTTTAAAATTCACCATTGGATCCTTCTTTTTCCGATGCTTAGAAACAACCTCCACCTTCTCCATGTTTGAATTTCCATGTTGATTTGAAGCCCTAATCATAGAATTAACTCAATTAATCTTTTGAAGCCCATAACTTTATTCACTTAAAGACAAGGTTTGGTGGTAATGCATGGTCAAAGATAAGGGGTTTAATCCCCTAAACAATGGGTATTAATTTTGGTTTTGCATCACAAAATAAGATACTAATATCCACATAATGAGATCTTAATAGGGTCCATGTAGCATTGTATTGATCTTGTATCCTTACCTTCTCAATGAGTTTTAGAATTGGTGTAGATTTTCCAACCGTTGACCTTTGTATTGAGTGCCTATCAATCTTTGATTCCATTTATGGATGTGTCCCTACAACTTAGACTAGGTTGTTTTCCTTTGAGTTTTCATTAGACTTCAATTTAACTTTTGAAAACGCATAGATTAATGGATTGAATCATTTACACAACCCATGTTGTGGGTTTACAAGTTATAAATCATATATTTAATATAAATGAATTTATAAAATTACTAAACACCTTGAAAAAAAAACACATATATTAAATTTTAATAAAAAATGCAAGGATCAACCAATAATAAAAAGGCTTGAAACCAAACTAATGACAAATTTTTTTTATATTTTTAACCTAACATATATAAGAAGGGGTATGAAAAAGTTACAATTTTTTTTGGTTTTTTTACTTTCTATGATGTGGAATCTATTTATAAAATACAAAATAAGAAATCACATCAGCCTACCCAAATAATTTAACACCAAATTTCTTTAAAAAAATCAGATAAATAATTATAATGATACTTGATTGATCAAGTCATAG
Source organism: Pinus tabuliformis (assembly GCA_031772625.1). NCBI lineage: Eukaryota > Viridiplantae > Streptophyta > Pinopsida > Pinales > Pinaceae > Pinus > Pinus tabuliformis. Next base: position 159,078,393 of record CM062810.1, on the reverse strand, counting down.
GTTGATTGATCCATTTGTCGAATACAGTTAAATATGACTTCACAATGACACAAATACGAGAATTATAAAAAGTCGACTTCCTTTAATAATCACACAAACCCACTTCACTTTTGTGATTAAAAAACTTTTGTCCACAGCATTTCTGGGGATTCCAACCTAAATTCTCAAAATTGAGCATCTTGATTTGGCACCACCTACCATCATTCTCATATGCCCACATATTATTAGTTAACGATCATGTTACAAATATTATTGATTAACGATCATATATTATAATGTGAACAATTTTTTTCCTAGCTCCTCAATTACCCTGATAGCCACAAAAAAAAATTGGCTGCAAATTGAGACAGGCCAGATATGATTGGTAGAGGGGGAGCCGCCCAAAAAACATTGAAGCCCCACACATAAAGTTAAGCCCATATGGAGAGCCATGTTACAAATATTGATTAACGATCATATATTATAATGTGTACAATTTTTTTTCTAGCTCCTCAATTACCCTGATAGCCACAAAAAAATTGGCTGCAAATTGAGACAGGCCACATGATATGATTGGTAGAGGGGGAGCCGCCCAAAAAAAACATTGAAGCCCCACACATAAAGTTAAGCCCATATGGAGAGCCTTGTGTTGTCATATTCATATTTACAGTACATGTCAAGTGTCATGCTACATTTTGTTTGTGAGCGCATTAAAAAAAACCAGTGGCTTCGTTGTACAAACAGTGAAAATCTGTACACTATCTCAGATTCTAGAATTCAAGCAAGTCATGACAGGATTGACTTTGATGGAATAATTATTGTATGTAGAGGCACATCATCTGATGTTCAGAGCGTGCAATAAACAGCACTCAAAGTCTCAGACCATGCCTTGATTCCTTTGGAAGTTGCAGCAAATTTGTACTTTTTTTCTGGAAATTGCTCAAATGCAGCCATCACATCAACTCAGGATAGCAATGGCAGGAATAAAACCTGATTGTATTTTTCCTTGTCTGTACCAATAGTGGTTACAATGCAAGCCCTGGTTTGGGCAGTCATTTTGTTTTGGGTGGATATTTTTATTTGAATGGTAGATGGCTAAATATTATAGTTTGTAATTTGATTGACATGAGGGAAGTCAATTCCATGGGCAAATATTAAGCACCAATGATTCTATCAGTGTTTTTTATGGGCAAATATTAAGCACCATACATTTAGTCAATGATTTTTTCAATTTTTTTCATCTTATGGAATCTTTAATGGACAAAATGAAAAATCACTGTGCCAATCAATCATTGGTAACTTGTTGATTGTGAAATATTATAGTTGAACAAGATTTAAAAGTACTAAGCCAATCATTATAACCTGTTGATTGTGAAATATTATAATCCAACCCTTTTTATGTTGTCATTATAACTTGTTGATTGTGAAATATTATAGTCCAGCCATTTTTATGTTGTTTGCTGATTGTGAAATAGTATAAAGGGAAATCTGATTGATATGAGTTAAATTTGACTAAACTATTTTTATCAAATTTATAGAATTTTCCAAAATCTATAATCTATATAAACTTAAGTATTTTGGATTCAATAAAAAAATGTTTATTCTCAAATTCAACAAATTCTTTTTTCAACATGAGGGAGGATATCTTGAAACATGATTTGATTTTTTTAAGTGAATTGAAAAATATTTATATTTTGCAAAATTTGTGGTAGGCTAATAATTTTATAGGGTTTACAAGTATTTCATGTTGGTGTGGAGCTATCCACATTGTAGTAAGCAACAAAATTCTAAATTATGATTCAAAATAGGGTGTTCTAAAAATGCTAGCTTATAGATCTTCAAGAAAAGACTAACTAAAAACCCATACTTACAAAACATGGTTTGCAGGAACTCGGGTTAAGCTTAGAGCCCCATCCACTTTAAAGTTTCCTTTTGTGAGATGGGTCCCTCATTCTGTAGGAGGTTTACCTTTTCTCTGCATGAATAAATGATTTGAAGTGATATGATAGATCCTTTTTACAATAGCAAATTCTTTTTACAATAGCTTTGAATTTGATGCTAGAGGGAAGAGAGGCATTCAAGGTGAGGTGACCCAAAATAATGGCAGATTCACCAATGATAATGACATCTTGAATGTTTCTCTTTGTTGCCACTGTGCAAAAGAAGTGCAAAAGAAGTGCATATGTTTCTGTTTGGTTGTTTGTGGCTATTCCTAGGCCTAGGGTGAGGGAGTATTTACATTCCATTGATCTTTAGAATGATTATGAAAATTTTGAAAGGTTAATATTCTCAAGTGGGTTAATTTTCTATGCCGTGAAAAAAAAAGAAACAATCTCTATTTTTTAGCCCAAATTCTATAGTATAAACTTTCCCTTAAAATTCACCAAAAATACAAGAGATTTTAAAATCATTAAAAATTACCAAAAAAGCTATAGAAATTTTAAAATCACTAGAAATACAATTTCCATAAATTAGCCAAAATTTCTAACTTTTTAATCATTTTTTATTTTTAAAATTGAAATTTTCAGTGAGAATAATAGATAGATACCGGTTGCTGCCACCCTTGAAATATGTTTCGATTTGCAACAAATATTTACATGTGAATTTAGATTCTCTTTGAATTTCTACCGTAAATCTATCAAATAGGAGATGCTCAAGCTAATAAGTGAGGTTGTATTCCAATAGGAGTCGAATCAAAAGCCAATAACTGAGATTGTATTCCAAGAGGAGTCGAATCAAAATTAATCTCTGACTATTTGTTTCATTCAGATGAGCTGCACATAGAATCTGTGCTTTGTTGAAAATAGATTTAATATTGAGGAAGAACACATTCTATTGTGTTTGAATTAATATATTCTACAATTTCCTACGTAAATATTTCTTTCTATAATTTTGATTTGTGATCTGAATAGATTTTATTCGTTGTGCGGTCTCACATGTATTGTCATCTTTTGCATGTTCATCGCCTCGTGAATCGTATCCTCAACATAATGCTTGGAATATTTTCTCTCATGTTGGCATCTTCCTGTCATTTTTCATAAAATCTCTCATATTAATTAAATTTTATATTATCAATATAATATAATATAATATTATGTAATATAATATAAATATTAAATCTATATTTATTGGTCGGAATCCAATTTAATAATATGATTGTACATGTGATTGATTAATGTAATTGTGTTAATATAATTTAAATTATAAAATTTTAGTCTTTGTAAAAGAAAATTTATTTAATGATTTATCACACTATCACATGTTCATACTAAATCTCTTTCGTATATATATAATATTGATCTTACCATATTATTATGATATATGTAGTGGGTATTGATCTTTCTATTACTTGTGTTCTTTCTATTGCTTGTGTTGTTTACTTTTAGATGTCCATTTCTCATGACGGTGTAAGTTAACATTTTGTTTTTGTCCAAGATTAGAAAGAATTGTCACATTCCTTATTTTTTTGGTTTGTTACATTCATTATTTTATATAGAAAATGTATCATTTTTATATAAAGATAGTGGAATTTAACTTATAAAAATTATTGACAATGTTCGTGTCATATTAGTCTAGATACATTTTAACTTTGGATCTATTAAGTAGAGAAGTTTGCATCTCAAGAGATTTGATCTCTCTCCATACTTGATAGTTCCGGAGTTAAGATGGATCTAGACTAGTGAATTTCCCCTTTAAATAGACTATATTCCACATGAATACCAGAGGTCAATACCATAATTTTCATATACCTCGAACTCAAGAATTATGAAAAAAATAATTACTTTTTATTTGATGATATTTTATTTATGTCATATGCTGCATAGATATATATTTTAAAAATACATAAAAATAAATTTCATATGCTTCATAGATATATATTTAAAGTGTTGGTTTTAATGATATATATAATTAGTTGTTGTATGTATTTTTTAAAATTTTAAAACCTAAATTAAGAAAAATAGAAAGATTTTTCACTATATATTTTTTGTGTAGTGTTTTCTTATCGCACCCATGATTATTTTCGAACCATCCACTATGGATAGATCAAAAAATATGATGAGCCCCAGTGGATGGCTCAAAACGTCGATTTAAATAATCATGGATGTGATAATCCCAGAAGAAAACACTACACAAAAGATTGATCACAGAACCCTTAGAACAATATATATATTTTCCACGACATCCATAAATTCTCACTATACATATATATATATATCCACAGCTTCCATAAATTCTCACTCATTAGCCACCATTTAAAATACTACAGTACTTTCTTAACTAAAATTACAAAACTATGGGTTGAACCATTATGCACGACAATATTATTAAAAATAAATAAATCATTTGTGTAACAAGATCATAAGTAGACTGACATCCAAGTTTGAAAAATATACCTTAATGAATACTTGGACTTGAAAAAATAGTTGATCATAAAGATTTGATGCTAAGGAATGTTGAAAAATGGAGTGGTGTTGTGGCTTAATGACTAGTTGAAACCAAGTTTTGAAATGATCTTTGTTTGTTTGGTTCTCCTTAATTGTCATATCACAAAGTTCTTATTGTGGAATGTGTTAAAAATCATGAATGTACAAGGGATCATATGCTAGACATTCTTGAATTTCTAAATCTATTGTTTGAACTTCATCGCATGTGATCGATAACTCATTAATTTCCTTACAAAGATTACTAGAAGAAGCTTCTAGGTTCTCTTCTTGTGGATCCTCTTCATGGATGTTTTGTTCCTCTTCTATCTTTTAAAATGAAGATTCATCCCTAGTGACCATTCTAAATTGTGGACAAGGGTTTGAGAAGATCCTTGTGGTGGCATACCCTCTTTCTCTAAATGACGTCTTTGACATCATGTTTTGTAGATCTTTGTTTTGCAAATGGATTTTGTAGTTAATAAGTTTTTGTTAGTTGGTTGGGGGGTTTGTTTTATAAATATACCCTTTTTGTCTCTTTTTCTAGTCATATAGATTCATAATGGAAAAATCCTAACTACAATTTTTTATTTTTGTTTTTGTTTAAAGCTTCATATTTTGATTAAATCTGAATGTGCTTCCCCAATAACGGCGCCAAAAATTTCAGGTAAATTTACTAAGTAAACTAACGCATGTGTTTTACTTGTCAATCCGGGTGTGTAGGCTTGGAAGCACATCCAAAGTATATGGATTTCAGGTAAAGTCAATTCTGTAATACAAGACTCAAATGTTAAGGGAAATACATATTACAAATAAGTTTTAAGTTTAAAGAAACTCAAAAGTCTCTGATTCAAGATGAAGTAAGCGAAGGAAGCGACTCCTAACTTAGGAGGTCTTGGTTGTCCTTCCCCACAGTACTGTCCTCAAGAAGAGAAACTAAAGAGCAGCAGTTTGTGATGTGTAGAAAGCAAGAGAAGAGGCTCCTAACTTAGGAGGTCTTGGTTGTCCTTTCTCATAGTTCTATGCCAACAACATTACCATTGCATCAAATCATAAACTGGAATTCAAGAAACAATTCAAGAAATGCAAAAGGATGATTTTTAGTTGTGATTCATAATTTGATAAAAAGACAATTTAACTTAAATCTTTGGTTGTCCTTTCGTATGAAAATTATATTTTAAACCAAAATCATCTAAAAATCATACATAAATCATAACACATCTAAGTAATTGAATCATAAAAATTAAACAAGAATTACTGAATCAAAACTATACTAATTTATATAAAATTTAACCAAAGTGTACTTAGCTTGGTATGGGGGCCCTCAACCTTGCCTTGTACACATGAAGAACTCTTCAGCTACAGCTAACTTAATAAAGCATCCACAAGATGAACAAAAAATAGAACAATAGAAATGATTCTTCAAATTATTTGAAAAGTCTCCAATAATCTTAATACAAAATTTACACTCCCTTTTGAATGGTCCATAAAGTCTATTTAAATATGAAAATTATAAAAAAAACTTTTCTATAATGGCTCTAACAACCTTATCAATCATAATCCATCCACACAAGTCGAAATCGCCAAGTCCAGTTCACAAAATCAGGAAAAATCTCACAAAATAATAAATCTACTCCTTTTTACTAGGAATTCCTAAATGACAGGTCAAGTTTGACCAGTGTTGATCAGGCCTGTTTTTGCTCAGTTTCACTGAACCAATAGGTGTTTCTTCATCCGTGGTTCCCAATATTTCCAAATATGCGCTCAAATCTCGCCCAGATTTCCTGCACGTATGACTTCCATTGAGTTATTACGAGAATTTTTAATGCAATCCAAATTTACTCTTAAAACCCAATTTTTACAAAAGTTTCCAAAAATTGAAAAACTTAATTTAGTTATTTGAATATGAAAAATAGGAATAACATGAGGCATATATAGGTGAAATAGGATGCAATATGGTGGTAAATAAATGGATTTAGGATAGGCAAAGATGACCAAAATAGGGCCAACATCTCCCCCTCGCTGATTCTCAAGCATGTCCTCATGCTTGTCTTTGTCTCATTGATCTTCAGCCTCCACATGTTGGCCTCCCTGCTGTTTTGCCTATGGATCTACCTCCTGATGTAGAAGACTTTGCTTGTGCTGCTTGAAAAATATAATAACCCTCTCCATTTCTTCCTTTTTCAATTCAATTGGAGTTGCTCTTTATTTTCCTACTCAAGGGATCTTGAATTTGAGCACATCCAAGGCTTAACTGAACTCTTTGCCATGTGAATCATGTCCATTACCATACTTTTGGAGATATGCCTCAAATCTTTCTTTGATGTTGAAAGAGGGTATTAATTTCCTTTATCTTAACCCTATTAGTGTCCTTGTGCAACCCATACCTTTGTAGCAACCAAACTATAATTTCCATTTCTCAATGCCCAATAACCAAAACCACTCTTCTTGCCCAATTCATGATATTGATAGGACATGAATCGTTTTTTAAAATCTTTCCAAAGTAATGGCCATTCAATTCTAGCAATGCCAGTGAAGTTGAAGTAATTTGCACACAAAGTTACATTGTACAAGTAGAAAACTTTTTTTTAACCATTTTCTCATAAATTACAAACTGGGTTTCTTCAAAATTTTGCAAAAATATTTCTACCACTCCATTGCTTCTCTTCACCAAAAATTGGAAATACCCTCATCACAGATTTTGAGAAAAAGACAAATTGGTTGTAGGTGACATTTCTTGATTTCTTCAAAAATCCAAATCGGTTTAACTTGAATTTTACTGTATCTATTGATCTCACAATGATGCATCCCCCTGCTAAATTTCATGATAATCTGATGCACATAATTCAAGAAAAATGGGAAATGGCTGTAGGTGATGATGGTTGATTTCTGGAAAAATGAAAGTTCTTTTGGCTTGAAATTTTCTGGGTTTATTCATCTTATATCAATGCATCTTCCCTCAAAATTTTGCATCAAATGGATATATGGTTTAAAAGTAATGAACAATTTTTGAAAATGCAACTATTTGCTTACCAAGACTCTGTAATATATTCTCAAAAATTCTAAACTAGAATGTTGATTTGTTGGACTGATATGTAAATTTCGACCATTGTTGAATACCCATGAGGATGAGGAGAAATTGATATGTAAATTTCGACCATTGTTGAATACCCATGAGGATGAGGAGAAATTCCTGAGATGAAGTATCAAATTATAGGGCTGAGATACTACCTTTATCAAAATGCCTTTGAGAACCGAGTTCTGGACACCTTCACCTTCAGGTTTGTTTTTAACCTTCTCTTCCTTTAATCAACACCATACTTGCAAATCGAACCTTACTCTGCCTTTAGAGATCCTCAAATTCGGAAATGAACAATCCTTTTTAGTTCTTTAAAAATCAGTTTTAGAAAATACTGCTCTCTGTCCTGCAAAATCGAAATTGACTTTTTTTAATAAAATCCTCTTTGTCCTTCATAATAAAGTTTAAAAATGAATCTTTGTTCTTCAAAAATCAATTTTAGAAGTACACTCTTCTTCTATCCTTCAAAATCGATTTTGGAAAAAAAAAAAAAAAACTGACTTGAAGAAATCAAAATTGGAAAAGCTGACCTAGAGAAATTGAAATTGGAAAAGATTTTCCGACATGGGGAAATCGAAATTGGAAAAGTGTCTCTGACCTGGAGAAATCAATTTTGGAAAAGAGTCTCTGACCTGGAGAAATCAATTTTAGATATGCACTATCTGTCTTTGAGAAATTGATTTTGGGGATGCATTGTCTGCCTTTGCGAAATCGATTTTGGAGATGCATTGCGTGTCTTTGAGAAATCGATTATGGAGATGAAAATAACCTACAAGGCGATCTCCATTTTTCTCAACTGTGTTATCCTAAAAAATCATAATTTGGAGTTTGAATGTCGACTCCCATTGCACAGTAGGAAACTTAGATTTTCCACCAACCTTTTTCTTAGATTTTGTAGTGCCATTTAACTGGATTTTTATTCACACTTGGAGCCTAAATAACGCCACCACACAATTGAAACTTGAATTGCCTCCAACGTTTTTCTACTCAGAGTTTAATTTAACTGCCACACTGTTTGCCAGCATTTAACTCAATCTTAAACTCAAGATCTGAATTACTTGCAATGAAATCTTACTCGTACTGATTGCAAAATTCTTGGGATGTAGTTGGATATCTCAACATTTTTCTTGGCGGGATTCTAATCACTCGGCGTTCTCCTCTGCTATTAAAAACTCACACATACCATATTCTTCTATTTCTATTTCACTGGGTTGCGTTCTTACCTGAGCTGAGGTGTCAAAATCTCGTTGAGTTCCGTGTGAAGGTACCATCCGTATTTGTTATTCTCTTCTACATAGATGATGAATTGTTTCTCTCCTTTGCGTGAAAGTGTTGGCTCTGTATCTCTGTTCTCGATGATGACCATTGTTTATGTTTTGTCATAGACGTTTGACCGGTTTTTGAATCTTGTACGTGGCAGCCTCACACTCATTTCTTCCTCTTTGTCATTTTATACTCCCATTGCCTTGCATCATTTGTATGCCCAAATCGATATTTGAAATGAAATCAATTTTCATGTCACTCCTTTGTATTATCACCTTGGTTTGAATCATATGCACCTTTTTGTTTTTTGGTATTATTGAATTATATCCATACTTTATGTTTTTCGTGATTTGAAACCATTGCATATATTATGCATCCTTATTATATACTCATATCATATTCATGCATATTTCATTTAATGATTTTTTAAAAGTTTCTTTGTCCTTCTCCATGCATATAATTTATTCTTCCTCCTTTTCCTTTAGGTTCATAATTCTTCCTCCTTCCTCCATGTTCTCCTTTACATGATGCATTTGTTCCTCTTTTGAAATGAACATTTTAAGGTCATTTCAAATCCGAACATCATAGATATATTATTGAACCATGCATCAATTTCTTTTATGATACTAACCCTCTTTGATCTTGTTTTTTAGGCATATGAGACTATTCCTTCTTGTTTTGTAGGCAATTTTCCATGAGGCAAAAAAAATTTGGCCCAAAAAGGAGATGTGACCAAAATCGTTTGGTAAAAAATGCAAATGAATGTGGTTGAGTGAATTGTGAATTGATGAATGTAAGGTTATAATAAGGTTAATGAATGTAATAAGGTGAATGAATAATGTAAGAGGTAAATTTATATAATGTAGGATAATGTAAGATGATATATACATGGATAGGGGTACTTCATATTCAAGTTTAAACTAGTTTATCAATTTTAGAAACAAATTCAAAATCGAAGGCATTAAAAATACTTTAAGCTTACAGTACTTTCCTTTCACTTGATAGCTCATTTTCAATGCTTTTCTTCTATTCATGATGACCTTATCTCTTTTTTCAACACTTGACCTTTTTCTAATGATGATGATACTTTGACTTCAAAATGAATTCTGCTGAATGATTTTGCTGGATTGTAGATGCTTGTAGCTACTTCTCAGGTCCCTTTGATGTTGATTTTAAGATGAATAATCAGGTCCCTTCTGCAATAACATATGGCATTGATCTTGTTTAGGTCCCTTACTAATAAATATTGATTATGATGTCTCAAGTCCCTTCTGCAATACAGTTTCTTTCCATTAAACCAATTGCATAGTTTGTTGGTTTATTATGAATCTTCCCCCTTACTGATCTTGAGACTTGCCCTCAAGTCTGGAAATTGGAGGATAGAATGTCAGCTTGAAACATAAACTAGATTAGAAATAAAGGAATTCATATTAGCCAAGTGACTTGGTTTTCCCATATGAATTCAGATTTGTAGTGTGCCAGAAGTCTGAATTTTCATAGCCAAATCTTTTTATTATTTTTTTTCTTTTTCTTTTTTTCTTTTCTTTTCTGGATGGAGGTGGGGTATAATGGAGTAGGGAATTATGGAAAGATTATGAAAGTAGGTTAGGTTGAAATCATGATCCAGGAGTAGATGGATAGATAAATATTAGATTTGGACTTCAACATGAATGATTGTGGAGCTTAGAATACAATATGGTAGATGAATAACATCATGAACAATATGGCTTATGAAAGGCTTCTTAGGCAATGGATGTGACTTATCATGGTGCAGAAATTGACATTTTATTCTGATGATTAACTTCATGTCTTTTGCCTCGATCTGAATCCATATTGTAGGTTTGTTGGTGTTGTTGGTCAACAACTGAAAGCAAGCTTCAAGAGTTTTGAGTTTCTTTGAATGAACTCAACATCAAGTGAATTCCACTTTACTTTGACTTGGATATTTTCATTTCATATTCATAGATATGAATTTTTAAAGATTGACTTTGAAAAGTCCTTCATCCATGGAGTTCACTCCTTAATTCTTCTTATGACCTGCAAAAACATAGCATTTGTCTGCAATACAATATTAGATGATGGAGGAAGAGAGGTGTATAGTCTCTTTTCATCCAAGAAATATTTAAAATACTTACAAGAAATTCTTAACAAAAATTCCAAATATGGTATACAAAGAAAATGCATTCGTTTACCCCTTGAGGAATGGTGGCTAACCTAGACCTCCTAGCGGTGTTTTGTTCACAAAATCTTTGTTTTATGTCCAATTAAAGTGATTCCAAAGAAAAGTTAAATTAAATTCATATGAATACTTCTAGTATAAATAGGTTTTCAAAATTTTTTAAAATGATATGCTAAAAATGATGAATAGTACCCTATTTGATAGAGCTGCTTGTGAATTTTTTACTAGACCAACGGTTACTATTTGGAGTGTAACATTTTTTTAAAGATCGGATCGATGTGATTCAACTTGGAGATTAAATTAGATTCCTTTTTTTCCATCCTATAGAAACATATTTTTAAAATACTTAGGTTTGATATCATAAAATTGTTGATGAACAGACCTAGGAGGCAGAGTTTCACTTGTTGGCATTATGGCGCATGTGTTGTCCTTGATGGAAACTCACTTGTATATGGTAACTAGATGAATCTACATAACATATATTAGAGGTTATAGAATGATGAACAGAATAATGGTTAAAGGTTTGATACAGGAAGATTTTGTTAGTGTTGTCCTTGATAGGCAACCTATTTGATGAATGGACTACTTGATAAAGGGATAAACAGGATGTGACTGAATGCATGGTAGTTGTGTTTACAGATGTGAAAAAATGTAGGGAAGTTCAGAGGAATCAGTTGAGAAGTGATGTATAATGGAAATGCACATTGTAACAGGTCAATTAAGAGGTAACATAGTAATGGCACAGAAGAACAGGATGATGGAACAAAGGATTACATATCAGAATCAAGCAATTGAAGAAAAGGAATGTTTTAAGTTGTATACACTGGTTCACCTAGTCCAAGTAACATATATGATCCAGGTCCGGGTGTGACGAAGGACCCTTCCAAGACCTTTTACTTTCATGATGTGTTAAATTTCATTTTTAAAAAGAACATAAATGAATACATCTGCATGTTGTAAAGAAGAGGAACAAGACAATCATCAGCACATGAAAACATAAGCCATTGATAACAGAATTCATCCAGGAGGGACTACGTCTCCTGGCCCTAGTGTCAAGATGGTGTAGGTCACTGCATTAAGTGTTATCAATAGTGATGATATACATAAGAGATGATGTCGCGATCATACAAGGAAAAATCCCTCACATGGGAGTGGCTCTAAGAGGTGTTCCACTATAGGAACTCTCACTCAAAAGACTCTTATCAATATGACACAAAACTCATGCACTATGAGCATCCTGCCAACATGGCATAAAAGGGATCTCAAATCAAACATGCATGGCGACACATGAGTATCTCATCAACATACAACAAAGGGATCTCAAAACACAACATGATGAATCATGACAACAAGTACATCACATAGGCAATTTCGTATCACATCAAGTAGGAATCATAAAAATGAGTAAGAAACAGGATCCCACATCAAACATCAAGTGAGGACTTGTGCAGCACAATGAATAGGAAAATAAGTACATGAACATTGCATATACCTCACAACCAAGGGCCATCTGAAGAAGTGGATGTCAAACTGCTAAAGCTACTTGGACCATCGATCTCATGGCATCAATCGCATGGAAATGACTACTCGCACATGAATGTTGACACCTACACTCCACTTAGAAAAGTGGGTGAAGAATAGAATGAGAAAATGAAAAATTTGAATGCACCATCAGATTTATGGAGTCGAATAGTGCAAAATCGACTATTAAATTTCTGAATTATGAGAAATTGAGAATCTGGGGCTCAAGGAATCTTTTAGATTCCCCCTAGATTCCTCAAAGATTCTGCTCCATAGGTGGACTGGAAATCTGCAACTCCAAAGGTGAATCTGACCTCGCCATTGCAATTCCTGTGGAAAACTATGTAAAACGACTATAAACTTGATTATATTCCGACAAGGAGAAAAATTACCTCCTCGGGAAATTTTCAAAGATCATGGTTCCACTCCCTGTTTCTACAGCAGTCATGGTTCCACCTACATACTGAAAAATGGCCGAAAAATGCAGAAATTTGATGGAGAAATGGACAATTCCATTGTGTTTACGACATCGAGAAGTGCTGAAACCATATAAAATTTGTCAAATTTTGACAAAGTGAAAATTTGCCCCTCTTGCAAAATTCTACCTCGAACTGCATGCACTGCCTTCCTCCCTGGGCGCACTGACAAATTACATTTAAGTAAAACTTGGCGGATGGATTTTCGAAAGTGGTGGTTAGCTAAATTGGTTTAGGGGTCCGATTAGTATGGAGTAGGTCGGGTGGTGAAACCCCGCCTCCTCCCTTTTACATAACAAAATCCCCTTTTTTATATATAAAAATTAGTTTTTGGTTGGGTCAAACCCACCTTGGGCGGCCTGCCCACCGTACCTCCACTGCCTTATGCATTTGTGTGTTGGGGTTGGGTCTGTGCCCCAAGGGCCGACCCACCTAATATGTATTTATTTGTTTAATGAGTGGTACGGTTGTGGGGTGGCGAGGTCATGGCCGCCCACCCCCGTTTGTTTGGTTGTAACCATTCCATGGGCGGGGGAGGGGCTCGGGGTCATGGCCTGCCCATCTGTAATAACTATATTGTTATGAATTAAGTTGGGGTGGCGGGCTTGGTGGCCCACCACCTTTTTCTTATATTTTTTTGTTATTTAAAACAAACCATGCATTTTTTGAAATTCTGTTTTTAAGCCATAGGAGTCTTTTTAACTAGGCCACAATTTCGCCCGGAATCTGGCCAAAGTTGGCCGGAATCTGGTGGCAGGGTTCTATCCAAATTGTGGCCTCCTTAAGCCTACCCAGTTAGCAAAAAGTTAATGCAACTTTGACTGCTTCTAACTTCCTCATCCGGACTCAGATTGACGAACCATTCGCACCGTCGCGATCAAGGCGACAAGATCTATGCTCTGGTCCTAGTTTGAGCAGAATCCAAACATTTTTATTTTTTAGATTTCTTGAGTCTTCTTTGTCCTATGTGTGTCTCTAGAGCCACCTGGATCAATCCTCCCCACTGAGGAGCTTTTGGTCCTCCAAAAGCATGAAAAATAATCTGCAACTTCTCTATACCTTGTTTGCATCACAAGCCTCCTGAAAGGTCTCGCTTCCATCTCCTTCATCTTTGGTCTTCAAAGCCTTAAGCGACAAGCTGACACCTGCTGCATTTGCAACCTGTAGTACATTATCTTTCAAATTACATGATTGGCTTTTATGACCAACTAATGACCCAAACGTCCCACACTTGCCACTATTTTATAACACATACTCGGTGGTCAAGTTTACATCAAGATGGACACAAGACCTCAGCTATGAAAATAAGGCCAACCTATCATTGTTGCTTCAACAAGTGATGGAAAGCACATCATCATTGCAACACATGATTTACAAAGCTAAGGCCAAAAAATATTTGTTTTGACAAGTGATGGGAACATAACATCACTTTCAAAGTGTAAAATGCGACTCAAAATATGACCAGACATCATTGTTGCTGAACAAGTGATGGAAAACACATCATCACATTTACATTTTAAAATGCAACAAATGATTTACAAAAGAATGACCATGAAATGACAACATGTCTAGAAACCATTTTTCACTTACCAATGTGAATGGGTCACCTCCTTGTGGCTGTTTTTCTTATCGAACAACTGCTTCACCTGGTTCATACACTGACGCTTTATCTTTAAGGTGCTGCTCTGGATGGAGCCTCCAACAAGTGGCTCTTTGATGGCCACTTCTATCGCAATGATTGTAGTAAGTTTTCTTCCTCCATATCTGTTTAACCTATTTCTTTTCACACTATTGAGAGGGTCTTTCACACCTCATCCTTTTGTGTGATGCCATTCTTTTCTAGCACTTAGAAAATGTATGGTTATGTAATCCACAAAAGGTACATGTTTTTCGATTCCATGTTTTATACTCATCATTAACAACATGATTATCATCGAAATTAAAATTCAAATATCGAAACTAATTATACCTGCCCCTTCCATCTCTGGTGTAGGTATGGCGATGAGAGCTTTCCTAAGCTCTTTCCTTGCCATGGGCACTGCCATGGGATGAGAAGGATGTGTTCCCATCATTCTCTTTCCTCGACAATTTTGACGATGTCTCGGAAGCACATGACACCTTCGAACATTCTCCCTTGGTGTATCTCAAGCCCGAAAATTGAGGTCTCTGCACAACCTCCAGTGGTTGAGTTATGCCTTGGTTATTAACACCAAGTTTTCCTTCCTCCTCGTGCCTTGTCCTTATAAGGAGCCTCATGTTTGTCCCTGTAATTGGGATCTCCAAATATCCAACAAAAATCATACTATGTGAAGACAAAACCGAAAGGAAATCAACATCTTTTACCTCCTCTGTCGATTTGGGAAGAATTGATGAGGGCTTCTGATCCTCTGTTGTTGGTGGTTCGTTAACTGTCATGGCGCATTCCCCAACTTCCTTTCTAACATACCCAAGTCTTGTTTGACATGGTAACTCCTCTACTTTGATGGGGTTGACAATGCCTTGGCCATTAACACCCAATCCTTTTCCTTCATACCCCATTTTCTTCAATAGTTTGGAGCCAATTCCTGTGGTATGATTTTCAAAAATAGTGAAATCATCATCAGGAAACATACATGAATTCAGAGAATTACTTTTTACCTCACATGGGTCATGCTGCAACTTTTCCAAGGCCTCATCCCTTGCTTGCAGCTATTATAGCAAAATATGTTTCTCCTCTTTCTCTTCATGTAGAAGCATCTTCAATTCAACGTTATCTTTTTGAATGTTTTGGTTGTTGTGCTTCAATTCTTCTAGGGCCACTTCTGTGGATTGCAATTGAAGCTGCAATCGCTCCTTTTCCTCTATCTCTTTCTGTAGAGTTTCATACATTATTTCCACCCTTTTGGAAATTTCGAACATGGTCTCGTACATCACTTTCTCATCCTCTGTCGCTGTACGTTCCATTGTTCATGCTTGCAATTCACATCAACTCAAAGGCTGCTCTGATACCACTTGATCTAGGTTCGGGTGTGAAGACCTTTTACTTTCGTGATGTGTTAAATTGCATTTTCAAAAAGAACATAAGTGAATACATCTGCATGTTGTAAAGAAGAGGAACAAGACAATCATCCGCACATGAAAACATAAGCTGTTGATAACAGAGTTCGTCCAAGAGGGACTACATCTTTGGGCACCGGTGTCAAGATGGTGTAGGCTGCTACATTAAGTGTTGTCAATAATGATGATGTACACAAGAGATGATGTCGCAATCATACAAGGAAAATTCCCTCATGCAGGAGTGGCTCTAAAATATGTTCCACTACGGGAACTCTTAGACAAAAGAATCCTATCAGTATGACATAAAACTCATGCACGATGAGCATCCCGCCAACATGGCATAAAAGGGACCTCAAAGAAAACATGCATGGCGACACATGATTATCCCATCAACACACAACAAAGGGATCTCAAAACACAACATGCTGAATCATGACAACAAGTACATCACATAGGCGATTCCCCGTCACATCAAGTAGGAATCATAAAAATGAGTAAGAAACAGGATCCCACATCAAACATCAAGCAGGGACCTGTGCTACACAATGCATAGCTAAAGAATTACATGAAAACTGCATATACCTCACAACCAAGGGCCATCTGAAGAAGTGGATGTCAAACTGCTAAAGTTGCTCGGACCATTGATCTCATAGCATCAATTGCATGGAAATGACTACTCACACATGAATGTTGACACCTGCACTCCACTTAGAAAAGTGCTAAAGAATAGAATGAGCAAATGAAAAATATGAATGCACCATCATATTTGTGGCATGAAATAGTGCAAAATCGACTGTCAAATTTCTGAATTTTGAGAAATTGAGAATCTAGGGCTCAAGGAATCTTTTAGATTCCCCTAGATTCCTCAAAGATTCTTCTCCATAGGTGGACTGGAAATCTGCAACTCCAAAGGTGAATCTGACCTCGCCATTGCGATCCCTATGGAAAACTGTGAAAAACGACTATAAACTTGACTATATTCTGACATGGAGAAAAATTACCTCCTCGGGAAAATTTCAAGGATCATGGTTCCACTCCCTGTTTCTGCAGCAGTCATGGTTCCACCTACATACTGAAAATGGCTGAAAAATGCAGAGCTTTGATGGAGAAATGGACAATGCCATTGTTTTCGTGGCATCGAGAAGCGTTGAAACCATATAAAATTTGTCAAATTTTGACAAAGTGAAATTTCACCCCTCCTACAAAATTCTGCCTCGAACTGCATGCACTGCCTTCCTCCTTGGGCGCACTGACAAACAACGTTTAAGTAAAATTTGGTTGACGGATTCTCACAAGTGGTGGCTAGTTGAATTTGTTTAGGGGTCCGATTAGTATGGAGGAGGTCGAGTGGTGAAACCCTGCCTCCTCCTTTTTACATAACAAAATGCCCATTTTTAAATATAAAAATTAGTTGTTTGTTAGGTCAGGCCCGCCTTGGGTGGCCCGCCCACTGTACCTCCGCTACTTTATGCATTTGTGTGTTGGGGCTAGGTTCGTGCCCCAAGGGCTGACCCACCCAATATGTATTTATTTGTTTAATGAGTGGGACAGTTGTGGGGTGGCGAGGCCATGGTCGCCCACCCCCGTTTGTTTGGTTGTAACCATTCCATGGGCAGCGGAGGGCCGAGGTTCATGGCCTGCCCCTCCGTAACAACTATATTGTTATTAATTTGGTTGGGGTGGCGGGGTTAGTAGCCTGCCACCCTTTTTCTAATATTTTTTTTGTTATTTAAAACAAACCATGCATTTTTTGAAATTCTGTTTTTAAGCAATAGGAGTCTTTTCAACTAGGCCACAATTTCACCTGGAATCTAGTTGGAGTTGGCTGGAATCCAGTGGCTGGGTTCTATCCAAATTGTGGCCTCCTTAAGCCTTCCTAGTCAGCAAAAAGTCAACCCAACTTTGACTGCTTCTAACTTCCTCATCCGAACATGGATTGACGAACCATTCGCACCACCACGATTAGGGCGACGAGATCTACGCTCTGGTCCTAATTTGAGAATAATCCAAACATTTTGATTTTTGATCTTTCCTGAGTCCTCTTTGTCCTGTGTGTGTCTTTGGAGCCACTTGGATCAATATACAAGCGAGTTCACAGAACAAAAAGAGTGTATATGTATGCACACACTTTCATAAGAGGAAAAACGCGTATGGTATGGAAAATTAAGCTTAAAGACTACCAAGGGTCAATACCATGGTATTAGCCCACAATATTGAGTGGAATAACGGTTACTTGATCTCGTCTAAGAATACCACAGGCCCTAAAGGTTGTTTTGGTTTGAGGTATTGAAAAAGGCTCTAAGTATATAAGGAGGTGAAGATAAAAGTGTAAAGGTGTGCAAGCAATGAAAATCAAATGAAGAGTTAGATCAAAAGCAAATATGCATGTTATGGGTTATTGATACTTTGCTTGATCTGAAATAAGCATGCACCTGAGTGTTTGATGATGGATGAGATCTAATGATGGATCAGGATCATGAGACCTGAAATGACTTATCATTGTATGATCTAATAATGGATGGGCTAGATCTAAATGCTAACACATGTTTTATCCTTTAAATTGTGTGATTTGGGTCTGTCTGAAGTTTGGAATAGCTGCGAAGTTATAAGTTATTATTTGCATATCTATACACTGGTTCACCTTGGTGAAGGTGCGTATACACACTGGTTCGACACTACCAAGTATTGTATGTAGAAGAAAAGCATGTTGTTCAGAGATGACTGATCTATCTGAATAGTGTTGTTGTTTTACTGTTGTCTGTCAATGATGTCTTCATAAATCTAAAAGTAAAATTGATTATATAAGGAGATTGAGTTTGATTGATTGATTGATTAAGTGAGAAAGGTGATCTTTGATGCTATTTGTTTAGAACTCTGTAAATTGATAATAGATCTTCAGAATATCACTAATTGGTACAGTTTGTGATTCAGAGGTTTTATGATTCAGTATTTCTAAATGTATACGCAGGTTGGGTTAATGGAAGTAGCATATACATGTAGGTTGGCTTCACTGAAGTAGCGTACACATTATGACATATGATTTTTGAGGTTGCAGTTGGTTCTAGTTGATGATGCAGGTTTCTGGATTCATCATAATGTTCTAGTGACAGTGATCTAACTGTTCAGATTGACTAATTGTTGGTAGATGTAGTTATTACAGTGGTGATTGATTTTGAGCTTCAATGTTACTAATGGGTCCAGTATGAACATTTGATGAAACGTGACCTTCATATTGTGTAATTGTGTACCAGGAGTATCCAGTCTGAAAATTTATGAAATGTGGTCCTTGGAGGAAGAATGAAGGTGGTGTCCTTTTGTAGGTCAGTACCTACATACTGGTAAACATATCAGCAAGTACAAGAGATAGGGGGTTGTAGCTCCCTTCTAGTAGAAGCTGGAAAATGAGTGAAGGTGGTAGCCTTCTATAGGTGGCTGCCTATGTACTGGTATGAATCTATGCCAGTACCAGATTGTAAACAACCTTTTTATATTAAAAAGAAGACATAGACAACAACAGCAACTGGTTTTTCTCCCACATTAGGTTTCCACCTTAAATCTTGGTTCTCATGTGTTGCTTATGTGTGATGGTTTATTTATTACAGCACATTGTTAATGTTTATCTAATGGTTAATAAAGTACTAATGCACTAGTTGAAGACAAACATATGATGGATTAACTGAATTGTAGGTTCACTGGATATACGCTAATTGGCTTAAGAACAGTCGTGTGCACACGCAGGTTCACTTTAGTAAAGTCATGTATAGAAATCTAAATATGAAATGTAAAAAGTTATTGATTTGTAATATTGATTCACCCCCCTCCCCCACCCTGTCAGTATTATTCCCAACAATTGGTGTCAGAGCAGGTCCTTTGGGAGAAGCTTGATCGCTTGAAGGAGATTTGTTGTAACAATGGGAAAGAAGAAAAAGAATAAATCACCTCAGAAGAAGAAGACATATCAAAGGAACAACGACAATAGGAGAGACAAGTTAATGATAGATTTTTCGGCGAAAATCACATGAGAAACCATTTGTCGACGCGTTTCGAACCAACCAGTGTGGTTCATCGTCAGGACAAGTTGAACCACACTGGTTGGTTCGAAACGCGTCGACAAATGGTTTCTCATGTGATTTTCGCCGAAAAATCTATCATTAACTTGTTATGGATCACAGAAGCCTCAACTCTACAATAGGAGAGACAATTGACTATTAGGTGGAAGTAAGTATTTAGATTCAGAATCACTTCAAATTGAAGATGAACAAGAAAAATAATTATCAGGTACAAATTTTTGGTCTTCTAGTGATACATTTCTCTGTTCATGCAATATTGATGATAATGAAAGTGACAATGAAACAACTGAATTTTCTCTTATGGGTGAAAGTGAAAGAAATATAGAGGCAGAAGTTAAAAGGCTCACAAACAAAATTAGAGATCAACAAGATCTATTTGAAAAAAGGGAGTGTACCTACAAAGAAGATATTACCAGGTTAAAAACTCAGTTGGAGGAAGGAAACAAAATAAAGAAGCAGTACAAAGAAAAGGAAGATCAAAGTCAAAGGCTGCAAGATGAAGTGACATCATTGAGAAATGAAGTGAATGAAAAGGATACAACAACCAAGGAACTTATAGAAAGAACTAGTTACTGTGAAGGTCTTGAAGCTGTGGTTGTCTCTCTAAAAGAAGATCTTAAAAATTCAAATAAGCAGAATGAAGAACTACTTCAAGCATTTTAAGAACAAGAAAATGGGGTTCTCGAATTAAGGAAACAAGTGGAAGAGGGAAGAAAAACTGAAGAATTCATGAAGAAGCAATATCTGGAAAAGGAAGAACAATATCAAGTTGAGGTAAATATCCTAAAAGGTAAATTAGAAGAAAAGGATAAACTTTTACGATTTCAAGACAGTACTAAGATCTTGAATAATATTATTAGTAGTCAAAGGTTGTTCGACGTGTATTGAGCGCCTCCAGATGGTTCATGCACTCCTACCAAAGAGGAACTTATCCCATCAATAAGGGAGCTATCCCATCCAAAGAGGGGATTATCCCATTGATGGTGGACCTGATTAACCTCCTCTTGAGCACTATAAATACAGGCATTGGGCCAGAAGGAGGGGAGGTTGGAAGCTATACATTTCTAAGGGTAAATGCTGCAGGAATTAGGACTCCCATTTAGAAGCTTGTGAGGAGAGATTGCCATCTTTGCTTGTTCTATTTGGAAGTGGGTGAGCTTTGTCAAAGTAAAGGAGAACTCTTGATGGACCCTGGGAGGGACTTGCACAACACCAAGGCTCGGGTTGTATTTGTTCCTTTTGTTACCTATTAATGCAAATGAGTCCATTCTTCTCAATAACTTGTTATTTATGAGTTGTTTCATGTACTCCTTGGTCTATGTGTTAAATATGTTTTATTCTATGAGATTATCAAGTGCTATTTAATTGTTTGATTGTTAGTATATGCAGGTTTCAAAGTGAAGGAGGAGCTCATCCGGATCAGCGGAGCTGGACTGCTACAACAGCGTTGGATTACAGGTAGGATCTAAACACTTGATTTCCCATATAGTAAATGCATGTTTAGAGAAGGATTGCTCTTGTTTGTCTTGTTTGTCACTAGAGAGTCTTAGGCTCCTAGGGAGGTTGATTTGTGTCTGCACTATCGACTCTTTCCACCTGACAAATTGGCGACTCCACTGGGGAATCCATTGATGTGAAAGTCTTTTCCTTTGTATGAACTTTGCTCTAAGAAAATTGGTTTATTTTTCTGGTTTTTCGCTCTGTGACTTTGTCTTTGGGTGGGTTAGCTTAGGGTTAGATTCATTTTGGTTTTTCTTGAATTTTCCAGTAGGACGCATCCTCTGAGTATTGCACAGTGCGTCCCTGGACGCACTGTTGCTATGTGCACAGAGCGGGCCCGCACCTGTCTTAACGGGTCACCTGCGTCCCCTGCTAAAATTTGAAAAAATTCCATTTTTTGCATTTTTTCTCTTAGATTTTACTTTTTCTTAGTTTTTACTGCCCAGATTCATTAGTCCCTTGTCAAAGATCTTCACCTGAACTTGTTTCGATAGCATTGAGTGTTTTAGTGGATTTCATAGAAATTTAAGCCCTAGGGTTTGATTTTTGAGTAGGTCTTGTAGTGACTTTGGCAGTAGAAGTTGTCAAGCCTTAGATATCTCTGGTTTTGTCAGCATTCTTAGAAGTCATACCTGTCATAAAGTCTACCTGTGAGAGCAACTTACCATTGAGTTGTCTCTTTGGGCAAATTTCGAAGAGCTTGTTGATTGAGTCTTGAATTCCATTTTACAAAAAGAACAAAAAGATTTGAGTTTTGTTTTGACTAGTCTTTTGATTCTGCATTAGCTGGTCCTTGATTTGATTGTGGTCAAGTAAAACAACCTAGAATCATCCTTGTAGGCTTTTGCCTCGTTAGGTTTGCTTAGAGTAAATTTCCTTTTGATTTGCTTGTGAGTAAACTTTCCATAGATTTTATAGTTTTTGAGATTAATTTTCGTTAAAATAGATTTATATGCTTTATTAGATAAAAGAAAATACAACAACATCTCCTTTGAAAGTTTTGTTTCAAGTAGCTTTGAGGCGTTTTGAAAGAAAAAGAGTTTTTCATGCACGTAAAGAGTGGTCATGTTTGTATGCTTGAAAAGATAAAGAGAATTGT
The DNA here is from genome assembly GCA_031772625.1 of Pinus tabuliformis. Classification (NCBI taxonomy): domain Eukaryota; kingdom Viridiplantae; phylum Streptophyta; class Pinopsida; order Pinales; family Pinaceae; genus Pinus; species Pinus tabuliformis. Next base: position 159,055,770 of record CM062810.1, on the reverse strand, counting down.
TTCTTTGATTGTCTTTACTAAGAAAGTTGTTTTCTATAAAATTTGCATCTCTCAACTCTCTTAGTTAGGAATTTCATTGAAAGAGGAAAGTAGCGTAAATCATCTTAGGTGCATCTTTGTAGTGGTTTGAGTCGAGTCTACACACCATTGGTTTCACTTCCGCTACCTTTTGTCTTTAAGAAAAACCATAAAATTAACGCTTAAAGTAAAATCAACGTAGTAACTTTTATTTACTAGGGCTCTGAAACACCAATTTAGATCAGGCTAGTGTCTTGGAGTAGGAGAGTAATTAACTCTCCAAGACAACAAAACCAAACAAGTAGCTTATCTTGTGATAGAATAAATCCAATTCTCATTTGTACTCTGGGAAAGCTCCTCTTAAAGGAGAAGCACGAGCTCGTGTCCGAACCAGTGAGGGGATCAATCCTCCCTCGTTGGGAATGATGCTAGACACGCACGTATTACAAACGGTAAACCTCGGATTAACCATTGTCGAGGAGCCAGGGGTCACTTGTCGGTAAACCTTGGATTATTGTCAAGGAACCGGCAAGGGGATTGAGCTTGATAGTCTGCCCTTGCGTGCTGTCGGAGTGTAGACTGTTCCCCCAGGTGCATTTGTTGCGGTTGGTAACCTTAGTGACCATTATCTTTAGGATTCTACCGAGGTGACGGTGGAGGGAAGATCCCACTGTACCTGGAGCAGACGTCGGCTAGACTCACTTGGATTTTCTGGGGGGTTCACTTCACTCGAGACGGTTAAAGTGGAGGAACTTGGTCCAGTCTATTCATTAAGCAGGTTGCCGGGGTAACTGTTCCACCCGCCACTTCTGTACTGAATCCAGCGATGTTGGGCTTCATCACCAACTAGCGCTTTCGGTTTGGAAGGCTATTGTTTGTGCTTGGTTTGACGCCCTAGATTCTTTAGGCGTGTGATTCAAATTTGTTTGGTTCTTTAGCGACTTTAGGTGGTTTGATTTGAGATTTTACTTTGTTTTCGTGTGTAGTAGTTAAAAAGTTTTAGCTGTGGCGGAATTACCGACACAGTCCCGTAGACTTCGGGGCAAGTCACCTGAGATTGTTACCAGAACTGATTTGTTGAGGAAACTCCGTAGATCACAGGGTGGATCTCCTGAAGACGTCCCGGGTCAGTACGAAGGGTTGAAGGTCCTTGTAACTCCTCCTAGTGGCAGTAAAGTAGGTTCACCTGAAGAAGGAGAATCTTCCTTGGTAGTCCATCCAGATTACCAAAGTCTAGAGACAGGTTATAATCCTGAAGCTGTTACAGTTTCTGAGCTTGCTGGTAGTTTTTTGTCTACTAGTGATATAGGCGAAGAACCTGAAATATCCGAACTTGTTACTCCGACTTCTAGTGTTCCAGATTCACCAAGGATAGAACGTGTTATCACCGAAAATCTTCCTACTGGTTTGATTGCTATTGAAGAACTTGCTCCAGAGGAAGAAATAGGCGTTTCTAACCTTGAAGATCAACTTACTATTGATCTGAGGGAGCGTGAATCTATCTTTTACAGTCCTCCTAGAAGTACTACTTGGTACCTTTCGTTAACCAATTATTTAGACAACTCAGGGATAGGTTTTTCTCCACCTCGTACTCCTTTTCCACCTGGAGGCATTTATACTCCTGTAAATATGTCTGGTCAGTCGTCCGTGTTTACTCAAGCTCCTGAAGCTTTCTTACACGGCGGTCCTTCTGTTCCCACTGGGTATCAATCGCTTTCTGGTACCTTTGCGGGGGCGTCTCCTCAACCCATTGATCATGGGTTATTAGCTGGAAACAATGGTAATATACCATTAGGTGTAGGAGACGTTTACATGATGTCAGGTTCAGCTCCCGTTTCCCAACCTCAAGGTGGCCAATTACCGCCTGGGGGGCAGCCCCAATTACCGCCTGGGGGGCAACCTCAAGGTACACAAATTGTGTCTGGGGGGCAACCTCAAGGTCAGTATGTACCTATGGTGCAATACATGCCTCAAGGTCAACCCCAGCCTCAATATGTACCCCAGGGTCAACCTCAGTATCAATATCAACCTCAAGGATGGCAACCTCAAGGGTATCAACCTCAAGGGTATCAACCTCAAGGTCAAGGTCAACCCCAGTATCAGTATTTACCCCAAGGTTATCAACCTCAAGGTCAATACTCGAGTCAAGGTTATCAACCACCTCAAGGTCAGTCATATGGTCAAGGTATGGGAACTGCACCTTTCAATTATCAATCCTATCCTCAATCCGGTTATGGACCTCAGTATTCTCAACCTGTTACGGGTCAATACCCTGGAATGTTAGTGTGGGATCCATCACAGGGTCAACAGGTGTTGCAGCCAAGTATACAGTTGGTACCTCAAGCTGGACAACCCGTAGTTTCTGGTTCACCCCAGCAACCGCAACCTGCCCAGTCAAATGTTCAAACTTCTGTAACTTCGGTAGTTACTCAGCCACCAATTGCACCTAGTACTCCATCTCAAACGGCTGCTGCAACTACCGCTGCATCTACCGCACTTACTTCTGGAGTATCGACAGCTCCGGTTTCTACTGTCTCTGCAACCACTCCTCAGGCATCTTTACCGTTGTCTGGACCTACGATTCAAACCACGGTCCAGATGCCTATAGGTCAGCCTGGTATAAGTACGGTTGTCACTTCTCAACCTCAATTTGTTCAACAACCATACCAGGGACAGTACCAACAAAGGCAAGCTGTCCAGCAGCCGATTTACCAGTATCAACCGTATCCTGGGTACACTTATCAACAACCTCAACAACCCCAGTACGGTCCGGTTAATCCTGGTTTTCCAGGAGGATATAATATCCCTAATGCGATTCCTGTTCCTAGTTATCCTGGATATCCTCCTCCTGGGGCTGGTGTCATGACTCAGAGTTTTAGAGATCCTAATCGGCAATTACCGTTTATCGCAACTTTGGATTTACCAGACTTGACGCGCCTAACGAATGATCCAATTCAATATCTTCAGTTCTGGCCGCCAATGCCAAATAAGTTGCCCAGTGATATACCCAAGTTCGAAGGTAAGCCTGGAGAGGATCCGTCGAATCATGTGATGACTTACCACCTCTGGTGTGCTTCAAATTCTATCTCGGATGATTCGATCCGCTTACGTCTTTTTCAGCGTACACTCATTGGTCTCGCGGCCAAGTGGTACATTGAGTTACCACGGGCCTCTTTTTACAATTTTAGCCAGTTAGCTACCTCGTTCTTAACTCACTTTCAGTTGCCGGTCAGATACGATAACGGCACGGAGTTATTAACTTCACTAAAACAATCGACGTCCACGTATATTTCCGATCACATTCATGAGTGGAGACGTCGAAGAAGGTTGGTGAAAGTTTTTATTCCGGACCAAATCTTAGCTGAATGGTTTGTTAAATCATTGTTACCGAAGATTACTGAAGATGTAGCTAAGGCCGGAGTAGTTACTGAGGAGCAAGTCATTGCTCAGGCGCAGTACCTTGACTTATTTTATACTCAGTCGGGTACGTTACACGAGAAGATTCCAGATCTTCCAAAATCGAATCAAATCGCTGCTGCTCCTTCGGGATCTCATGCCGCTGATGGTATGATTGGTACGGTGAACACAAAGAGCAAGAAGAAGTCTTCCAAGAGTTCTACTACTCCTATAATCACCTTGCCTGATTCCCCGACAGGAGAGTCTTCTCCTGAACTTTCCGCCGATATTCACGCTGTAGAGTCATCTACGGCCAAATCAAAAAACGGTGGAAAGAAGAAAGGAAGAAGAAGGCTAAAGCAGACAAGGCTTCGAAGGAGAAAACAGAAAAGTCGGAAACCAATGACGAAAAACGCAAACCTCGATATCCTTGTCTTATTTGTGAAGAGGATCATTTTACAAGAGATTGCCCTCATCGGGCCGAGGTTGTGAAAATAGTCAAAGGTTCTCCCACTCCTGCTGTGTTGAAAGATCCATTTCCAAAGCAGGAGAGTAAGATGATAGGTTCTTCCTCGACTGCCAGTGAAGAACCCATTTTGATGATGTCTCATGTGAGGATTGCGACTCGATCGCAAGATTATGGTAGTAAGAATCCTGTTGATGGTAAGGAAGCAGAATCTTCTCATTCTAATCCATCAACCTCAGCTCCTGGTTCCGATCCACTACAGATCGAAAAACCTAACCCGGACTTAGTAATTAAACCGCCCGCCAAGGGTGTACTTCGAAGGTCTGCTTTCAATCCACATGCGAGAGTAGCCCAGAATTACAACATTGTTGAGGACTTAGCTGTTTCACCCTCAGCAATGTCGGCTTTAGAAGTGCTGCAATCATGCCCAGCACAACGAAAATTACTTTTGTCGGCTATCAGAGCTGTTGATGTTCAGGACCCGAATCTGATAATCTTCGATCTAGAAAATAGTACACCGCGTCTACCCCATCAAATGGCTTTCCAAATTCCAGTGATAGTCAAAAACAGGCCTATTCATCGGACTGTGATTGATGAGGGAGCTTCTACGTGTATTATGTCGATTCAATGTTGGAGATCTCTTGGTTCTCCTTCGTTGAACCAATCCCCCACCATCCTTAAGGCCTTTGATGGCCGTGGGTTCCGTCCGTTTGGTATTCTACAGGAATTGCCTATAGGGGTAGAAGGTAAAACCGTTAGTCTGGATGTGGAAGTGGTTGATGCCCCTCTAGACTACAACCTTCTTTTGGGTCGAAGTTGGTCATATGCTATGACAGCGGTCGTTTCATCGGTCTTCAGAGTAATTAAGTTTCCACATAACGGTAAGATCGTGACTATTGATCAGCTGACATACTTTTCATCCGACCCAGCCTCTTCAGAGAGTATCCAGCATGTCGGTAAGACGACAATCCCTTATAGGGACGTTGGCGTAGGTTTAGTTAAAGATTCTGGTTTACTGGGAACTTTTCCTTTCCCTCCAATCAACGCAGACCCTTCATTTGCATCAATTCATATGATTACATCAGACAACATTATTTATGATGATCCTTGGATCGTCCCATCTGAATCTGAGATAGACTCATTCGGTGATGCTATGCCTTTGAGTCCATATGAAATTGCTTATGAAGCCGTCATGTCTTTTACCGACTCGCGTTTTCAACCCAAATCGACCAAATGAATGTGGTCAGTGAAGAATCACTTTTCACATCAACCTTAGAACGGATAGCGTTTCCCGAAGTCGTGTCATCTGACGAGCAACTTCGCGAAATCCTAAGTGTAGACGATCTACCATGGGAAGATCTCCATCACAGATCTTCGTTTTTACCTGAGGATGATGTTCTTGAAAATGATTTTTCATCTATCTTTACCGCTGAATATGTCAAAGACGCTCAAATCCAACGAAACATCCTGATTCAGAGTTGAATTTAGGGAATATTTCTCGCACTATTCCCATTGACATATTTCAGTGAAGCCCGGAATTGAGGAAAACATTCATATAGGTGCCTCATGTACAGAAGATGAAATCCAAACTTACAAGGCCCTATTCCAAGAATTCCGCGATGTGTTTGCCTGGTCTTACGAGGAAATGCCGGAATCGACCTGCCATTGTTGTTCATGAAATAAAAACCTACCCGGACGCTAAACCCGTCCGGCAACGGTTGCGTCAGATTCACCCTCGGAAAGCGGCTGCGATTAAAGCAGAAGTCGAGAAGCTGTTGAAAGCAGGTTTCATTTATCCAATCCCGTTAACGGATTGGGTATCGAATATTGTTCCGGTTAACAAGAAACAAGGAACAATAAGAATCTGTATCGATTATAGGGATATAAATCGAGCTTGTCCAAAAGACAACTATCCAACGCCTTATATCGATCAAATAATTGATGATTGTGCCGGAAGTGAAATGTTTTCCTTTATGGATGGTTTTTTGGGCTATAATCAAATCAATATTCTACCTGCCGATCAACCAAAAACGGCATTCATTTGTCCATGGGGGACATTTGCTTATTGCAAATTACCTTTTGGGCTTAAGAATGCCGGGGCCACTTTTCAACGGGCGATGTCTTACGCATTTCATGACATCAAGCACATTGTGCAACCGTATCTCGATGATTTGCCTGCTCATTCTTTACATCGAGCTGATCACCTTGTCCACTTACGAGCAATCTTTATGAGGTGTAGGCATTATCGAATTCGGTTGAATCCCCACAAGTGTGTTTTCTGTATAGAAGCGGGTCGATTGCTGGGATTTGTTGTTTCAAAAGCCGGCATTCGCGTCGATCCCTCGAAGGTCGAAGCTATCATCAAATTGCCTCCTCCTTCGAGTTTGCGCCAACTCCAAAGTTTGCAAGGGAAAGCGAACTTTTTACGCCGATTCATCCCAAACTACGCCGAGGTCACTAAAGGTTTTACACGGTTGTTGAAACAGAACGCTCAATTCTTTTGGGACGAGATTGCCCAACAATCTTTTGATGCACTTAAACACGCGTTGACCCATGCACCGTTGTTGCATCCTCCCAACTACAACCAGGACTACTTCTTATACCTCGCAGCTTCGCATTCCACCATTGGAATGGTGTTAGTTCAAGAAGATGAATTCGGAGCGGAACATGTGATATATTATCTTAGTAGGACATTAAACCCACTGAGCTAAAATATTCGCATGTGGAGAAATTGGCCCTGGCAGCCGTTCAAGCTGTCCAGCGTTTTCGTCACTACATTCTTCTCCGTAAAACTACAGTTATTTCGGATTGCAACCCTATGATTTATATTTTGACAAAACAACTGCTAGGGGGCAAGTACTCTAAATGGATCGTTATCCTGCAAGAGTTCGACTTGGAGTTTGAGAAGTCCAAGTCTAAGAAATCCTTAGTTTTTGCGGAATTGATGTGTGATTTCCCGCGTGCTGACACAGAAACTGTGGCAGAGGAGTCCATTGCGGACGAATCTTTGTTTCTTATCAGTACTTTAGATCCGTGGTACGGGGATATAATCATCTATCTCCAAACCCAAACCTTTCGGCCTGAAGCTTCAAAGGCGGAACGTCGAAAAATTCGGTTTCAATCCCAGCAATACAAAATTATTGGAGATACACTTTATCGCCGGGGGCAGACTTAGTTTTTCGACGTTGTTTAACTCACGAAGAGGCTGAGAGGGTTTTGAATGATTGTCACTCTGGAGCATGTGGCGGTCATATGTCTGGGTATGCCACAGCTCAGAAGGTGTTGCGCGCTGGCTATTTCTGGCCGTCCATGTTTAAAGATTGTATCATTGCAGTCCGGAAGTGCCACAACTGTCAAGTGTTTGATCGCAAGATGCGCGCACCACCTGCTCCTCTCCACCCTATAATTGCCGTTGGTCCATTCGCCAAATGGGGTATCGACTTTATTACTTGTAACCCTCACTCGGCCGGGGGCATGCGTATATCATCCTCGCGGTTGATTATTTCACTAAATGGGCCGAGGCGATGCCTACATTCGACGCAAGCGGCAAAACAGCTGCAGTTTTCGTATTCAATCATATTATAACTAGGTTTGGTGTCCCACAAGCAATCATTACTGACCATGGGAGCCATTTTCGAAACATCATGATGACTGAGCTTACAAGCCAGCTTGGTTTGCGCCACGATAGCTCTACTCCTTATTATCCGCAAGCCAACGGTTTGGTTGAGTCTATCAACAAAGTTCTGGTTATCATGATCCGACGAACCATTGGTATTCATCGGTCGAATTGGCACAACATGTTATTTTCAGCGCTATGGGCATACCGAACCTCAGTGAAAACTTCAACAGGGTTCACTCCTTTCCAGCTAGTTTATGGCTTGGAAGCTGTGTTACCCATTGAATGCGAAATCCCATCACTTCAAATGGCTGTCGAATTACTTCCAGCTACTTCCGAAGAGGAGAAACGTTTATTGTACTTAGCTAAATTAGATGAGACTCGACGTGACGCTGCATTGGCAATCGAGACTCACGCGAAGCGAATGAAAGCTCAGTATGATAGAAATGTGACCCCTCGAAGTTTTTCGGAGGGAGACCTAGTGCTATTATATGATCAAGCTAACGATAAGCTAGGTGCTGGAAAATTCGTTCCTATGTGGCATGGACCCTACATTGTAAAGCGAAAGCTAGCAAAAGGGGCTTATGAGCTGGTAGATTTTGATGGGGACTCTTTGGGTAAACCCAGAAATGGACTTTACCTAAAGAGGTATTATGCTTAAATGGTGGGTATGGAGAATTTTTAGTTAGGTTAGGTTTTCTTTCTAGCTAGTATGTTTGTTAGTTAGTCAGTGTGCTTAGCTTAGAGAGTGTGTTTTTCGTCGTTATTCTGGCTTATCTTGGTTTTACTCTTGATATTGCAGATGTCGACGCCTCTCCAAACATACATTGGATTTGCTGATGGTGCTTGTCGTAGTACACGGAATATCTCTTCCGCAGCTTGGGTTATTTATTCACCCTCTGACGAGTTAGTTTCTATGCATGGGGTAAGCCTCGGTCAAACAACGAACAACATTGCAGAATACAGTGCAGTGGTTGAATTATTATCCGAATCTATTTCATTTGGAATTCGACGTTTGATAGTGAGGTTAGATTCTGAACTTGTTGTATTACAGCTTAATAGAGTTTATGCCATTAGAAATCCTGTGTTATTAAGGTTGTTTTTGAGAGTGCGTCTCTTGGAACGTGAATTTGATTACATTGAATATCAGCATATTCCAAGGTCTTTAAATACATTAGCAGATGCAATTGCTTCTCGAATGTTGGACAGACATTTACGATAATCATGCAAGTAAATTTAAAAACATTTCATCACATATGTTAAACAAGATAAGCCGGTAATAGTGATATATATATATAGATAGGAGTGTGTCAAAAAATATACATCGTCTTCGATCATAGGTTGAAAAACACCTTATGATCGGCAAAAATGATAAAGTACAAAAAGTCAAAAATGTCACATGTGTCTACAAAGTGACTAGCCAATCACTGGTGGTGCTCCCTATACGACACCACTGCACGGGCTACCTTACACAAAAATATCCTAAACGGTCCAGGGACTGCGACTACATAGCGCTGAAGTTTGATAGGAATATCATCTATGGTAGTCTCAGGTATATCCACCGTCAGACGCTCTAGATCCTGCTCCAACTCAGCTAGTGACTCTGCAGCCGCGTCCTGTGGGGCCGGTACCGGTGCAACTGGATGTCTCCTCTCAAAAGGCCGGAGGTTGGCTGGGCGCTGTGGACCAACATCTGCATTTTGAAAATTTTTACTGTCAGTTTTGAGACGATATATATAAAAAACAAAAAAAATACATAATTTGAAAACTTGTGAAAAATAAAGTACCTCTGTCATCCCATTGTTCTCCCTGTGGAAGAACCATGTCCGGATCACCTCGAAAATCTACTCCGGCATACGGAAAGTCCTGGATCGAAAAAACCTGGTCCTCTAACCAGTGAAAATAACTATCAGAGAATCGAACAATCGTTGTGCCCTCGTCAGGATGCCGGGCCATCACCGTAACCCATCGTATCAGCTTTGGCTCCCGAGGACCCAAGATATCAACAGTGAGTTGCTGAGGGATCAACATCGGAACTCTCTCTAAGGCAAAGCTCACAACTAGAGGCCCATATCCAAAGGTCTTCAGTCGTCCGTTCTTTGCCCTAGTCAGTTGGCTCTTCATATTAGCCGACACAGCATCACACCAGTTGAAAATGGTGCCTTGGTAACAGTCAATCGCCATCCGCATTTGGGACCCGGAGGCAATATGTAAAGCGGCTGCGCCGCAAATTCTGGTAACCGTGAAAGCTATAAATTTGAGTTCACGCAGAGAGATGTGTTTGATTTCCACGCCTTTCGCATGGTGTGCATTGGGTGTGCACCAATCTGCCCGGAGACTAGCAAGGGATTGGCCACCCAGCCTAGTCCCGGCTAGATTGAGTTGCTCGCCTCTATTTGGCAAGCCAGTGAGAAAGTATACGTCAGAGGGCTCTATCTCGAGCTGGTGCCCTCCTATGTAAAAGCATTGCTCTTGAACATTCCATCTCTCAACCAGCCATTCCAAGAATCTCACCTGAGCCTTCATGCCAGGTATGGCCCAGTATTTATATAGCCCGCATGCTTTTAGGGCATCAATGGAAGGTTGATGTTCAATTGCGGCTAAATCAACGTCTTCGTGCTCTCTTTCTCTCCAATCCAACATGGTGAGTACCCTACACACCAAGAAACAGAGATTAGAATTAATTTGGGAAATTTTTAATGGTTATTTGTGGAGTTTGGGGTTTCAAATTCCGCCTTTCACGGGGGACGCACCCCGCGTTTAGAACACAGAGCGTTGGGACGCAACTGGCCTGAAGGTGGGCTGCGTCCCCCGACCTTTTTCCTGTACAGGAAAAAGTCAGGGGATGCAGGTCACCCGAAGGGCACCTGCGTCCCCCGCAGAGCGCACTTTGAAACCCAAAACCCCCCAAAAATCAAAACTAAAACCTAAAACACAATTTTAATCGGATGAAATTGAAGAGGAGGATGTTGTAAAATACCTGGAAGAGACGGCGTTCGATTCTGACGGTCGTATTTTCCGTAGCGACCACGGGAAGTTTCTTGCCAAAAGCCCTTTTTTCAACCTCAACAGTAAAACGGTAAAAATGACATGGTAAAAAGTCTTTTTATAGGTTTTTTGGATGAATTTGTTCATTTTTCACCATGGAAGGATGTTTTTCGATGTATTTTTGCCTATCTTAAACAGGTATGAGTAATGTGTCGTTTTTGTGCAGGACAAAGGGATTTAGAGGGAAAATTGTCATTTTTCACGAACCAAAATATCAGAGTCATCTTTTAAGCCCTTTTCTGACTCCTAAAATATGAAAAGATTGCCGAGCGTTTCTTTTACACTCGTTAAAACGGAATTAAAAGACGGTCCCCTTATAGCCCTTTTCTGACCGTAAAAACAGGAAAAGATTGCCGGGTTTTTGTCGTTTCAAACTCGATACTGGAAATAAAACGACGTGTCCTTGATCGCTTTTTACTTTTCAGGTCAGTGGCACTAATTATGAAAGTACTCCTTGGTCGCAAGATCAAGCGGTTCCCCCAGGTATTATTTTATACTTTTTCGGGCTTGAGGGACACAAATTTACGAAAAAGTTCAACTTGGAGTCTTCTTAAGTTTTTCAGACTCTCTAAAATTGAAAAACGCCGAGTTTCTCCTATACTGGGCTCGTTAAACATTTCACAGTAAAGGACCTGTTCAATTACAAACAGGAACGAACCACTCCTTCCTAGGGTTCGAATCAAAACTAGGTTGGACTCATCCGAAGGATGAGCTTATAATCAAGCATATGTTATCCTCCTCAAGCTTGTTAAAAATAAAGAGGTACTTGCCAGAAATGGTGGGGGAAAAGAGAGAAGAATGAGCCTGTTTGTTACCTTTTGTCTTAGAAGAAACTTTTTTACCACTCTTGAACACGACACTTTTCATTCACCTGGGTTGGGAAATCCTTTACCTCACAGTTGATCAAACCACTTTGAAAGTCTTCAACCGGGTTCCGGGGATTAACTTTGAGTCGTTTATCACCAAGCCATCTGTTGTGTCGTTATGTGTTCAAGAGGTCTGCAAACAAAAATTTCATCTGCAAAATACTTATCATCCATTTGACCATCCCTGAGTCAGTCCTTACAGCAACATTTCTTCAACTTGAACAATGATTTCGTGTTGCGGGCTTGCCTGCAACGAGTCGCTTTCTATCGACATCAGCACATTATCTAGAGAGATGACTTAGAAATCGTCAGTACCTTGAAGTCTGCATGCATCAATGGCAGGTTTCTCGCCTTTGACGTCAGTTTACATCATTGACTTTCGATCGAAGGATTCCGTGAAATGTTCGACATCAACTCATTCATTCACATCCATGGATTGTACTGGGTACTTTGAGAACCATTGACATTACTGGTGGTCTCTCTCACGCTTGTTAACAGTTTTCATCATCGACTGGTAATCAAGTGGTTTCTACCATGTTCGACATCAACTCATTTATTCGCATGGCTAGAATCGTACCAATTCGGGAAGTAGAAATGAAGACCCTGGATCTAGTTTCCACCATCCAGGCTGCGAGGAGTTTTGTATTCATTATCTAAGTAGACTAATCATAAACAGATGGCTGCGCCCATACTGTGTCTACAAAAGTCTATGATTATGATGTACTGCAAGATCATTCCTATATCAGAGTAGTTAGTCTGTTAGTTAAAATTTTAATCTGAGTATGGGAATGCCTACCTCAGTGATGATATAATCTTATACATGTATTTTGTGTTGAAAATTGCAGGTTCTGACCAGGCTCTCCACGAGATAATCCTTGAAATGATAAAGCGCTTCACCCTTCCTAGATAATACAAAACCCTAATCTATTACAGGCTTCGCACTTTAGGGGGCAATCTGTTACACTAGAAAATGTCACCATGGCTATTTACAGTTAGTATGGCTCTATCAACAGTCATGCTATCCTCCTGGGCAAGTCTTAAGCCTCTGCTCTCAATGTCAAACTCCAAAAAGAGAGAAAGTCTTTATAAATGTATTTATCTCTGGGTACGCAGGTTCTCTCAACCTTACCTGCAGGGACGCACCCAATGTTCACAAAAGCTGCGTCTTTGGACACTCTGTATGTAAAGGGGCAAGTGCGTCCCCCTGTAAAGGTTAAAATGCGCAAGTTTCATCTTTAAAAAGTTACTTGTGGTCATTTCTAGAGCATTCTAGAAGGTTGTTCGACGTGTATTGAGCGCCTCCAGATGGTTCATGCACTCCTACCAAAGAGGAACTTATCCCATCAATAAGGGAGCTATCCCATCCAAAGAGGGGATTATCCCATTGATGGTGGACCTGATTAACCTCCTCTTGAGCACTATAAATACAGGCATTGGGCCAGAAGGAGGGGAGGTTGGAAGCTATACATTTCTAAGGGTAAATGCTGCAGGAATTAGGACTCCCATTTAGAAGCTTGTGAGGAGAGATTGCCATCTTTGCTTGTTCTATTTGGAAGTGGGTGAGCTTTGTCAAAGTAAAGGAGAACTCTTGATGGACCCTGGGAGGGACTTGCACAACACCAAGGCTCGGGTTGTATTTGTTCCTTTTGTTACCTATTAATGCAAATGAGTCCATTCTTCTCAATAACTTGTTATTTATGAGTTGTTTCATGTACTCCTTGGTCTATGTGTTAAATATGTTTTATTCTATGAGATTATCAAGTGCTATTTAATCGTTTGATTGTTAATGTATGCAGGTTTCAAAGTGAAGGAGGAGCTCATCCAGATCAGCGGAGCTGGACTGCTACAACAGCGTTGGATTACAGGTAGGATCTAAACACTTGATTTCCCATATAGTAAATGCATGTTTAGAGAAGGATTGCTCTTGTTTGTCTTGTTTGTCACTAGAGAGTCTTAGGCTCCTAGGGAGGTTGATTTGTGTCCGCACTATCGACTCTTTCCGCCTGACAGCAGGCCCCGATTATTGAAGGATATGTTCCAAAGTTATGATTGAAATGTACCAAAAACTTGATTTTTCCAAGAGAGCTAAAACATTAGAACTTTTCATGGCTGAGAACACACCTCTACCAAGCAAAAACCCTCCTTATTCCTCCTATATTTTCCCTAACAGAACCAGACATATTGCCACAGTTCTTTCATATTTACTTGGCTATTATTTTTACCAATGGCTGGATGAAGCTATTATAGCTTTCCTATCTATCCTCTCAACTGAATCCAAGCCTTCTGTCCTTTTCAACTTTAGCCAGTTTCTAGCAGATGCAATCCATGAACAACTTGTCGATTTTTTCACAGATGAAGTTTTTCATTACTCCTCAATGTTGGTTTACATGTTTTTGTATTTTCAGGCAAATAGGTTCCAGTTTTCATTAACCAAAATGAATGAGGAAGGTGAACCTAAATTAGTGATATTTTGGACAACATTGGTAATGAAAGATCAAAAATACTTCAGTTACAATATGTTTGTGGAAATGTTTGTCCACCCACCAATGAGCCTCCTCAGTGACACTGTAGAACCAAGGATAAATGAAGATATAAAGAGAATTATGCAATTTTCTGATCAAGCCAGAACTGGTGATTAGTACTTGTGCCAAAACTACATTGAAATAAGAGTGTATGGCTATGATTTTCCCCCCTATAAGTTACCAAAGTTCCTCCCCATGAGGATCTTTGCATTGGAGTACATTAGACAGATGATTAATGCAGATGAGATGCATTTTGTATCAGCCAAGAAGAAATCCCAATCCAGGATCAAGTCCCAAATTGGTCCCTTCATTTGCAACAGCAGAGCTGCAAGAGAGAAGGTAGACAAAAGATTAAGAGAGATGAATTTCTCCCATAGCTTCACATGGTATTATGACCCATGGGGTATTATTTCTAAGAAGAGTGTGGAAAAAAAGTCCACTACCTACATCCACACTCAAAGGCCCGAAATCGAGAAATATATGAATCAAACAGATTGGAGGCCAGATACATTACAAGAGGCCGAGGAGCAAGTAATTTCCTCTTCTAGTGCACAAACTCCATGACAGTAGGAGAAACAAATTACTGAAGAAATGTCTGAAAATGGAAAAGAATAAGAGCAAGGGATAACAAGGAAGAGGTCCAAAGAAGACCAGTCACCAGGAATTGATATTTCCATGAAATAATTCAGGTTGAAGTATAGGAAAAAAGCTATAAAACACATGGACATATATAAAGGGTCACCACAGCAAATGGTAATCAACATAATTGATATTCCAAATTCCTCCCCAGTTGGAGGACAAACATTTCCTTCTACTTCGATTTCAGAAGGACAATAACATTGACACCTAATCCTTGTGAATGGGTAAATATATGTAAATAAATAAATGAGAAATATGAACATTCATCAGGAGATGAACTAAACAATCTCTCCCTCATGTATATAATAGACCTACCTGATGGAATAAAATACATGAATCAATTTTTGCTTTGTGGAGTTACTGCCTGGCCTGACATGGTATCAGAGCCAGCTCATTTTTTAGCTCTTGTGCCTTGTAACTCCCTTATCTGCTTCTCTGCTCTCCATATAATTCAGTGACTGAGTGCCTGAATGCCTGTCCGACACTGCCTGCGTTCTGTCTGCCATACCTGCGCTCTCTGTCCATAAACGTTTCATAAATTCGCTGCCCATATAATTGTTGGTGTCAGTTGTCTGACCTTTTCTGTCAAGACCATCTGACAAGCCTGCTACTATTACGCTTCTCGCCTTGAATGTTGTTGCCATTTTCCTAAACAAACCCTATCAGACAGCACAGCGAAAACAAAAAAAAAGGCGCTCTCTATCTGCCAGAAGGCGACTGTCCATAAACGCTGCTGCCTCTGCCATATTCCATCTGGACTGTCAATGTTTTCTCACATAACGTTAAACATCTCTGTGAGCGCGCCCTGAATCACTGAGTGCTCTGCTATCTATCGAAGTCGAGATGGTAACCTTGAATTGAATGCACTGCTCTCTAGTGTTCGCATTGAGTAAACACACATTTGTATTATGTTTTTCTTTGCCTTTCATTCCCAGTTTTTTCGTCTCATTTCCAGGCATTAGATCCTCATTTGCATCGATAGCAGGGTTCGAACCTGCGCAGGCATAGCCGACCTGATTTGTAACTCGTGGCTCGGTCGACTTAAGGAACGCAAGCATTTTGTCTCTTCACTTGTTTGAATCTAAAGATTGGCTCGATTTCTCTTTCTCTGCAATGATACCAGAAGTTTTGGCAGAATGGCGCTGATATGGTAATTGAGTTTTGAAGAAGTCGAAAGGGTATGGAGATCATGGAATGGTTCCCAAATTGTGATGTCGTTGCTGCTAAAACTTTGTAGAGCTTGTAGTGCATGATTGATTATTGACTGCGATATCAATTAAACAACCAAAATCGTTGGCATCGCAATGTTTTCTTTGGTATATTCAATATCATTTTTTTCTTTGGTATATATATATATATAACACTGATATATATATAAAGGATTCCAAGCCACTATTTTTGGTATATAAAACCACTGACATTTATGGGATTTATATGAGGTTTATATGAGGTGGATTTATATAATGATGGATTTATGTGGGTCACATGGTGGATTTGAAATCTTTTGAGAATTCCCTTTTGAGTACAATTTTACTGTATATTAACAGAAGTATTTTTCTATCAGCAAAAGTAAATTTTTTTATAGAATGCATTCAATCATATCCATGGTGGGAATAGTTCTCACTGGCAAGGAGAACTATCCTGAATGGTCCCGGATGATAAAACGCACCCTCATATTCAATGAGTTGTGGAAAGGAGTGTGTGTCGGAGAAGGAGACAATGACCCAGTACAACCTACCTCAGACAAAGAGCTCGTCATTTGGGAAAACAAGGACAGCAAAGCTTATGCATTAATCTCAACATCTATAAATGAAGAGGTGAGTCACCCTATTTTGCCATATTCAATTGCCTTTGAAGCCTTACAAAAGCTGAAAGAACTCTATGACGCACATTCTGCACTTGAATTTGTCCAACTCATGATTAAACTCTTCACTCTTGAACTGCAAAATAATGATCCTCTTGCTCTTGCATTTGAAGTAAAATCTATAATGCATGATATCAAATCCACTAAGGTTGAATTGGATATTCCTCTTATTGCTTTTCTCAAGGCACTTTATCCTACTTACTCCAATTATCTTGAGTCATTGCAAGCAAATGGAAATCTCAAAGATATAACCTTTGACTCTCTTGTGAAAAAGTCTGCTGAAAGAGAGAAAGATTTTGGAAAGAAGACAACCCCTGAATCTTCTGAAGAGACAGTGTGCCTTGCTCATAAAGAAAAGCCTCCTGCTCAAGATTCTACAAGAGGAAGAGGTGGATGAAGAGGAAGAGGAAGATATTTCAGAGGTAGGGGGGGTAGACATTCTCAAGGAGAAAAGGCAGATTTGCACTGTATTCGCTGCAAAAGAAATGGATCACATGATGCCTCTACATGCAAGCTACCATGGGACAAAATTAAGCATAAAAGAAACCAACAGAAAGGTAAAGCTGATGATACAGACAAAGGTAAAGCACCTGAATCTACTCACTATGTTGTGGCACAATGTAACATTGGAGTAAATGAAGATCTATTTAATGCTTCACTTGATTCTTGGGAAAATGATCGGTTGCTTGATTCAGGAGCAACCTGCCACATCACTCATAGAAAAGATTTTTTTGAAGATTTCACTGACAATGTTGATGGAGCAATATACTTTGCAGATCAATAAAAAATCAAGCCATCAGGGCTTGGCACAATCAGGCTTAAACTGCCTGGTCTTCCAGACTTTCTTCTGCGTCATGTTCTATATCTCCCACAACTGAAGAGAAACTTGCTGTCCCGGTCCACATCTGCCAGCAAGGTCACTCCATTCATATGTTTGATGGCAAGCTTGAGGTAAGAAAAGAATCTGACCACTCACTTGTCATGAGGGGAATATAAGAAGAAAGGCTTCTCAAGCTGCAAGGAAACTCTGCTCATGCACAACATTTCTCATACAATTGTCATCATGAAGAAGGTACACTTCCATCAATTTTATTATGGCATGCTAGATTTGGACATTTGAACTATGACAATCTCCGCTTATTGAATAAAAATGGTGTTGCTGGTTTGCCTAAAATTCCTAGGAAACTTAAGCAATGTGATGCTTGCATTCTAGGAAAGCATAGAAAATAGTCTCTTCATGATTCACATTCAAGAGCACATAGGAAGCTTGAACTCATTCATTCAGATTTATGTGGTCCAATGCCTGTTCCTTCTACAAATGGAAATAAATATATCATGACATTTATTGATGACTACACCAGAATGTGTTCGGTTTATTTATTCAAGAACAAATCTGATGCTTTTCAAACATTCAAGAATTTTCATAAATGGATTGAAAATAATGCACAATCTCATATTGGATCCATTCGCACTGATAATGGAAAAGAATACACATCAAATGAATTTGAAAACTATCTTTGCCAACATGGGATCAAACATCAAACAATTGTGCCTTATAATCCCCAACAGAATGGTGTAGCTGAAAGAATGAATAGGACAATCTTAAATATGGTACGATCCATGTTTTTCTTCAAAAATGTAAAGATAATGTTTTGGGCTGATGCTGTTCTATGTGCTGCATATATAAAGAATAGATGTCCATCTAATGCTATATGAAACAAGACTCCTTATGAAATGTGGTATGGACATGTTCCTTCGGTACAACATCTCAGGGTTTTTGGTTCCACCTGCTATGCCCTGATACCAAAGGTACATAGAAACAAACTTGGTGCTAGAATTCGTAAGTGTATTTTCCTAGGGTATTCAAACACCTTCAAAGCATACCCCCTCTATGATGAAGTAAATAAGAAGTTTGTTGTATCTAGAGATGTAATTTTTCTTGAATCATCCAAAACTGACAATGTTGTTGAGTGGAAACTTAATCGCTTGGATAGATTCGCAAAAGAAAAATCATTTCAAGAATTTGATAATCAAATTCCACATCTTGAAGGAGGGATTCCTATACTAGATCAACATGTGGAATCTTCTTCTGAAGAACACTCTCCCCCACATGAAACTCCAACAACGGATGATGCTTTAAGTGATGTGACTGATAGAATTGGGAGACTCAATCTTGATTCAGTCCCAACTCAATCAACGGAGCAGCCTGGACCATCTCAGAAAGATCCCCCAAAATGGGTGACAAAGACACTTGAAACTTTTCATCCTGATGAAATTGGAAAGACAGGAACTAGAAATTCAAACCGGAAAAATGGAGGTGATGTAGGTGACTGTAATGCACCTGTTGATATGGATGTTTCTTATGATTGTGAATTGAACTTGTCTACAGATTTTGAACCAACTTCCTTCAAAGAAGTTGCTTCTCATGATGAAGGGAAAGAAGCAATGCAAAAGGAGTATGATGCCCTCATAAAGAACGACACTTGGAAGCTGGTTGATCCTCCATTAGTAACCAAACCAATTGGCTGCAAGTGGGTCTACAAGAACAAGTATAAAGATGATGGCTCACTTGACAAGCACAAAGCTAGGCTTGTGGAAAAAGGTTTTGCGCAGAAGGAAGGGGTTGATTATGAGGAGACTTTTTCCCCCACAGCAAAATGGGCTACCATCTAGACACTCTTTGCACTAGCAGCTCAGAACGGTTGGAAAGTCCATCAAATGGATGTAAAAACGGCTTTCTTGAATGGAGATCTAAAAGATAATGTTTTTATGTCCCAGCCTGAAGGAATGGCTGTGAAAGGACATGAACATAAAGTATGCAAACTTGTGAAGTCCTTGTATGGCCTCAAACAAGCACCGCGAGCCTGGTATGAAAAACTGACTGAGCATCTTCTGAAACTCAATTTCAAACATTTTGATCTTGATGATGCAACTTTATTTGTCAAGAAAGTTGGAAAAACAGTTGTATATCTTGTGGTATATGTAGATGATCTTTTGATGACAGGGAACAATGAAAGCTACATTGCATCCATAAAGAAGGAATTAGGGAAAAGTTTTGAAATGATTGATTTGGGCTATGTTCATTACTATCTTGGCATTGAAGTAACCCAACATCCAAAGTCCATATTTATTTCTCAAAAGAAATACACTGGAGATCTATTGAACAGGTTTGGCATGACAAAGTGCAATCCTATTACTATTCCAATGGAACAAAACTCAAAGCTCACATCTATTGAAGGAAAAGAATTTGAGGATGCAACAAAGTATAGACAGCTTGTAGGAAGTCTCAACTACCTAACTACTACCAGACCAGACATTTCATTTGCTATTGGAATCCTCTCCAGGTTTATGAAAAATCCTTGTGAGGGACATTGGTCTGCTGCAAAAAGAGTTCTAAAGTACTTGAAGGGAACTCAAGACTTTGGAATCAAGTATACACAGGTGGACGACTTCAGCTTGATTGGATACTCTAATTCAGACTTCGATGGAGACAAAGAAACTTGGGTATCTACTTCAGGATATGCTATGAGTCTTGGATCAGGAGCTGTCTCCTGGAGATCACGCAAACAATCAGTTCCAGCAGATTCCACAATAGAAGTAGAATACGTGGCAGCAGCTGAAGCAACAAAAGAAATTGTGTGGCTCAAGAAAATTCTTGAAGATTTGCAGGTAAAACAAGTACAATCAACTCCACTCATGATTGACAATACCTCTACAATAAAGTTGGCCAAGAACCCAAAGTTCCATGATCGAACGAAGCACATCAATACTAAATATCATTTGATTCGACATCATGTTGAGGCCAAAACAATCCATCTCCGTCATTGTTCCACAAATGAGCAAATTACAGACATCTTCACCAAAGCGCTTGGAAGAGAAAAGCTTAAACGATTCAGAATGATGCTTGGACTCACCAACAACCCTTAAGATTAAGGGGGGGAATGTTGACACCTAATCCTTGTGATTGGGTAAATATATGTAAATAAATAAATGAGAAATATGAATAGTCATCGGGAGATGAACTGAACAATCTCTCCCTCATGTATATAATAGACCTACCTGATGGAATAAAATACATGAATCAATTTTTGCTTTGTGGAGTTACTGCCTAGCCTAACAAACAATCTCTTCAAGTGTCCTCATCTTCAAAGGTGACTGAAGAGAAAGAAGAGATAGTTTTTGATACCTTTAAAGAAATCAAATTTAGAAATGAAATACTAAAGAAGAGCACCTATGCTTAGTTTTGGAAGTAGAGTGCAACTACACAAGGCATACTTCTTTCTGCGTTTGACTAAGAGAAGGGAAAAATTCATATGGCATTTTTGGAGGCACAAACATCAGAGCCCAAAACTCCAGCAGACTACAAGCAGACTTCCTTTGAGTTTGATGTCAAGAATGTCCATCCAATTGATCAGCTGGAGATGCACAAGAAAACAAGGGAAATGATTTCATCTACTTTAACCAGCACTTCCATGAATTTGTTCAAAATGCAGGTGGCCCTCTCAAATGCTCAGTCTCAATTGAAGATGGAGAGGATTTCATCATTGTCAAAGGACACCAGGATTAAGTCTTTGGAAGACTTAGTAATAAAAATTGGATATGATCCCTCAG
The DNA here is from genome assembly GCA_031772625.1 of Pinus tabuliformis. Taxonomy (NCBI): domain Eukaryota; kingdom Viridiplantae; phylum Streptophyta; class Pinopsida; order Pinales; family Pinaceae; genus Pinus; species Pinus tabuliformis. The sequence continues at coordinate 159,034,724 of CM062810.1, read as the reverse complement.
ATACAAAAGAAACTGAAGAAGTAATAAAGAAGAAAGAGTTAGACATTGCAGCTCTGAAGAAGCAGCTCAAGCTGCCTACTACACATGACCCATTGACCAAGGAAATAGAGGAAACAGAGAGCATAAAGGTTGACATGATGAAACTAATAGTGGAGCAGTCCATCCAAATTAAACAGATGGAGACAAAGATGGAAAAGATGGTGCAGGAGAAAGAAAAAGCATCACATATGGCTAGCACAATAGTGGAGACCCTTCATCTAACAACCCTACCCATAACTACTCCAGCAGGTGCAGCCACAAGAGCAGGAAGTAGTGAAGAACAGTTGGCAAGATCTATGGAAGGAATGAATCTGCAGAATGAAGAAATCAAGAGGTTGGAATCCCAAGTTGGTGTGCTGCAAGATCAGATTAAAAGAGCTGAAAACAATCACTAGCTAGAGATGTAGAGAGCCAAGGCAATGATAGAGAAGCTTTAGAAGTTAGAAGAATAATCCTCGATTAGAAATACTCTAGGGAGGGTTAAGGAGACCATTTGGCACAATATAATAGATCCTATGAATGAAATTTGGCCTAACATCCAAATTATTTTTGAGCAGAAAGAGTTAGTAGAGAAAGTCGAAGAATCCATTTCAACCACCAATATAAAGTTGGGAGATATTCCAGCAACAATAAACAGAAATTATCAAATTTCTAAATGCAAGAAACAAATATGAGCTGGAAGACTTGGGAGTAGCAGATAGGACAGAGACCATACTACAAGTCAAAAAGGTGCTGACAAAGAAGAGTTTAAATGTGCAGCTTCAAGAAAAATGCCAAGTTCTAGAGCTGACAGTCAACAGGTTTTTCAACAAAATGCAGCCTCCACATTAAAAAGACCTTCCCTCTCTATTTTTCATAAATGAAAAACTCATGGATAGAGGGGATTCTATCCAGAAATTATAGGGCATAGCCACAAATGTTGCAAATCTGTCCAACATCAAAGGTGTCATAATAGGAAAGGCTTTACTAGAAGCAATCAACAATGAAATTTATATTGAACATGAGTTGAAGCATGTGTTTCTGGTTAATCCATCATTTTCCAAATACACCGATGTTGATGAGGTTTATCGAAGATTAACCAAGATCAATATCCTAGAGGGGGAAGTGTGGAGTGACTTATGTGACTAACAGGAAGAACAAGACAAGGATGACTAGAGTGACCATACAGGCATGAGTCAGCACCAACCATGTCAGCAGAACCACTTGAGAAAAATTAATACTTCAGGCAACAACGTCCCAGAAAAGAGGGACACCTATACCAGTTTTCTCAGCGTGGCCACTCCTTGGTGACATTAGTCAATTTTTCCCTTCATTGTAATAAATAATAGATTGCCAGGTGTACGAGGCAAATTGTTGTAGTTTTTGTTCAAATACTCCATGCATTGGGAGTATTAGGGGTTGGACCCTAGTCATTGGAATGATTTTTCTATTTGGAGCATTGTAATTTTGAGATAGAGCATCAATAAAAAGGACAGTTTACAAGATACTTGATCTGTTTTGACCTGGTGATGTTTTTCTTTCTATGTTTAATGTATTTTTGTTTATCCATCCATGCATATTTAATTCTTATTGTAAAGTAGAAATTATAGTTTAAGATATGTTGTTGGAGCACCCTACTGCTATATTTGTTTATGATCTATACGTTTTCCTCTGAAGTACGATTAAAAAATACTTAAATGCATTTTAATCCTAATTGATGTCATTTTTCTATCATTCCATTTATCACTCTGCTCTAAATATCTAGTAGGAACAATTATCTTTCCCTATAAATGTTCTGTAAGATTGATTCTACCACCCAGCCAGTGACTCCATAGCCCAATGGAAAATATTAAAAAGTGATCTTCTCCAACCAAATGAACAAACAAACAAACAATATTTTTACTCTTAATATCTAGCCTAAAACATTATAACACTAAAAACAAAGTTAAATCATAATTACATAGAGAGAGCCCTCTCCGAGTCCGGGAAGGCTAGGTACTAGACTCATAAGTGGTTTGATGTGTCTTTTGTGACTTTTGTCTTGCCAATCTTCGAAATCACAAAACGATAATAGGACAAAGAGGAGACCGTCAATGTAGAATGAACCAATCAGTCAGACAACAAAGGTATTTTCTTGCACAATCTCATAATGTTTCTAACAATAGGCATGCCTATTTATTTTATGATCACTGCTATAGGTGTCATATCTTTGGAAATAAATCCACTGATTGTAGAAGGATCAAAGTTGAAAGAGATGAATATCCCAAATATAATACGCATTGGATTACGGAGTCTCAAAATTCCTCTCTCTAAAATCAGAATGTCTTCTCTCCCTTGCTAAGTGAAGTAGAATGCTTCAAATGTAATAATTTTGGGCACAAAGCCAGTGAGTGAAGATATAGGTTTGAATACCTATCCAAGTCCCAAAATGTCAGACAGACAACTATACAAGGGGATAATGGGAGTTGAAAATGGAAGACTAAAAAAGGCATGCAGTTTGGACTTGCCTTATCAACTCATAATGAAGAAAACAAATGGTATGTGGATAGTTATTGTTCCAAGCATATGACTGGGGAAAAAAGAAATTTTTTGTCACTTAAAGAAAAGGATAGAGGTGTTAGTGTCAGTATTTGCATACTGCCATCAATGATCAAAACTCCTCTTTTCATATTCATACTAGGGTCGTACTCAGAAATTTTTGTCATTCCACCTAGGACCCCATTCAAACATTTACTCACTGATGGTAGCCCTAGTCAAAAAAAAAAAAACATCACTCTCCCTCAAAAATCAATACTTGTTGTCCCACCTTCATGTCTTACTAGGCATACATCAATCATAAAAGCTTATTTCATCATGTCTTTATGTCAGTCAAGTCACCAAGAAGTCTTCTCACTCAAGGTTCCCATTAGGTCTCTAGGTTTCATTTTCCAAGGTTCAATAATACTCCATTTCATTTCATAAGGTCAACAAAAGTGTTAGAGTGATTGAAATAATATTTCTTTATCATCTGAAGAAGATTTGTTAGTATGTAAAAATTGTTTTCGAAAGTTATAATTTTGGTTTTAAAGTATGAATTTCATACCAAAGTGTAATTTCATTCAAAAAAGAAATGTAATTTTTTTTTTTGTAATTTTATGCTCAATATATGTAATAATTATTGTTGTTAAGCTTCCAACTCAAACTCTAAATTCCAACTTCATCAAAGCAAAGTCAAATGTAAAGAGTGCCAAACTCCAGCATCATCAATCTGCAAAGAAGAAAATCAAAGTGTAAAGGGTAATTAGCAAAGTTTTCAAAGGTGAATTGAAACATTGAAAGTGGGTTTAAAAAAAAATAAAAAATATCAAATTCACTTAAGTATAAGAGCCTTCATAGCATCAAATTCAACTTCATTTGTATCCTAACATCATTGAGAAAACTCCAAGAGAGAGTCTTTCAAGTTCCTGGGCGAAATTGCAAAAAATAGAGCAAGCGCTGTGTGTTTTCCAAAGGGAGGGCATGTTTTCTTTTGGCACTGTGAACTTTCTTCTGGCGCTGTACACTTGCCAAAGAGAGGGTGTGTTTCCTTGTGGCATTGTGCACTTGCCCAAAAAAGCCAGAAATGCTTCTAGACTTCGCCAAATTGCCTCCAAATCTTCAGCAACGTTGTCCTCAACCTCCAGCGAGTGACATTTAAATATACCATTATTCTTCCTCCTGCAATCATTCCTTATGGTATTTTGAAAGTTTCATTAAAGATTTGGTGTTTTACTCATTTCAAACCCTAGTATCTCCCTCAAATCACCATTGTACTCTCAATTCCCAAATTGCGTTCCCCTACACTTTCATACCCTTCCCTCTTTACAATTCCCTTTCCCTAAACCCTTTATCCCAATACCCTATGCCCTAGGTGCTACAACTAACTAGGCTCCCAACCCCCAACCTGTAAATAATTTCCCCATCCTAAATTCCATCATATTACTACTCCATATCCCCTCCCACATTTCACAAATCCCTAGCACCATCTCCCTAAATTTCCCTTTCCCATTCCTTATTCCTAAAAACCACATTCCACCAACATCATACCTCCCTAGAGTTTTCACATTAAGACACCATGGCAGAAGAAGAGAGGGAAGAGAGAAGGCCACATAAGGGAGGGAGAATTACCCAGCATTTGGAGAAGCTCCTAGACAAGGGCAGCAAAGACAATGACATTTAGAGAAAGATGGAAAAGCATTATGCCATGAGGAACAAAATTGCAAGGTCAAACCTTAAGGTAACAAATGCAAAGATTGAAGCCCTAACTCACCAAGAAAAGAAAAAGAAACTTGATATACTTGCAGAGGCTCCACTCCAAACCTAGCCACACCATCATCAACTAGTTCACCAATTTTTAATCATTTTGGCTCATTTTTTGCAAGCTTTATTTTTTCCTTTGTGTTCCTTGACAGTGTTATATCAGCAAAATGGTCAAACGCGCAACGCCCTTGGCACTGCGCACTTTTTTGAGCCACCTTTTGAGAAAATTAAGACCAAAAGTGGATTCCAAATGACCAATATATCTAATAAAACTACTTTTCCAGCCTTAGTTTGAAAAAATAGCAAGTAAAAAGGGCAAAAAACAAGCAAAAAATCATGTTTTTGCCTCAATTTTGGCCTAGGCATTGCGCACTGAGTAGTCTTGGGAGAATGAAGTTTTGAGGGGACAAATTAGCTTCATTTTGCAAACTGGAGGCATATTCAAAAAGTCGACTTAAAGGGATTTCCAACAAGCCATATTGAGCCTAATTTGGACACCTACAACTTAGTCAAAATTAGCCTACAACAGGGAGGGCGCACTTGGAAGAAAAATGGCGCACTTGACCATTTGCTGATATTTTTGAATTTTTACTGTAATTTTGACTTTAATCTCAGAAAATGATGTTTTCACTTATGTAATTGAGGATGGTAAATGTAATAATGATGTGGATAAGTTACCTAGGGGTAGATTCATCAGGTAAAATTTATCATCAAGTCAAATGAATCAGTTTCAATGTAATTAGGGAGGAGTCACTTAGAGCTCCCTATACTCTAGCTATCAGTTCATATTTTGGTGGAAATGCTCCTCCTCTCATGGATTTGACCCCTGAGGTTGGGGGGAGTTTTTTTTGAGGTCTATATCGTTTATTTTTTAGTCATTTCAAAGGTTGGACTCAGTTGGATGCTGTTAGATTGATCATAGACACTATTGCATTAGAATTTGGCCAGTTTTAATAGATGAGTTGCAACTATTTCCTTGGGATACCTGTGGTATGGTTGTCTAACATTGTTTTTTTCTTCAGTTTCATTTGTGTGAATCTATTGTTACTTCCTATTCCATTTCATGTCTATTATATGATCTCTTTCAAGGTGATAAACAAAAATCATCTTACATGCTTTGTTTTGGGGAAGTTTTCATAGTTTGTTCATCTTTCTTCAGTTTAGGAAGAATACACCTTTCATGCTCTTCCTAGCTTCTCACCTATCTAAAATCATCTCATCCCTAGAAAACCTAATGTGCGAGCATATCTACCTACCTTTCCCCTTTGAATGTCTACAATCATATCTTATTTTTCCTGACCTATTTTCTTTGACCTAACCCTCATCCAACAACCCAACTTCAAACAAACAAAGCCCTCTACACTTTATACTTAGCCTAAAACCCTAATCCATCCAACCCTCTTGGTTGTGATTATTTGGAGAGAGCCTCTCAAGCTTGGTAGGGCTAGCTACCAATTCAAAAGGTTGGTCTGAGGTTACCTCAGCTAGACTCTTCCTCAGCTTTGGAGATCTAGAGGAGTGATAACAAGAGGAAGCAATGTCACTTTTGGAAACAATGCTCCAGCAAGAATCAAGGGTAAAGGTATAGTTAGTCTTCATAAAAAAAGAGAATAACCTAATGTGTTGTATGTAGAAGGCCTCAAGCACAATCTTCTCAGTGTTAGCCAAATGTCTGAAAATGGCTATGATGTGACCTTTTGATCTAAAGATTGTGAGATACACAACATAAAGAATGGAAAATTGGTAGGAAAATCAATTAGAACCCACAATAATGTATATGTGTTTGATGATTCCAGGGTTAACTATTATTTAAGAAAAATAAGTGAAGCATGATTGTGGCACAAGAGGCTTGGGCATATGAATTTTGACAATTTGATAAACATAAGCAAGATGGGACCAGTAAGAGGATTACCAAGACTATCTAATCCTAATAACATAATCTACAAGTCATGTTAGTTTGTCAAGTAGACTAGGACTCATTTCAAACCAAATGAGTTATCCTCATCCAAACCTATGAAGCTTATTCACACAGAAAGTTGTGGCCCAACCAGAGAAATAACCTCAAAAGGAGAGAGGTATTTCATGTTTCTCATTGATGATTTCACCATGGTCACTTGGATTGTCCTCTTAAAAAAAAGTCGGAAGTGCTCAAGCATTTCAAGAATTTTAAAGCTCACTTAGAAAATGAGAAAGACTTAAAGATAAAATGCTTAAGATCAGACAGAGGGGTAAATTACACCTCAAGACAATTTGAGGAATTTTTTGATGAGCATGACATCAGGAGGTAGTACTCAGTGGCTAGAAATCCTCAACAAAATGGAGTAGTAGAGAGGAAGAATAGAACAATCCATGAAATGGCTAGAGAAATGTTCGATGAAGCAGGAGTGTCACACAAATTTTGGGGAGAAGGAGCTGAGGCAGTAGTATATCTGTGAAACATAACTCAACTCAGGCCTAATAGTGATAAAACTCCCTGTGAGTTATGGAAGGGAAGAACTGCATAAATTAAACATCTCAAGGTGTTTGGAAGCAAGTGCTTCATTAAAAGGAATGAAAAGAACCTTCGGAAGTTTTATACATGCATTGACGAAGGGATATTGCTCTAGTACTCTATTCAAATAAAAGTATATAAGTGTTACAACAAGTGGAAAATCAATGTTAAGAATTGCATTGATGTAATAGTAGATGAGGTAGGTTTGCAACCTGAATCCTTTAAAAGAAACATAAATTCAGATGATGAAGAAAGTTCAGAATTGAGGTCCATGGATCTGGTGATCCAAGTGGATATTGGTTGCCACCCACCTATTCCACTTGGACCCCCACCATTGTTTCTTTCATTTTTTCAGTTTCCTTATTGGTAGCACAATTTACTATTTTTGGCAGTTTTTCACTTCCTGAATTTCCAGAGTCATTTTGAGGCCCTAAACGGCATTTTTGGGAAAACTCGGACCAACGTGGATTCCAAATTAATTTTTCTCATTCCAAAATTATATTCCTTGGATATATATTTCTAACGAGATATTATTCATGTCAAACAAAGATCGTATGCTAAAGTTATGACCCTAGGAAGTTGATGTACCAATTTAGCCAATTGGGGCCCATAGTTTGGCACTTCATCTCCTAGGGTTAGGTTTTTGGATGTTTATGGTTTTCCATTGTTTCTCAATAATAAATAGGCCTTTGAGCCTCATTGTCACATAGTTCAGAGGCGTGTAGCCACCACATCTCTTCTCAGAGATAAGATAACATCGCCCGAGCTAGTCTTACTTCCATTCTATTTATAAGCATATTTCAGTATCTGATATTAATGAAATGAAGTGTTTTTTCTACTGCATCTTTGTATTTATGTTTATATTTTTAATTTATTGTGTTCCTGTTTAAATCCGCATCAGTGGTATCAAAGTAGTCTGCTCTTTCTTTGTTTTTCTTTGCATGTCCCCAACAAGGTCGGGATATAAGGAGTTAGGGCTCAATTTGGATGAACCTTTGCAAGATCAGCCTCAAAAGCCCCAAAGGCCACCTATGGGGGAGGAAAATAAAGGCAAGGGGGCAAGAGATCCTATCAAAATATTTCTTGAGGAGGCCCTGAGAAATAAAGGAACACGATGATGGATAACTTTGCTCAGATCCTTCAACGGTTGCCCACCGGCGACGCATTCACATCTAGCAGCCACTCTGGAGGCTCCACTCCTTTTAAGGTATAAGTAAACTTTGAAATTCCCATATTTGAGGGCCAAATAGATGCAAACACTGTAGGTAAATGGTTAAATTTTCTAGAAGGCTATTTTTATGTTCATGATTTTTCCAGCTGAGAAAAGATTACTTTTTCTCTTCTCAAAGCTGACCCCCACGTCAAGGACTGTTGGCAAACCTACTATGAGTAGAAGGATGAAAATACGACCTCACTTTTTTCAGTTGCACCCACTTGGAATTCATTCCAGGATACCATGAAGGAGTAGTACTACCATGTTGGGAGCTATGAGGATAAATACATAAAGTGGACAATGTTGCGTCAGGGAAGGGACCAAGATGTGTCGAAGTTTACCAATGTTTTTCATACCCTTCGCACGAAGTTGGGTATCAAGCATTCTGAAAAGTATTTGGTACTCAAGTACTACGGCTGCCTATGCAAGTACATCCTAAATGAGATGGAGTTCCTACACATCTCCTTTCTCAGTACGACGTACTGATAGACTGTCAAGATTGAGCAGAAGTTTAAACAGAAGAAGTGATACTTTTGATCTGCGAATCGGAAGCAAGGGAAAGGTGCCCCAAAACCACAGAACAAAGTACAAAGCCAAGGCGGGGTGGCCCAAGATAACCCATCAAAGCCACAAGTAAAGAACAAAACCATGAAGCCGAAGAAGGACACGGGAAAGTGGTGTGAGTTCCATAAGAGCTCCACTCACAACACAAGTGAGTGTAGGGCCAAGTAGTCACTAGTGGCCAAGCTGAAGGCTTCAAAATGAAATGCATGTTCTGACTCTGATTCAAAACCCGACAAGGGGAATGACAAATGGAAGTAGATTAGTGATTCAGAGCCCAATGCCATCGTTGCCACCATGAAGATCCAAAAGGATGAACCCAAAGATCTAGAGGAGGAAGAACACCTCTTCCACTCCCAGATGTGGGTAAAGGGTTCCCCACTATAGTTTATTATCGATAGAGGGAGCCAAAAGAACCTCATTTCGACAGAGGCTATGAAGCGTCCGGGCTTATCGACCACAACACACCAGAATCGTACACCATCGGGTGGCTTCACCAAGGATGTGATCTTTGCATGAGAAAGTAGTGTCGCTTTTCATACAACATCAAGCCCTTCAAGGATGAGCTATTATGTGACATTTTTCCCCTTGATGTTTGTGATGTATTATTAGGCCAACCATACTTGTGGAAGAGACATGATGTGTATGAGTTAAGGTCTCACACTGTTATTGTTACTTTGGGAAATAAGTTTTACATGATACTAGAGGTAGCACTGCTTACCGCCATCTCTTTGGTTACTACAAAACAATGCAGTAAGATCATTTCCAAAGCCGGGGAAATTGTTTTCTTGATGATACACCCTTAGGGAAAGAAGCAGACGGTGGCCACGACCTCTGGACAGGGCCCCTCTGCACGACAATAACAGATGGACAAGGTCGTGGAGGAGTATGAGGACATCTTGATTCTGCACCTCCCGTGTAGGGGTGCCTCTATACTATCAGGTCAAGCACTCCATCAATCTGACCCTAGGTGCATCATTGCCCAATGGACAAATCTAGCGACACTATGTTGTGGAGAACGACGAAATCAAGAGATAGATTCAGGAGCTGCTACAGAAAGGTCAACACCCTCAACATCGACTTCTTAAATGCCTTGGTACTCCTCTTCCTATAAATCCATGACTTTCTCTGGTTGCTTGTCTTTTTTCTGCTTCGGCTATGCCTCAGTATGCTTCCTCGTTGATGAGTGCACTGGAATTGGCTTCTTCTTTTTTTTCCTTCATGGGTGGTTGCTTTTATTTCATAGCAGGCTAATCTTCTTTAACCATAGTTTTTTTAGCCTAGGTGATCTCAGTGCTGTGGGCACGGCAGGCGTAGCCTCCATACTAAACACTTTCGGTCCCAGTGCGTTGGACACAGCAGCTTCTGAACTAAGGGCTTCGATGGGGTTAGTGGAAGTCATTTTCTCAATGAATAATTCAAATTCTTTTGTAGAATAGTCCAAAAATAAGGGACGTGACACAATTTCCTCCTAAAACGCTCGGCTCATATGTGACAGACAACGAAATTCACTAGCAAGTCTTAGAGCACAAAGTGTTCTATGTTGGATCGGTATGCACAATTTATAGGGGGATTTGAATTCAAATCTGACCATTCCCCCCAAATTTTGATAATAAATGTTGTTTTGGCGACAGATCTTCAAATACTTTTTCCTTAATTGCCACCTTTCCACTCCTTTTAACCACTTTTTGGCCATCTCATCATGAATAGTAACTCCAACAGTCATTTTCCTGTTAGGCTGCACAGTACCTTTCCCTCTCACACAACGTCCTAAGCACAGCTCCATCTGGTGCATCCTCATCAATATTCATGCAGCTTGGTCACTTCCTTGTTCTCCAAACCTGGAAATGTAGCTTATAGTCCCGCACTCCCTTGCAACTTCCTGGAGCACTAGGACTGTCCTTCTGCCATATAGTCATCGCACAGGATCCCCCGTATACAGCTTCAACCTACCCCCATTCACTTTTCCCAGGAAGGGTTCCCCATTCATCTTCATGAGCTGAACTGTGCCACCATCTATAATTTCCTTGACAATATATGGCCCTAACCAATGCATCTGGAATTTACCCAAAAATTTAGTGAAGTTACTATCATATAACAGTACAAGATCGTTTACCTTGAATGTGTGAATCTTGATATGGTGATCATGCCATGCTTTTTCATGTTCCTTTTGTACTTGTTGATGGAATCCTACCAAAAATAGTTCTTCGTCGAGCTCCATGAGCTACGCGAGCCTTTCTTCTAGGGCCTCGTGGTCCACCATATTCATTAAAGTTGCTATGCACAGACTAGGCATAATGTATTCCATTAGCTTCACAGCTTTGACCCCATATACTATTCTGATCGGCGTTTGTCCTGTCAGCTTCTTACAAGTAGTCCTATAAGCCCATAGCACTGTAGGTACGCGTACATCCCAATCATTCCATTGTGTGTTACATATCTTTGTTAGTGTGTTCTCCAAAAAAAATTTAAAAGCTTCGACAGTTCCATTTTCCTACGGGTGATATGGTGTACTCTTCTGATGGTAGACCTGGAATTCATCAATCAACGCACTGGTTGTTTCATTCAAAAAGTGCGTACCCCTATCACTCATCAACACTTGCAGGCATCCAAACCTTGTTAAGATATATTCAAACAAGAATTTTGTTGCTATAGCCCCTATACAATCCTTTATGGGCTATGCTTCTGCCCATCTGGTTAGATATTCTGTCGCAATGATAATGTAGCGCGCGCCCATTTTCTTTCCACAGTTTTGAATTGGCCCATTAAAATCAATCGCCCACTTCTCAAATTCTTGCAAAGATACTTGAGGATGTAGTGTGATCTCATCCCTTCACGACAATCTTCCAGTCCTTTGACATGCATCGCATGCCTTACAGTATGCCTTGGAATCCATGTGTAATGTTGGCCACCATAGACCTATGTGAAAAATATTTTGCGCAGTTGATTTGCTTGCATAATGGCCTCCCACAGCTCCCCCATGAGCTTTGGTGAGAATGTTATCGTGCTCAAAGTTTGACACATATCTCCGAAATATTTCATTTGCATCCATTTTGTACAAATGTCTCGCAATGACTGAAAATTCCATTGTGCGCACTACTAATTCCTTCTTTTGCTGACTTTTATATCCTTTCGGTGCCGTCCATGTAGTTAAGAAGTGGATAATGTATACAAAATGGTCATCCACTACGCACACCGCAAAGAGTTGTGCATCTGGCAACCCTTCCTCCAAATTACTGGGTTCTTTGCCTATTTCAATTCGCGACAGATGGTCAGGTCCAACATTCAACCTGCCTAGATTTACAATGACTTCAAAGTCATACTCCTCATACTCCTAAAATAATGACAACCATATGCAAATTTTTTCCCCCAACACAGGCTTGTTGACTAGGTCTTTTAAGGCAGAATGATCTGTATACATCTTGAAATTCCATCCTAATAGATAATGCCTAAAATTTTGTAGCACGTAGACAATGGCTTAGTCATTGAATAATTTTTCTTGGCCTTCAATAACTTGCTACTTGCGAAGGCTATAAGATTGTCCATTTCTCCTTCATCGACCTATGTTAGCACTGCACCTAGCACAATGCAAGAAGCATCCACTTGTACATGAAACTCCTTTTTCCAATCGAGAAATACTAAGATTAGTGCAGTTACCATCTTTTATTTTAACACATCTAAATTGCACTGACATTCTTCATCCCAACAAAATGTTGCATCCTTCTTTAGCAGTTTTTCCATGGGCGTGGTAATTTGAGCATAAGCTTTGATAAATTTTCTATAGTATCCTGTATGTCTCAGCATCGTGCACAGTCTCTTGATGTTCCTAGCAGCCTCCAAGTTCACAATTACCACAATATTTGTAGGGTCCACCATCAATCCTTGCTTGCACACAAAATGACCTAGAAAGATCCCAAAAGGAACACAAAATATAATTTTTTTAAAATTCAGTGCTATCTAGTATCTGCAACATGTATCCAACATAAGGCGCAAACTTGCTACATGGTGCTTCACTAAGCCAAACACTGTCCAGTCATCAAAGTACACTTCTAGGAACTTATGAATGAATTCCTCGAATGCTACTATGACTACGCAGGAAAATATCACAGCCGCATTCTTCAATCCAAATGGCATAATAATGTACTGAAAGAAACCCCACTCTGTTGCGAAGGTGGTCTTGCTTCTATCTTCTGGGGCAATCTTGATCTGATGATACCTGGAAAACCCGTCAGTAAAGGAATAGGCCTCCTTCCCTCCAACATTGTCTAACACTTCATCTGTAAATGGCGTTGGAAATGGATCGTGAACACATGCATCATTGAGATTCCGTAGATCTACGCAAATCCTTATTTCACCCTTTTGTTTCTTCTCTTGGACCACCATCGTACTCACCTAATCAGATTCCTCAACAGGTTCTATGAAGCCTGCCTCTAGCATTTTATGCATCTCTTGGTGAACCTTTTCCTTATAATTAGGGTTAAGGTGATATGGCCTATGTTTAACACGCTTCGCATCCATCTTCAATGTGATATTCATAGTGCCCAAATCGTTGTTTATTCCCTTTAAATCTGAAAACTTAGTGGGGAAGAGATCCTGGTATTCATGAAGAAATTCAACAACTTTATCTACTATAGCGTCTTCCCAATAATCTCCAATTTTTGTGAACATTGGTTCTTCTTTAGTGCCATTGTTTACTTGCCTCGTTTTCAAATGTGCCAAGATGTCCGGGTTCTCTAATTTTGGGTCTTCGACTTCGCGATGCCCTCCTACCTCCGGAATATTGATATTCCTCAGGTCTTCTTCCTCCTCTTCAATGGTCACGTTATAGCATTCCAATGCATGGCGCAGCTAGGTGGTCTAGTTCGGTTGGGTCCATTCCATAGGTTCCCTCGGTGTTCGAAAGATGACTGCTTTAATCTCTTGCAACGCTTCATCAATGCTTGCAAATCTGTCATCAAAGATGAAAGTCAATAAGAAACCTTCCTTCAATACATCCCATTCCACAGTGCCATGGCAGACCTCCATTTCAAGATACCAATTCATGGGATTGTGTTGGGTGTGGAGCCTGAGTATCTTCTGTATTCAAATGTATCACCACATTGACCATAAAATATTCATTGCAAGGGAGGTCCAGGGGGGATGACTGTGACCTTTGGGAGCTGCCCCCGAAGCTAAGAATAGATGTAAAATTACCTTGTAAAATGTTGTAATTTCATAGTCAATTTGGGTTGTTCATTAGGTGGAGATCTGACGGTAGAAGTTATGTTTAATTTAGGGTTTTTTTCCCTAGAAGGCAACCCCTCGCTATATATGAGGGAATTGTATTATGTCTATGTATATCTCTATTCTAAGTGAGGAAGAGAGAGGAGATTGAGAGCGAAGAGGGAATTATAGCGGATCTGCTACAAGTTGTATCTCTTCAGTTTGCTGGATAATATAAAAAAGAAGGACTGGCTGTTTCTTTGTGGATGTAGCCCAAACTGGGTGAATCACGTATATCTATGTCTCTCTTGTTTTATGCTTTTTATGTGTTCCATTGCTCTGTAATATATAATTCTCTAACAACTGGTATCAGAGACGAAGGCATTTTTTTGGCTGATAAACTCACAAGAGAGAAGGGTTCCTTGTTCGAGTGGGAGAAATGGCGGAAGATGGTAGGTTTAGGGTCGAAAAATTTAATGACCAAAACTACAAGCTGTAGAAGATGCAGATGGAAGATTATTTGTACCTGAGAGATCTGTACCAACCATTGAGTAGAGAGATAAAGAAGCCGACGAATATGACAGACACAGAATGGGATATTCTCGACAAAAAAGCACTTGGAACAATACGGTTGTGCCTAGCGGCATCGGTAGCATTTAATATTTCAAAGGAAATGATAACAGAGGGTTTAATATCGACATTAGCCAAACTATATGAAAAACCCTCGACCTCAAATAAGGTATTTCTTATGAATCGTTTATTTAATATGAAGATGTCAGAAGGTGGATCTATTGCTGATCACTTAAATGAGTTTAATACAGTTACCAGTCAGTTAAGTTCTGTAGGGGTAACTTTTGATGATGAAGCTAGGGCTCTGCTATTTCTATGCTCATTGCCAAAAAGTTGGAATGGTTTAGTTATGGCCATTAGTAACTCTATCTCTAGATCTAGTACTTTAAAGTTTGATGATATTGTCGGTGCAATCCTTAGTGAGGAAGTGCGACGGAAAAGCTTCAGTGAGACATCAGGTAATGCTTTGACTGCAGAGACTAGGGGAAGAAAAATGGAAAGAGGAAAGAGCCATGTATATCGCACTAAGTCGAGAAAAGGAAGATCCAAGTCTAGATCACAGAAAGTGTGCTGGAAATGCGGGAAGAAAGGACACCTGAAGGAAGACTGCAAGTCTCGAAAGGGAAAAGAAGGAGATGCGCAACAAGAAAATAATCATGAAGTGAATGTAACAGGTGATGTGTTTCAAGATGCTTTGATTCTTTCATTAGAAAATATTATTGATTCCTGGGTGGTATATTCAGGGGCCTCATTCCATGCCACACCTGATAGGAAACATTTTTATGATTATGTTCAAGGATATTTTGGACAGGTTCAATTGGGTGATGATAAACCTTGTAAAATCATTGGAATGGGTGCAGTTTTCATAAAACAGCAAAATGGAAATCAGTGGCTATTGAAGGAGGTAAGGCATGTTCCAGATCCGAAGAAAAATATAATTTCAACAGGGAAGTTGGGAGGTAAAGGTTGAGTAACTCCTTTCATAGATAAAATCTAGAAGGTCTGATCTGAATTTGAAACTACTTGTAAATTGTTTGCAAGGTATTCAATTCAGAAATATACATGTTTAAAAGATTTCCATGTCTTGCAGAAAGAAAACAAATGAAAATTTCAGTTGTTCATGACCCATTTAAGCATAGCATATTTATGTCCTTTTACTGTTTAACACACTAAAACGAATTTGTTCTGCAAAATCAATCAACCACAGATGCAAAAGAAGTTGATAAAGCAGTGCACCCCTCCTGGGCTACGTCTGCTGGGTCCAAAGCTCCCAAATGGGGCTTGTCCTTGTTTTCATTAAATGCTCAAATTGAATATACAGCTGAATAGAAGCATCTACAGGTGGAATAGATGGTAAAAATGGATTCAGAACACTTGAATCCTTCAGTATTGACTACTGGTTCACCTCCAATGGATATCTCCAACCCTATACAGTCTTCACAATCCTGGGCCCTGGTGGCTCCTAGAACTTTCACGGCTCCAAAACCTCTGCAAATGACCTCAGATGGCTGTAAGACCTACACCAATGGCTTCAGAAGGTTGAAAATACCCAAAATCAAAAAACAATTCGTCCAAAACCGCCTTTCCTAGCCAAAGTTATGGCCAATTAAAGTTTTCCTCCAGTTATGCCTAGAAACACTCCAGCTAACTTTAGTTGGAGTCCAGTTAGGCCCGCCAAATATGGCGGGCCCGCCAATTTTGGCGCTCCTGCCAGAATCTCTGCCAAACGAACTGCAGTTACATTAAATGCTGGCGGTTTATCTCGGATTTCGTGCCCGACGGTTAGGGGGTTGAGCCCACGGTTATGGGCCCATGGTCATATGGGAGGGGGGTCTGGCCCCCTTCGGGCCCTGCCCAACAGAAATTTAAAATTTTTAAACATATTCCGCCGCTCCCTGAACACATGTGAAGCTTGTGGCGTGTTGGTAAAGCGCTTGGCTGGTGGGGAAGAGGTTGTGGGTTCAAAACTTGCCAATGCCACAAAATTTTAAATATGCGCCCATAATGCTTGCTGACGTCATCTGGGGCCACGTGGCGGCCTCCGGGCCTACCACATGGCATCCTGTGATTGGCTGTGCAAAGGGAATATTCCCTAGAATATTCTAAGGAAGATTCTACGGAATATTCCTTTTTTAATTTTTTTTTGAAAAATTAAAATTTTCAATGTTATTGACAAATTCTTCGTTTTGCCATAACTTCCTCATACGACGACCGTTTTTCGAACCGTTTACGGCGCCGGAATTAGGAATACGAGAACTTTCCAGTCATTCAACTTTGAACTAGTTATGAGCATTTTACGACACTTAGGACATGAGCACCTGATCACGCCTCCCCATTGGGAAGCTTTTGGACCCCAAAAGCCTTCAACTACCTGTTAATGAGGTGAGGGTATAGCTCCCTCACTCTGTCCACCTACATCCACTTTGCCTTATTCGGTTTGCTGCCTTTGAAACCAACTCGAACATAATCTACACTGCCCCTCCTTGAAGTGCGTGTCCTTCTATCAAGGATTATATCTTCTTTCAGCTCATCTAAGAATTATGGCGAGAAATCTTCTATAGATGGCAACTCAACAACACTTTCATGATCAGTAATCAAAGGAGGTTCATACAAACGCAAGTTCTCCACATTGACAATAGAATACATTTGCATGTAGGAAGGCAAATCTAATTGAAAAGCATTATTTCCAACCTTCTTGAGGATTTTGAATGGACCATAACGAATAGGCTTCAGCTTTTTACCTTCTCCTTGCATCCTTTCCTTACTAATGTACAGCCATACCTCATCCCCTTCTTGAAACTTGTGATCAACTCTATGCTTGTCATGTCTTTCCTTGTACTTGCCTTGACTCTTCTCAAGTTGTTCTTGAATTTGCTGATGTATTTGCTGAATTCTTTCAATGAATGAACGAGCTTTGTCAATATCACTATGTCCCTCAATGGCGACATCTTTCTCAAGAATGAAATCAAGAGGTGATTTTGGCAAGTAACCAAAACAAGCTTCAAATGGTGAGGTGTTTGTGGAAGAGTGCTTGGCACGGTTGTAAGCATGCTGTATGTAGTGCAAATGTTCATCCCAAAGCTTGGGATGCTTGCTGCAACCTCTCAAGAGGTGCACAATGGTTCTGTTCACAACTTCTGTTTGTCCATCTGTTTGCGGATGAAAAGCAGTACTTTTCTTCAACTTTGTGTCCATCATCTCCCATAGGTTGGACCAAAAATTCCCCACAAATTTGGAATCCCTGTCACTAATAATGGAAGTAGGCAAACCAAAGTGAATCCATACATGATGAAAAAATAATTCAGCAGTTATAGTTTTCTTACAAGGCATAAGTATACACATTTTGCTGAAACGATCAACTACTACATATAAATAATCATGCTGCTTTCTAGATTTTGGCAAACCTCCTACAAAATCCATAGAGATGCTCTCCCATGGTCTAGAAGGTACCGGCAAAGGAGTATACAAACCAAGCTTCCTATTTCTAGGCTTGCTTGTAGCACATAATGAACATCCTCTTATGAACCTTGAAACAGAATCTACCATGTGAGGCCAATAGAAATACCTCTGTAGATGTGCAACTGTTTTGCTCACACCAAAATGGCCAGCAATAAGAGAAGAATGAGCTTCTCTTATGACATTTATTCTCTCCCCCTGTGGTATACACAACTTGCCCAAATGAAACAGCAAATTGTTATGTATGTGATAGTCATTTTCCTCTACATGATTCCCTTTACTCAAGTTAGCATACACATCTTTAAAGTCATCATCAGATGCATATTGTTCTATGTAACTATCATGTATAATGGAATCATTCTTAAGTAAAGTAACAGCACCAATAATAGGCCTTGAAAGCATATCAGCAACCTTATTCAAAGTACCTTTCTTGTACCTTATTACCAAATGGAACTGTTGCAAGAAGCCCATCCATCTGAAGTGTCGTGACTGTTGTAACTTGCTTTGTGATTGCAAGTACTGTAAGGGCTGATGGTCGGTATGTATAACAGTTTCTTTGCCCATAAAATAGTGTTTCCACTTTTTGACGCTTTGCACCAATGCATACAACTCCTTATCATATGTAGGATAATTTACAACAGCACCATTAAAAGTTTCAGAATGAAAAGCAATAGGCTTACCATGCTGTAGAAGAACTGCACCCATGGCATAATCACTAGCATCGGTTTGTATCTCAAATGGCTGTCTCAAATCCGGTAATGCAAGGACTGGAGTTGAACTAATCTTCTCTTTCAAAGATTTGAAAGCTTTTTGCTGCTTGCCTCCCCATTGGAAAGCATGCTTCACACTTGTCACTGCATGCATAGGAGCTGCTATAGAAGAGAAGTTAGAGATAAACTTCCTCCAATATTGAGCTGCACCCAAAAAACTTCTTACCTCTGTTATGGATTTGGGAGTAGGTCACTTCAAAATAGCCTCAATCTTAGCAGGATCAGTTCTCAAAGCACCTCCTCCTACTATTTGTCCCAAATAAACCAAAGAAGTCTTTCCAAATTCACACTTTGACATTTTAAGAAATAACTGATTCTTCTTCAAAACATCAAGCACTTTCCTAACATGCATGACATGATCTTATCTAGACTTGCTGAAAATTAAGATGTCATCTAAGTAGACAATAACAAAATCATCAAGAAAAGGACGCAAGACATCATCCATTACCCGCATGAAAGTTGCAGGTGCATTGCACAAACCAAATGACATCACAAGCCACTCAAAGAGTCCTTGTTTGGTTTTAAAGGTTGTCTTCCAAATGTCACTTTCTTCAATTCTTACTTGATGATATCCACTGCGCAAGTCTAGCTTAGTGAAATATCGAGCATCTTTCAGCTGGTCTAGCAAATCATCTATCCTTGGGAGTGGGTAATGATTCTTTACCGTTATCTTGTTCAAGGTCCTGAAATCAACACACATACGCCAAGTGCCATCTTTCTTTGGAATCAATACAATCGGTGAACCACATGGCGAAGTACTTGGCCTTATGAAACCCTTGTCCAACAAGTCCTTGATTTGCTTCTTTATTTCAGCATTCTCCATAATAGACATGCGGTACATGCCTATGTTTGGAAGAGGACAATCTGGATGCAAATGGATTTCATGCTGAATCTCCCTCTTAGGAGGCAAACCTGTTGGCTCCTGAAACATCTCATGATATGCATCAACTACATCATACAGTTCTGACTTAAGTTTTGGATCACAATTGTCAAATGACTCATGATTCACATCAACCTTGGGCTTAATCATAAGAAGAACAAAATTCTTACTTGAATTGACCAGCCTTGTAAATTTGCATCCTTACAAATCCATCCAAGTGGATATGGCTTTGGATGTGGAACGGTCTCAAGTTTAAGCTGCTTGACCAAGTCCTCTGATATAAGGTTTGCTTGTGACCCACTATCAAAAAGTGTGTCAATTTTAGTATGTTTTGAAATCACCCTCACATGAAACAGTTCAATTCTTTCTTCCTCATTAGGAGCTTGTACATGGCAGTTTGAGGTACTAGTGCTGGCTTGAGTTTCAATTTCTTTTCCCTTCAAGTTTTTCAAACCCATGGCTGCAATTTTGGTTTCATCACCTGAATCATCCCCTAAATCTTGTGGTGTAGATGTAGTAGCAGCAGTTTTTTGTTTCCCTTTGGATTTGTTAGATTGAGGTCTTTTTTCAGGATGTAATTTCCAACAGTTTTTCTCCTCATGGCCTGGTTTAGAACAGTGTTTACAGATCACTTTCTCACTCTCCTGTTTGACAGATGCATTCCTTTTACCCTTTCCCTTGGAGGTTTTCTCTTTGTTTTTCCCCTTGGGGGGCTTGTTTCTACCCTCTTCAAATGTGTTTTTTCCCCTTGCCTCTAAATGGGTAGCTTGGACACAAACCTCGTCCAGGCTAGTAGGGTTAAACATCAAGATGGTGTGTCTAAGGTAGCTATGCAAGCCACCAATGTATTTCAGTAAGGTTTCCTGGGTCTGTAAATCTACCCCTAACAAGAGAGCTCTTCTCCTGAATTCTTGGGTGTAGTCTTGGACACTCTGACCCTTAAGTTGTCTAAAATTTTGCCAATTCATAATGACGTTTTGCATGTGAGCAAGAGGATAAAACTGTTTTTTAATGGCTAACAGAAATTCAGGCCATGTTAAGGTAACCTTACCAAATTTCTTGATCTCCTCTTTAGTCTTGGCCTCCCACCAGACCAATGATGCTCCATCCATTCTCAACGAAGCCAACTGAATCTTTGTGGCATCATCATGCATATTCTGGATCCTCAAGTAAACTTCCAACTGCCTAATCCAGTTGTCAAGCTTTTTTGCATTCACTTCACCATTAAACATAGGTAATTCGAATTTTACATCAAGCTTCAAAAAAGGACTTTTTCCAGAGGATCTATGCTTATGCACAGAAGAAGAAGATGAGGATGAAGAGGAAGAAGGTGATGATGGGGGTGGTGGATCACCATTTCCTCCATGTCCTTTCTTGGAATGATCATCATCCTTCTTACCTCCTGAAGAGCCCTCTCCTTCATGTGGATGTTTGGACCCTTCTCCAGCCAATTTTTCATTTCTTTCTTGGTACAATATCCTCACCATTTCAGTGAGGTCCAAGAAAGCCTTTCTGAAAACTCTTTCTTCTTCTTTTGGATCCATGTCTGCAGGAATTTCTCCTTCATGTGCAGACATTCTTGAAGCTTCTGCTGAGACTCTTGAGGGTGAAATTGAAGGTGGAGGTGATGGCTCTCTGGCCTTCCTTGACTAAGGATTCTCTCGTTCTCTAGTCAACTGTCCTTCCCCTCTTTTAAGTTTCAACCTGGTAAGCATCAATACTTGCAAGACAGTTAGAAGATCTTTGCACAAAACCCTGCTCTGATACCAACTTGACCTGAATTTGAAACTACTTTTAAATTGTTTGCAAGGTATTCAATTCAGAAATATACATGTTTAAAAGATTTCCATGTCTTGCAGAAAGAAAACAAATGAAAATTTCAGCTGTTCATGACCCATTTAAGCATAGCAGATTTATGTCCTTTTACTGTTTAACACACTAAAACGAATTTGTTCTGCAAAATCAATCAACCACAGATGCAAAAAAAGTTGATAAAGCAGTCTTGGGCTACGTTTGTTGGGTCCAAAGCTCCTTTTCATTAAATGCTCAAATTGAATATACAGTTGAATAGAAGCATCTACAGGTGGAATAGATGGTAAAAATGGATTCAAAACACTTGAATCCTTCAGGATTGACTACTGGTTCACCTTCAATGGATACCTGCAACCCTATACAGTCTTCACAATCCTGGGCCCTTGTGGCTCCTAGAACTTTCACGGCTCCAAAACCTCTACAAATGACCTCAGATGGTTGTAATACCTGCACCAATGGCTTCATAAGGTTGAAAATACCCAAAATCAAAAAACAATTCATCCAAAACCGCCTTTCCTAGCCAAAGTTATGGCCAATTAAAGTTTTCCTCCAGTTATGCCTAGAAACACTCCAGCTAACTTTAGTTGGAGTCCAGTTAGGCCCACCAAATATGGCAGGCCCACCAATTTTGGCGCTCCTACCAGAATCTCCGCCAAACGAACTACAGTTACATTAAACGCTGGCAGTTTATCTCAGATTTCGTGCCCGGCGGTTAGGGGGTTGAGCCCACGGTTATGGGCCCATGGTCATATGGGAGGGGGGGCTGGCCCCCTTCGGGCCCCGCCCAACAGAAAGTTAAAATTTTTAAACATATTCCCCTGCTCCTTGAACACATGTGAAGCTTGTGGCGCGTTGGTAAAGCACTTGGCTAGTGGGGAAGAGGTTGCGGGTTCAAAACTTGCCAATGCCACAAAATTTTAAATATGCGCCCATAATGCTTGCTGACGTCATCTGGGGCCACGTGGCGGCCTTCGGGCCTGCCACGTGGCATCCTGTGATTGGCTGTGCAAAGGGAATATTCCCTGGAATATTCCAAGGAATATTCTGCAGAATATTCCTTTTCCAATTTTTTTTTGAAAAATTAAAATTTTCAATGTTATTGACAAATTCTTCTTTTTGCCATAACTTCCTCATACAGCGACTATTTTTCGAACCGTTTGTGGCACCGGAACCAGGAAGACGAGCACTTTCCAGTCGTTCAACTTTGAACCAGTTCTGAGCATTTTAAATTTTGAGCATTTTACGACACTTAGGACATGAGCACCTAATCAAGGTCACTAAAGGATCCCTGGTAATAGCGAAAGGAGGAAAGGTTGGTACATTATATTTATGCAATGGTATTTCTAATTCTGTTAATGATTTAACCTCTACAAGAGAAGATACGACATTGTGGCATCATAGGCTCGGGCACATGAGTGATAAGGGGATGTAGATTCTTCACTCAAGAAATTTGTTGCCAGGTTTGAAGCATGTTGATTTAAAATTTTGTGAGAATTGTGTTTATGGAAAACAGAAGAGAGTTAGATTCCTTAGAGTTGGGAAAGAAAAGAAGAGCGAAAAATTAGAGCTTGTGCATACAGATGTATAGGGACCTGCTCAAGTATCATCTCTTGGTGGCTCTCATTATTATGTTACTTTTATTGATGATGCAATCAAAAAAACTTGGATTTATTGTATTCGAAATAAATCTGATGTATTTGATACTTTCAAGAAATGGAAAGCTTTGGTTGAAATTGAGATAGGAAAAAGGTTGAAGTGTCTCAGATCAGACAATGGAGGTGAATATTGCAGCAAATAATTTGATAGGTACTATTCAGAGAATGGAATTTGCAGAGAGAAGACAATTCCAAGAACACCACAAGAAAATGGTCTGTCAAAAAGGATGAACAGGACAATCATGGAGCATGCAAGGTGCATGAGATTGCATGCAGGATTTCCTTTACAATTTTGGGCAGATGATGTAGATACTACTGTTTATCTAATAAATAGAGAGCCTTCAAGTTCCTTGGATGGTGGTATTCCAGAGGAGGCATGGACAGGTAAAAAGGTAAACTACTCTTTTTTAAAGACTTTTGGTTATGAAGCCTTTCTCCACATTAATAAAGAAAATAGAACAAAGCTTGAGCCAAAATCAAAGAAATGTACCTTTATTGGATATGGTGTTAATGATTTTGGTTATCACTTTTATGATTATGAAAAACACAAAATCATTAGGAGCAGAGTTTTCATATTCAATGAAAAGGTTTTGTATAAGGATCAGTTGTAGGAAAAGAAACAAGAAAAAGAAAACAGATAATACACAGTGCTTGACGAGATCACAGGAAAAGTGATGGTTCCTGGAAATCATAATGATCAATAGCCAGAACAACAACCACAATAGCAACAAGCACCTCAAACACCTGAAAGTGGTGTTAGAAGATCTACCAGGATAAGTAGACCCCATGAACGATACTCTCCTTCATTATATTATGTATTGTTGACTGATTTTGGTGAACCAAAATGTTATGAAGAAGCAGTGCAGGTAGAAACTAGGAAGAAGTGGGAGCAAGCCATGAAAGAAGAAATGGACTCCTTAGCACATAACCAGAATTGGGACTTAGTCAGGTTGCTTACAGGTAAAACAACATTGTAGAATAAATGGGTTTACAAGTTGAAGGAAGAAGATGGAGGTAGAAAAAGGTATAAAGCTAGACTTGTGGTGAAAGGGTTTGCACAGAAAAGGGGTATAGACTTTGATGAGATATTTTCTCCAGTTGTTAAAATGACTTCAATCGGAACTATTTTAAGTCTAGTAGGAGCTGAAGATTTGCATCTTGAGCAATTCGATGTAAAGATAGCTTTTCTCCATGGGGATTTGGAGGAAGAGATATATATGCAGCAGCCACAAGGAGATGAAGAAAAAGGGAAGGAGAAACTAGTGTGCAGGTTGAGAAGAGCTTGTATGGCTTAAAATAGGCTCCAAGGAAGTGGTATCTAAAATTTGACAAGTTTATGTATGAACAAGGTTATACTAGATGTCACTCTGATCATTGTGTTTATCTCAAAAGGAAAAATGATGGCA
Source organism: Pinus tabuliformis (assembly GCA_031772625.1). Lineage (NCBI taxonomy): Eukaryota > Viridiplantae > Streptophyta > Pinopsida > Pinales > Pinaceae > Pinus > Pinus tabuliformis. The sequence goes on along the minus strand of CM062810.1, from coordinate 159,010,412 downwards.
GCTATATTATATTGTTATTGTATGTAGATGACATGCTTGTTGTAGGTTCTAACATGTAGGAAATAAATGTGCTCAAAATAAAATTGGCAAACTCATTTGCAATGAAGGATTTGGGTGCTAAAAAACAAATCCTTTGTATGAGAATAACTAGAGATAGGAAGAATCACAAATTAACGTTGTCTAAAAGTGAGTACATAGAAAATGTGTTGAAAAGGTTTAATATGTAGAATGTAAAACCTATTATATACCTTTGGCTATCCATTTCAAATTAAGTAAGGAGTGTCCCAACACTCAGGAAGAAATGGCCCATATGTCTAAAGTTCCATATGCATCAGCAGTTGGAAGCTTAATGTATGCAATGATCTGCACAAGGCCTGATATTGCACATGTAGTGGGAGTTGTAAATAGGTACATGAACAATCCAAGGAAAGAATATTGGATGGCGGTGAAGTGGATTCTCAGGTATTTGAGAGGTACCAAAAATCAAGCATTATGTTTTGGTGGTTCAAACATTGCTCTACAACGATATGTTGATGCAGATATGGTGGGTGATAGAGATAATAGGAGAAGCACAATAGGGTATGTGTTTACTGTAGGTTGAACAACTGTTAGTTGGGTCTCAAAACTGCAAAGTGTTGTTGCACTCTCAACAATAGAAGCAGAGTATGTTGCTGCTATAGAGGTTAGTAAAGAAATGATTTGGTTACAAAGGTTTATGGATGAATTGGGTAAGAAGCAGGAGTTGGGCAAGTTATACAGTGACAGGCAGAGTGCCATACATCTTGCAAAGAAATCTACATTTCATTCCAAGACTAAACATATACAGCTCAAGTACCATTTCATACTGTCAGTGTTGGAAGATGGACAATTGAAGCTGGAAAAGATACACACTAGCTAGAATCCTGCAGATATGTTAACAAAAGTTGTAACCAGGGAGAGACTAAGAATTTGCTCAGTTTCAATTGGTCTTCAAGTATGATGAAGAAGATGAGAAACAGCCAGGTCCAAAGTGGAGTCATTGTCCAGCAAATGAAGCAGTGGTGGAGTTGCTATAATTAGTCTCCAAGTGGGAGATTGTTGGGTGTGGAGCCTAATTATCTTCTGTATTCATAGGTATCGCCACATTGGAGCCTAGTTCGTAGCTGCTCGTAAAATATTCACTGCAAGGGGGGTCCGGGGGGGGTGGTTGCGACCTTTCGGAGCCCCCCCCAGCGGGGGGATCGAGGGCAGTGCCCCCGAAGCTATGAATAGATGTAAAATTTCCTTGTAAAATGTTGTAATTTCATAGTCAATCTGGGCCATTCATTAGGCGGAGATATGATGGTAGAATTTATGTTTAATTTATGGTTTTTTTCCCTAGAAGGAGACCCCTCACTATATATGAGGGAATTGTATTGCGTCTATGTATATCTGTATTCAGAGTGAGGAAGAGAGAGGAGATTGAGAGAAAAGAGGGAATTACAGTGGATCTGTTGTAGGTTGTATCTCTTCATTTTGTTGGATAATATAAAAAAGGACTGGTTGTTTCTCTATGGACATAGCCCAAACTTGGTGAACCACGTATATCTGTGTCTCTCTTGTTTTATGCATTTTATGTGTTTATATTTCTGCAATATTTTATGTGTTCCATTGCTCTGTAATATATAATTCTATAATAGATTGTATCCAAGGTATGACAAAATATGTGTACCCATTCTGGCTGTGATTTTGTCCCCCATGCCTTAGTCCATTTTTCCAGGTGGTCGCGTGGATCATCATTTCCATTATACTTCTCAGTCATTCTCGTATTGGCAAGCCCAAACCATAGCTTCATCATTCTTCTATAATCTCACCATCCAGCAAAACTATCATTATGTGTACCCCACAAACGTGCAGGTGTAGCGCACAACGCCAATTCCAATGCTTGGAAGTGATTGTCCTTAGGGCTTCATGCTCAAAGTCACCTAAAAAAAATCTATGTCCATTAAACCATCATAATAAGGTAACTTTCTTACCTTCGACAAAACACAATGCAACGACTTTGTCATCATATTGCATCGCAATGTAGAAATTTCTTGTAAGCAATTCTGCCAATGCTCTAATTCCACGTCTGAATCAAAGGTGCAGGAACTCTCCCGATCCCATGCAATCTATCCATCTGTCGTTGGATTGATCCAGTCCTGATCTCACGCTGTTATCTTGTAGATTTGATCCATCTCGTCATCACTTTCTTCATAGTCACGGACTAGTTCAGTATAGCGCGCTCCTTCTGCAGGATCCAGTGCACTATAACCTGAAGTGATTTTCTTTCAAATGACATTGTCCTTTTCTTCAAATTAATGACCCCATTCATATCAATATCCCAGTCAATTCCCAGGAGCATGGGGTAAGGATTACTGTCATCAACAATTTCTATAACTTCAAAGTCTGCTACTACACTCGCACCTTCAATATCAACTGTTACTCCATATAGCCATCCCATGGGGATGATTTTCTACTGATTCACCATTTTGAGCTGAATCAGAGACCACTACAGCGTAGGTCTCCCCATCCTTTCCCATGTCTATTTTGGTAGAACATTCACATCGAACGCCAGATCCAAGATGACCTAGTCCATTTCATAATCACCTATCTACGGTGTTAGCCACATCTCTCGCCCTGTTCATGCCTTATGTTTAAACAATCTTTATGACCACGTGGTGCTCATTAGAGGCATTTTCTTTACTGGCACATTTATTTATTAATTCTTTCAATCCTTCCACAGCCTTGCTATTGTGGAACAGCTTCATTCAGGTCTCCAAAAATGTAGTGAGTACAAAAGGATCAATCTCTGTTGGCACACTGATTTCTTGTATCTTGTCCTGGCTTCCTGAGGTGGAGGCCTCAATGAAGCTCTTCTTGGCTTCCATAAATGTTTCCTTAGTGTGATTTAGATCAAAGCTAACTTCTTTTTCTGGAGCTTTGTGGACCCATCCATCTTCTTCAGGTTGTTTACCTTTATCAATGCTAGTCGTCATTCCACTTCTCAACACTATATTATCACTTTGATCTTCCTAGTGGGGCTCAACCCTCATCATTTGTAAATTCTGCATAGGCTGCTGAGGCTGTGTTTTCTTCTCTTGCATCTTAGCTATTAACATCAGGAATTCTTTTATGGTATGGTCAAACTGTCTGCAGTATTGACATGATGGGTGTGTAGGATTCAGGAAATCTCGTGCAAAGTGCCCCCACTGTCCGCAGTTGTAGTAGATAATCTGACGGCAACCTCTACCAAGTCCTCCTCCTCAGCCCTGGAAACCTCTGCGTGCTTCTCTGGTGCCTTAATTTGGAGGCTGAGTCTCTTCTTGGATACAGTAAGTAGGGGTTCTTGCCATCATCAAGTCATAGCTTCGACAGTGGCAATCATCATGGCCCATAGATTTACAAAAATTACAAAACAACTGCTGAGGTGTTTGAACAAACTTCTGAAGTAAGTGGTAGTTATATGTCACATGTTTCCCACTAACTTGACAAATGGCACACCATAGTGTGGCCCTCGTGAATGACCCTGCTGGGGCTTCTGGCTTTAGGGGAATTGGCCCTCCCCCTGTAATATAATTCGCAAACACAGGAAAATGATCCTTATCATGCCCATGGCCCTTGCACTTCCAACACCAAACCTCTATGCGCATGTCAGGCTTAGTCTCCTTGTCTTTCTTCAAAATTTGTAATTCTAGGTGTAGGATTTCTAATTTTGAGTGGATTTGCTGCACCCCTAGGTTTGTGTCCTGAATGGGTGATGCGTGCAGCCTCATTGTGATCTCTAAGGCTTCTGCCTATGTATCTATATTCTATTGTGACAGAGCAATTCTCAAATGGGGCAAAAGCAATGCTATAAACCAATCGCGATGCTGGATATCTGAGATCTGCATGTTAGCCTGTCTAATCTAGCACTTCAACCTCTAATCAAAGTTCGAAGGCATCTGCTCAACCTTCATCATGATCTCTTTAAATTCAATCACCGACTGTGAGTTAGATTTGGGTTTACTAAACTCTTTGTTCAAAGTGATCTAAGTTTCTACTAGCGATGCATGAGGATTTTCAATACAATACTTAATGTACCAGGTTAGTGGGCGATCCTGTAAGGCAGTAGCCAGCTGAGCCTTATTTATATTATCGTCATTGATTTGCTTCACTGTCCACATGATGTTTGCAACAAACCAAAACTGCTCTGGATCTTCACTTCCTATGCCCTTGAAGATCAGAATCTTCATTGCTTTTGCCATGTTCAAAGGTGGTTGTGGAGGTGGAGGTGTGGGTGAAGGTGTATGCGGTGGAGTGGATGAATGATTTTTCCTAGGAATACCCTGGGTTATTAGCTGAACAACACTTCATGGGGTAGTCTGCACCGCCCCTTCATTGTCACTTGAGGGAAGTCCAACCAATGGGCTATACTCTAGTCCTGATCTTGCACAATTTCTAAAGAATCTTCCACTTCACATAGCTCTTAACATCAAGGTAATGGCACTACCCATTTTTCACATAATAGAATTTTAATCCAAGTATTTAATGATCTTAAATACTTACGTTGTGGTCCTTTGAAGAATCTTTGTTATAGCTGACTAAATTGTCAACTACAAATTCTGTAACAAATCCTCCCAGAATTCAATTGAATCAATGTTCGACAACCCACGCAATCTTGTTTTCAGATGCTTCTAGTTGTCGCACTAATTCTAGAGTCCACACTATGGGACTATCAATCTTCCACCTTCCTTGACTATTTGTCAATTAAGCTAAACACTCATACAGTTCAACTGGTAAGGTGTAGAACAAGATTTTGTGTATCCCTATATACAAATATCTATTTAGCCAATCATCCTTTGACAGGTGCCTATTCCTATTTTCTTGCGCCGTGAACTCGTGAATCTTCCGATCCAACCACTTTTCAATTTCTTTCTTGGTCGGATTCCATTCATGCGACATCGCACATCTCTTTTAAGCAGATCTCGGTCCCAACAATAGAACCATTTGTTGGCTTAGGGTGTCCTAAACTAGGTTCAGAGTTAGTTGTGCCAACCAACAAAACCATACACTACTGGCCCTTTCAGCAAAAACTCACATAGCATAGGCTTCAGTCTCAACTAAAGCAGGATGGGGGGATGCAAGAACCAAGTTTATGCATCTAGAGACTAGTGTGATGTCTTCCAGCACCTTGGATCTGCCTCTGTACATATCGATAAACTTCAGGGCACGTCACTACAACTCAGTTAAAGCAGCCGTCATAACTTTGCAAAGGTCCACGATCAGTCCTTGTGGACCCTTAATAGTTGATTTACCTACTTACACGCATCAAAAAGTAAGCCTACATTGTATTTCACATAGATCTACTTTATTCGTTAGAAAACATAAGAGGAATGATCTGAAACTTCATGGAAGTGGATAAGAATTCATTTCATACATTATTAAGACACATTCAATAAACTCATGTAGCATTCGATCACTATTTCATAAAACATGTCATTCATCAACAACATATAGCATAAATAGGTACAATGGAAATACTCAGTAATTCTTTGGAAAATTGTCTTTATTGATCTTTAATTCATTGATTACAGACTCAAACTACCCTGCGCACACAATTGCAGGGGTCCACCCACTCAGCTCTGGACTCTACCCAGGCCTTCATGCGCTCAGCTATGGAGCCTTCCCTTCTCTACCTAAGTTTAGGAAGAAGAGCCTTCCTACCTGTTGAGGGCCCCGAAATCGGGTCGACAACAAGGGGGATACCCACCCGGTCGGGAACCTGGTTGGCGGCTCCTTGCCCGTTTGGTGTAGCGGGTCCGACTGGGGATGATGGGACCAGCTTCCCAATCTAAAAAGATGTGTGTGTGTGTGTGTAGATTTTGAAGACACTAATCTAAAGGTAATTTAAACTACTTTAATTCTAGACTCTAAACTGACTCTATGCTATTGTAATCTAACAAAAAACAGCACATCTAATGTATACTAACCCGGGTAAAATTCTTTCATTATGCGATCTAAAAAGATTTCATACAACAACTGGTAATAAAGATCATTCAGCTATCATAAGAATATAAATCAATTTAAGATGAACCATTTTGCATAAGAAGTTAGGCAAAACAGTTGTGAACAGCATATCGCATAATTAGTTATTCATATGTTAAGCACAAACAAATGATTCCACCGTACAAAAGTGCCAAATGGTAATCTAGACATTCATACATTAACACATAAACAAATCAGTTGTATATCACTCTAAGAATATGAGCAGAAATTAATCAAGAGATAAAAGTACCATTTATGACTGATTTCACTCACAAACTTCAAGCAATAACGATTTATCTCTACTTACTTCTAACATCTACTAAGAGTACAGAAGTGCAACATCAGTAGCAGACATTAAAATGCAAACATAAATAAATCTCGATCCATCCATTCATCAAAAACCCCCTCCGAGGGTGCAAAAGTGCATGTTCTGAGGACAAGTTTTTTGACAAATTTCCGGACCCTTCTCCAAATTCCATGAGAAGGGTTAAATACTACTAACTAACTAATCTTAATTACATAAATTTAGGGAACGACTTCAAATGACCGCCCTTTTACTAAAGCAAATTTATTTCTAAAAATTGAATCTAATTTCTAACTGTTTCTGTATCTGCTCCTTAGTGCTGTAAGCAATGTGAGGTTCGCCTGGAAAGAGTCGGCTGGTTGTCTTTTCCTTTTGCTCGGGCGATGAAAGTAGAAATAACAAAAGCTGGCACCTCTTTCTGACAACTCAGAAGATATTTTTGAAAATCTCCCTCTGACTGGGTGTTTTTTGCTGTGTGTATACTTAGTATAACCCAGATTTCTTTCAAACTGATTGTGCTGTTGCTATTTCGGTTTCCGGCCGTGTGAAAGACTCAATGAGTTAGGGATTTCATTGCCTGAACAATCTTACGCATTGAAAATTGCTTCCATTCTTTGTTCCAGGCTTTTCTGAAGCATCATCCCTTTTCAGCATTTTTCTTTTTGCTTTACCCAATCTGAGCTTCAGGATCTTTTGCAAACATGCTGCTTTTGTGCGCCTTTGACTCTGAGTCTTGGATAGTCTATTTTCATCAGTGTCTGTGGAGTGGTATTCTAGACTCTGCGGCTCTGCTGCATGCGGCATTCATTTGCGAAGGCATCTCCTCTCTGTTCTTCAAGTATTGGCGCTTTCCCCTTTTCCTTAGATGTTTCCTGCATATAGATTTATATCAGTTACTGCCTTACAGTTTACGCAAAGGAAAAGAGATATGAAAAGATTGACATGAAAGCTTTAAACTCTAATGAATGCATAATCATGACACTCATAAGGAATTGACTCTTCGAAAAATGCAACATGATCATCTTTGGATACTCAGGCGTGCAATCATTAATTTCCCTTAAGGTGAGCGCTCGATTTTGGGTTTGTAGATCATGCCGAAGAAACTTTGCAATGAGTGGTTTCTGTGATTTGTATTGCAGCAATTAATAGTTTCATTCATCGCAGATCGCAAATCGCAAAATCGCAGTTTGTAGGATCGCAGATCACAAATCGCAATATCGCAATATTCATTTGCTCGTTGTGTGCTGCTTGTGCGACGTTTGCGATATGCGACGTCACAAATCGGCCGTCGGCGATTCCTTCTCGTTTTCTTTTAAGGGCGCTTTCAAAATATGCGATGCGATGAATTTCGCATCGCTTCTTTGCAGCTTATTTATGTGCATAGGAAAACTCTTCACTCTCTCTCTGCGATGCGATATAGCTTTTAGGGAGTTAAAATACAAAAATTTGGATAAAAATATTTTTGGGATTTTTGTTAAGGGTCCCCCTTTGCTTGATATTATTGCTAATACTAAACAAAGAGGGGGGTTGTTGTTGACCACAACAATGGCGATTCACTGTGAAGAACCAGTTATCTCGGCTTTTCTATTGACATTTTCACTTCCGAAACAGAAAAGTTTTCATATGTCTAAATTTTGTTATGGACAGATAGAGTAGATTACCCCTCATCCTGTCAATGATACTTTGTTTCAACCTTTCTTTTATTCCAATTGTCTGCTTCCCTAGGCTTAGTTCTTGCATTCATACCAGACATTACTCGGTCCTTTTTAAAAGATAAAATAAGGTCTTCTCTGCGTGCTGGCTTTAAAATATGCTCATTTGTCGTAGGTAGAGCCTCTGCTGCCCGCAAGCGTCCATAGCCTCGACAGGGTTACCATGTTATCCAGCAATGATCCTTTTTCCTGCTTGAGGTTATTTACAACATTTCAGAGAAAAATCCTTTTTGGCACTTTTTCCTTTTTTATTCTCTAAAGAACAATGTCTTGGTTTGATGGCCAAATTATGACATAGTCATTCACTTGATTTACACTTTTGCTGAACAAGCTAGCTCGTGATGAGACCCCTTGTCTTTTGATTGCAACAATCTTGAGTCGTTGCCCTGTTTTGGTAGACAGTTTTGGCAAAGTCAGCAAGTTATAATATCTGTGATCATGATAAGCCGGCTCGTGATGAGACCTCTTATTCTTTGAGTTATAGTGCTTTCTTGGATTGTTTCTCTGAATGCTGCGGTTTCCTTTGGTAGGGAGGAAGTCATTGTTTTTCCTTAAGAAAGCTCTAGACGATAATAATAGAGCTTTGAAAATCACAGCTTTGCAGAGAATATTTATTTTATTATTGATGATACCTTTCATTGTGCTGGGATAAAACAATTTTTAACCAAAGGTTGATTTCATCAAAGTCTTTTTGAAAGGTTGAAACTAATATCATTATTCAGGCTAAAGTTAACTCTATTTGTCAATAATAAAAATTAGATTTTTCGAAAAGTTTTGCTATTTGTACAAGTGAAATCAAAATCTGATAGAGAGTTAGTGTGCTCTTTCATGAATCTTATTCAATGATCATTTACAACCGGTTTTATTTATAAGAAAGAGAAAACAAAATAAAAGAAACTAAAACTATCCTACAAAAAATAGAAGAGTGATCTTCTATGGAAAATACATTTTAAGAATCTGTCCATTCATAGGCAAAGAATCTCTTCTACCTGCCAAATCCTGCAACACAAACGTCGATGGGCCTATGACTTCTACAATCTGAAAAGGACCAAGCCACAGCTTCTGAAATTTCGTATGTTTGCCCTTTTCTTCATGAGCCTTATCCCATTTCAAAACTAAATCTCCCATCTGAAAGTTCTTTCTGGTTATGATGGCTGAGTCAAAAGAGGATTTTATTAGCGCTTGGTGGTGAGCATGGGTTTTCTTAGCTTGTTCTCGGCGTTCTTCTAGTTTGATTATTTCCATTTGTCTTAATTGCAAAGAGGAAGTAGATACTTCATCGATGTGTTGTACTAGAGACAAAGAGGGAATGACTAAGTGAGTTGGAAGAACCACTTCTTTCCCATAAACTAAATTAAAGGGAGAAGTGCCGATTGAAGCTTTCTTCGTGATTCTATCTGCCCATAAAGCATTTACCAGCGCTTTGTGCCAATTCTTTTGGTTTTGGTCGACTGTTCTTTTGATAATCCTGATTAGGTTTTTGTTTGTTGATTCAGCCAACCCATTACCTTGCGGATAGTAATTAGCAGAATATTTCAATTTGAACCCTATTTTTAATGCAAACTCAGTCATTGCATTTCCAGAAAAGTATGATGCATTATCAAACATTAAGGCCGTTGGCAATCCAAACCTAGTGATGATAAATTGATCTATGAATTCAATAATGTTTTCAGAATTAACTGTCTTGAGAGGAACTGCTTCTACCCATTTAGTAAAATAATCTGTTGCCGTGAGGATATACCTATGCTGCTTAGAAGAGTGAGGAACGATCTCACCTATTATGTCCAAGCCCCATTGGTTGAATGGTTGCTCGATGTTGACCGGCTGTAGTGGCATGGACGATTTCCTTTGTTTCCCCGCAGCAGTCTGGCAGATTTGGCATTTCCCTACGTAATTGTATGAGTCTTTGAACAGTGTGGGCCAATAATATCCTGCACGTAAGATCTTATGCGCAGTAGTCTCTCCAGCATAGTGTCCACCTGCTGGTCCATCGTGGAGTTCCTGCAAAACCTTTTCGGCTTCAGTTTTATCAAGACACCTAAGAAGTACATAATCATAATTCCTTTTAAACAGAACATCATTTATGAGCTGGTATTGTTTAGCTTTCAACCTCAGAGCTCTTTTCTTGGTGTGATCCAGGTGTGATGGAGCATACCCGTTCTTAAGATAATAAATGGTGTCCGCATATAATGATTCTGCATCGTTTAGGCTTACCTCATACGTGTGTACCTCTTCAGATGAGTTCTCCGGAATTTGCGATGCTCCAGCTAACATCTTGCAAAAGCCTTGACCTCTTACGATGCTTGCTGGTTTGATCTCAAGATCATATTCTTGTAGCGCGGTAATCCAATTTGCTCTCTTTTCGCCCACATCCTTTTGTACCAAAAGGTTCCTTACCGCTGGAAACGGTACTACGACTTTGGTATGGGCTTTAAGTAAGAAAGGTCTGAAATATTTGATCGCTTTGAAAACAGCATAAGCCTGTTTCTCCACGTCTGAGTAATTGAGTTCAGCACCTTGTAAGTTCGAGCTAAAGAATGCGATTGGAGCTTCCGCCTTCTCTTGATTTACTTGAGTCAAAATCGCGGCATAAGATTTCTCTGAGGCAAAAGTGTATAAGATGAAGGGTTCTGAAAAAATTGGGGTAGCTAAAGATGGAGCGTTGATGATAGCTTGTTTGATCAAGTTGAATGCTTCGTGCTTATCTATGCCCCATTTAAAATTTGAATTCTTTTTTATCATATTTTGTAAAGGAGAAATAATACATGAAAAATCGGGGACAAACCTTTTTACAAAATTGATTTGTCCAAGGAAAGATTGCATGGCCTTTTTGTTATGGGGTATGGATATTTCGGAAATTTCTTTGATTTTATCAGGTTCAATGTGAATACCAGATTTCGACACTATGAATCCGAGCAATTTCCCTTCACTTAATGCGAAAAAAGATTTCTTTGGGTTAAGTGAAATTCCATACCTTAAGCATCTTTGAAAGATGTGTTTCAAATCTTTGAGATGGTCGCTTCGCTTCTTGGAGTACACTGTTATATCATCCAGGTAAATTACTACCGATTTATTGACTAAACCTTTAAACGCGATGTCCATGGCTCTCTGAAAGGTAGCGCCGGCATTGATCAGACCAAATGGCATCTTCCGATATGCGTATGTGCCCCACTTGGTTCGGAATGTGGTTTTCAACTGATCATCAGGATGCACCAGTACTTGATTGTATCCTGAAAATCCATCCAGGAAAGACATTAATTCTGAGCCCGCTACTGCCTGTAGTATTTGCTCCATAGGTGGGAGGGGAAAATTGTCTTTCTGACAGGCTTTGTTGAGATTTCGGAAATCAATACAGATTCTAATGTCTCCGTTTTTCTTCCTATCAGGCACCATATTGGATACCCATTTGGAGTGTCTGACGGGGAAAATTATCCTGGCTCTCAACAATTTATTTAGCTCAGTCTTTATCTGATTTTCTAAGTTGGGGTGGATTTTTCTGAGCTTCTGCTGGACAGGTTTTTCATTGTCAATCATAGGGATAGTGTGTTGAATGATAGAAGTGTTGTATGTTTTCAGCTCATCGTAATTCCACGCAAAAACTTTTTTGAATTGTCTCAGAAGACGGATATATGCTGATTTTTCTTTAGGAGCTAGGCCGTGGCCCAGATTAACGTTTTGTGGCTTCTGATCAGTTCCTAGGTTCACTAATTCATAGTTCAGAGTTGAACTATAGAGTTTAGAATTGGCAGACCTTTTAAACCGACTTTTCAAATCATATAAATCCTCTAACTTAACCACCGATTTAGGTATAGCGTTATCAGTGCTATTTTGCTGAATTTGGTGATCATGATGGTCTTCGTCAATTATTTGATTTGAGTATGATCCTTCAGAAGTAAGGAAATTTACAATGTCTAGATCGTCATTGAATACTCTCCAGTTGGTGATGTTGTCAGGGATGGAGGGTTTAAAGATTAATTCTATTGAAAACCTATCGGGACTAAAATCTTCGGAGGGAATCAGTCTAGAGGCTACGTTAGCTAACAGGTCTGCGCTCGCATTTTGGAGTCTTGGGATTGACGAAATATTGAATGCTGTGAAATGTGAAGTCAGATCCTGTACTAAAGATTGATAGTGCTTTAAATGACTTGACAGGCAATGTATGGTGTTACATACCTGTTTGACGACAATTTCGGAATCTCCAAAGACTTGAAGATACTTAACATTCAAGCCGATTGCTTTGTATAGGCCTTGCACCAAGGCTTCGTATTCTGCTGTATTGTTTGTGCAATCGAACTCAAGTCTGCATGTAAGCATGGTCTTGTTCCCATCTAGGTTAACCAGAACGCATCCTGCTCCTGCTCCCTCGTTAGCTTTAGAGCCATCAAAATATAATTTCCAAAATAAAGATGTATTTACAGAACTATCTAAAAAATTAAAACACCTTGAATCATCAGTTTGGGAAAAGTTTTCAACTTGGGACACAACTGAATTTTCTAAGTAAGGTGAAGTGTGAGCATTGAAATTGCCGAGGAAAGAATCTACCGAGTAATTGCCTATGATACTGTTGTTGTATGCTATTGCTTCGTTCTCTCCTTCCAATTCTGTCACTATGTATTTTTGGTGCAATTCTCATTCAACCTTTATTTGATTGGGTTTTCCGTTGTAGGGTAACCACATGTGCGACCAGTCGGTTGAGAAATATCCATGGAGTTTCTCGGACCAATCCCTGCTAAGAATTAAACCATAGAATTCAGGGATATCAGCTACTAGAATGTTGATAACCTGACATACTTTTGGGTTAGACGACAATCTTATGGTCACCTGGTTAAGTTCACCAATCACTTCGACCTGAGATCGATCAAGTTGAACTATGCGCACCGCAGATTTCTGAGGCTGAACATTCAATTTGGCACATATTGATCTGGGTAGAATATTCGTTGAAGCACCAGAATCAATCAGGCAATTGTGCACGTTTTTATTGAAAATTTCATAAGTGAGGAGAAAAGGAGGAGTATGGGATCTTGACCTTCCTCCAATCAAGGCAATGTCATTTGGATCAATCTTATTGATCATGTTGGTTGGAGGTCTTCCCATGTTGTGGGAAGCTATAGCTGTAGGTAAAGATGTAGTAGGCATGACATGTAATTCCTTCATCATTATTTTCTGTTGATGTTTCAATTTGCTCAATTCATAAAGAGTGATATTAGCCCTAGTCTTTTTCATGTCATCGATAATGTTATACTCCATTTCATCCGACACTATGAATGTTCTTGATGGAGATGCTTGATCTGATTGGACTGGGCCAAGTTGGGTCGCTCTAGCGGTTGTTTTCTTTGTTGCGACCTTATCTTTTGTTGCAGGGCTTGCGCCCTTCTGTTTAGGGGTAGTTTGGGGAGGATCAAGTTGATTTTTGCTTCGTGTGCTAACCGAAAATGCTTCTTGATCCTCTTCTTGTGGGAGGATGAAATCCCACATTCCTTGTAGTTCCACAACTTCTTCATCATCGGTCTGCCCTTCAGTGGTATTCTCTTCTTCTTCTTCTTCTTCAGATTCGACGTTTGAGACAGCATTGGGTGGTTTCACCTCCATGGGAAGGTTTCTTTTAAAAGATCTGTAGGGCTTTTTTGAAGAAGTTTCTGCTACTTGCTTTCTTATATCAATCATCTCGTTGGACATGGCCTTTAACACCTTTTGTAATCCTTCCATATCGAAAGGATCTTTCGTTTGCTTCTTCTTGGTGTCTTCTTTGAAAGAGATCTTCTTAGATTTGCGTTCTTCTATTGCAGATCTCTTTTCTAGGGCAACTACGCATTTTTCTACTGCTAGCGCCTTAGTTAAGTTTTCAACTAAGGTCGTCTTGTTTGCCCTATCTACGAAGATAGCCAAGTTAGATGGTAAGGCCGTGATGTACCATTCACATCTTACTTCCTCGTTGGGTTGAGAAGCAGCGGGAATCTTGTTGAGGATCTTGTTGAACCGTAAGTTGAAATCTTTAATGGGTTCTCTAGCCTCAGCTTTAAGATTAGATAGGTCATTGATCAATGTCTTTGTTGATCTGTCATCGCCAAACTTGGTGAGGAATTGACTATGAAAAATGTCCCAACTTGTGATGGACCCAAAAGGTAACGAAAAGTACCATGATCCGGCTGTTCCTTGCATTGTGTAAGGAAAAAGTCAGACGATAGCATCTTCGTTGGTAACTCCGTTGAGATTAACAGAAATCATGAAATTATTGATATGCTCTTCGGCTAGCATGCCTGTTTCTGGATTGAATTTAGGTAGCCACTTCTCAAGATGGGCCGGTATTGGGCTCAGGGGTGGAGGCATTAAAACCGCCCCAGGATTGTTCCATGGAGAATGGGCCATCATTGAGCCGCTAGTTAATGAGAGTGCAGAAGACGGTCCCTGATGCTGAGAAGATGAAGGTATTATGATAGTTGATGATTGAAGAGGAAGTGTGGAAGATGGATGAGTGATTTGGGATGAGGATGTGGGTGGTTGACTTCGCAGTGAGGGTGTTGAAATGGACGAAGTGGACGAAAGAGTCTCACGGTCAGACTCTGGTGGTGCTTTCCTTGCTTTTTTCCTAGTAGGAAGAGGGAGTTCACTTGGTTGAATACCAAATTTTTCACTCTTCAATCTGGTCAGAGGGTGAGCAGGAATGTACTGCGAAGTCACGCTGCTGTTAGATTTATCAGACCTATGAGAAAAAATAGAGAATCCCTGGAGTTTACGAATCAAAGTTTGAATTTCAGGGGGTTCAATAATGAGTTGGTCTGATATATTGGAGTAGGTAGCAGCGGTGGATACTCGAGCGACTTGTAACTCCGGGTTTAACCGTAGTGGAGAAGTCGGGGGAGTTGATGAGGGTGATTTACTCTCAGAATGGCATTTAGATTTTGACTTAGTTGCCATTCATAGTTCGGGCCCTCCTTCTAGCGCCAAATATGTTGAGGGCCCCAAAATCAGGTTGACAACAAGGGGGATACCCACCCGGTCGGGAACCTGGTTGGCGGCTCCTTGCCCGTTTGGTGTAGCGGGTCCGATTGGGGATGATGGGACCAGCTTCCCAATCTAAAAAGATGTGTGTGTGTGTGTGTAGATTTTGAAGACACTAATCTAAAGGTAATTTAAACTAATTTAATTCTAGACTCTAAACTGACTCTATGCTACTGTAATCTAACAAAAAACAGCACATCTAATCTATACTAACCCGGGGTAAAATTCTTTCATTATGCGATCTAAAAAGATTTCATACAACAACTGGTAATAAAGATCATTCAGCTATCATAAGAATATAAATCAATTTAAGATGAACCATTCTGCATAAGAAGTTAGGCAAAACAGTTGTGAACAACATATCGCATAATTAGTTATTCATATGTTAAGCACAAACAAATGATTCCACCGTACAAAAGTGCCAAATGGTAATCTAGACATTCATACATTAACACATAAACAAATCAGTTGTATATCACTCTAAGAATATGAGCAGAAATTAATCAAGAGATAAAAGTACCATTTATGACTGATTTCACTCACAAACTTCAAGCAATAACGATTTATCTCTACTTACTTCTAACATCTACTAAGAGTACAGAAGTGCAACATCAGTAGCAGACATTAAAATGCAAACATAAATAAATCTCGATCCATCCATTCATCAAAAACCCCCTCCGAGGGTGCAAAAGTGCATGTTCTGAGGACAAGTTTTTTGACAAATTTCTGGACCCTTCTCCAAATGCCATGAGAAGGGTTAAATACTACTAACTAACTAATCTTAATTACATAAATTTAGGGAACGACTTCAAATGACCACCCTTTTACTAAAGCAAATTTATTTCTAAAAATTGAATCTAATTTCTAACCGTTTCTGTATCTGCTCCTTAGTGCTGTAAGCAATGTGAGGTTCGCCTGGAAAGAGTCGGCTGGTTGTCTTTTCCTTTTGCTCGGGCGATGAAAGTAGAAATAACAAAAGCTGGCACCTCTTTCTGACAACTCAGAAGATATTTTTGAAAATCTCCCTCTGACTGGGTGTTTTTCGCTGTGTGTATACTTAGTATAACCCAGATTTCTTTCAAACTGATTGTGTTGTTGCTATTTCGGTTTCCGGCCGTGTGAAAGACTCAATGAGTTAGGTATTTCATTGCCTGAACAATCTTACGCATTGAAAATTGCTTCCATTCTTTGTTCCAGGCTTTTCTGAAGCATCATCCCTTTTTAGCGTGTTTCTTTTTGCTTTACCCAATCTGAGCTTCAAGATCTTTTGCAAACATGCTGCTTTTGTGCGCCTTTGACTCTGAGTCTTGGATAGTCTATTTTCATCAGTGTCTGTGGAGTGGTATTCTAGACTCCGCGGCTCTGCTGCATGCGGCATTCATTTGCGAAGGCATCTCCTCTCTGTTCTTCAAGTATTGGCGCTTTCCCCTTTTCCTTAGATGTTTCCTGCATATAGATTTATATCAGTTACTGCCTTACAGTTTACGCAAAGGAAAAGAGATATGAAAAGATTGACATGAAAGCTTTAAACTCTAATGAATGCATAATCATGACACTCATAAGGACTTGACTCTTCGAAAAACGCAACATGATCATCTTTGGATACTCAGGCGTGCAATCATTAATTTCCCTTAAGGTGAGCGCTCGATTTTGGGTTTGCAGATCATGCCGAAGAAACTTTGCGATGAGTGGTTTCTGCGATTTGTATTGCAGCAATTAATAGTTTCATTCGTCGCAGATCGCAAATCACAAAATCGCAGTTTGTAGGATCGCAGATCGCAAATCGCAATATCGCAATATTCATTTGCTCGTTGTGTGCTGCTTTTGCGACGTTTGCGATATGCGACGTCGCAAATCGGCCGTCGGCGATTCCTTCTCGTTTTCTTTTAAGGGCGCTTTCAAAATATGCGATGCGATGAATTTCGCATCGCTTCTTTGCAGCTTATTTATGTGCATAGGAAAACTCTTCACTCTCTCTCTGCGATGCAATATAGCTTTTAGGGAGTTAAAATACAAAAATTTGGATAAAAATATTGTTGGGATTTTTGTTAAGGGTCCCCCTTTGCTTGATATTATTGCTAATACTAAAAAAAGAGGGGGGTTGTTGTTGACCACAACACTACCTTAGCTCCTACCGAAAACTCTTCAATGAACCCAATTCTCTATCCAAAACTTTTCCTTAGACTCACTAAGACTCAACTATTTATAGAATTTTTCATACAGTGCCATGGTCTGTGCACCATGGGTGAATCTCAAAACCAACTCAAAACTTTACTTAAAACAAGGAGTTTAGCCCCTTTGACTCTTATTCATCTACGTGCTCCGCTTCCATATATCGCAGAGACTTTACATCTTTAACAAAACTGTATACAAAATTTGGGTTAATTAACCCCAAACTAACCCAAGGGACCCCATCCCAACAATCACGTGGCTGAGTTCGTTGTATAGTTGTAATGATTGACACAATTGTTTTGAAGGAGGGTGAGGTTAGCCATGCCAAGTTTGGTTTCTTGAATTAATAGGTTGTCCAATTTATCAGCTATGAGTTTGTTTTTCAAGACTTTCTTCTTTCCGTGACCATTAGGTCCTCTAATATTCCAAGAGATACAATTTATTAATAAGGAGCGGGATTTAGGGCCAAGGCCTTTGCCTTTCCTTCATTAATGAGTCTAGCTCCGAGTTCCTGGAGAAGCTGACTTGTTGTTTTCCGTCCTCTTTTCTTGCTTGGGCCTTTTGGGTTATATTTTCCTGTTGTCATATTTGCCAGAATGTCATTGAATGCAATGTGTCTAGGTGGTGTTTGACTTGAGCTTTGTTTTAATTCCTCCTGTAGGAGGTACGCTCCTTCGATTTTTTGGATTTGGTCTTCTGGAATGGCTGCGAGACCATTTTTCTTCCATTCCTCTGCGATCGATATGAGGCCAACTCCTTCCAATGCCTCTTCTAGTTTTTTTCCTCCAAGGTAGAGTCCACCAGAACTTGTTCCATTTCTATGTCTTCTTGCATATTTTCATCTTTAGTGTTGTTGTGTTCCAAGTATTGATCCTCTTGCCTCTGGTTTGCTACTTTTTTTTTTTTTATCTTCTTTGGCCTCCTCGTCATTTGAGTTGTTTGAGAGCATTTGTTCTTGCAATTTGTTCATAGCTTCAAATTTATTTAGGTTGGCTGTCGATGCTACTCTTTCTTTGTGTGTGTCTTCTTATTGTGTTTCTTCCTTGTTCTTACTCTGGTGAAACCTTGTTCATCATTTTTCTTGTTAACCTACTCACTGCTTTGAGGCATTTTATTTTGTGGACAATCCCTAAAGAGGTGTCAATGCTCATGCCATTTTCTACATTGGAATGGGATGTGTTCATAATAAATGCTCTGGAGCCAGACCTCATCCCTAAATATCAGTTTTATGGCCTTCAGAAGGGCTCCTAAGATGTCAATGTAAATGCATATTCCGGCATATGAAACATAATGTCCATTTCATGTGCCCTTGGACATTTTTATAAATTTACCTAGTTGGTCTCCAATGCCTTTGAGGATTGATGGAGCCCAATAATCCGTTGGCAAGGAGTAGAGGTGAACCCATACTAGGACCCTAGTGAAGTCCTATTTCTCTGGGGTGAAGTTTTCTTTCCAGGATCTCATATAAAGTCCTGCAAAGTTGAAGAAGTGGGATCCTCCCTCAAATATCTTGTCTCTACCTTCCAAGAGATCAAATATGACTATAGAAAACCCCTTTGAGCCTAGTTGTAGTCGAATTTCAACCTTTGATTTTAATTTAGATTGAATCCACCAGTTTAGTGCTTTCTCTATGTGCTGGATTCCCATGAATTTACATATTACTGTGTGTTCTTTCATATAGTCTTGAATTTATAACTCCGGGATTTTTTTTGCTTTTGGGTTGCAATTTCTTCTTAGTTTTTCTCTTGCCTTTTGCAGTTCTTCCCTTGTGATTTCTGCCTCCAATTTTTTTGAGTCATTTGCAGAGGTGGTGCCTGTAGTTGGTTGAGCCTCTACATTTTTCCCTTTTTCCTTCCTTTCTGCTCTTGCTTCAGGGCTCATTCTAGAGGAGTGAAAAGTTGTGCATGAAGCTATCTTGGTGAAAAAGAAGACTCTTAATCCTTCGGTTGACTAGTAACCATATCACAAAAGGAGGGGGCCTCAGGGCCATCATCCAACTCCTCCATGGAAGTAGGAGAGGTGAGGGTTATGCCCTAGAGGCTGAGCATCGCGGCGCTCCAAGGAAAGCTGCCGGGAGAGCACATAAGAGACTAGACCTAATGCACCTGTACATCAAATCACCTATTGAGCCCGCTCAAGGTTTTTTTTGAGAAATTCATGTTATTGTTGTCAAGAGGGTATTCAAATAGTTTCAAGGTACAATAGAGTATGGGCGGTGGTATTCTAAGAGTGAATATTTCAAGTTGAAAGCCTACATAGATGCAAAGTGGGTTAGAAGTCTTGATGACAGGAAGAGTACTTCTGGTGCAATTTTCTTCTTGGGCAAATTCTTGGTGTCATAGGTCAGCAAGAAACAATGCTCTATTTCTCTATCGACTGTTGAAGTAGAGTGTATTGTTGTTGTCACGTATTGTATGGAAATTCTATGGATGAAGAAAACCTTAAAAGATATACAGGTAGAGTTGTCTGATCCCATTCCAATAACATGTGACAACACAAGTGCCATCAACTTCTCCAAAAATCTTGTTATGCATTCAAAGAATAATCATATTCCTATCAAATTCCATTTCTTGAGGGAACAGGTTGCAGCCAACACTGTCATACTTGAATATGTACCCACTAAAGAGAAACTGGTAGATATCTTTACCAAGCCACTAGTAAGAGAACCATTTGAGTACCTCAGGAAACAGATAGGAGTTGTGACTCCTCCCTCCAAATGACTTCATTTTGGTAGGTGGTGGAAGCTACTCAGCATGTGGAACTCATGGGAGAGTAGGCTAAAATGGTTCAGGGGGAGTGCTCATGAAGTATTCTTTGCCATTGATGTCAAAGGGAGATAAGATTGGAATCGGAGTAGGGCATCAGAGTAAACCATGCCTAGCTTGAGGGGGAGCTTATGGTGTTGCCATCAATTCTAAAGGGGGATATTGTTGGACAATTAATGGTGGTTGTGCTAGTATTATGCATGATTGTTGGCACTAATGTCAACCATACTAGCAAGAATGCGTGTTGCAGAAAACGCATGGCTCAGAAGGATTCCTATTGTAGTTGCAGGCTTCATGTAGAGTATCAGCATGGTGGGTGTGATTTCAGTTGTCCAAAGAGTTAGTTAGCAGAGAATTTTGCAGTCATATTCCAAGAATAATATGGGCTCAAAGCATATATCATATCCTCTCCATTGGAAAGTGCTCTAAACAAGATTTCCAATGATATGCGGAAGTCCAAAAATGGACTCCTAGATCAAAAGATATGGTATGATAAAGTTTAGGGTTGTGAAGCCTTAGGAAGGAAGAAATATTGGCATATCGAAAATCCAAGATATCAGTGCATCGAAATATCAGAGGTCAGCATAATTAATGTATCAGAATATCAAAGATTGGAATGTCGAAGGTCTAGCATATCAACACATTAGCATATTGACACATTGGCATATCGCAAGTTTGGGACATCGAGATATCATAATATTGGAGGTTCGGTACATTGGAGCAGACTATATCGAAGGTTAGAGGATATCGGAACCCTGAAGATTAGTGTATCAGTGAATCGGCACATCATAACCTTAGCACATTGGAACATCGGCATATTGGGGATCATAATATTGAAACTTCTTAAAGTTAGGAACCTTTAAAAGTTGTGATATCTGATAAGTGTTGATAAGCCTTTATAAGCACCGAGGAATGCCAAAAGAATATTAAAGAAGGATTTCAGTACAAAATCAAAGGTTGATGGGCCCTCTTCTCTCTCCTCTAGCAGGACACATGGCAGCATATGATTGGCTCTGATATGCTACAGTGGCAGCTGACCTCAGCATCATGTGGCATTACAACAGGACATGTGGAAGGCATATTCAACCTTATTGGGTTGGCTAATGGACCAAAACTAGGTGACACATGTCACCACTAAGGAGTCACCATGTGGAGTGATAATGTCATATCGGAGGATGAAGACATCAGAACTCTAAAACTGTTGGAGTTTGGAAAAATTTTGATAAAGGGGGCTTCTGATATTAGGTTGGCACATGGTCGTGATATTTCAAAGAACCAAGGGCATAGAGTAGTTAACAAAGGGAGAATGGATCCTAAAAGGAGTATGAAGGCTTATCACCTTAATGTTAAGTGGTAGGTCACAAATCTCAGTCCTATGATGATAAATGCTCAAATGCACTCAACGGATGAGGCGTATTGACACACTACACCATTATGAAGTTGTTATATGTAGTTTCTCTGATAATACAGTACCTAGAGTTAAAAGCGTATTGGTTGGGAGCTGTAAAACTGAATTCAGGAACAAAGCAGTTGGTAGATTGAAAGGGGCTAAACCTGCAAGCTGCTTCATGTGCATGAATGGTTGTATTAAATCAGAATAGTGTGGTTATCTCTCTAATATGTCAAAGATCTGTGCAATGATAAATGAGATTCGGATTCTCAGAGAAGTGTGCAGGTCACCTGAGAATTAATTTCTCAGCATGGGAGCTCTACATAGTCAGAATATGGAGAACTGCAAGGTCCATCTCTATTTTTGGGTATTATGACAAGAAACAACTAGAAGACACAAGAGAGGAAAGAGGAGCCATGCCTAAGTATGGTTGGGCAACTAAAGGATAGACAGGAAATACTTCCTTGCACAGAGTGCCTCAATGGAACAAAAACCATCACCAATGACAGAGAAGATGGGGGAATTGAGAAAATGCATAAGAATGTTGTGATGTGAGTGAAGTGCATCATGGAAAAGATGTTGAATCACTTGAGAGGACTTTATCTAATAGAGTATGAAGAGAAGTGAGAGGGTTATGTGGAGAATTGGAAGGGTAGTGTTGAAGAGAAATCAGTGAAGAGCCCTTTATAGTGAAGGAAGAGCACAGAGGAAGTGTTTTCATGAGAAGAAGGAGGAGATCTACTGCAAGTGAACAAGGAAGGCAGAGTGTAGAAGTTGAATCGACAAACAACCATTCATTGGTATTTTACTTGTATGATTGTATGCCTTTGTTTTAAGTTTGAAAATTGTATGAAATAGTAGAACAGTGGCAAGGGTAGGTTGGTGCTTGCATACTAAAGAGGTTAGTGCCTCTTGGCAAGTTGGTGCTTGCCAACCAAAGGGGTTCGGTGCCTCCTGTGAGTGATTGCTCACAAAAAAACATATGTAATTAAGTGGGTGCTTAATTTACATCATAAATAAACAGCAAATTCATGGTTTTTTCCCTTTGGGTTTCCACGTGAAACATTGTGTCAAATGTGTGTTTCTCATGTGATTGTTGTTTGAATATGTGTGTCTAAAATATTGTTGGTTCACTGTTTTGTGAATGAATTCTCTCATAAGTTAAAGAATATAAGAAAGGATTGTAATCATAATAAAAAACAGAAAAAGAGTTTCTTAATTACTGATTCAACCCCCTCTCAACAATTCCTTATTTCAACAATTGGTAGCACATACCTTTTTTTAAATTGAAATTATTTTGATTGGTTTACATATTACGTACATGAAAATTTCATGGGAACTTTTAGACTGAATTTTCCTCTAATGCATAACAATTTTTGGACATTGGAACCAACCCTAGAAAGAGATCCCCCATGGCATGGAAGAAATATTAGCTCAATAAAAATAAGGAGAGGATTTTGAGTGTAACTAACTAGAAGATGAAAGCAAACAAAAAATAGATGGACAATATCTTATGGTAAGCATAGGAACATAATGGATTCCCTCATTGAAGACTTAGTTTCTCCCAACATATAAGGCAACAAAAGACAGGGATGATTCCAAATGAGATGAACTTCTCTATAGTCAAAAATACATAATTACAATAGAAAAAAAAGGAAGATGAGAACTGAAAATATATCTCTATCTTAATGTGTCATAGGAGGTCCCATAGAGTTCTATCTAAATTAACATACCAACATGGAAATATAAATTGCAAAATGTATATGAATAATATCTCGAAATAGTTTCAAAGTTCTCTTGATTATTTTCAAAGTACCCTTGAATCTTGTGGAAGAGGTAACTAGGAAACATATAAGTTTCTATACATTCTCATTTGGTTACAAGATGTTTACTGCCTAACCAACTGAATAAGAAACCCAAGGTATTGACGACATTCAAATTCTCTATCATCAATTCTCTATCCTTCATCTTTAGGCTAAAGAATTTCTTCTGTAGGTATAATTTGTTCACTAGGGATTTAGATTGATACAAATACCTTAACCTTTTCCATAATTCCTTCATAATAGTTTTCCTTGAAACATTCAATAATATGGAATCCAAGAGACACAACCATATTTTTTTCTTTTCCTTCTGATCCAACTTGGTCCAGTCTTCTATTGGAATCCCCATTGTAGGGATTTAAATTGATACAAATACCTTAACCTTTTCCATAATTCCTTCATTATAGTTTTCCTTGAAACATTCAATAATATGGAATCCAAGAGACACAACCATATTTTTTTCTTTTCCTTCTGATCCAACTTGGTCCAGTCTTCTATTGGAATCCCCATTGTTGTAGTACTGAGGTCCATAATGACCCTTTTTCCACAAAAATATCTTTCATTTTGATCTTACATAGCTCAAAAATATTTACAATGAATTTCTTTATCTCTATATTTTAATTCATCACCATTTCATTTCACCAAAATAATTGATACCATAAATCTCCCACTATAACAAGATTTACCATAGGCCTAATCCAAAACCCTTAACCACAAAGGTGTCCCCTTAAATCCAAACTATCTTGATACCAAATGTTGGTTTTGACCGTGTAAATTGAATATTTCATATAGATTATTAATAAAATATAAAATATGCAATGGAATGCATGAGCACACACACACACACACATTTAACATAGATTTTACCTCGGAAATCTGAACTAGGAAAACCATAAATATATTTTAGTATATTACTTTTTACAATGTTACAATACAATATGTATATACCATGGAATCCATAAACCCATAACCCATTAAGCCTAGATTAGAATACAACCATAGTTCCTTAATTGAAATTATAAAACCATGCACTAAACCACCTTGAACCACAAAACTACTAAAAGTGAAAACCATGTGCTAAAAATTGCTAAAAACAGACAAAAAAGCTATCCAATTTTATTTATTTATTTCTTTTTGGGGGCTTCTCTACCCCGCCTTCCTTGTTTTCCCTGATGATCATGAATCACATGTGGGGTTATTTAGGCAAAGAATATAACACATACCCATAATAAATTTAACCTCTAAAACTTTGAGAGGATATTGTGTGTATGCATGTGTATGTAGTATATGTGGAAAATGTAGGTGAAGATAGGCCTTGCATGAAAATAATTAATACCATTTATGATTTGTGGATGTGTGTGTGTGTAAGAGAGAAAGAGAGAGAGAGAGATATTTTCTAAGCCATAACAAGTTCTTGATATTGGAACCAACCATAAAAGGAGACTCCCCATAGTTTTGAAGAACCAACCTTAGAAGGAGATTCCCCATACTGTGGAAGAACCAACTCTAGAAGGATATTCCCCATAACGTGGAAGAAATATTAACTCAATAAAAATAATAAAGGTAGGAGTGTGAGTGGAACTAATTAGAAGATAAAAGTAGAGACAAATAGATGGATAATATCTCATGGTAAACATAGGAAGATAAGGGATTGAGGACTTAGTTTCTCCCCATATATAAGAAAACAATAGGGGATGATTCCAATTGATATGAACCCTTCTCTACTCAAGAAGACAAATTTACAATAACAAAGGAGGATGAGAACTAAAAATACATCTCCATCTTGATGTGTCATATGAGGTCCCACAAAGTTCCATATAAAAGAACCCACCAACACATAAAGAGAAATTACGTAAGGCATTTGAATAACATCTCAAAGTATTTTTAAAGTGCTCTTTATTATTTTCAAAGTACCCTTGACTCTTGTTGAAGAAGCAACTAGGAAACATGCAAGTTTCTCTACGTCCTCATTTGGTTACATGAAATGGAAGGTCTAAGAAACTCAAAATAAATAATCTATACTATTTCTTTTACACTTTTTTGTAATGAATTTGTAAAACAATATTCTCACTCGTTTGGATGAGAATGAAAGGAAGAAACAAAGTAATTAGTATTGTACCTCATTTCTTGTAACATGTATTATATCCTAAACATAATTATAAAGGTGGGGTAATAAAAAACATTTCCCACTTAATCATCTTTCATATCACTGTTATAGCACCATTTACCACTCTTGGTAGATCTGATGCTCTGATTATGGCCTAGGGCAACCCTTCCTTCTAGACTTGGTCCAAAGTCTAAAAAACAATGTTTTATTCCCTATACGCTACTTTGCCCTGTGATAAAAGCATGTACATGTGAGTTAGCATATATCCAACCCACGTACATATGTTAAAACAATTAAAAAAAAAATTCCTTAATTTTGGCGGAGTTCACGGGTTTTACCTGTTACTCACCTCCTATTGTCCATGGCCCAACTGTTTCCCAACTAAAAAAACTAATTTGGAGAGGTATAAATAAACCTCCATGGGAAGGCCTTAAGGGAGAAAGGATGAGATATTGATACTATAGTGAGATTATCCCTGATCAAGTTTGAAGAATCCCTGTGCCTCCTACAATCCCCAAAGCTTCAAGAAACCCTTGTTTCCTTGATTATAGATATCCCCCATCTTGCTTGAGATATCCTTGTATTGGTGATGGAGGAAGATTGTTGAAGGTCGGCAAAGGACGGACCCAGAGGACAGTTTCGCTTGGAGCCAGAGAAGGACTCAGGTCGTATTTATCCACCTTATTTATAGCTTACTTCAATAAAAGGAATGTTGTTTTGTTTCCGATATGAAATGTGTGTATGCATCATCAAAATTATGTTGTAATTCATTTATGAATCTTATATTGATGTATAATTAGTCATTCATTTATATGATTTCAAGTTAAAAGCATGTATATGCTTTATGTTTCTATTGTCGTGTATGTTCGATTTGAATAATTTTCAGGTTTCAAGAAAATTGGGAGAAGCTGAGGGTTTGCACCCTGTGGGATCTACCCAAACGAAGGACATTCGGGTAAGGACACTCCTACACGATTTAGTAGAATAAGAATTTTTGATGATTGTTTGACCATTTCTTGTTGAGGTTTGCTCTCTTCTCTGTTGGGGTTCTCAACCAAAATCCCTAAGGTGGTTTCACCCGTAACAGAATTGGTGACTCCACTGGAGATAACAATCTTGTTATTCCTAGTTTGGGTTTTTTTCTCAATAAGGGTTCACTTTCTTGATTTATTTCTTTTACAGTATTGTTTGGTCCAGTAGTATCCTAGGCATCAAGTCTGATCTTCTTGATCAGACCTTGATTCTTGTTTTTCCTAATAAAGCTTTGTATATGCTGTTTTATTTGACTACAGTGGCATATACACGTAGGTTTCTTTGAGGCAAACTCGCATATATGTGAGTTTCCTGTATTAGAAACACGTGTGCATGCTTATGTGTCTTTACATAGTCGCATCCACAATTTTTTGGATTGTTTTTTCAAATCTTTCTGCCCAGTTAGGTCTTCTACCTGGTGGTTTATGCTGTTGTATGGTCATCTGCTATCTGGAGAATTCATTTTTCCTACAAGCTTTCTTTTTCAAAAATCTCCTTCTCACTGAAAGGATTTGGCCTAGGATTGCTTCTTAAGCAAGTTTGTAGTTTGTATCTTGGGTTCAAGGCTTCGTTCTGAAGTTCTTGGTTGTTCTGGTCTTCCAGAATAGAAAATTGTTTTTAATTTTGTTTCCAACCCAGATTTTAAATCCTTTGCTTTGCTTCCCCTCATTTGGTGGCCTTGTTGCTTTTCTTTCTTTTTGAGAGTCTTTTTGACAAGTTTGAAATTACTTCTTTCTTGACATTTTTGTCAGTTTTTCAAAATATTTTGTTGCTACTTGGGTCAGTTTGTACAAGTTCTTAGTATTTCTTGTTCAAGTTTTATTCATTTTCGATTTTATAACTTGTGAGATTGAAAGAATCCTTGTGCCTATTTATTGATATTTTGAGTTTTAGTAGTACTCTTGTGACCTCAAAAAGTTGTTTTGTTCCCTTTAAAGTAAAAGGATCAAAAAAATTTGCTTTTGCTTTTATTTTTCCAAGCTTTTGGTTTATGGTTTCTTTTGTTTTGTTGTTGAGAAGCGAATTGTGATCTTTTATAATTTGTTTTGCTTGCTTTGGAGAGATTTGTTTTTAATTTTTTGGCCCTCTTCATTTTCAAGTTGGCTTATTGTATCTATAAAGAAACACATTTTCTCTTCTTGTATGCGCATCCATGCACTATCATTATAGTTTGCATTAAGATATTTTGCATTACAAACATTTTAGTCTTTTTGTTTGCTTTTGGGTGTGTGGAGTGTGTTTTTTGGAAAAATAAGAAGTTTCTTGTACAAGTTTATTCGTAGAACTCTATAGAAATCACTTTTCATTGAATAAAATAACTGCATTTGCATGTAGCTAAGTTTCTATTGGTTTCTGTTGCAAAACATCATCAATCACACTCTCATAATTCCCCTGACTTAAAGAGCAACTATATAAAATCAAGCGATTAATAAAATGAACTAGAACTTTTATTGTTGTCATTAACAAACACCAACAAATTTAGGTTCATTAGGGCCTTGGATTAGGTGAGTGGAGAGTTAACTCTCCAAGGCCAATCAAATTACAAAACTTAGAAGTTGAATAAAGAGTGAAACCCAATATCGTTAGAAAGACTCGGAAAGCTCCATGACTAGGAGTTAAGCAGGAAGGAGAGTGAAGACAAGGAAGAGAGATACCCCCTCTCCTACTTGTTGGATCCCACCTCACGACTGTTTCACCCGAATTTTGATACGAGTTGGTGCCCATAGTTTTCTTTCCTAGGGATCTCATAGGTGGCTGCAGAGGGGAATCCCGTGGCACCTGAGGCTGACGTTGCATCATGTTCAGCAGTACTTTTGGAGGGTACCCTTGCAAAGCTTGGGTTCTTTCACCAGTAAAGGTTGTTGTCTGGAGGTCAGCGTAACTGCTTCTGATACCTTCGCTGGTAGGCCTGGGTCGTCATTATCCCAGACTATCTTTGGAAGGTCCCTTACTTTGCTTTCTTGTATTTTGGTGTCTGGTCCTCATCACCTGGAGTGGAAATACTTGGAAGTTGCTTGAATGGTTGTATCTTTAGGGACTTTTATAGTTGATTTCTCCTTGCTCTTTGTGTATAGTTGGCTTTAGGTGTTTTTGTCTTGTCACTTTTGGACATTCAATTCTGAGTGACTGAGCTACCACTCCACCAATCTTCAAAGGCTTTTGATCTTTCTTTTGAAAGTTATGGAGTTTCCTCCTCAAGGGCAAAGGTTTTGATTGTGCATTTATCTTCCTTGGAAATTCATTTGTACATTCTCATAAGGGAAGGATCCATGAATAAGTTAGATATGGCCAATATTTCTGTGGAAACCAACCAAGGTACCCTCCCAAAAGGGGATCCTTATGCTTTTCCTTTCTTTGGAAAAGTTGGTACCCACTTGATAGCCACTTTGAATATTCATGGATTGAATGTTGGACTACCAGTTTGGTTATGGTCCACTCCGAATATTCCAGATGTTCTTAAAGATTCTCAGATGAATACTTTATTTCAAGGGCATCAAATTAATTGTTCATCTTCTTCAAAAGAGAAATATACTATTCCTATTCCTCCTCTCTCTTGTAATAAGAGATCTAAAAAGAGGAGAAAGAAGAAGATGAAGAAGAAGAATAGTTCTATCCATTCATCATCAACTTCTACTAGTCATGTTGGAGATGAGCCTTCAGCCACTGCAAGTCATGTTGGGGGCACAAGTCTAGTCACTGCAAGTCATACTAGCAATTCATCCTCAACCTCTACTAGTCATGTTAAATATGAGCCTTCAGCCGCTGCAAGTCATGCTGGGGGCATAAGTCTAGTCACTGCAAGTCATACTAGCAATAAATCATCATCAACATCTGCTAGTCATGTTGAAAATGAGCTTTGGGTCATTGCAAGTCATGCTGGGGGCACAAGTCCTATCTCTCTTGGGAAAGAGTCACTAACCTCTGCGAGTCATGTTAGGGACTTTCCACCAACCATTACTAGTCATGTTGGTAGAATGGATGTTGATCAGAAACCTAAGCGTAGAAGTTTTAAACCTAAGTTCCCTTGTAAGATATGCAAGGGAGACCATCTTACTCATTTGTGCCCTAGTATTCCAGAGGTACAAAGGATATGGTCCAAGTTTGAAGGTTCTTCTACTCCTGAATCTGATATGGTTTCTCAATAGTCCCATCAACCATTGGTTGATAACATGGTTGCACCAGTGCAATCTCTGGCTGATTACACTCCTCTTTTGTGGGGTGAAGTGCCTAACAACAGAGTCT
The DNA here is from genome assembly GCA_031772625.1 of Pinus tabuliformis. Taxonomy (NCBI): domain Eukaryota; kingdom Viridiplantae; phylum Streptophyta; class Pinopsida; order Pinales; family Pinaceae; genus Pinus; species Pinus tabuliformis. Next base: position 158,980,844 of record CM062810.1, on the reverse strand, counting down.
ATTTGATTTCTAGTATAGAATCTTCTGGTATAGGGGGCATTTCGGTTTCTTCAAATGTTCCCCCTCCAAGTTATAGGAGTGTCTCCTTTGGTTGGGATAGTCTTGTTGAGCCTCGTCTTCCTTCCATTGCACCTTTCCAAATAAAGGTCAGAGTTAATTCCACAAATGTCTATCGATGTATGGTCGATGAAGGATCCTCCGCAAGTATTATATTCTCCTTAACTTGGGAAGCTTTGGGTTCTCCAAAGTTGTTGTCAGCTAATAGTTAGTTGTTAGCCTATGATAGGAGACCTGGTGAATCTATGGGTGTTCTTCCTCAATTGTTGATTACTTTAGGTGGGAAGACTGTCTTAATCGATATGATGGTGGTTTATCACCCTTTAGACTTTAATATGCTACCTGGATGTGATTATGTCTATGCTATGAATGTTGTGGTGTTTTCACTCTTTCGAGTGATGTGTTTACCTCATAAGGGGAATATTGTCACTATTGATCAACTTGCATCTGATAATCACCACCCTAATTCAAATTTACTGCATAATACCCCTTGGTTTGTTCCAAGTGTTCAAGTAGACTCTAACCCGCCACGAGTGAATTATGTGGCATTGAATCCTCAATGTTCAGTTGCTTTTGAGAAGGATCCATTGAGCTATTATTTTCCTTCTTGGGACTTGGTCCCGGTAGTTGACCGAGTGATTTCTCCTATGGGGACATGGGACCCCTTAATTCCCTCTTTTGATCCTTATAGTTCTCATGATTTCTTGGAGTTTGATTTGCCTTCACAGGAGGAACTTTTTGAAGCCATGAGTTTTGACTACCAAAGGAGTCCTTGGCCTGAGCCTTGCAAGGGGCTTGTCCTAAAGAACTATTATGCGTAAGCCATAAGGTTGTGTGGTTCCTTGTACCATATTGTATATATAAGGTATGCATTTTCAAGTTTTGTATTCTATAACACAAGACTTTATTTGAAGTTTATATGTGGCATGTATTAACTTCTTGTTTAGTGTTCCTATTTATGTCTACAAAACTTGGAAGATTTCTCCTTTGGACATTTTTATGGTTGATCTGTTCTGATAAGTATTGGTTCTCGAAACTGGCATATAGGTTAGGTTTTTCACATGCATTGTGCATTTATCAATTTCCTTTCCCATTTTGGCCTTACGATCAACCCCACCAATATATGATGTGGAACCTTCTCATTGCTTAGAAGTATCATGACTTGTGTGGTAGAGCCTACCTTATCATGGGCGCTCTAGATAGTACCTTGTTGTCACTTGGCACCCATGCTGAACTTTTGTTCTTAGGCTCGAGAGTCCTCTTTAGTCCCACCATGACTTAGGCGTTGAAGCCTCATTCCTGTAATTCTTTGCTATTTTTCTGGCTTTATACCCTAGAGGCTCCTTTGTGTTGAGATGTACTGCTGCATTGCATATTGACTACTTACACCTTTTGGCCTTGAGCCGGCTTCACTTGGACTCGTGCTTAAGTGACTTATCGACCATGTCTTATGAAAAATCAACCTTGCAATCACTTAACCTTTGCAACTTGACACACCCTTATACTCGTGAAAAGAACATCTCTTTGAGTGTCCTTGACCAGTTTCACCACCTTGCATTGAGCATAGGAATGTTCCCCTTCCAGGAACTAGAACATTGTTTTTCTGCACTTGTTCTTTCCACTGTACTATAACATTATTTTATTCTTTTTCAAGCTTCATATAAAAGAAAAAGACAAAAAATTATATATTCCAATAAAAATAGCAGGAACGAAGCATTTTTTCCATATTTTGATGGCAGTTAGAGTTAGTTGTGTCGCCCTTGAACAAAGCACTCAAAAGAAAGGCTTTCCTCCATTGGGTGGGATTTAGTTTGACTTAGGAGAGCCTTAACTGTTAGGTCCCTATAATATTAGTGATCCCCCCATTACTATTATCGTTGTATCCCTTATTGTTATTATTGTGCCCCTATTGTCCTCATGTTGTTATTATTGTGCCCCATAGAATCCCTCTATTGTTATTTTTGTGTCTTTATATTATTATTGCTAGGTCGGCTTGGTTATATTGTGACCCCATAGACTCCTATATATAGAAAGGAGGTTTTTTCATTTGAATCATCTAAGAATTGTTCATTTGTGTAATTTAAACGAGGTTTCCCCCTCGAAAAGGCTTATTTATAAGGCATTGATCTATCTTTTCTATCTTTTTGTGAGCTAGTTTCATAACATTTGGTATCAAAGCTTTGGATTCTAGGGTTTCGCTACTCCAAATAGGTCATCGTGCTATTTTCGCTATAACTTTTTTTCTACGATGTTTCAGAAGCTAAGAAAAAACCCATTTTGTCTGAAATAGTTCTAAACTTCGGGTCCAAATTTCAGAGCTTTTATCACTATATTTTGGAAGATATGATCTGAGGAAGTTGGCATTTTTGCAGACTCCCAAATTACATTCCAAATAGGTGGCCCGGGAAAATCATCCCAACTTTTTTTTTGAGCATCAGATTGAAATCTCATAAGATGTTTCAGAAAGAGGACGACCTCTAGTTTTCTGTGTATCACTTTCAGGTACTAAAGTCAAAACAGTGACACATGGCATGTTGTACAAGTTCGCTCTACTGAACTAGTATATAATTAGGTCACCGTGGGAGATTTGGCATAATGCTTCCTTGGAGAATCCAATTTTGATCAGACTGGTGGCATTGGAAAGAGGATGCAGAGGGCTACTACAGGTCATGATTTTAGAACTGGGAGATCCAAAATTATAGAGGTACATCAGATTCAATATCGAGCTCCTACAAGTGAAAAAAGGTGTGTATTTTTTAAATTTTTGCATAAGCTTGGTTTGAAAAATTAGTTTGAAGGAATTAAAAGGGCATAGTGAAGCATTATTATTGGTAATTGATTCCCCAAAGAAAGAAAATGGAAACACCTAGTAAGCAACCTGAAAGCTCTAGCATGACTCATGAAGAAGAGGAAGAAATGCAACATGATATATCAATATTACGAAACCAAGTGCAACAAATTTCACTCGCACAAAAGGTAACATAAAATAAGATGGATGGTTTAAAAAAAGACGTAGAAGCTAAGATGGATGGTTTAAAGAAAGGCATAGAAGCTAAGATGAATGACTTGGAAGCTAAGATGGACAGCATGGAAACTAAGATGGATGGCATGGAAGCTAAGATGGATGGCATGGATGCTAATATGGAAGCTAAGATGAATGGCATGGATTCTAAGATGAATGGCATGGATGCTAAGATGAATGGCATGGACGATAAGATGGAAGAATTAAAGATACATTTGAATAAGTTGCTACAAGAAATGGTCACTAATGGTGAAAGGGTAGTAAAGGAAACTCATGATGAGAACAGAATAAATGTTAATCATGATTTCATAGACTCTAATGTTGGATTGAAGACCCACCATGTTCCAAAAATCAATACGAGGAAGTTTTATGGCAAGGATCCCAGAACATGGATACTACAGATGGAGCAATTTTTTGATCTCTATAATGTGTTAAACACACAAAAGGTACGTATTGCAACTTTATATTTGGAAACAAATCAGTTTGCATGGTATCGATGGCTTTACTCTCATAAACAAATTGTCACTTGGGCAATTTTTACAGAAGAAATGATAGCACATTGCGGACTTCCAAAAATTGAACATAAGGGTAAAAGATATTCTAGAGGAGCATAGGATTGATGTGTTCATAGGGAATTTAAAGGACAATATCCAACATGAGGTTCACCTTTGGGAACCTAATTCATTGGAGAAGGCATTTAGGTTAGCAAGAAAAATGGAAAGCAAAATTATGGAAACTAGGAAGCCTACCACTCACAACTATAAAGATGGAAGTGTTGCTACCCCTAGCCTTCCACAACATACAAGGTTGAAACCACAAAAATTGGAAGAAAAAAGAGAAAAAGGGCTTTGTTACAGGTGTGATAGAAAATACACTAAAGGTCATAAGTGTGCTAAGAAGAAATTATTCTACATAGATTGTCAAGAGGAGGAAGAAAAGGAACAAGAAATGTCAAAAGAAGAGGATATACTCAAGGAACAAGCCCTGGATAAAGAAGAAATGAATCCGACCATATCTTGTAATGCATTGGCTGGAATTACCACTCCTCAAACTATAAAGATAGAAGGACATATCAAGAAGAAAAAGGTAATAGTATTGATTGATTCGGGAAGTACCCATAATTTTATTCATTGTAAGATAGAAAAGGAATTGAATTTCTTCCTATATCCAGCACCAGAGTGTCAAGTGATCGTTGCAAGTGGAGGAACCATAAATTTCTCTGGAAAGTGCCATAATATCAAGTTATCCATGGGAGAATATGTGTTGAATAGCCCAATGCTTTCCATTCCAATGGGTGGTGTTGATGTTGTACTAGGAGTCAAATGGCTACAATCCTTGGGTACAATAGCTTTTAATTCTCAAGAACGTTTCATGAAATTTTCTATGGAAGGAAAGGAAGTTGAATTAAGGGGTATTGCAGGGAAACCGAGAAAGACAATCAGCTCTAACGGTATGAAAAGGCTTCTAACGAAGGAAAAACGAGGTGTAATTGCACAATTATGTTCGCTAAAGGTTCCCACATCGAAATCATCTATTCCTCAAGATATCCAAAAAGTCTTGGACAATCATTCTAAGGTATTTGAGACTCCCAAAGCTATCCCACCTATTTGTAATCATGATCATGCTATTCATTTGATTCAAGGAAGTGTTCCTCCAAACATCAGGCCGTACAGATATCCCTATGCCCAAAAGAGTGAAATTGAACATATGGTTGCAAAAATGCTAGAGGTTGGTATAATTCAACCTAGTCAAAGTTCTTTCTCTGCCACAGTAGTATTAGTTCACAAGAAGGATGGATCATGGCACATGTGTCCAGATTATACGGAGCTCAACAAGCTCACTATTAAAGATAAATTTCCCATTCCTGTCATTAATGAATTATTGGATGAATTGCATGGATCAAATTACTTCACCAAGTTGGATCTTCGTTCAGGATATCATCAAATCAGAATTAAGACTAAATACATTCCAAAAACAACATTTAGAACTCATGAGGGTCATTATGAATTTTTGGTCATGCCTTTTGGCCTTACTAATGCACCTTCTACATTTCAAGGTTTGATGAATTCCATTTCTAACCCTTCCTTAGAAAATTTGTGTTAGTATTTTTTGATGATATACTAATCTACAACAAGTCTTGGAAGGATCATGTCCAACATGTTGACATGGTGCTCAAACTATTGGAGGAGAAACAATTATATGCAAAAATCTCCAAATGTTTCTTTGGAGTATAAGAGGTGGAATATCTGGGTCATATTGTATCTCATGAAGGTGTTAAGGTAGACTCTAGCAAAATTAAAACCATTAAGGAATGGAAAATCCCCACATCCATAAAGCATCTATGAGGATTTCTCGGGTTGATAGGGTATTATCGCAAGTTTTTAAGAATTATGGGAGAATAGCAGTATCTTTAACAACATTATTGAAGAAAGATGCATTTTCATGTACTCCAGAAGCAACGAAGGCCTTTGAACATCTTAAAGAGGCAATGTGCCAAGCACCAGTCTTAGCTACACCAGACTTCACAAAAACCTTTATTGTGGAATGTGATGAGTCAGGAAATGGAATCGGTGTTGTTTTAATGCAAGAAGAAAGATCCATTGCTTTCGAAAGTCATCCAATCAAAGGAAAGTATTTACACAAAGCTATTTATGAGAAGGAAATGTTGGCAATACTACATGCACTTAGGAAATGGTGACCCTACCTAATGGGAAGACACTTCAAGGTAAAAACAGATCATGATAGCCTTAAATACTTTTTAGAACAAAGATTATCTTCAGAAGAGTAGCAAAAATGGGTCACAAAGATGTTGGGTTATGACTTTGAAATCATGTAAAAAGAGGGAAGCAAAATGTTGTGGCAGATGCACTTTCAAGAAAGGATGAGGATGTGGAAGCATTTCTTTCTGCCATTTCTATTATCCAACCAGATTGGATAAATGAAGCAAGGGATGAATGTGTTGGCATTATGATGCATATGTTGTACTTGATGGCAACCCACTCATAGAAGAACAACTCACTTATATATAACTAGATGAATCTACAGAAGAGATATCATATGTGACTGAATGCATGGGATGCAGGATATCTCAAAGGAATCAGATGACAGTTCTCAGTATGACAAGTTAGCTTTGCCATCAAGTCCAAAGGGGGAGATTGTTGGCATTATGATACAAGTGTTGTCCTTGATGACAGATTATAGTGCAGCAGGTCAGTAGCAAAGAATTGATGATCATACTACAAAGAATGAAGAAAGAAGAGTATATACGCAGGTTCACTATATACCAAGTAGGGTATACACGCAGGTTCACTATATACCAAGTCGCGTATACGCAGGTTCGCTATATACCAAGTAGGGTATACATGCAGTTTCATGCACGGAAAAGCACGTACATGTCGGAAAGCTTATTTTTGGGTCCATGGTATTTAGACCTGTGGTTTTGGTCCGTGGTATTGCACCCATAATTGTTGATCCCAAGTATTGGGTCAATGGTATTGTTTTATTATGGTTTTGGTCCATGGTATTGAGCAAGGCCTAAGACTATAAAAGGAGAGGAAGATCATTAGGCAATGGCATTCAGAAAGTCTTGAATATCTGATGAAGTATGAGATCCAGTATGCAGGTTATGGGTTGATGATGCATTGCTTGATCTGAGCTAAGGAGGGATCTCACCGGTTGATGGAGAACAAGATCTAAGGAGAGATCGGGATCAAATGGTTTGAAATGAACTATCTTTATATGGTTGATTATGCTTATTCTAGATCTGCATACTGACGCATGTAATATAAATTTTATGAGTATGACTGATGTCTGGTACAGCTGCAAAGTTAAAAGAAAATATTTTTAGATCTGTACGCGAGTTGGCCTTGGAAAAAGCACGTATGTACGCGGGTTTGATTCATCATAGTAGTGTATACCATTTGAGTTATGATGTCTGAAGTTACCGGTGGTTCTGACTATTGATGAGTTCTGATGACTGTTTAATGGTGTCAATATTCTGCATATCTTGGTTGGATGATTGTGTATTGATGGATGAGAACTAATATGGATCAAGATCATAATGACTCATATTTCTATGATCCGATGGACTAGATCTGGGTGCTAACACATATATTATCCTTGTATATGTAATGATCTGGTTATGTCTGAAATCAGGAAGTGCAGAGAAATTATGAATAAGTAATTAATGACATATACGCTGGTTCACCTTGATGAAGTTGCGTATACACGTAGATTCAGCACTTCCAAGTAGCGTATGCACTCTGATGCATGTTTTTGATGATACAGTTGGTTCTGATTGATTTTGCAGAGTTCTGTGATTGTGTTGATTGATAGGGTTTCAGTGTTTCAGTGATTCAGAGATTGATGATGCTAGTAGTGATTGTTTTGAGCCTCAATGATAGTTATGGGTCCAGTATGAAAATTTTATGAAACGTGGCCTTCAGATTATAGTGTTGTGCTTCAGGAGTATCCAGTCTGAAAATGTATGAAACGTGGTACCCAGAGGAGAGAAGATTGTAGGCAGGTGCCTACGTACTAGTATCTTAGCTAGTACAAGAGCAAAGGGGGTTGGAGCTCCCTTCCAGGAGAATCTGGAGAACAAGAGAAGGTTGTAGCCTTCTGCAGGTTGTAGCCTGCGTGCTAGTAAAGGACTGCACCAGTACATTGTAAAAGAAGTTTCTTAATAAAGGAAGATAGAAACGAATTGCAGCAGGTGGTTTTCACCCACATTGGGTTTCCACCTTATATCATGGTGTTCATGTGTGTTGCTTATGTGTGTTGATCTATCTGTTTTACTGCTACTATTGACTGTTAATATGGCTAATAATGTTCTGATGCATCCATTGAAGATCACATAACTGAATCATGAGTTTAATGGTCATACGCTAGTTGCAATAGACACAGTCGCGTATATACGCGGGTATACTTAACTGAGGTAGCGTATATGAATCTGAGTATGAAAATGAAAAGTTTTATTGATTAGATAATACTGATTCACCCCCCCCCCCCCAGTATTATTCCCAATAGAATGGAAGAATGACGAGGAAGTGCGAGCACTCATTCAAAAGATACAACAAGATCCTAGTACATCTGATACATTTATCTGGAAAAATGATTCGTTATGGTACAAGGATCGGGTATACCTATGTAAGAATTCCCAACTCAAATAAAAGATTCTTAAGGAATTGCACACCTCTCCCTTAGGAGGGCACTCAGGATATCTAGAAACCTACCACAGGGTTAAGAAGGAATTTTTTTGGGATGGCTTTAAATCGGATATTCAAAAGTTTGTGGCAGAATGTTTGGTTTTCCAACAAAATAAAGTTAAAACAATTAAGACTGCAGGACTATTACAACCTTTATCCATTCCAAGCCAATGTTTGGAGGAGGTTTCAATGGATTTTATCATAGGTTTACCCCAAGTCCGAAGGAAAGAGTGTTATCATGGTGGTAGTGGACAGACTTACCAAGTATGAACACTTTAGTGCATTATCTCATCCATTTAAAGCTAGTACAGTTTCTACTGCATTTATGGAAACAATTCAAAAGCTACATGGAAACCCAAAGACTATTGTAAGTGACAGAGATCCCATTTTCACTGGAATTTTTTGGACAGAATTATTTTCTTGTCTTGGTACTCAGTTAGCTCATAGATCATCTTATCATCCTCAATCTAATGGGAAAGCTGAGATAGTAAAAAAATGTTTGGTAGGATATATTCATTACTTTGTATCTAATAAATAGACACAATGGGTCAAATGGTTGCCTCTAGCTAAATGGTGGTGTTATCACTATAAAAGTTTTTAAAAAATTTGGACAGCCCACATGGTTCCAAAGTTTTTATGTTAAACATGGTCATGTCATTTTTTATGTTTTTAGAGTCTAAGTCATAGGGTTAGAGTCTCATCTCCATCTTCAAATAAAGTTCAACAACCTTGTTTGGCCCCTTATGGATTCCATGTCATGTTTAAAGTTTCATGTGTCTGGTCATTTCAAACTTTTGAACACGCTACGAAATTGTCTAGGCATTTTCGTAGCGCAAAGTCATGAAATAACACTACATGTGCTACAAAATTGGGGATTCGTAGTTAGGTGTTTTTGTTGTGCAAAACCCGAATTTACACTGGATGTGCTATGAAATCGGGGATTCATGTTAAATCTTGTCTAGCTATCAAATTCACTAGAATTCGTTAGATTTTCATCATCAGGTGTTAGTCCATGAACCTTACCACTTACATACAACCATTCATATCCATCATTAGATTCGTTAGGGGTCATTTGTCCACAGTCATTTCAAATTTCAAAAGAGGAAGGGGTTAGTTGATCCTGGTCATATCCGTATTGATCTTGCTCATATTCATGCAAGAGATACTTGTTGTTGTTCTTAAGTTCAAAGTAAACAAGCCCAGGGGAGCAGAGACCAAAATTCTTCCACAAGTTTCAAGCGAGGCAGCTCTTCATCAAATTCAAGCGAGGCAGCTCTTCAATTAAGCAAGGCATTTTCTTCCAAGTTGTTCTATTTGCAGGGATTTCAAAGGAGATATGTCGGAAGAAAGAAAGAATCACAGGTCGGGTCGATGTCTGAGAACTGAACCTGAAGGCTTAGATGCTCTCACAAAGGATAAATCAGTGGAAGAAGCCTTCAAAAAGGTAGGTTGTTGGAGGTTCTATGAGAAACTACAAGGAGGACATAGCAAAGTGACCAAGGAATTTGCTTTAAATTTCACAGGTTTACATATAAAGATTGGAGTGTTAGAATTGCCAGTTTCTCCTGAAGTGATATCTTTAGTCATAGAAATTCCTCGAGGTCAAGAAAAGTGGTTTAAGAATTTCAAGTTTGAAATGGCACCCTACAAGATATTCCTAAAGCCAGAGTTTGTAGACACATATTTGACTAAAGAAGTGCCAAGGGGTTATGTCAAAGATTCATTTGCCAACTTACTCTCATGCATACAAAGGTGTTTCACTTGTGAATGAAGATACCATAAGGTGTATTCTTACCATTTCAAACTCCTTTTGCATTTCACTAGCATAATATCTCTAGATCTACCTTTATTTCTGTTTTGAAGCTTAGGCAAGATGTATGATAAAATATGGTTGAAGAAAGAGGCATGTGAAACATCTTTGTTCCATCATGGCTTAATTAAATTAATGGTCTTGCATGAACTTCAGAAGGTATATAGAGAGTGGTCTTCATTCCTCTTTATGTCTGGTTTTAGAGCTGAAACAGGACTTAGTCCTAAGGCTAAGGAAATATCATCACCAGTGATTAGTCACCATGCAGAAGAAAGGTCAAGCAAGTTTGTTAAACTGAAGGCCAGAAAACAAGTTAAGGAGCCAGTGACTAGAACATCGTTGGCTATTCAAGATACTCCTCAGCAGCCATAGAAGAATAAAGTTCAGATTAAGGAAGCAGCACAAGAACAGTCCATTGGTGAAACATTCCAAAGAAGGGTAACTAGAAGCCAAATAGCTAAATAAAAGTGTAAAAAAGTGGTCACTGATGAAAGCCTAGCCTCAAAGGGAAATTTGAATGATCTTCTCCAAGCAATTGACATTGAGGAGTCCCCTCTAGTCTAAGCAGACTTCATTGAATTAGGTGAGAGAAAGTCAAAAAAGATGAAATCCTCCAAAAAGTTACAGTTTGATGATCATGTTTCAGAATTTGTTTTTAAGCCCAGAAGGCCTGTGACTAGGCAGTCCAAAAGGTTATAGGAGGTAGAGCTAGAGGTGAGTGAGACAGGGGAGATATCAGGATTCTATGAAGAGCCCATAGTTCCAGTAGTGCAACCATCACTCATGCATGAAGATGACAAAAACAGAGCAGTTGATACTCAAGAAGAAGAAAATAACTTTGAGGAAGTCAAGAAGAAATTGAAGCTTGCCAATCTTGAGATTGCTCAACTTAAGAAAAGGGCAAGGAAACATACAATTGAAAAAGCCAATTTCAAAAGGGTAAAGGCCATATGGGAAGATGGAAAAGTTCCAAAACCTGAAGTAGTTGGCAGAGACGCTCAATATTTCACCTGGACTATCCCTGCAATCAAGGAAGCAAGGTATATCAGAATGATCAATGACAGACTGAGAACTAATATCAGGGTAATGAAAAGACAAATTGAAGACCTTGAAATTCAGCTGAGCAAGCCTGGAAGTCAGCCTCAACACAAATAAACAGGGCAGTAAGTGATGAAACCCTAGTACAATTTTGGTTGAAACAAAGATATTACTTTTTGAAGTAGTTTCATAGATGGGTGATCTCAAGTATATGTGGCATATTTACATAAGGAAACAGCTGTGAAGTATCCTCAGAAAGAAATTTTTTGAAAAAAGACTGTGTAAATTGATTCACACAGCAGTTTTGTAGCGCGCTACGAAACTGCTGTAGGTGTAGTTTTGTCCTTTTTGGTTAATCTTCAAAGGAATGAAGGGGCTATTTTTGAGAAGGATGCTACTGCAGAAATGTAAGGAGATCATTTGAGAAGGTTTAAAGCCTAAGTAAAGAAAAATTCAAGGAATGAAAGATATATGCAAGAACTAAGCCTTGCGCTACAAAAATAACAGTTCATTTCGTAGCTCATCCAGTTTGTCTTTCTTTAGGCAACTTCAAGGAGTTTTGTTTTGGCACAAGTGTAAGAGCAGGGTTCTATGGTTAATTCAATATGTGTTATATGATTAAAGGGGCTAGTTTGGTCAACAGGAGATTCGAGGAACATCATTGAAGACCAAGACTGCACTATAGGGGACAGTTTCCTAGTTTTTAGGGTAGATGAAGAAGAAGTTATTGAATGCTAGCTGGAGGGTTATGGACATCAAAAAGGTCGAATTTAAGGAGGAGCAGCTGTCAAGAATCGAATTTATTTCCTAGTTTAAGTTGTTACTATCATAATAAGGAGTTGTACTCCTAATTGTATTAGGACTCTAGGAATGTTAGATAACTGCTACTTGTAATTAATAGTTTGTTTTAGGAATGAATAGGTGTCAAGATAGGAAATTCAAATTGCCCTCATGTTGAATCACGGAATCCAAGATTGTAATGAAAAATATATAAAGTACAAGAGGTGGAATGCCTCATGGTTGGCAATTTTCAAAAGAAATAGTCATACTGTGTCATTATGGGAGACTGTGTTTTTCATGTTAATACAGAGATTTTGGCTTCACTACTCAAGATTCAGAAGAGAGTTTTAATTTTTTATTCTCTCACGGTTTTCTTCATTTACTCACTTGCAATGGTATGAACACATGTTACTTAGAATTCATTGGCAATGCTCTAACTTCCTTCATGTATTTATAGACTGTGTTCCTTACATTATTTCTTTGTTTTGTTGATATATTAAGACTCTTTATGCCCTAACTTCCATGTTAAGCTAATCTTGCTGTGATACTAAAACATATTCTGACTCCATAAGCCCAATGGATGTTTATTGATTGTGTTCAACCATTTATACTTTTTCACTTGTTTTTTCCATAGAGTTAGCCATCTAATATTTAAACTAAAATCTTTAACCTAGTGAGAGAGCCCTCTTAGGTTGAGGAGGCTCAGCCTTAGCCAAAAGTTTGGTTTGGAATAGTTACTCAAAGTCTTCTTGGTCAGCAACCTATCAGGGTTGGGTTTTTTGATAACAGGTAGTATAACACTTCCTTCCATACTACAACAAAAATGACCCCATTTATGGAACTTTATGGATATCATCTACCATCCATCACATCATATTTAAGAGAAAATTCCAAGGTTCAAGCAGTGGAAGATCACATCGAGCATCAGAAACAAGTTCTCCACCTCTTAAAGGATAACCTCACCTTGGCACAAAATAGAATGAAATAGCAGGCAGATCAACATCGCAGCAAAAGAAGTTTTGATGTAGGTGATTGGGTATTCCTACAACTACACCCATATAAACAGATGTCCCTCAAGCAAGCTAAGAAGGATAAAAAATTATCACCAAAGTATTATGGTCCATACAAGGTGTTGCAAAAGATAGGTACTATGCATACAAATTGGAGCTTGCTGTAGCTTTTCAAGTGCACCCAGTTTTCCATGTTTCATGCTTAAAGAAGGTTATAGGTGACAAGCTTCCAGTTCAGACAATATTGCCAGAACTTGATGAGGAAGGAAAAATCATATTGGAACGTGAAGTAGTCAAAGAAACAGGAACTTGACAGCTACAAAATAGATCAATTTCAGAGTATCTCATCAAGTGGAAGAACTTACCCGTTGAAGATTCCACATGGGAGGATGAGAATTTTATAGAGAAGCATCCATAACTACTCAAGTGTTGAGGACAATGCTTTTTTGAAGGATAGGGGCATGTTATGTCCCTATAATATTAGTGATCCCCTCATTATTATTGTCGTTGTATCCATTATTGTTATTATTGTGCCCCTATTGTCCCCATATTGTTATTATTGTGCCCCATAGAATCCCTCTATTGTTATTTTTGTGCCGTTACATTATTATTGTTAGGTTGGCTTGGTTATATTGTGACCTCGTAGACTCCTATATATAGAAAGGAGGTTTTGTCACTTGAATCATCTAAGAATTGTTCATTTGTGTAATGTAAAGGAGGTTGCCCCCTCGAAGAGGCTTATTTCTAAGGCATTGATCTATCTTTTCTATTCTTTTGTGAGTTGGTTTCATAACATTAACCTTGTTATCGAGTCAGCCCTCCTCCGACTGGTTACCTCTTCCATTCATATTGAGATTTTTCTTATGCCTCCTACATGACAAACTTATAGAAAGTTATCATATGCTGCCATGTAGTTACAGTTGAGTCGTGCTTTTGTTCAAGGGAAGTAAAGCTGAGTCGGCCTCTTTGTGGTGTCTCTTGACCTATTTTTCAGTCGGCCATCCCTAGTTTTCAGCGTCATGTTCATTATCACATCAGTTTTATTGGTCCTTTTCTCGTGCCGGTTTGAGAAGGTCTCCATTAAATTCTTGCTGAAAGGTCTTGTCCTTATCGAATATGACAAATTGCTCTGATGGCAGATCTAGAGCTGCACCCTAGCCCTATTTTCATTATTGATAGGTCACCTTGTGCTCAACATCAATAAATATCATGGGTCTTTGACTGGGTGGTTTCCCTTGTGTTCGACATCAGCTTTCATTATCGCACATTGGGATTCATTTAATGCCTTGGTTTCCATTTGACCCTATTGGTGGATTCCTTGCCTCTTTGTTAGCTTTCATTATTGGTTGGTTCAGAGGGTTTCTATCATACGCTAGCCACATCTTGTGTACGCCGGATACGTGCTTCAGTTGGGTTACTACATCTTTGTTCATCTGATTCCTTCCACATTGTTGGCCTACAGGTTACATCACACTAGATTGATGAAGGATACCTTAATGCCTTCCTTCTAGCAGATCTTTTCCCATCGACTTCAGCTCATTTGTTTGGGAAAGGGATCTAGAGTCCATTTGGTTGTACCTTAGGGTTTGCAGTCATTAGTGGTAGATTCCTTCACTATCAACAGTGGGAAAACATCATTGTCCCCTGATTGATATATTATTTCAAGTGTTTGACTACAGCTCAATTTATTCACACATGTTAGATTGTACTGTGTACCTTGACTCTCATCATCATTATTGGTGAGTAGTCTCGCGTTTGTTAACTGTATACATCAATGATCGGTAATCCAACGATTTCTCACATGGTCAACTTCATATCATTCATTCCCATTGTGTAGAAATGTACCACGGTGGTCAGTGAAGACCTCGGGTTTACATCAACATGTCCTGGTTCACTTGTGAGTTGCTCCTGTTTCTGCTAGTTGACACCATCCAATTTATATGTTGCAGTTCCTCACAGCAAAATCTTATATGCTGGCACCCGAGTTGCGGTGTAGTACCATTTATTCCATCATGTTCACTTGGTACTATTTGGATCAGTTTCTTGGCTTTAGTGATCAAAATCATATTTCAACATCATTGATCAGCTCTTTATATGTGATATTCAGACATGTACTTTCTTGATTATGATCAGATGATCCATTATGTATTTCTAGTTCCTTTATACTTGTATGCATATTGGATCTGCTTTTGTAGCTGACATCCAGACATGTTTTACTATTTCTGAGCATGAGTATGCCCGCCTCAAACAATAGTTTCTTTCTGATCTCTTTCGATGGCTTGGCAGGGTGAATTTTGGTGAACTCCTCCTTGGTCTCTGCATGATTGCTTCCATACACTTAATACATTTTGGCCATCATGCACCCCTTCTGACCTCATATATTAGGGGGCATTTGTTATAACACCATTTACCACTCTTGGTAGATCTAATGCTTTGATTATGGCCCAGGGAATCCCTTCCTTCCAGACTTGGTCCAAAATCTAAAAAGAGTGTTTTATTCCCTATACGCTACTTTTCTCTATGATAAAAGTGTGTACACGTGGGTCAGCATATATCCAACCCACATACATATGTTAAAACACTTCAAAATAAATAAATTTCCTTAATTTCAAGTAGAGTTCACGAGTTTTACCTGTTACTCACCTCCTATTGCCCGTGGCCCAACTGTTTCCCAACTGAAAAAACTAATTTGGAGAGGTATAAATAAACCTCCATGGGAAGGCCTTAAGGGAAAAAGGATGAGATATTGATACTGTAGTGAGATTATCCTTGATCAAGTCTGAAGAATCCCTGTGCCTCCTACACTCCCCAAAGCTTCAGGAAACCCTTGTTTCCTTGATTATAGATATCCCCCATCTTGCTTGAGATATCCTTGTATTGGTGATGGAGGAAGATTGCTAAAGGCCGGGAAAGGACGAATTCAAAGGACGGTTCCACTAGGAGCAGGAGAAGGACTCAAGTCATTTTTCTCCACCTTATTTATAGCTTACTACAATAAAAGGAATGTTGTTCTGTTTCTGATATGAAATTTGTTTATGGATCAAAATTATGTTGTAATTCATTTATGAATCTTATATTGATGTATAGTTAGTAATTCATTTATATGATTTAAAGTTAACATAATGTGTATTCTTTATGTTTCTACTGTCATGTATGTTCCATTTGAATAATTTTCAAGTTTCAAGAACAATGGGAGAAGCTGAGGGTTTGCACCCTGCGGGATCTACGACACTCGTACACGATTTAGTAGAATAAGGAATTTTGATGATTGTTTGAGCATTTCTTGTTGAGGTTTGCCCTCTGCTCTGTTAGGTTTCTCAACGCAAAGCCCTAGGGTGGTTTCACTCGTAACAATCACATCTCTAAAGACACTTCAAAGAAAACATATGCATTTTATTGGTCAATAGCTTCCAATGGCTACACTCTTGCTCAATTCTAAGTTTTATAATAATAAATTGTAGCCTTTTCAATATATTTATCTTTTTCACTTAATGACATCATCATGTCCATGTGGCACTTGATCCTACATGGCACCATATAACTACAAATTGGATTTCAGAAAGGACACATCAGAAATTGATCCATAAATTGTTTTGTATATTCCTCTAAACAATTTATCACAACAAATGTGATAAAATTATGCTTATAATCTATTAATGGTGTTGGACCTACCAAGATTCAGTGGATCTCCCTGATATGAAGTCCCAATTAGACCTCACACCGTTTTGCGTAGGAGTCCCATCTGGTATAAAGGCTCGATTTCCAAATCCTTAAATATCTGCCTTGGATCTCGTTGTCAACACAAGAGAGCGATGCAATTGTGTCTTCAAAAAGTAAGGGAAGTGTGCCTGGTGAGTGTGCAATTGCAACTATGTCAAGTTTCTTCTACTTCAAAGGGGGAAGAGAAGTGAGCCTCTAAGTGAGAGGTAATAGTACCACCTAGGAAGAGTCACACGTGAACCAGAAGGATCCATCTAGCATCCAGTGGAATACTCCACAATGGATGTGATGGACATTACAACCAACAAACAAGGAAATGTATATCTAATATCTCGCAGAACAGTCCACAAGGATGGGACAAATATAACAACCATTACATCACATTCTTAATATTATATGCACTAAAATAACCAAAATTGTTCAACTATCTTAGTACATGTGGAAGCAAACATGAAATGAAAAAATCCACAGAATAGTCTTACAAACATTCATAGTCCATGCATGAATAACTTGCTGACCTTAAAAGGATTTTGTTATTAAGAAAAAGTTTCAAGACACGTGTTTATAATGTACATCACTAGTCGCAGTAATGGGACGTTGGAGCCACTCCTTGCTCCTCAAAGAGCTAGCTGATCTCTCTAATGCCTTGTGGGAGGAGCCAAGGTGAAAAGTCCTATGCTCATACAATGAGGGGGTATATATAATGAAGGGGTGATGTTGCCCCCTTGTGACTCTTTGACTACCCTCATGACTGTTCATCTTCCTATGAATTTTCAAGTTATGTGACTCTTCACAATTATGTGTGTCCTTTGGACTTCCACTGTACTATACATTTGAATACAATACACATGGTCCACAATGGTGATGTGGCATAGGACTACTCATGACACTTCTGACATGGATTACTTGATGATGTGTCAATGTCAGGTTATTGTTGTTGTTGAGTGTTAGATGTCTTCTTGGATATGCTTTCTCTTCTCCTTCCTATGGCTTAGTAATGCGAAGTCTTCAATGATCTTAAGTCTTGGATGGTAGTTGAAAACTTGCATCCCTTTGCTTCCTCATAATAGATCCACTTATGAGTTCAGTTGCATGAGAGACTTTAGGCATGCTTCCCTCCTCCTTCACCTTCTTCATCATCTCGCCATGACTTGATAGTGTACCTGTTCCTGGAATTCACTCATGACGAGACAAAATCAATCTAAAAACTCATGAGTCTAAGATGATGAATTATTATCCATGAACTAAGCCCGAGACAAGTCACAAACTCAGAGAAACAACCTAGTGACTTTTTATTTCACAATTCCAGTAGAAAGGCAGAGATCTTGATCACTGAGACTACGTAGTGTGCAGCTCAGGCTAGATTGGGGGATATTTCTACGCAGTCCTCACTGAGGGGTAAAATTGTGTAATGCCTACTAAGGGACCAAATGGCATAGTTTGAGAAGGTAATGGAAACTATGAGATGGAGCCCTGGGAGGATAAACTATGTAGTTTCAAGAGGTAAGGGAGACTGGGCAGTTAATAGGCTTAAAGGGCAGAACTATGCAGTTTCAGGAGGCACTGAATTCCGGCTGAGGGAAGGGCATTGGAGGAAGATTATGTATAGTTTTGGAGGCCAATGGAGGTTTGGTTTTCTATGCAATGAATAGTTCTAGTAAGCAAGGAAAAGGATTAAGGATTGAATATTTGAAATGTTTAGTTCAAGGCAAACTAGGAGGCACAACTGCATATTTTGGAGGTCAAAGGAGGCTGCTAGACTCAGGAATTGCACATAACAGCAACCATGAAGGGTAGGGATTGTGCACTGTGTAGTTCCAAGTAGTAGGGTCACATTGAAGAGGGCTAATATTACGTGGTGTGTAGCTCATTCGGGGCGTAGTGAAGCTAAGTTTCCTGATCAGGAAGATTTTCATGAAATGACTAAGTGTGGGAAGGGAGATGGAATTGTGATGAACTTGAAATGTGATGACACACTTAACATAATTTGATGACATAACAACATAGATCATTAGAACACAAAAAAAAAAAAACATTCTCGTTTGTGTGACTGCCTCATGACAATATAAGACAAGTGCAACACTTAAGATAGACTTTAGGACAATCGTGATGAGACTTGTGCGACAGTGCTCGAGACTTAGTGCATGAATGTGACAAATATTTACATGGTTGGGGAAACTCATACACACAAATACTGACCTTCGAACCCACCAGAAAAGGCTCAAAAGCATTGTGCAAAAGTCAAACATGCCAAAAGATCATAGTTAATCCAAGATGCAAAAGGGGCCAAATAAATTTAAGAAATGTCATGAAATGATCTTAATGGTTTTCAACAATCAAGGAAAAGGCCATGGAAGGCTCCAAAATTTGAGTGCAAGATAAAATTTTGGAGGGTGTTGCAGCAACTACAACACTTGGTGACACACTCGTTGAACTTCAACTTCTCTTGTCCCGGTTCGCTTCTTTTGTGTAGGGCCTTGGTTCCTCAAAGAGTATTGATTGATTGTGAAGATAAATTTGGCCTTCCCAATTACGCCATGGGTAAACATGGTCCCCTCTATACCTTCTCAATTGAACACAACATAAGATTCAGCATAATCACAATGTTTCGAGTTGGGAAGGGTAGTTTAGCTTGTGAGATTAAGATTTTCAGAGTATAGTTTTTCATCTCTGGTGTTGCTCTGCCACGAGCAGGCCTAGATAGTACCCTGATAGAGTCACGTAGGTACACAAACATTGCTCCACTACCAATGAGCCGGGAGAGTACCCTGGTGGAGTTTCTTGCTTCACCTCTCTCCGTAGGAAACCTTTCTCTTCTTTCACCTTTATTTATTTATTTAAAGAGAACTGTGCATTGAAACTTATTTATTTTTGGGCAGAAGAGGGATCCTGAATTATTGAGAGCAAAAGAGGTTTTTCCTTCAGAGAAGCATATAGAGATCTATGATTTAGGTTTTCTCACTTAGATTTTTCCCCTTCTTCATTTCTACTAATTAGATAAGCTTGAGAACACTAGCATAAAAATCGAGTACGGGAATGAGGTTTCCGGACTAGCGATGGGTTCATGCTTGGAACAATAATCTCCTAACAAATGGATAATATTTTCATTTGTAACTTCATCAGCCAAAAGATGTACCAACACAAGGAAGAAAGAAAGAGGGCTAGCCAAATGTTGAAGTGTCATGAGCCTCTTTACATTTTAGCCACATACACACTTAGAAGCCTCAACACAACCATGAACAATGCTTATTCACATAACAAAACCAAAACAAAATTCAAGCAAAGAAACAAAAAACAAACAACAAAAGACTATGTACATAGTGCAAGGCACAATCCCATATTTTCAATGAAAATATTGTTTTAATTCTTGGCCATTGACAGGGGGAGAGTCAATCTTTCCATCAAGTGATTGAATATGATATGTGTGTTGGCCAAGCTTTTTGAGTATTGTGAATGGTCCAATCCATAGGGACTAAAACTTAGAGTGTTTTCCTTTGTCCTCATGGGATTTATCCCACTTTAATACTAAGTCATCCACACTAAAGCTACTTTTCCCTACATAATTCCTGTCAAACCACCTCTTGATACGAATTTGGTGAAGTAAAGAATTTTTTTTACCTTTCAACCTTTCTTAATGTAGCTTTTGTAGAGTGTCCATCCTATGTTGAACTAACAGAGAGAGTTTGCCTTGGGACTCTTGTGATAGTTAGAGAGTGGACAAGTAAATATTTGGTGGGAGGATGGATTCTTTTAAGTTAACCAGAAATTAGGGGGAGGCGTTCAGCAAAGATTTTGGTGTTCCTCGTCAGTCCATAAGAAATTGACCAAAGCAGAGTGCCAGCTTTTTTGTTTAGAGAATATGGTATTTTTGATAATGTGGATAAGGTTCTTGTTCATGGATTCAATAAGAGCATTCCCCCGCGGATAGTAATTAGATGAATACTTCAATATAATACCATTTTCCAATGTAAAATCATAAAGTCTTAATGATGAAAAGTATGTTGCATTGTCAAAAACAACTGACATAGGAACGTTAAACCTGGAAATGTTGTTTCATTGCAAAAAGTTGATGACTTATTGATCATTCACCTGTTTTAGCAAAAATGCCTCCGTCCACCACGTGAAATGGTCTGTAGTAGTTAAGATGTAGTGGTACTTCTTTGATGAGTGTGGGAAAATTTCCCCAATGATATCCAAGCCCCACTATTGGAAAGGTTCTTCCATTCAAATGGGTTACAACAGGTCTACTGACTTCTGATTTATGTTAGCACAACTTTGAAAAACTAGACACTTGTGGGCATAGGCATGAGCATATTTGAATAATGTAGGCTAGTAAAATTCAGCCTGCATAACATTATGTGCAATAGTGTTTCCTGCGAAGTGTCCCCCGACTGGTCCATCATGGAGATCACATAATACCTTTTCTGAATCGTGTGCCTCCAAACACTTGAGAAGTACTCTGTTGTGGTAATTTCTCAACAACACCCCATTCACCAACTGATAAGATAATGCTTTAAAAGGATGAGTTCCCTCTTCTTATGTGTGGAAAAATGAGTGGGATATATGCCTTTCTCTAGGTATTGGCACACATAAGTGTACCAAGAGTTTATGCCTACAGTGGGGGAGGCTCGCTCAATGTTATACATCTCAATCTCTTTCTCCCATCCTACAAGCTCTTATTCTTCTGCTTTCACATTTATGCTTCTTCTACTAATTGGAAAAGACCATGACCCTTGACTGTGTGAACTGACTTGATGTATAGATCATAGTCTTGTAACACAGTCATCCAATTCGCCATCCTTACACCCAGCTCTTGTTGAACAAGCAATGACCTGAGTGTTGGGTGTGGAACAAATATAACATAATGGTTCTTGAATAGATGGGTCTTGAAGTTCTTTACCACCTTGTACACTGCATAAGCTTGTTTATCCACATTGGGGTAATTAAGCTCTAGTCCTTGCAGACTTGCGCTCTTGAAGGAGATAGGTTGTTCATTGTTTAATTCATCGTTTTAAGAGAGTACAAGAGCAAGAGAGGTATCAGAAGAAAAAGTGTAGAGAAAGAAGTCTTTACCGAATTCTAGGCTATACAACGTGGGTGCTTCCGCTATAGCTTGTTTGATATGGGTAAGCGAGTCCTTTTCCCTTTTCTCCCATTTGTAAACTGTTTCCTTCTTCACCATCTCCTGTATCAATTTGAAAATATGGGCATAGTCGAAGATGAACTTGCAGAGGAAGTTGATCTTCCCCAAGAAGGACTACATGGATTTCTTATTCACTGGGAAGGTAATATGCATGATAGTATTGACCCTGTCTGGGCCTACCTTGATCCCAATTTTAGCAAATATGTGTCCCAAGAGATTTCCCTCAGACACTCCAAAGATACTCTTCTTGGGATTCAAGGATATCTTGTACTTGCGACATCTCTCAAAGATCTTCTTCAAGTGGAATAGGTGGTCTGACCTCTATTTAGAGAATAACGTCATCATGATAGACCAATGTGATCTAGCCAATAAGCATGTGGAAGGTGATGTCCATTTCACATAGGAATGTTGCACTAGTGTTGATTAGCCAAAATGGCATTCGACGAAATGCGAATGTTCCCAACTTCATTCTGAATGTATTCTTACGTCTGCCAGGATCTGCAACCAGAACCTAGTTATATCCTAAATATCCATCTAGCAAAGAAAACATTTCAGACCCCGATATTGTTTGTAGTATTTTCTCCATGGACAACACGAGGTAGTTATCCTTGTCCGAGGTGCAATTAAGATTCTGAAAATCTAAAAATAGGTGGATCTCCCCAAACTTCTTGCTCATAGGAACAAAATTTGACACCCACATTGAGTGTCACGCAGTTTTGTCAACTCTTTATGTATGAGAGGCTCAATCGTTGGATGAAATTTCCTTAGTTTCTGTTGAAATGGCTTGGCACCTTCCTTAATTAGTATTACATGTTGGGTGATTCCCATGTCATATGTCTTGAGTTCATCGTATGTCAATGTGAAGACTTCACGGTACCACTTGAATAAGTGGATGAAGGCTTGTCTCTCTTGTGGTGTGCAACAAGTATCGAGATTAACATATTTTGGGTCCTTCCCAGGTCCCAAGTTAATATATTCATGCAACATAGTGGAGTTGTGGGTCTTGGCATTGACAAGTCCCTCGAAGTGGTTTTGTAGATCATACAAATTTTCCAATGATACCACACACTTCAGGATGAGGCTCCCTTTATTTGCATTGGCTACATCCTGTAGTTCCTTTTCGTGCTCATCCTCATCAATCGCTATGTCTTTGAACACATTAGCGTTCGCCATAAAATATAGTATCTATTGGTCATCATCACAAACGTGTAAATTAGTGATATTATCTGGGATGGAAGGTTTATAAAGAATTTTAGCAGAAAAATCATCCCTCAATGGTGACATACTAGTAGCAATTTTTGCCAAGGCATCCACATCTGCATTACGAATTCTTGGAATGGAAATAATATTAAAAGCTTGGAAATGTGAGATAAGATGCCATACCTCTTGTTGATAAATTTTAAGATGAGGTGACACACAATGTATGGTGTTACGTACCTACCACACCATGATTTATGAGTCACCTACCACTTTCAGGATGGAAACGTTGAGGTTAATGGCCTTCTATAAACCCAAGATGAGTGCTTCGTACTCTACATTGTTATTCATGCACTCAAATTCCAAGCGGCTATAGATCAAATTCTTTCTCTACAGTGCATCTATTAAAATGAAACCAGCTCCAGAGCTGTCCTGCATTTTGGAACCATCGAAATACATAGTGCAAACATTTTATGTACAAGGACTATGAACTACACTAGTACTACTGCTAATACTACTAATTTTATAGAGTTCATTATCATCAATTGGGGAAGGAAGGAGATCCAACTGCATGTCTAGTGGAACTAGGGATGGTTGTGTAAGATAACACCACAGTTGAGTTTCCGGAAAGTATTTTCCAAGTAATAATTTTGTGAATTCCATTGGCTCTTTATGTCTGTTCAAGAGAGTGACCATGTGTTTTATGTATCTCTCTAATTCTACCCAGATCTGATTTTTTCTTCCCCTGTATGGAATCCATAAGTGTGACGAGTCTGTGGTAAAGTACTCTTAAGGCTTGCTAGACCAGTCTTTGCTTAGTAACATTTTTTATGCTTCCGGAATGTCCACAATCACTATGTCGATGCATTGGTGGATTCATCTGTTAGATGATAAGTAGATGATGACATCTACGAGTTCACAAATTTCCCAGATGTGAGTCCTATCTAGCTGAATAATCTATGCATCTATATTTTCCCATTTAGCATTGATTTTCTTGGCAATAGATAATGGCATGACATTCACCGATGCACCTGAATCAACCAAGAAATTGTGTACATTGAAATTGAATATTTAGAATGTTAACAAGAACATCTGGCTGAGTGTGTTTGCATCCATTGTGAGCGAATTGAGTACAGATGTGAGATTATCAGGAGCCTTATTAGATCCCTTGTCTGAAGAGGTAGAATTACTAAAGAGGTTTTCCCAAGTGCATGTAGAAGGATGTCTCCCTAGCTGGTGATCTTTGTTAGTTCGAACATGGAGATTGTTGGGCAGCGGATCCCCTGCATAACAGTTTTGGGGCTTAAAGCCCACAATTTTAGGTTTTGATGTTGTAAAAGTTATGCGAAGTGCGCGGAGCGTGAATTGTAATGGGTCAAGTCAAAGGGTTGTCCACCCAAAAATAATGTAAGATAATAGAAAGCGAGCCAGCCTGCCCATGGTCTGTGGACCATGGGAATGTATAAGTAGAGTGAGGTTCTAAGGGTAGAAGGTATATTTTTTGTTCTAATCTGAGTATTATGGGTTTATGAATGCAATATTCAATCTAAGTATGTAAGTCTGAGTCAAGGTTGATAGTGGTTAGAGAAGGCTTTGCAGCTGTGTGTGCAGAGGCCTGGTAGAGTCCACAGCTGTGTGCATGGACCCCTGCAGTTGAGTGCGCAGGGCAAAAGTGGATTGTACTAAAACAGAAGATTAATAAAGATAAGCATTCTTGAATTATTATGCATCTGGTCGTAGATCTATATGTTTATTCATATGTTATGGTTTTATGCATATCTTTAAGATTTATGGTTGCGCGCACTAGTTATAACTATTGAATACTTGATTAAGACTCTAAGAATTAGATCAAATCTATAATAACCGCAATAATAATAAGGGATCTAGGAAGTACCTCCTTGCTGAGATACATGAGGGCTAGACAACTATGCAAAGTAATGCGAGTGCGCAAATCGGTTCATGACCCTTACAGAACCCATCAAGACATCCCTAGGGTGCGGAAACCTGGTTCCAGTACCCTCCCCTACTACCTTGGGTGAGACTTCAATCCGTGCTCCATGGATTGTTGCTGAAAGGGTCGATAGTGTGGGATTTGTTTGGCTAAAACACTATGAACCTAGGTCAGGCCCCAATAAGCCAACAAATGGTTCCGTTGTCGGGACCGAGATCTTCCTAAGGGATGTCTATTGTTGGAACACTGGAACACTACGAAGAAAGAGATTGAAGAGTGGTTGGATCAGAAGCTTCGTAGTTTCATGGTACAGGAAAAGAAAACTCCATAGATATCTGAGAAGAGGTGGCTGGATCACCACATATACACGGAAATCCATGAGATCTTCTTCACGACCTTCTCGTCAGAACTGTATGATTGGATTGCGAGGCTAGCTGACAGTCAGGGAAGGTGCAAACTCGATCAACCGTTAGTGTGGACTCCAGAGTTGGTGCGCAGGCTAGAGGCATCTGAAGATAAAATCGCGTGGGCAGTAGATCATTGGTTGGATCGGATAATAGGAGGGTTTATCACTGAGTTCGCGATAGACACAACCGTGAGCTACAATGAAGCTGAGTGGCATTTTCTCAAGGGACTGTGAGGTAAGTACATCAAATCATTGAATACCTGGATTAAGATGCTATTGTGTGAAAAATAGGTGATGTGAATCCATTAATGAGTGGAACGATGTAGAGTGGGAGGGCCTACAAAGGCATCGAAGGGTTAGGAAATAGTCCTTTAGTTTCACCTCCGTGAGTGGGCGAGGAAGAGCGCACGTGGGCATCTTGAAGGAGTGTGGTCAGTTTGATAAGGCAACGCATCCCGCAGCTATCATCTCCACTAACACCACCACTCGCATCACCTCCTTCACCCCCATCTTTACCCACACCACCTCCACCAAACCAATGGTTTAGAATGATGAGCGCGATTAAGTTGCCTGTATTCAGAGGGGTAGGGAGCGAAGATCCCGATCAGTTTTGGTTTGTAGTAAGAGCAGTATGGGAAGCGCACGAAGTTACGGATGATAACATTAAGAAGGCCACCTTGGTAAGTGTGCTGCAGGATCACACGCTGACTTGGTATATCAAGCACTTGAATGATCATCCGAATGCCAGAATAGCGGAAATCTAGATTGCATTAAACAAAGAATTTAGCCGGCCAAAATCGGAGATGCAATCAATCATCAGATTCAAGGAGATCGTGATGCTGCCAGGCGAAACCCCCTGGGATCTAGATCAAAGATTGAAGAGCATGATCCGCGAGGCTAACATGACGCTGACAGATGCGCAGCACCGCACATGGTTTGTGGCGTCTTTGACACCACATCTGAGGATGGCGCTATCACAACAGAAGCTTTCAACCCAGGCAGAAGCATTGGAAATAGTGATGAGGTTTCATGAAACTCTGATACAGGATCTTGGGTTGGGAGTCCAACAGATCCACGCACAACTACAAAACCTATGCTTGGAGATGCATAGTTTGAAACAGGACAGGGTGCTCCATCCAAAAGTGCGAGAAGAGGTATGGTGCATAAAATGTAAAATCTAGGGCCACGATAAGGATCATTGTCTAGTATTTGTGAACTATTTAGCAGGGTGGGGACCAATGTCGTTGAGAATGGAGGCATAGGCAGGGCCAAGTGCGGCACCGGCGCTCTGGTGTGTGATCTGTCAGGTGGGAGGAAAGCACACAACGGACAACTCTCATCTATTATAGAAGTTTACATAGACCCCCCAGAAACTATTTTGCAACTTTTGTAGATCGGTGGGCCACGATGAATGAAATTGTCGGAGTTATGAATTGTTGATGGATCGAGCACCTGCCTACATGATGTAGACTGAGGTGCAGGGTCAAGATCTAGCCATAGCAATAGTGCGTAGTGGGTTACAGGGACGAGTACGAGGATGAGGGGGAATGGGACCAGGACGAGGCCATGGACAGTTAATCTACTGCAATTGTGGAGGACCTGGGCACTGCGCTCATGACTGTATGAACCCAACAAGAACATGTTGTCCGTACTATTATCAGTTTTATCATGAAGTGGTAGATTGCCCCACACTAATTGCAAATATGCGTGAGAAAGGGGTGCTTCAGTCTACTCCAATGCAAAACATCCAAATGATGAGGTATGAACCACGCAAAAAAGACCCCAACGTGAACATGGTGCTTAGAAGCGGTGCAACCACAGGGGAAGATAAAGGGAAGCAACCCAAGGAGAATACATGGGTTCGTAAGGCCCCTACCAATTATCCTGATTTTGGCTTGGAACGTGCAAAGGAGACATTTATGGAAGCCAAGAAGAGCTTTGCGGAGGCCTCTACTTCAAGTAGTAAGGATCAACTCGAGCCGGAAATGGATCCTTCTATGCTAACTACCTTTTTAGAGACATGTAGGAAGCTACTACAAGACAATAAGGTAGTTAAGGGATTACAAGAGCTGATAACTAGGTGCGCAGGGGTGGGTGAACCATGCGTGGTCAAGAAACTAGGGAAGCATGCTTTGCGCACCGGGCGAGAAATGCGATTGGCGACACAGATTGGTGACTATGAGATGGATCAGGTCATTCTAGACTTAGGTTCAGATGTGAATGTGCTACCTAAACAAACATGGGAATGCATGGGCAGGCCCGCATTATAGTGGTCTCCTATTCAATTATAGATGGCAAACCAGCAAAAGATCTTGCCCTCGGGAAGATTGCATGGAGTAACAGTGGATATCGAAGGTGAAAGCACCCAAACGGATTTTGAGGTAACAAAATTGTGGATGACAGTAACCCTTACTCCGCATTGTTAGGAATAGACTGGCCCATGGACATGAATGGAGTCATCAACTTAAAAAGATAGAAGATGATATTCGAGAAAAGGTCTCTCCATGTAATAGTTCCGTTGGATCCAGCCGAAGGAGCATGCTACACCAAACCTGTGCACGATGAGGACAGTGATGATGAACTGGACTGCATCTACTAGATAACAACGCAAGACCAGGGTCAAGTGAATCCGGCAGTGGACAGGAGAATCTCTGAGGGCTTGAATTGGTCGAACCTTTGCAAGACCAACCTCGCAAATCTCGACGACCTCCCATGGCGGATGAGAAGAAAGATGAGGGGGCAGGAGATCCTATCAGAATCTTGCTCGAAGAAGCCCTTGAGTGGCAAAGGAACGCGATGATGGATAGCTTTGCGCAGATCCTTCAGCGGCTACCCAGAGGCGACGCATCGGCTTCCAACAGCTACTCTGGAAACGCCACACCATTTAAGGTACAAGTTAATTTTGAAATCCCCATCTTCGAGGGTCAAATAGACGCAGATGTCGTAGATAAATGGTTAAATCTGCTAGATGGGTATTTTTCTGTTCATGAATTTTCAAGTCGGGAAAAGATTGTTTTCGCTCTTCTCAAAGCAACCCCCCACGTCAAGGACTGGTGGGAAACATACTGCGAGCAGAAGGATGAAAGTACAGGCTCACTGTTTTCAGCCGCCCCCACTTGGAATGACTTCCGGGATGCCATCAAGGAGCAGTACTACCCTGTCAAAAGCTATGAGGACAAATACATCAAATGGACCACACTGCGGCAGGGACGAGACCAAGATGTACCAGAGTTCACAAATATTTTTCATACCCTTCGCACGCAGTTGGGTATCAAAGATTTTGAGCTGCATCTGGTACTCAAATACCGCGGCTGCCTACACAGATACATCCAAGAAGAGATGGAGTTCTTGAACATCTCCTCACTCGGCACAGCATACCGATACGCTGTCAAAATCGAGCAAAAGTTCAAACAGAAGAAGCGAGACTTTGGATCTGCAAATCCGAAGCCCAAAGGACAAAGCCAAGGCGGGGTGACCCAAGACAACCCCTCTAAGCTGCAAGAAAAGAACAACACCACGAAGCCAAAGAAGGACACAGGAAAGTGGTGTGAGTTCCACAAGAGTCCCACTCATAACACAAGTGAGTGTTGGACCAAGCAGTCGCTGGTGGCCGAGTTGAAGGCTTCCGAATCAGATGCATGTTCTGACTCTGAGCCGGAACCCGACAAGGGGGATGGAAAATGGAAGCAAATCATTGATGCGGATCCTAGTGCCACTGTTGCCACTGCCAAGATCCAGAAAAATGAGCCCGAAGATCCAGAGGAGGGGGAACGTCTTTTCCACTCACAGATGTGGGTGAAGGGTTCGCCGCTGCAATTCATTGTTGACAATGGCAGCCAAAAGAACCTCATTTTAGCAGAGGTCGTGAAGCAGTTAGGTCTACCAACTACACCAAACCCACAGCTGTACAGTATCGGTTGGCTTCACAAAGGACGAGATCTCAAAGTTCACCAGCAGTGCCGCCTTCCCTACAGCATCAAGCCCTTCACAGACGAGGCATTGTGTGATGTTACACCTCTGGATGTTTGTGATGTATTATTAGGCCAGCCATACTTGTGGAGGCGACATGCTGTGTATGAGTCAAGGCCTCGCGCTGTCATCATTTCTTTGGATAATTCATTATACAGGATACCGGAGGTAGCCCCACCTACCACCACCTCTTTGATCACTGCTAAGAAAGGCAGCAAGCTCATCTCACAGACTAGGAAATTTATTTTCTATCTGGTTCGCTCCCAAAGTAAGGGGAAGATCGTTGCTACATCCATGACCCCCGCGAAGGGTTCCTCCACACAGCAGCAGCAACAGAGGGATACAATCGTGATAGAACACAGGAACAACTTCTCCTTACCCGGAGGGGTACCACACAAGTTTCAGGTGGACGACAAAGTTTGGTTACATTTGCAGAGAGAACGCCTTACCAGAACCCATCAGAAACTCAGACCGCTTCGACATGGTCCTTACACCAGTAATAAGGCTGTGGGCAACAATGCTTTGAAGCACAGCATTCCTCCATTCCTTCGCTTGCATCGATTGTTCAATGTGGACCATCGCCGACCATGCTTCCCACCATTTCTGGATACATCAGAGATTGCAGAACAGCTCACTAGAGACCCAGCTCAGCAGAAGCTTCCTCATCTCAGGGAGGAACTCAACGTAATGGGGACCATTGCTTCCTAAGGGGGGAGGAATGATCCAGGTGGATGTTGGTGGCCACCCACTTATCCCATTTGGACCCCCACAACTGTCTCTTTCATTTTTTCAGTTTCCTTAATTATAGCACAGTTTACTATTTTTAGCAGTTTTTCGGGTCCTAAACTTCCGGAGCCGTTTTGAGGCCCTAAACGACGTTTTTTGGGAAATCTACGCGATTTTTCTGATAAAAATCGTCTTTTCCGTCGTAGTCCTCAGAGAGATCTTTCCAACGGGCTATCATGCGCGTCAAACGGAGATAATACGACCAATTCGCGACCCCGGGAAGTTGGCTGTCCAACTCACCCCAAAACGGGGCCCACAATTTGGCGTTTCATCTTCTAGGGTTAGGTTATGGAGTGTGAAGGGTTTTCCATTGTTTCTCAATAATAAATAGGCCTTCGAGCATCATTGTAAAGATAGTTCGAAACAGTTCAGAGGCATGTAGCCGACACATCTCTTCTCTTAGATAAGCTACCATCGCCCTAGCTGGGTTATTTCTATTTGTAAGCATATTTCAGTATTCTCCATTAATGAAATGAAGTATTATTTCCACTGCATCTCTGTTTTTATGGTTATCGCATCTCTGTATTTATGGTTATCTCTGTAATCTATTGCGTTCCTGCTTAAATCCGGATCAATCTCATGGGAGAGCGATAGTTCCTGCACGTCAGATTCGGATGAAGAAATAGAGCGATGGTAGAACCGATTGCATGAAGTAACAATGTTGAATTGTAATATGATGGTTAGAACACTGTGACACGTGATGACTGAAGCAAGGGAACTGCCAACAGATGGGGGTGCAACTAACATGGAGGAATTTGTAGACCGCTGCGAAATTGCAATACTAGAACAAAAGCAGCACGGTGTGCAAAAAATACGACAACTGCACAGGGGTGGAGTACGCATCAGAAGACTAGGTGGAACTGGTGCAAAGGTAGAAGGTGGGTGCATGTATGGTTTGGAGGTCCCCAGCGTTGACCATGCTCGGGACAGCAAGAACGAAGTGGTTTGAGCACCTACTTGCGGCGAGGGATACGGACGTATGTTGCGCAACCACCTTCCCAACTAAGAATCAAAAATCAGAACCCGACGTGGTAGCAGGAAAGGCGATGCATTCCGCCATTTGTTCACGATAGAGCATTTAGAAAAACATGCGGGATCGTGAACATAGTTCGCCGGATGAAACAAACCAATTGGAATCTACGCATACCAAGGGTTCGATGGGCCTATAGGACCATAAGAAAAAAGAGGTGTGCGACGATGACCCTATGAGCGATTAGACAAGATGAAACCAGGAAGATGAAGAGAAGTCGCCCGACCATAGCCCCAGCAACTCAGACTGAATGTAGGGACCTAGGTAAGGGAATATGGCCGTTACAGGAAGCCATTCGGCAAGGGAGTTTGAAACTCCGTGCACTCGATGAAGAATGGGCACGGCTGAGGAGGAAAAGCATAATATTGGGCGAAGGAATCAACAAACTAGAAATCAGAGTCGCACAAGCGGGTCGCGCAAAACTAGGTATGATGGGACCAGACCTAGCCAACCCTACTACTATAGAAACAATTGCGACCTTACTATCATGGTTGTGACCATACCTTACCAAATAGGGGGGTGCACCATACAAATAAGAATGAGATGCACTAATGGACACAAGGGTAGGTGAAAGGTGCTCGTAGCCCGGGCTAGCAGGGAAGTTGAAGTCTCACACTTGGGGTGCGACCACCTGACTATCTGTGGAAAGCATAGTCTCAACACTCCAAGCGATTGAAAGAAGGTGTGGGACTATAAACAAGTCTGCAGGAGAGCTGCGCAGACAGGAGGTTCTGCGTAGGGCCAGTAGGTCACCAAGATCGTAGTCATGCATAAGAGGCTGCACTGCCGCGTGGGTAGGCTGGGAGGTGACCATTGATGTCACTAAGGGTACCCTGGAGGAGTTGATGATAGAGCAGACAACTGTGTTAGGGGCGCTCAGAGCACAGCTGTAGGCATTATAGGTGCGACCCCCAGGAGAGATGATGCCAAACCTTGCAGAAGTTACATGCATAGCTGGGTAGATGGTGCGCACTCACACAATGAATACTTTAGTGTTACCAATAGGCGCCATCTTAGAAGAGGCCGAAGGTGACACAAGGGGTTGGGGGTTGAATATGGCCGCCCTTCCTAGAGAGACCCTATACCAACTGCAGGATGGGGTAATCACTGAGCTCCATGCCAGGGAGGGTCGAGCCCCCCAGGGAGGGCCGTGCCCTCCAGGGAGGGTTGCGCCCTCAGCGATTGGCCAAGATGAGGGAGGCCCAGCCTGTCAAGGCACAAGTCGAGGCCGCTCGCCAAAAAGAAGTAGTGCTTAAAGAATGCATCTAGCCTTGGCTTGGTGAGGCATTCACGATCACTGCCAACATTGAGGGAAAGCTAGCACACATGTAGGCAGTATACGAACTCAGATAAGAAAGTGAAACTGATAATGATGCATCGGAGGCTCGTGTACAATGGGTACAGTAGATGGCAGAAGAATGTGTTGTAGATGTAAGCAAAGCGCAAAAGTTGTTGGATGACCTTCGCGCGAAGATCACCACACTAGCCAAGTGACTTGGGATGAGTCATGATGATTGTGTTGGGGGCCTGTTGGGCAATAGATCCCCTGTGTAATGGTTTTGGGGCTTAAAGCACACAATTTTGGGTTTTGATGTTGTAAAAGTTCCGCGAAGTGCACATAGCGTGAATTGTTATGGATCAAGTCAAAGGGTTGTCCACCTGAAAATAATGTAAGATAATAGAAAGCGAGTCAGCCTGCCCATGGTCCACGGACCATGGGAATGTATAAATAGAGCGAGGCTCTAAGGGTAGAAGGTATATTTTTGGTTCTGATCTGAGTATTATGGGTTTATGAATGCAATATTCGATCTGAGTCTGTAAGTCCAAGTCAGGGTTGATAGTGGTTAGAGAAGGCTCTGCAGCTATGTGCGCAGAGGCCTGGTAGAGTCCACAGCTGTGTGCGCAGACCCCTGTAGCTAAGTGCACAGGGTAGAAGTGGATTGTACTGAAACAGAAGATTAATAAAGATAAGCATTTCTGAATTATTGTGCATTTGGTCGCATATCTGTATGTTTATTCTTGTGTTATGGTTTTATGCATATCTTTAAGATTTATGGTAGTGAGTGCTGGTTATAACTATTGAATGATTGATTAAGACTCTAAGAATTAGATCAGATCTATAATAATCGCAATAATAATAAGGGATCTAGGAAGTACCTCGTCGCCAAGCTACGCGAGGGCCAAACAACTGTGCAGAGTAACACAAGTGCGCAGATTGGTTCGCGACTCCTCCAAAACCCATCAAGACATCCCTAGGGTGCGGAAACCTAGTTCTAGCACCCTCCCATACTACCTCGGCTGAGACTTCAGTCCACACTCTGCAGATTGTTGCCGAAAGGGCCGGTAGTGCGGGATTTATTTGGCTAAAACACTTCTGAACCTGGGTCAGGCCCCAATAAGCCAACAGAGATGTTTACATGAACCTTCTTCATAACATCTACAATGTTATAATCCACAGAAGGAGGACTGACCAAGGTGTCCGGGGATGACACTTGGTTTGTGGTTTCCGAAGGGATGGTTTTGTCCTTACTACAATCAGAAACACTTTTCGTTGAAACTTCTTTCCCAAACTTTCTCTGAGTGTTCTGCGTTGAGTTATTTGGTGGGTTGATATTCCTTAACAAGTTTTCTTTGAATTCATGTTTCAACAACTCAATTATGGTGGTTGGCCCTTGGCTTCTTAGGTTGTATTGGTTGTTCTACTTCTAGGCAGGACCATAACTTAGAGGCTACTTATCGACGTTACTCTTTTGGGCTATGAGAAAAAATTTAAACATGTTCACTACATTCCCACCACTTGTAGCTTCATCAGTTGTAGTAGCTTCTTCCCTCCCCTCTTCAATCTCAGTCTACTCTTCAGCCATGGCTGAATCAGCAAGTTGTGCAACCATCCTACTCATGACTTGGTTCCATTGTGGTCACGTCTTTTCTTAATGATTCTCTTGATGAAACGTGAAATATTGATCCATGCCTATTTTCTCAATGTTTAGGACAACACTAGAACTCTACGTAGACTTTGTCAGCTAGATACTACTACTCTTATAAGTTGCACTCCTTTTGAACAGGTACTTGGGGGGCTTGCTGCTCATGGTTGTCTCACTTGTTCTTTGTTTGAGTTCTTCCATTTCAGTGGTCAGGGAATTGATGAGATGAGTTAGGCTTTCAAGATAATTTAGGTCTTTCTCCTTAGCCTTTCTCACAGAGGCATGAGACCTCTTACTTGTGTCTTTGGTGTCTTTTTTTGGTTCATAATCTAAGATGACTCCAATAGCATGCAAGTCCTTCTCAATGAAAATATCCTATTTATAGTTTTCATTCAATGTATGTTTCACGGTTTTCTTTACAAATTGCACAATAATTTCTGGAAAGGAAGAGGTGTAGTAATCTATGGTGATGGAGTCATGAAGTTTTGTATTTTCTAAAAAAATTTCAAGATGCAATTGAACCTCTAGTTCAAATCTTTCACTTTCTCCTTTTTCTCCATCCTAAGATTACCCATCTCCTTTAATAACATAGCAGGGGTCTTATCTTCAAGAAATTTTTCAAGAAATATCTTCTTGAATCCCCTCAAACTCTAGATGGAGTTTGGAGGAAGGTTGTGATACCATACAGTTTCTCTACCATCCAAGGTACATGTAAAAAGTCTGTATGAAACATCATCATAATGTACCTCAAGTGTTTGCAGATGTAGGTAAAAGTTATCCATATGGTCTTCAAACTTCACTATCTTATCAGGGTCATACTTCGTTAACAACTTCTCTGAATGATTTTACATCTTATGCAGGAAACCTGGAAGCGTTAGTGGGCCCTGAGCCATCCAATCCAAATTTTGATCTTCCATATCTTATTCTTCATTTTCCTCCTCTTCTTTATCAGAATATGATGGTTCTTCTTCCTCTTCTTCTTTCTCTCCACCTATCCCACCAAAATTTGAGCTCGAGAGTAAGATATTGCCTTTGTTACCCCCATGAAAGAGTGGAGGATCTTCTTCCCTTTCCACAAAGTCTACTAATTCTTCAAGAGTGGTGAGAACCACTTCTTCAATGGACGAGACTACTATCCCTGTGGGGGTGGTCTTGTTCTTCTTTGGAGAATATGGAAGACTAATTACTCCCAGAATCAATCTAACAACTTTTGCAAATTGACAGGTTATATGGAGAATGGCCCAAAGCTTATCATATGGGATTTCACAATCTAGGCATGGGTTGGGAAGAGTTACTAACTTCGGAAGCATGATTAGGGGAGGTGGGATGAACGTTGCTTCCTTTACCAAAAGATGAAATTATGGTGTTGGTGGGACTAACAACCATAAAACATTGGTTTCCCTCCTCGAGCATTAGAAATGTCGATGGTGATGGACCCACCAACATTCAGGGGAACTCCCCAATATGAAGTCCCAATCATACCTCACACCATTTGGTGTGGGAGTCCCATCTGATATAAAGGCTTGGCTTACAAATACTTAAAGACTTACCTTGGCTCTAGCTATTAGCACAAGAGAGTGATGTGATGGTGTCTTCAAAAAGCAAGGGAAGTGTGCTTGGTGAGTGCGTATTTGCAACTAAGTCGAGTTTCTTCTACTGCAAAGGGGGAAGAGAAGTGAACCTATAAGTGAGAGGTAATAGTACCACCTAGGAATAAGGACATGTGAACTAGAAGGATCTATCTAACATCCAGCGGGATATACCACAACACATGCAATGGTCGTTACAACCAACAAACAAGGAAATATATGTATAATTCCCCACAGAATAGTCCACAAGGATGGGACAACGATAACAACCATTATAACACATTCTCAATAAGATAAGCACTAAAATAACAGAAATAGTTCAACTATCTTAGTACATGTGAAAGAAAACATGAAATACAAACATCCATAGAATAGTCTTACAAACATTCATATTCCATACATGAAGAACGTGTTGGCCTTAAAAGGCCTCTTTTATTAAGAAAAAGTTTCAAGACACATGTTTACAATGTGTTGAAAAGTGTGCAACAAGAAATGCTTGTTGAGAGTGCAACAAGATGATGGAGCTTAGTGAAAAGAGTCGCCTTCACTAAGTGGGCCCGCAGGCTATTTTTGGCGCAAGTCTATTTTTAGACTATGTCTATTTTTAGACATATGGATCATGTCTATGGATGATTGATCAAGTTGGGAAAAATAGATGGACTTCTATTTTTGATGAAAGTGTGAGTGATCACAGTGTGAGTGATTACAGTGTGAGTGATCACAGTGTGAGTGATCAAAGTCAAAAATAGAAAAGTCAAATATTATTATCTCACAATAATATTTGGACTATAAACTTAATCTTATTCTCTTGGAGCACTTCAGTTTGAGCTACGGAAGTGGCACATGCAGCTGTCAGAAGGAAATTCGTTTTTCTTATGAGTCAGTTGAGTTGTTGCATGCATGACTTCAGTTAGAACTCAAGTGAGTTGAGTTTAGTGGACTGGAGGTACAGTTGATGGAGTTGTGTTCAGTTTAGCTTTGTTAAACTGGTTGCATTTAGTCTAACTGATCAATAGACTAAAGATGAGTTGGGTGAATTAGTTATTAATTAATTCACAAGTTATTAACTCATAATGCAACTATAGAATACATCAGTTAACTCAGTTGCATGTCAGTGCATGTTCAGTTCAACAGGGACAAGTGGTAGAGAATCAGATTGCTATCAATTGTGACTATAGTTGTGCATCAGATCTTGCACAATCAAGGGATTGAGTATGCCAATGAGTTTGCTCACGTATTTTGCCCACATTTTAGCCTTTGCTCACGTCCACAAAGAGTGAGTGACTATTTTGCAGGTGAAAATCGAGTTTGGTGAGCCATTCTCATCAGTTCTCGAGCAGGTTTGAGCAGTGGAGGCAGGCAAGCAGCGGGAGAGATTTGGAGATCAAATCTGAGCTGTATTGTGTGTAACAGGTGGAGATACTTGTGAGAAGTATTATGCTTTGTATTGTTACATGATTCAATCAATATAATATACAGATAGTGTGGGGTTTTTAGCGAGATGCTTTCCCCGGGATACATACTGTGTTTATGAGTTTGATTGATGCTTCTATGTGTGCCTGTGGATGTTTCTGCTTCTGTAATTTGATGATCAACGTAGAGGAGATTATGTATTATACATGTTCCGCTTAAATTGTATGATCAGGATAATCTCTGTTGAATATGTGTCATATTATTCAAAATTTCTACATGGTATCGGAGCTAGATAATTGTAGAAAAAGTTTCTACATGGTATCGGAGCAGCTTGATTTGTAGAAGAGATTTTTACAGGATATCAAGCGAGGATTGATCATCAGATCTACTATTCAGTCACGAATTCTAGATCGGAAGCAGTTGAGTTGGTTGCTGGTGGAATTCGAATTTGCAGCAGTGTTTTCTTGGTGACAACGCAGCAATGTCTTTCAACGGATTGCGATTGGAGTATGCTCTTGAGGGCAGCTCAAACTATATTGCATGGAAGGACAGGATGGAGGCAGTATTGGATGATAACGGGCTGAAGGAGTTCATAGATACGGATATCCCAAAGCCTACTGATGCTACTCAAGCTGATGCTTGGCAAAAGAAGATCGCAAAATGTCGAAGAATTCTGTTGGAGGGCGTGAAGGATCACATTGTGTCCAGCCTCCATGGAAAGGCTACTCCATATTTGATGTGGAAATCACTAACAGAATTATTCCAAAGCAAGAGCGATCAGAGGAAGCTGGCGCTCAAAGATAAACTCAGAAACATCAAATGCGAGAAGGGAGACAGTATTCCCAAGTATCTCACGAAGTTCACTCAGTGTCGAGATGAGCTGGGAAGTGTGGGGGTTACTGTCGATGATGAGGACTTGGTGAGCTTGGCTCTCCTTGGTCTTCCGAAGAGTTGGCATTCCTATCAGGACTCTGTCAATGGTCGGGAGAAATTGCCAGGATGGGAGAGACTTTGGTCGGATCTTGTGCAGGAGGAGATCAGGCGGAGCACCAGAGACGGTTCTTCATCCATGCAGGATGAGGAGAACTGTGCCTTAGCGAGTAAGGCGAGGAAGGGGAAGGGGAAGGTTTCTCTTTCCGAATCCAGTTCTTCCAATGATGGGAAGAAGGTTGACAAGGCGAAGGTGAGATGCTTTCGTTGTCATGAGTTGGGTCATTATGCTACTAATTGCCCAAAGAAGAAGTCCAAGAAGGGATCCGGGGAAGGATCTGAAGGTGAGGCAGCCTCACTTGCTTCACAGTTTGAGTTGGACTTCACACTCTTCGCATGCATGGTTTCATCCATGATGGGAAGTGGTTGGTTTCTTGACAGTGGAGCTTCTTTCCACATGACCGGTGACAAAAGTTTGTTCAGTACTTTGGAGGAGAAAGATCTCCAGATACTCATAGGGATGGGTAATGATGAGAAGTATAGTGTCTCAGGTGTAGGCACGGTTATTTTTCAGAGGGAGCATGGAGCTCGCCTTACCTTGACCGATGTCAAGTATGTACCAGGACTGAAGAGAAACTTGGTGTCGATCGCGATGTTGGAAGACAAAGGATATGATGTGGTCTTTACTAAGGGAAAGGTTTTCCTTAGACACATCATCACTAGACAGGTGAAGCAGATTGGTTCACGGGTCAAGAACCTGTATGCTCTTGAGGTTCAAGATGCATGCAAAGCCTTGAGCAGCAAGGCAACTGATGGAGACTTGGTGGTTGAGAGGGAGCGTATATTACCTCTCAACATGCAGAGCCAGAAGAAGTCTCAGA
The DNA here is from genome assembly GCA_031772625.1 of Pinus tabuliformis. Classification (NCBI taxonomy): domain Eukaryota; kingdom Viridiplantae; phylum Streptophyta; class Pinopsida; order Pinales; family Pinaceae; genus Pinus; species Pinus tabuliformis. The sequence goes on along the minus strand of CM062810.1, from coordinate 158,941,981 downwards.
CGATTGTGGAGGAGCCACGATTGGTGCAGCAGCTTCAGGAGGTTGTGGAGCAGCCACAACAAGGGAAGCTGAGAGGAGATCGAGTAGAGACATCTACTCATCCAGAGACCTCCAGTAGGGGGAAACTTCAAGCCAGGTGGGCTGAGGGATCGCATGCATCCATACCTCCAGGTAGGAGGTGGGGTGATGTGGATTGATTGTCCCAAGGAGGAGGGGCAAGATCCTTGAGGTACCCAACCTCTTGGATGAGACCTTGCTACGGGAGCCCCGATGTGTAGTAGCAGGAACTGACTAATTGGGTAGAGACAGATGCGGATGGAGCGGCAGAGAGAGCGACAGTGCAGGGAATCCCAGGACAGCGCATAGCTAGCAGGCTGTAGCAATGCGAGAGGCACAAGTGTTTTGCACAGTGCTAGGTGGCACAGAGAGGTGTGCAATGGTGCGAGATGCATGGAGATGTTGCAGTAGCGCAGATGTCAGAGAGGGAGCACTTGTCAGCTGCAGGTAGAGCTTCAGCATCAGAGGATGTTTCTATCCCAACAGGGAGGTCAGTTGGGAGGTGCAGTGCGGATGCAATGCTGGGAGATAGAACCAGCAGCAGCACGGATGCAGTCAGAGATCAAAGTGACAGAGGCTAGAGTAGTCAGATACTGAAGAGCACAGAGATGCAGAGTTTCAGTCGACAGAGGCAATAGCAGTCAGAGACTTTGATGACAGAGCAAGTGGACCAGCCAGATGTGTTGCATGGAGAACATTCCAGAGTTACAGGATCGGGTTTGAGAGGAAGCCTTTCTTGTTGAGAGGGAGTGTTGAAAAGTGTGCAACAAGAAATGCTTGTTGAGAGTGCAACAAGATGATGGAGCTTAGTGAAAAGAGTCGCCTTCACTAAGTGGGCCCGCAGGCTATTTTTGGCGCAAGTCTATTTTTAGACTATGTCTATTTTTAGACATATGGATCATGTCTATGGATGATTGATCAAGTTGGGAAAAATAGATGGACTTCTATTTTTGATGAAAGTGTGAGTGATCACAGTGTGAGTGATTACAGTGTGAGTGATCACAGTGTGAGTGATCAAAGTCAAAAATAGAAAAGTCAAATATTATTATCTCACAATAATATTTGGACTATAAACTTAATCTTATTCTCTTGGAGCACTTCAGTTTGAGCTACGGAAGTGGCACATGCAGCTGTCAGAAGGAAATTCGTTTTTCTTATGAGTCAGTTGAGTTGTTGCATGCATGACTTCAGTTAGAACTCAAGTGAGTTGAGTTTAGTGGACTGGAGGTACAGTTGATGGAGTTGTGTTCAGTTTAGCTTTGTTAAACTGGTTGCATTTAGTCTAACTGATCAATAGACTAAAGATGAGTTGGGTGAATTAGTTATTAATTAATTCACAAGTTATTAACTCATAATGCAACTATAGAATACATCAGTTAACTCAGTTGCATGTCAGTGCATGTTCAGTTCAACAGGGACAAGTGGTAGAGAATCAGATTGCTATCAATTGTGACTATAGTTGTGCATCAGATCTTGCACAATCAAGGGATTGAGTATGCCAATGAGTTTGCTCACATATTTTGCCCACATTTTAGCCTTTGCTCACGTCCACAAAGAGTGAGTGACTATTTTGCAGGTGAAAATCGAGTTTGGTGAGCCATTCTCATCAGTTCTCGAGCAGGTTTGAGCAGTGGAGGCAGGCAAGCAGCGGGAGAGATTTGGAGATCAAATCTGAGCTGTATTGTGTGTAACAGGTGGAGATACTTGTGAGAAGTATTATGCTTTGTATTGTTACATGATTCAATCAATATAATATACAGATAGTGTGGGGTTTTTAGCGAGATGCTTTCCCCGGGATACATACTGTGTTTATGAGTTTGATTGATGCTTCTATGTGTGCCTGTGGATGTTTCTGCTTCTGTAATTTGATGATCAACGTAGAGGAGATTATGTATTATACATGTTCCGCTTAAATTGTATGATCAGGATAATCTCTGTTGAATATGTGTCATATTATTCAAAATTTCTACACAATGTACATCACTAGCCCTAGTTGCGGGACATTTGAACCAATCTTTTCTCCTCAAAGAGCTAGCTGATTTCTCTAATGCGTTGTGGGAGGAGACAAGGTGAAAAATCCTTTTCTCATATAATGAGGGGGTATATATAACCAAGGGGTGATGCTCCCCCCTTGTGATTCTTTGACTACCATCATGACTCTTCAACTTCCTATGATTTTTTAACTTACATGACTCATCAATTTATGTGAGTCCTTTGGACTTCCAGTTTACAATAAATTTGAATACAATACACATGGTCCACAATGGCGATGTGTCATATGACTACCCATGACATGACATGACACTATTGACATGGACTACTTGATGATGTGGCAATGTCAGGTCACTGTTGTTACTGAGTGTTAGATGTCTTCTTGGAAATGCTTTCTGTTCTCCTCCGTATGTATTGGTAATGCAGAGTCTTCAATGATCCTAATTCTTGCATGGTAGTTGCAAACTTGCATCCCTTTGCTTCCTCTTGATAGATCCACCTGTGAGTTTAGCTGCAAGAGATCCTTTAGGCATGGTTCCCTCCTCCTTCTCGTTCTTCATCATCTTGCCATGACTTGATAGTGTACCTATTCCAACAATTCACTCATGGCAGGACGACATAAATTCAAAAAGTCCCTAGTCTAAGATGATGCATTATTGTTCATGAACTAAGGCCGGGCCAAGTCACAGGTTAGGAGAAAGGGCCCAATGACTACACATTGCATAGTTCCAGCAAACAGGGAGAGAGCTTAATCATTGAGACTACGCAGTGTAAAGCCCATGCTAGACTAAAGGATATTTATGCACAATCCTCACTGAGGGGGGAAATTGCACAACGCCCACTGAGGAACCAAATTTTATAGTTCAAGTAGGAAGTGGAGGCTATGGGATGGATCCCTAGGAGGAGAAACTACACAATTTTAGGAGGCATGTTGGACTACGCAAATGGGAGGATTGAAGGGAATAACTGTGTAGTTTCAGGAGGCAATGAGTCCCTGCTGAGGGAAGGGAATTGGAAGAAGCATATGAAAAATTTTGGAGGCAAGGGGAGGCTATTTTTTCTATGCACTATGCAGCTCCAACAGGCAAGGAAAAGGCTTGAGGGTTGAAGATGTGAAATGTGCAGTTCAAGGAAAACTGGGAGGCACAACTGTGCAATTTTGGAGGTCAAGGGAGGATGTTGTACTCAGTAATTTCACAGAATAGTGGCCCTAAAGGGAAGGGAATTCCCACTGTATAGTTCCAGGCATCAAGGTCACATCCAAGAGGGCTAAGACTACGTATTTCACAACTCAGTCAAGGCCCAGTGAAGCTAAGTTTCCCAATTGAGAATATTTTCCAAAAATGGCTAAGTGTGGGGAGGGATATGGACTTGTGATGAACTTGAACTATGATCACACACTTAGCATACTTTGACAACATGAAAACATAGATCATCGGAACACACAAACAAAGCATTCCCCTCTGTGTGACTGCCTCATGACAAGATATGACAAGTGCGACACTTAAGATAGACTTTAGGACAATTGTGACGACACTTGTGTGATAATGCTCAAGACTTTGTGCATGAATGTGACATATGTTTACATGGTTGGGGCAACTCATATACACAAAGATCGACCTTTGAAACCACTAGAAAAGGCTCGCAAACATTGTATGACAACCAAACATGCCAGAAGACGACAATTAATCCAACACGTGAAAGGGGCCAAAGAACTTTAAGAAAGCTCATGAAATGAGCTTAAGTGTTTGCAAAAATCAAGAAAAATACCAAGGAAGACTCTAAAATTTGAGTGCAAGCTAAAATTTTGGAGGGTGTTCGAGCAACTACAACATAATCCGAAATCTACATTATGAGGGTTTATTTGTCCTTATATTTATGGATTTGTAAATTAATTTTTATTGCATATGAATGAAAATTATAATTATGTGAAAAAATAGAAATAATCAAAATAAAATTCACAAAACAATAATTAACACAAGATATAACCTTGGAAACCCTTTCATGAGAAAACCTAGTTAGAAGGTGAGGCTGCCATACTCTCTTTATCTTGATGGAAAATGGATGCAAGTATAAAGAAGTGAGGTTTGTGGCTTGTGGGCTACTATAGTGCAATAATCCTCTTTGTTTTCTCTCTCCCTACCCAATATCCAACTACTCTACTCATTTATGTAGCAAAATGCACTCAGATAGAATGGAGCCCCTTTTCGTCGTACTAGCTTAGTTATAACATAGCCCAATAACCTACTAGTGCTTAAGTTTGACTCCGTCAACTCTTAGCTAGAGTTAAAATATCGAATTGTATGGAGTCATATTCATCATGATCACATGTTTAGCCCATTTTCAATGAATAATGGGGCTTATGTGGCATCCTCTTGAACTATGGTGATCAAAATAGGACGACCAACTTCAAAGTGGCATAACTTTTGCATATGGACTCTGATTGAGGTGATTTTTGCCCCATGGAAAAGGTAAATGTGTGTGGAGTAGAATAAAATGGTGGCATAGTTAGGTGGAAATATTTTACCCCCAAAACATGATGTTTCATGCCTAAAATTACTCCATGAATGTTTCAAACCCTAATTTGGGAAACTAGGTCCTGCTAGTAAAAATGGTCGTATGAGCCAATTCCTCCACTTTTTCCACTCTAAAAGAATAACAATCGATGAACAAAACATAATGATCCAATATGGATCACAAATTGTACATACATTTCACTTCTTTCAAGAAATTCCTTTCTCATGTGCATCACACCAACTTATTTTTCTTGCAATATGTCTTATGGCATCCCATAAACTTTTCATCTTGTGACATATCGTGACTCAAAATTTTTTTCTTCCATTATGTATCACATCTCTCAAAATATTTCTCCTCCATGATGTGTCACATTATTGAGAACTTTCCCTTCTTCTGAACGGGATCTCCTACCTTTATTACATTGCGTGGAAATTTATCTTTTTGTGTTGTATCGCACCATAAATTTTTATGACACAATACACTACAACACATAGAATTTTTCTTCTTGAAATGAAGGGAACTCCACCTCTTTTGTTGTGTTATGTCACACCATAAAATGTTATGATGTGATACATTGCATTACAACAACTTTTCTTTCATGCGATATGTGTTTTTTTTCTAATTTCCACTAAGTCTTTTTTAATTCTTCCTCTTATTATTAGGTGACTTTTTCCTTATCTCTTTTAGCTTGTCATGCCAGGCATATATTCTTGGAAGTGATTCTTTACCTGAAAAATATTTTTATTTTCATATGAAACAAGGGAGGAATCTTCCTTTATGACTTCAAACAATATTGTTTTTTAGTGATGCTTCACAATGGAAGATCTTCTTGGTGTGATACATCACAACATGAGAAATTATTTTTTCACCATACACCACAATTTTTGACCCTTCAAGAATTACCAAGTCTTAAAGCCTCTCCCTTAAGCCAAAATCCCTTATCACAACAAAAATATATCTTCAAAAAAAGGTGTCGTATCACTAAGAAAAATTGGGTTTGAAAGCAAATGTTTTATTCTAAAGAAAAATTATCTTTGGTGGCATGCCTTGTATTACTAAGTGTTGTGGGTGAGCCCACCCTAGGGCTTTGGGTTTATAACCCCAACAGAGCAGAGGGCAAACCACAACAGGAAATGCTCAGGAAATCAACCTAAATGCTTATTATACTGAACTGTGCAAGAGTGTCCTTACCCAGATGTCCTAATTTTGGGTAGATCTCGTAGCTTGCAAACCCTCATCTTTTCCTGATGTTCTTGAAACTTGAAAATTATTCAAATGGAACATATACAACAATAGAAACATAAAGCATGTTCATGATATTAAGCTTAAATCATATAAATCGATGACCAATTATACATAAATATAAGATTCATAAATGAATTACAACATAATTTGATGCATAAACACATTTAATATTGGAAACAAAACAACATTCCTTTTATTGAAGTTAGCTACAAGTAAAGCGGAGAAAAACAACCTCAGTCCTTCTCTGGCTCCAAGAGGAACTTTCCTCCAGATCCGTCCTTTCCCGACCTTCAGCAATCATCCTCCATCACCAATACAAGGATATCTCAAGCAAGATGAAGGATATATATAACAAGGAAACAAAGGTTTCCAGAAGCTTTAGGGAGTGCAGGAGGCACATGGATTCATCAGACTCTATCAGGGATAATCTCACTATAGTATCAATATATTGTATCTTCTCCCCTGAGGCCTTCACATGGAGGTTTATTTATACTTCTCCAAATTAGATATTTCAGTTGGGAAACAACTGGGCCATGGAAAATAGGAGGTGAGTAATAGCTAAAACCCGTGAACTCTGCTTTAAATTAAGGAAATTTAATATTTTTAAGCATTTTAACATATGTACGTGGGTTGGGTATCTGCTGACCCGCGTGTACACAGTTTTATCATAAGGCCAAGTAGCGTATAGGGAATAAAACACTGTTTTTATATTTCGGACCAAGTTTGGAAGGAAGGGTTGCCCTAGGCCATAATCAAAGCATCATATCTACCAAGAATGGTAAATGGTGCTATAATAGATGAACCCTAATATATGAGGTCAGAAGGGGTACATGATGGCCGAAATGTATTAAGTGTATAGAAGGAATCATGCCGAGACCAAGGAGGAATTCACCAGAATTCACCCTGCCAAGCCATTGAAAGAGATCAGAAAGAAATTGTTGTCTGAGGCGAGCATATCCATGCTCAGAAATAGTAAACCGTGTCTGCATGTTAAGTACAAAAGAAGATCCAATATGCATATAAGTATAAAGGAACTGAAAATACATAATGGATCATCTGATCATAATCAAGAAAGTACATGTCTGAATATCACATATAAAGAGCTGATCAATGATGCTGAAGTATGAATTTGATCACTGAACTCAAGAAACTGATCCAAATAGTACCAAGTGAACATGATGGAATAAATGTACTACACCGCAACTTGGGTGCCAACATATAAAATTTCATTGTAAAGAACTGCAACATATAAGGTGGATGGTGTCAACTAGCAAAAATAGGAGCAACTAACAAGTGAACCAAGACATGCTGATGCAAACCCGAGGTCTTCACCAATTGTTGTGGTAGATTTCTACACAATGGGAATGAATCATTCGAAGTCAACCACATGAGAAATTGTTTGATTACTGGTCATTGATGTATACCGTTAACAAACACAAGGCTGCTCACCAATAATGATGATGAGAGTCAAGGTACGCAGTACAATCTGACAAGTGTGAATAAACTAGTTGTAGTCGAACACTTGAAAGAATTTATCAATTAGGAGACAATGATGTTTTCCCACTATCGATAGTGAAGGAATCTTCCACTAATCACTACAAACCCTACGATATTGCCAAATGGACTCTAGATCCCTTTCCCAGAGCAATGAGCTGAAGTCGATGGGAAAAGATCTGCTAGAAGGAAGGCATTAAGGCATCTTTCATCAATATAGCACGAGTGTAACCCATAGGCTAATAATGTGGAAGGAATCAGATGAACAAAGATGTAGTAACCCAACCAAAGCACATTTCTAGTGTACACAAGATGTGGCTAGCACATAATAGAAACCCTCTAAACCAACCAATAATGAAAGCTGACACAGAGGTGAGGAATCCACCAATAGGGTCAAATGGAAACCAAGGCATTGCATGAATCCCAATGTGGGATAATGAAAGTTGATGTCAAACACAAGGGAAACCACTTAGTCAAAGACCCATGATACTGATCGATGTTGAGCACAAGGTGACCTATCAATAATGAAAATACGGCCAAGGTGCGGCTCTAGATCTGCCCTCAGAGCATTTTTTCGTAGTCAATGAGAGAAAGACCCTCCAGCAAGAAGTCAATGGAGACCTTCTCAAATCGGCACGAGCAAAGGACCAATAAAACTGATGTGATAACGAACATGACACTGACAACTAGGGATGGCAGACTGAAAAATAGGTCAAGGGACACCACATAGAGGCTGACTTAGGTTTACTTCCCTTGAACAAAAGCACGACTCAACTGTGACTATATGGAAGCATATGATAAATTTGTATAATTTCTTCATGCAGGAGGCATAAGCAAACTCTCCATATGATTGGAAGAGGTAACCAATCGAAGGAGTACTAACTCAATAACAAGGTTAAAGCTCTCCTAAGTCAAACTAAATCCCATCACGATGGAGGAAAGACTTATTTTTGAGTGCTTTGTTCAAGGGAAACACAAATAACTCTCGATGCCATCAAATATGGAAATAATGTCTCGTTCCTGCTCTTTTTGGAATATATAATTTATTTTGTCCTTTTCTTTTATATGAATATTGAAAAATAATAAAATAATGCTATAGTAAAATGGAAAGAATGAGTGTCGAAAAAGTAGACGTTCTAATTCCTGGGAGGGGAACATTCCTATGCCCAATGCAAGGAGACGAAACTGGTCAAAGAAATTGAAAGGAATGTTCTTTCCACTCGTAAAAGGGTGTGTCAAGTTGCAGAGGCTATGTGATTACAAGGTTGGTTTTGTAGAAGACATGGTTGAAAAAGTGGCTTAAACACGAGTCCAAGTGAAGCTGGCTTAAGCCCAAAAGGTGCAAATAGTAAATATGCAATGCAGCGGTACAACTCAACACAAAGGAGCCTCTAGGGTATAAGGCCAGAAAGTAACGCAAAAGAATGATAATGAGTCTTCAACACACAAGTCATGGGGGGGCTAAAGAGGACTCCTGAGCCTACTCAATATAGAAGCATGGGCAACAATGTCAGTGAGGATCTAACTAATATGCCCACGTAAATGTTGACTCTACCATCACATCATGATTTTTAAAGTTGGCGAGTGAAAATGGTTTGTGACCCAAGACACAATGGGGTCGACCCTAGGGCTATCATATTGTATTATGGAGGCTGGTATGCAAAATGCAATGGAAAGTGGTATTCCCTAACCTATATGCTAGTAAGAAAATGATACCTGCCATGACGGGTCTGCGGTCATGGGACCAAAATGATTTCTCGAAGAAGTCTCCAAAATTTCCTGTAAAGACAACCCATTCTTGACACTCCAAGCCAAAAGGTAAAAAAATCCATAAGATAAAAATCAAATTTTGAAAAAATAATTTTTATTTTTCAACTTATATAAATACTTTTGGACTCACAATTTTTTCATTTGTGTTTTGAGAAAAGAGTTGTGGAGACAAACTCAAACAAGCTTCCTCCAACCAATTGAACCATTCAAATCGTTCCAAAACTTCCAGGTAACCCTTATATCATGCCTTTAATTATTTGTGATACTTTTTAGATGTTTTTTCCAAGTTTTGACCGTAGGAAAATATGTCAAAAATTTCAACTCTGCGTACACACGGGTTGAATACAGGTAACCCGTGTATACAAGGGCCCTACACATGACTGTGTAAAAAGGAAACCCGCGTGTGCACGAGTAAAAAATTTAAAACATAAATCTAATGGTTTGAAACATCTTTTTTGGGCAAGATGACCATCACCTAGAGAGAAAGGGAGCATAGTGCTATTGATAACCAAGTACTGGAGGATGAAAATGCCTTGGATGCTTTAAGAGGTTGTGGCTTGCTAAAATTCTTTAAAATGCCAAATATGAAAGCAAACACATGATTGCTTGAGTTGCTGATACATTATTGGAGTGTAGAGGATGATGCATTCATGATCGATCAGATGCCCCTAAGGATCGAGATCGAAGATATTTACTTCATTATCGATCTTTCTCGAAGGGGAGAGGTAGTGCATGCTACTGGAAGGATGAGGGGTAGTCTTAATGTAGAAGACTACGTCGACATATATTGTCCAGTCATCCTGAAAATATTCGAAGTCAGATTCCCATCAAGCACATAGAGAGCTTGTCCTTGAAAATTCTACTATTTACCATTGCCAGGGTAAATGGTTCTGCTGCTTTACATCAGGCCTCATGAGTATCTATGAGCCTAGCAGTGGAATGTCTCACTATTGTGTTTGATTGGTGCACACCTCTACTAACTAATATGAAGAACCAACTTACCTCCATCCAGAAGGGTTAGACAAAGAATTTTGGGTATGGCACACTCTTATGTTCATTCTTCTTTGAGAAAGTACCTGGGCTTCGACCCAAGGTATTATCAACTATCAGCAGCCTGAGGGATCCATGGATGGGTAGATGGGTTGACCTGATGAAATGCCTAGGGGGTGATGATGTCCTCAGGACGACTTTCAATGATGAGTTTTTTGCATGGTGGGATCAACAGGTCATCACAGTCGATGACTACCCCTATGCCAGGATGGATTTCTGAGGAGATCCAGATTTAGTATTACCACCAAATGCAGCATGGGGTGCCATAGGTAACAATTTCTTAATTTCTTAATTTCTTAATATTTTTGGATTTTTAATATAAATGAACTTAAAAATATTTTTGATGGAACAAGACACTTACAACATATATTTATCATTTTTTAGATGTGGAGCCAGTGATACCTGACAGATTTCCCTGACATAGGCATCGTGGAAGAGATGCTAAAGGGGTTGCAGCTGAGACAGAGAGAGTTCTCCATGCAGTTCAGAGGAACTTGGTGAGACTAACTCACCAAGTACCCATGATAGCCATAGAGGACCTGTCTGAGGAGATGTAGCGTCACATGGTAGGAGTACCACGGGTCTGGGTACAACTCTTCTAGCGTGTGGCCAATGCCATTGTTTATTTTCTAGCTGCTCATCCTGAGCCCTCTAGATAGATGATCAGATTTTTTTTTATGATTAGACATGATGATGGGCATAAGCCCAAATTTTGTAGGGAATTTTGTCCCAAATTTTGTATATTATTTTGGACACAAACACTCTATCTATGTACATGCAATTTTATGATGATCATATATACATATGATACTTCGATTACTTTTGATGTTTTTTAATTTGATGAATGATTTATGGGCAAATCTAATGCTTGATTGGCAATAGAATCGGTTAAGGAATTTTCTGATCATGGAATGTGAACATATGTGATATAAATAAATGATCGTTGCAACAATCATACTCTCATAAACTTGCGATACAAATAGGGGTCTCGTACCCGATAAATGTTATTCAGCTGAGATACCACCAGTTGTGAGTCTAAATAAACCACTAACGAATCAATCTCAAGAGATATTGCTTTGGACATAAAATTAATAACAGCAATATATTCGGCAATATTATTTGAAGCACGACCACTCCTCTCGAAACCATCAACTGGCCAGATGGATAATAAATCACCAAAGCCGCATAAGCAAGGTTCTAAGTATGCCTACTTGCACCATCGGCAAATCCGAGATATAATGAATCGTCCATCAATACCTACCAAAGCAGATCAAAAATATCGACATCACTAAAACTGATAGATAGATATGTACAAACATACAATATATACAAACAAGTAAGTGCTCAGCTGAAGCCTAAGCAAAGTACTTCTTAAGGTAGAGCCCATTTCTAGGCTCCGCCAACTTGTTTCCTTCAAAGTCAATTAATTCATAAGCTCCCTTTTTCAAAACTCACTTGACTATAAAGGGACCGTACCACATAGACTTAAACTTGCCTGCCCCCAAGGTGTCTCTGTCTTGATCGTAGACTAGGACAAGGACACCTTCAGGAAATTTCTAGGATGGACAGCTTTATCGTATTGATTTTTTACCCTCTTTTTATGGGCTTCGTTTATTATGGCAGCATCTCGATGCTGCTCATCAAGATGCTCCAAATGAATGAAGTGCTCCTTGAGACTAAAAGTCTCTGGAAGAAGCTCAACGACTACCTTAAGGGAAGGAATTTCACATTCAACAGCAAAGATAGATTCCAACTCGTAAACTAGTTGAAAAGGAGTAAAGCTAGTGGCAGTCTTAACTGACGTTTGGTATGCCCAAAGTGCTGGATATAACATGATGTGCCAATTGGATCTAGCTTTGTCAATCATCCTTTGTGGGATGATTTTAAGGGATTTGTTCACAACTTCAACCTCCCCATTTGCCCGAGTATAATACGGAGATGAATGCTCCTACCAAAAACCCAACTTGAGAGCCAATTCAAACATCAGTTTATTTTGGAAATGACTACCATGATCAATGACAATCTCTTTAGGGATACCAAATTGTGAAATAACTTGATTGAAGAGAAACAAGGATGTTGTTTCACTATAGTTTTTAAAAGTAGGCATGGCCTCAGCCCACTTCGTAAAGCAGTCTACATCTACAATGATGTACTTGTGATTTCCTACCGAAGGCGTATTACAAGTAGTATAATCAATGCCCCACTTCATGAAAGGACCGATGGTGATAACAGGGAAAGAGGAGCTGGATGTATGCGCATTTTCTGAGTATAGACTTGAGAAGGATGGCATCTTTTTCCCGCTTCAATACAATCTTTGAAAATCGAAGGCCAAAAGTAGCATGCTCGCAAAAAATTTTGGGTTGTTGCAAGCCCAGATGGATGACCACCACAAGCTCCACTATGGAAATCATTAAGAACTGACTCAACTTCTTCCAAAGTTAAACAATGCCTAAGGATTGAATCAATCTCATGACAATATAATGTGTCACATATAATAACATAATTATTAGCTAGGTGATGCAACTTTCTACACTCATCTTTGGAAAACGTGGGAGGAAACTTTGAAGTCTAGAGATATATAATGATATCCCCATACCAAGGATCTTGTGAAGAAATGAGAAATAAATGTTCATTGGGGAAATTTTCCTCATGAATAATTTCTTCCTCATAAGGTAGCTCCGATATCAACTCTGCAAATACTAAAGATTTCTTAGATTTAGCTAAGATGAATTCGAGATCAAATTCTTCCACAATGACAATCCATCTATTATATTTTCCACCAATCACTCGCCTACTGAGAACAAACTGAAATGGATTGACGGCTACTAAGACGAATGTTTTTCAAAGAAGAATGTAATGACGAAGCTGATGGACAACATGGATAGCTGCCAAAGCCAATTTCTTGATGGGAGAATAGCGTAGTTCAAGGCCTACCAAGCCTCGACTTAGATAGTAGACTACATGCTCAGATAAGGCATTATCTTCCTTTACCATAACTGTACCGATGGTTGATTATGCTGCAGTAAGATACAAAAGGAAATCTCTGTTGTAATAAGGTGGAATCAACAATGGAGCAGAGGTTAATGCATTTTTCAAAGCATGAAAAGATCATTGCACGAAATCATCCCATAAAAATGGGACTCCTTTCTTAAGCAAATGCATAAATCTTTTTGTGATCTCAGCATAATTGGCTATGAATCTCCTCAAGAAATTTTCCTTTCCTTGGAGACTTTGAAGTTGACGTATGGAAGACGGTGGAGGCAACTAAAGTATTGCCTCAACCTTGAAGGGATCAACATGAATCCCCTTCGTTGATACAATGAATCCTAACCTGATGTGACTATGAAAATGTACTTATTCATATTCAACCGGATTTTATAAAAATGACATTGCTCAAAAACCAATGGAAGATGCTTAGGATGATCAATTCTCTTTTGAGAACGAGCAGCTAAATCATCCAAATATACTTCGATAACATGTTTGATTTCTTGAAAAGTGTAAGACATGGCCTACTGAAAAGTGGCTCCAGCATTTTGAGGCCAAAAGGCATCTTTTTGTATGCAAACGTACCCTAAGGACAAATAAAGGTTGTCTTGTGCTGATCTTCTGGACGGATAGTAATTTGATTGTAACCAGAGGATCCATCCATGAATGAAAAAATTTCATTACCCACACATTCATCAATAATTTGATCAATAAAGGGCGTGGGGTAATTGTCTTTTAGACAAGCCTTATTTAGGTCCCTAAAATCAATACATACTTGGATCGTTCCTTGTTTTTTGTCTACGGGGACTGGATTAGAGACCCACTCTGTTAGAGGAATGAGGTATATAAAGCCCGCCTTGAGCAGCTTTTCAACTTCAGCTTTAATAGCTATTCCTTTTCTAGGATTGACCGGTCGAAGTTTTTGCTAATAGGTTTAGCATTTTCGTATGTCTTGATCTCATGCTAGACTATAGATGGATCAATTCCAGGCATTTCCTCATAATACCAAGAGAACACATCACAAAACTCTTTGAGGAGATTGACATAAATTTGAATTTCATCAGGGGAACAGTAAGCTCTGAAGACATTTTCAATTATGTTAGGATTCCTAGAGATGTTCACCGGTATAGTTCATGAGATGATAGACATGTTACCTTTGGCAGAAAATTGTGTTGGGGCCAAAGGGTTTAAAACTGTATGAACATCACTAGTAGAAGGACTGGACAAACTTGACTCAATTTCTCGCAAATGAGGGAGGAAATATGAATGATGATGTAAATCATCCCATGGTCTATCAACACCCATCATTTCTTCAAGAATTGCTTCCTCATATGGTAAAATTGTATCTAAGAAATCCTGAGCTGAAGTTGAATCGAGGGTCCAGGCCGGAGCCACATCTCCATCTAACTCCTCAGGTGAGAAAGGAGTAGGATGGGAGTCTGCAGAGTTAACAATAGACTGATAAGAAATTTCTGCTACAGACATAGGACATGCCATTCCACCTACCTATCCTCCATCTAATGTGGTGGTAGATGAGGGTAAAGGCCAAGGGTCTAAAAAATAATGAGTTCGAAAGAACTCTCTTCGAGAAGGTCCCTTAGAGGATGAAATGGCATTGATTCTAGCTAAAGGAGCAGGAAGATCAAAAATACCCATTAAAGAAGAGTACATTCCAACTCCTAAATTCTCAATAGGTTGCCTAGGATTGTCCACTAATGGAATAGTAGAGTCAGAAGATGCGTGGGAGTCACCCAGAGAATAATCCATCTGATCCACTTTTACAATCCTTCCCTCATGACGAAAACAAAGGATGCAAAAATAATGATGAAACTATGGCATCCATCTCATGTATCCAATTCTGCCTAAGAGGAGGTTGTAATCTAGGTTGGCATTGACTATTTCTACCTCAATATTTACTACCTTTCCCCCAACATAGATGGGAAAGGCTGGAATAATCCCATGTGGCCTATGAGAATGTTCATCAAATGTCGTCAATAGAGTCAGTGAAGGAACAACTTGAGGCAATCCAATGGCCTTCTAACATGACATGGACATCACACATGTGGAAGCTTCCTCATCTATAATGGTTTGAAAGATGTTATTATTTCGATATGTAGACTTTATCTGGAAAGCCATATGATGAGGAAGTCTCTTTTTGATGTTTGACATAATAAAATTGAGCACAAGAGAATTTTTTGGATCTACTGCTCCGATTGCCGAGAGCAAAGCACTCCTCTAAGCAGGGCACGATTGGAGTACCTCTAATGCTGACATAGCACAAGGATTATGAGCCAGATCTTCTACAATCAAGTAGTTATGGGCTACCCTAGCATTAGGGTTGATGGTCGAGCACTTTATAGAGCCTTTCGGCATCCGAGGTATAGACTCAACAAAGGGCCTCTCAATATGGAGTGGTTCTGAGGCATCGGAAGTAGACTTAACCTTAGATGATTCTGATTCACCATAATCATGCGATCACGTAGCAACGTCAATCTGCAAGCTCATGATGAAGACATTTGACATATTATCCCCTTCCTAGTTGCCCCTTGTGTGGGTATCAACATTTGAGTTCGTGCTAGCAAGTAATTGCTGCCCTTGGCGAAAAGGGTTAATGAGAATAGCCTAGGAGCTAGAAGATCCTTGCTGCACTAATAAGCGCTGAGAATCTTGGATCTTAGGGCAGAGATGAGTCAAATGATCTCCATTGCATAACTTTCATGGAAAATTTACCTTTTTCTTGGACTCTTTTCTACCCCCTTCGATATCATTGCCAGGGTTGTTTGCATTGCCCTTCCCATCCTGGTTCTTCTTCCTACCTTATCCTTTCTTCTCCCCATTGGATTGTTGGTTTCCTTTGGGGTTATAAGTTTGGATGACATTTATAAACGTAGGTTGAGAGGGTGTAGATAAAGATGGTGATGCCTGCATAAAGGAAGCAGTTTGTAAAGACAACTGTTGCAATTGATTCAACACGTTAATCGTGTTAACATCAATTGATTTGACTAACCCGTCAGCATGGGGACCTGGTTTCAATTTGGTTATATCCACCTTATATCTGGGAGTGTCAGGTAGAATTTTTTGAAGAACCCCAGATTGAGAATAGATCAGTTCTAATTGTTGGGCCCTGAAAATAGCTTGCTCTTCAATGAAAACACCGGAGAGGGACACGTCCTTAGAGATCTTAGGTTGTAATGATTTAAGAAGCCATTCAAGAAGGAACTATTGAGCATATTCATTCTCCTCCATTCCTGGATATGATCCAAAATGTGCATTGCTTGATCCTGTTGGAAATTAACCAGAAGCTCAGTTTTTGCATCATATCAGACAGGCAATTGGAAATGGTTTAAGAAGATAGTAGCCAAATCACTGAAAGAAGTGAAGGTGCCCCGTGGAAATTCTATGTACCACTTAGTTTCATTTTTAGTTAGGGTTCGTTGAAATAATCTCAACTTGATTGAATCATTTATCAAGGAGTTGGACGAACACCATAAGTGGAAAGTGGTTACGTGGTCACCCGGATCTTCACCAACCTTCCCCTCAAATTTTGGTATATCAGAGGGAATTTTGGTTGGGACCGAAGGCCAAACTGAGTTATACCTAATCATATCATTAGTCAACTTAGAGAGGTTTGGTAAGTTTAACGTTTCCAGAAAAGGGAGTCGTGGCGGACCCTGAGGATTCCACCTAGTGTGGGCGGAACCCCCAACGTTCTAAAAAGAATGGCCTGGATTTTTAAAGGTACCAGGTTGCCTGAAGTAACTCGTAGACCCAACTGAACCATAAGGAGCCCCTTGTGGTCCAGAAAAATTCAGAGTTTGACCAATGCCTACCAAAAAGCCTTCGTAACTAGTAAAGTTACCCCCTAAAGAAGTGTTAAAAGGAGTAGAGAGCCCCTAATAAGGATTCCATGCATTAGCATAGGGAGAAAAATTCTAGAAAGAATTGATAGAGGAATATGTAATATTCCCTTGTTGGCCAAAATAAGATTGATTCATGGCTCCTAACCCACTAACCGCAGGGTTTGTCCAACTTTGAAATGGATTATAACTTTGACCTGTAAAGGAAAAAGGCATTGATCCCACAGTTGGGTTGGAATGTGGTATATGACCACCCCTAAATGGGAAACCCTGAAAAGAAGTTGATCCACTCGCCATGGATGTGGAAGCAGCTGATGGAATACTTAACGAAACCAAAGGAATTGCACTAGTCGGCATTCCAAAAGGGAAAAAGCCAATGCCAGAGGCAACAACTTGAGAACTTCCACTCGAAGATGGAATGGAAGTAGAACCAAATATAGTAGTGCTAGGAGTAACAGAAGGTATAGACACTATTCCTCCTCCTTGTATTGATACAGGAATCTGTATACTCGTGGCACTTGTCATGGATGCCATGCTTCCAGCAGTGGTCATCGAAGGAAAAGATCGATGTAAACTTGGGCTCGAAGGCCTGTTGGTCGAAGTTCTAACGTATAATAAAACATATGGATGATCCAGAGGAAGAGGAGAATTAGGAGCCGCAATAGACTCTAAAAGCTCTTCAACCTCAATATTTTCTTCTGACTGGAAGAGGACTCGAGAAAGAACTGGAGTGTTCCTCTCTAAATCTCTACTTGTCCCAGGTCTATCTTGTGAATCAATGACATCAACCGGAGGATCAATCTTCGATGTGCCTGCTGCCATTGGTTGAAAAACAATGGCAGTATTCCTCCTGCGCCTTTGAGGAGAAGGCTCAAGACTCGTAGGTGATAGCCCACGAAGTCTTCTTGACTGATGAGCTATTCAATCAGCCACTTTGAATTATTTTTAAGAAATCTACTTAAAGACTCAAAACGTTTAAAGCTAGTCCAACTAGGAGCAAAGAGAACTCTTTAAAAGTCCCTAAAGCTACAAGAAATCAAACAACTTTCAAGTATTTCCACTTCAGGTGATTAGGACCGAACACCAAAATACAAGAAAGCCAAAATAAAGGGCCTTCCAAAAATAGACTAGGGTAATTATGCCCCAGGCCTACTAGTGAAGGTATCAGAAGCAATTACATTGACCTCCAAACAACAGCCTTTGCCGGTGCAAGCACCCAAGCTTCACAAGGGTACCCTCCAGAAGTACTGTTAAATGTGATGCAATGTCATTCTCAGGTGCCATAGGATTCCCCTCCGTAGCCACCTATGCGATCCCTAGGAAAGGAAACTATGGATACCAACTCGTATCAAAAGCTGGGCGGAATAGTCGTGAGGCATGATCCAACAAGTAGGAGAGGGGGTATCTCTCTTCCTTGTCTTCACTCTCCCTCATGCTTAACTCTGAGTCACAGAGCTTTCTCGGTCTTTCTAATGATATTGGGTTTCACTCTTTATTCAACTTCTAAGTTTTGTAATTTGAGTTGCCTTGGAGATTTAACTCTCCACTCACCTAATCCAAGGCCCTAGTGAACCCAAACTTGTTGGTGTTTGCTAATGACAACAATAAAATTTATAATTCATTTTATTAATCACTTGATTTTATATAGTTGTTCTTTAAGCCAGGGGGGATTACTAAAGTGAAATTGATGATGTTTTTATGATGCAAAATAAACCAATAGAAAACTAACTATATCAATGCAGTCATTTTCTTCGATGAAGAGTGATTTCTACTTGGGTTCTATGAAAACCTATATATAAGCAAAATATTTTTCTTTTCTTTCCTAAAACAATCCAAACACACCCAAAAACTAAAAGGGACTAAGAATGCTTTAAAATGCAAACTAACCTAATGCAAGTCAAAATGATGATGCAAGATCCTAAACAACACTCATAAGCAAATGCAATTCTTTATAGAGACAATAATCTAACTTAAAAATGAAGAGGGCAAAAAATTTGAACACAAATCTCTCTTCAAAGCAAGCATAAAAAATTGCAAAAGATCACAATTTTCTTTTCAACGATAAAACAAAAGAAACCGTAAACCAAAAGCTTGGGAAAAAGAAAACAAAAGCAATGTTTTTGTGATTTTCTTTTAAGGAAACAAAAGCAACTTTTTGAGGTCACAAAAGTACTACTAAAACTCGAAAGATCAATAAATAAGCACAAGGATTCTTTTAATCTCACAAGTTATAAATTTGAAAATGAATGAAACTTGAACAAGAAAGACTACAAACTTGTACAAACTGATCCAAATAGAAGAAAAGGATTTCAACAAACTGACAAAAATCCTAGGAAAGTAATACTTTCAAACTTGTCAAAAAGACTCTCAAAAAAGCAAGGAAAACAACTACACCAGCAAACAAGGGAAAGCAAAGCAAGGGAACTTGAAATCCGGGTTGAAAATGAAATGGAAAATAATTTCCTATTCTGGAAGACTAGAACAACCAAGAACTTCAAAACAAAGCCTTGAACCCAAGATACAAACTACAAACTTGTTTAAGAAGCAATTCTAGGCCAAAGTTTTTCAGTGAGAAGGAGATTTGGAGAAAGAAATCTTGCAGGAGAACTGAGTTCTCCAGATAGAAGATGACCATACAACAACATAAATAACCAGGCAGTAGACCCAATTGGGTAGAAAGATTTGAAAAAACAATTCAAAAAATTGCATATGCGACTGTGTAAAGACACAGAAGCATGCACATCCGTTTCTAATACAGGAAACTCGCATATATGCAAGTCATATTTAAAGAAAATTGTGTGTATACGCTACTGTAATCAAAGGAAACAACATATACAAAGCTTAATTAGGAAAAAAAAAATCAAAGTCTGATAAAGGAGATCAGGCTTGATGCCTGGGACACTGATGTACCAATCAATACTGCAAAAGCAAGCAATCAAGAAACTGAACCCTGATTGAGAACAAACAACCCAAACCAGGAATAACAAGAATGTTATCCCCAGCAGAGTCACCAATTATGTTGCAGGTGAGACCACCCTAGGGATTTGGGTTGAAAACCCCAACAGAGTAGAGGGAAAACCACAATAAGAAATTCTTAGGAAATCAACCTAAATGCTTATTCTACTGAACTGTGCAGGAGTGTCCTTACCCGGATGTCCTACGTTTGGGTAGATCCCGCATGGTGCAAACCCTCATCTTCTCCTGATGTTCTTGAAACCTAAAAATTATTCAAATGGAACATATATAGCAGTAGAAATATAAAGCATGTTCATGATATTAACCTTAAATCGTATAAATGAATAACCAATTATAAATCAATATAAGATTCATAAATTAATTACAACATAATTTGATGCATAAACACATTTAATATCGAAAACTGAACAACATTCCTTTTATTGAAGTTAGCTACAAGTAAAGTGGAGAAATATGACCTGAGACCTTCTCTGGATCCAAGCAGAACCGTCCTCTGGATCCGTCCTTTCCCGACCTTCAACAATATTCCTCCATCACCAATACAAGGATATCTCAAGCAAGATGAAGGATATCTATAACAAGGAAACGAGGGTTTCCTAAAGCTTTTGGGAGTGTAAGAGGCACAAGGATTCATCAGACTCGATCAGGGATAATCTCATTTAATAGTATCAATATCTCATATCTTCTCCCCTAAGGCCTTCCCATGGAGGTTTATTTATACTTCTCCAAATTAGTTTTTTTAGTTGGGAAACAGTTGGGCCATGGGCAATAGGAGGTGAGTAACAGGTAAAACCAATGAACTCCACCCGAAATTAAGGAATTTTTTTTTTAAGTATTTTAACATATGTATGCAGGTTTGGTATCCGCTGACCCGCGTGTACATGCTTTTATCACAGGGAAAAGTAGTGTATAGGGAATAAAACACTGTTTTTTAGATTTTGGACCAAGTTTAGAAGGAAGGGTCGCCCTAGGCCATTATCAGAGCACCAGATCTACCAAGAGTGGTAAATAGTGCTATAACACTAAGAAAAGTTATATTTGGTGATGTACATCATATTTATGGAAAAAATTGGCTTGGAGTTATAAGGAAAATGTTTAAGCCCTCAAAAGTTCAAAATTTGCTAAGTCTATTTCATGTACTGATTTCTTTTTATTTGTGTTGACACCTAATCCTCATGATTGGGTGAATTTATGTAAATAATTAAATTAGGAATGTGAACAATCATCAGGAGATGAACTGAGCAGTCACACCCTTTTGTATATAACAATAACATACCTAATGGAATGAATCGAATCAGTTTTACTGCCTATTGGAGTTACTGCCTGGCCTGACATGGTATCAGAGCCAAGTTCTCAAAATAGTTGTAACTCCCTTATTTTTTGCTACTGTGGGATGTACGCCAGTCTGTCATATGCATTCCTATTCCTAAGCACTGTCCTGACCTGAGCATTGTCCTGACATGTCTGTACACTGGTCTATCATATGCATTCCTATTCCTAAGTGTTGTCCTGACCTGATCACTGCCCTGACATGGTATCAATGCCTTTGTCCTCTGAAATATCTCTCGAATTTTTTGAATGTTACTCCCTCTTGGTGCGTAGGACTGATCCAACTTTGTTTTTGGTATAGTAACGATGCGTTGCTCTGATCCGAGAATCCTGTAAAGTCTTTCCTTTCATGTCAAATAATTCTCTGCGTTTTGTGGACCAGAAGAACGCCTCTGTCCAGAGTGGAAGGGAGACAAATGTTTTTCGATGTATTGGTATTGCATTTGATAGCAATTGGTATTGCATTTGACTACAATTGGTATTGTGTTTGATAGCAATTCGTGTTGCGTTTGATTGAAATTGGTATCGTTTCTCAACTGGCGAAACTCTGTTGATAAGAGCTCGAAATTTCATCAGATGATAAAGGAATGCTTAAGATTGTCGAGTTTGTTTTAGATTTCCGCTGAAGAATGGAGTTCAGTGGACGGCACAAGCTTCGGCTTTGAGCTTTTCCTCTTAATTATGCAGTAATGATTAAGCGAGGTCCGAGGTCTGGAGAAAATTGATTTAAAGATTGCAGAGCGAGCTCAAATATGGAGTCATGATTAAGTTTTGAGTTCGTATCAAGTGAATCCTTTGAATGGTAAGTGAGTTGGGAAATCATGCTTGGATCATGGCATAATTGACATACTCTCTGGTGATTGATTTGGTTTGGTTACCAGCGCAGTTTTTAAATTATTGTTCAGTTAATGGTGTGTGAGCCCAGGTCTCCACAGAACAACTACAGTGAGACTATTCCATGGACTTCATTCCTTCTGCCAGCGCTTCTTTTGTGACTTCATTCCTTCTGTCGGCGCGTCTTTTGTGACTTCAGTTGTTGCGTTCTTGGCTTACATGTTTTTGTTTTTCTGAGAACCATATTTTTTACCTGGAGATTTTCATATGATCTGCGTGGAGATGTGTTGCTGTTATATGGTTTTGAAGGCATCCATATGTATTTTTTAACGCAGTCACATGTATTTTGTTGAAGGCAGCCATATGTATTTTTTTAATGCAGCCGTATGTATTGTTTAAACATTGTATTATTTGGTACATTGCACGAGTGATATCATCTCCACCATATAGGAATTGGTAATACCTTTGTCCTATAAGAGTGCAATCTTTTTTACAATTTTTACACCAGAGCTCCACTTTTTCCTCCACGAAAAGTACAATTTTATACATTAACAACAGAAGTATTTTTCTATCAGCAGAAGTATTTTTTTACAAAATGCATTCAATCATATCCATGGTGGGAATAGTTCTCACTGGCAAGAATAACTATCCTGAATGGTCCCGGATGATAAAACACACCCTCATCTTCAATGAGTTGTGGAAAGGAGTGTGTGTCGGAGAAGGAGATAATGACCCAGTACAGCCTACCTCAGACAAAGAGCTCATCATTTGGGAAAACAAGCACAGCAAAGCTTATGCATTAATCGCAGCATCTGTAAATGAAGAGGTGAGTCGCTATATTTCGTCATATTCAACTGCCTTTGAAGCCTTACAAAAGCTGAAAGAACTCTATGACTCACATTCTGCACTTGAAGTTGTTCAACTTATGATTAAACTCTTCACTATTGAACTGCAAAATAATGATCCTCTTTCTCTTGCATCTGAAGTAAAGTTTATAATGCATGATATCAATTCCACTAAAGTTGAGCTGGATATTCCTCTTATTTCTTTTCTCAAGGCACTTTATCCTACTTATTCCAATTATCTTGAGTCATTGCAAGCAAATGGAAATCTCAAAGATATAACCTTTGACTCTCTTGTGAAAAATTTTGCTGAAAGAGAGAAAGCTTTCAGAAAGAAGACAGCCCCTGAATCTTCTGAAGAGACTGTGTGCCTTGCTCATAAAGAAACGCATCCTGCTCAAGATTCTACAAGAGGAAGAGGTGGATGAAGAGGAAGAGGAAGATATTTCATAGGCAGGGGGGGCAGACATTCTCAAGGAGAAAAGGCAGATTTACACTATATTTGCTGCAAAAGAAATGGATCACATGATGCCTCTACATGCAAGCTACCATGGGACAAAATTGAGCAGAAAAGAAACCAACAGAAAGGTAAAACTGATGATACATACAAATGTAAAGCACCTGAATCCGCTCACTATATTGAGGCACAATGTAACATTGGAGTAAATGAAGATTTGTTTAATGCTTCACTTGCTTCTTGGAAAAATGATTGGTTGCTTGATTCAGGAACAACCTGTCACATGACTCATAGAAAATATTTTTTTGAAGATTTCACTGACAATGTTGATGGAGCAGTATACTTTGCAGATCAATCAAAAATCAAGCCATCAGGGCTTGGCACAATCAGGCTTAAACTGCCTAGTCTTCCAGAGTTTCTTCTGGATCATGTACTATATCTCCCACAGCTCAAGAGAAACTTGTTCTCCTTGGTCCACATCTGCCAGCAAGGTCACTCCATTCATATGTTTGATGGCAAGCTTGAGGTAAGAAAAGCATCTGACCACTCACTTGTCATGAGGGGAATAGAATAAGAAAGGCTTCTCAAACTGCAAGGAACCTCTGCCCATGCACAACATTTCTCATATATTTCTCATCATGAAGAAGGTACACTTCCATCAAGTTTATTATGGCATGCTAAATTTGGACATTTAAACTATGACAGTCTCCGCTTATTGAAGAAAAATGGTGTTGCTGGTTTGCCTACAATTCCTAGGAAACTTAAGCAATGTGATGCTTGCATTCTAGGAAAGAATAGCAAACAGTCTTTTCATGATTCACATTCAAGAGAATATAGGAAGCTTGAACTCATTCATTCATATTTATGTGGTCCAATGCCTGTTCCTTCTGCAAATGGAAATAAATATATCATGACATTTATTGATTACTACACCAGAATGTGTTGGGTTTATTTATTGAACAACAAATCTGATGCTTTTCAAACATTCAAGAATTTTCATAAATGGATTGAAAATGATGCACAATCTCATATTGGGTCTATTCGCACTAATAATGGAAAAGAATATACATCAAATGAGTTTGAAAACTATCTTCGCCAACATGGGATCAAACATCAAACAACTGTGCCTTGTAATCCCCAACAGAATGGTGTAGCTGAAAGAATGAATAGAACAATCTTGAATATGGTACGATCCATTATTTTCTTCAAAAATGTAAAGATAATGTTTTGGGCTGATGTTGTTATACGTGCTGCATATATAAAGAATAGATGTCCATCTAATGCTATAAGAAACAATACTCCTTATGAATTGTGGTATGGACATGTTCCTTCGGTAAAACATCTCAGGGTCTTTGGTTCCACCTGTTATGCTTTGATACCAAAGGTACATAGAAACAAACTTGGTGCTAAAAGTCGTAAGTGTATCTTCCTGGGGTATTCAAACACCTCCAAAGCATACCGCCTCTATGATGAAGTAAATAAAAAGTTTGTTGTATCTAGAGATGTATTTTTTCTTGAATCATCCAAATCTGACAATGTTGTTGAGCGACAACTTGATCGCTTGGATAGATTTGGAAAAACAAAATCATTTCAAGAATTTGATAATCAGATTCCACATCTTGAAGGGGGGATTCCTATTCTAGATCAACATGTGGAATCTTCTTCTGAAGAACACTCTCCCCCGAATGAAACTCCAACAACAGATGATGCTTTAAGTGATGTAATTGATAGAATTGGGAGACTCAATCTTGATTCAGTCCCAACTCAATCAACAGAGCAGCCTGGACCATCTCAGAAAGGTCCCCCAAAGTGGCTGACAAAGACACTTGAAAGTGTTCATCCTGATGAAATTGGAAAAACAGGAACCAGAAATTCAAACCGGCAAAATGGAGGTGATGTAGATGACTCTAATTCACCTGTTGATATGGATGTTTCTTATGATTGTGAATTGAACTTGTCTACAGATTTTGAACCAAATTCCTTTAAAGAAGCTACTTCTCATGATGAATGGAAATAAGCGATGCAAAAGGAGTATGATTCCCTCATAAATAACGGCACTTGGAAGCTGGTTGATCCTCCACTTGTAACCAAACCAACTGGCTACAAGTGGGTCTACAAGAACAAGTACAAAGTTGATGGCTCACTTGACAAGCACAAAGCTAGGCTTGTGGCAAAAGGTTTTGCACAGAAGGAAGGGGTCGATTATGAGGAAACTTTTGCCCCCACAGCAAAATGGGCCACCATCCGAACACTCTTTGCACTAGTAGCTCAGAACGGTTGGAAAGTCCATCAAATGGATGTAAAAACTGCCTTCTTGAATGGAGATCTAAAAGAGAATGTTTTTATGTCCCAGCCTGAAGGATTTGCTGTGAAAGGACATGAACATAAAGTATGCAAACTTGTGAAGTCCTTGTATGGCCTCAAACAAGCACCGCGAGCCTGGTATGAAAAACTAACTGAGCATCTTCTGAAACTCAACTTCAATCATTTTGATCTTGATGATGCAACCTTATTTGTCAAAAAAGTTGGAAAAACAGTTGTATATCTTGTGGTATATGTAGATGATCTTTTAATGACAGGGAACAATGAAAGCTACATTGCATCCATAAAGAAGAAATTGGGGAAAAGTTTTGAAATGACTGATTTGAGCTATGTTCATTACTATCTTGGCATTGAAGTAACCCAACATCCAAAGTCCATATTTCTTTCTCAAAAGAAATACGTTGGAGATTTGTTGAATAGGTTTGGCATGACAGAGTGCAATCCTCTTACTACTCCAATGGAACAAAACTTAAAGCTCACATATATTGAAGGAAAGGAATTTGAGGATGCAACAAAGTATAGACAGCTTGTAGGAAGTCTCAACTACCTAACTAGTACCAGACCAGACATTTCATTTGCTGTTGGAATCCTCTCTAGGTTTATGCAAAAGCCTTGTGAGGGACATTGGTCTGCCACAAAAAGAGTTCTAAAGTACTTGAAGGGAACTCAAGACTTTGGAATCAAGTACACACGGGTGGATGACTTCAGTTTGATCGGATACTCTGATTCAGACTTCGATGGAGACAAAGAAACTGGGGTATCTACTTCAAGATATGCTATGATTCTTGGATCGGGAGTTGTCTCCTGGAGATCACACAAACAATCAGTTCCAGCATATTCCACAACAGAAGTAGAATACGTGGCAGCAGCTGAAGCAACAAAAGAAATTGTGTGGCTCAGAAAAATTCTTGAATATTTGCAGGTAAAACAAGTACAATCAACCCCACTCATGATTGACAACACCTCTGCAATAAAGTTGTCCAAGAACCCAAAGTTCCATGATCGAACAAAGCACATCAATACTAAATATCATCTGATCTGACATCATGTTGAGGGCAAAACAATCCATCTCCATCATTGTTCCACAAATGAGCAAATTTCAGACATCTTCACCAAAGCGCTTGGAAGAGAAAAGCTTGAAAGATTCAGAACGATGCTTGGACTCACCAACATCCCTTCAGATTAAGGGGGGGAATGTTGACACCCAATCCTCATGATTGGGTGAATTTATGTAAATAATTAAATTAGGAATGTGAACAATCATCAGGAGATGAACTGAGCAGTCACACCCTTTTGTATATAACAATAACATACCTAATGGAATGAATCGAATCAGTTTTACTGCCTATTGGAGTTACTGCCTAGCTTGACAATTTGAAAGAAATATTAATTTTTTTATATGCACCATATCACATGGATTTTTATTTTGTGTGATATGCTATGTATCACATGGATATAATTTTCATGTGATATATAAAACTACCCAAAATTTTCTAACTTTGTAACTTCAGTTTTTTTTTTTTTTGGTAAGAAGCTAGAGTTTGCTCAGAACCCGATGAGTATAACTCTACTACTACTCCATTAAGTCCTTGGGTTCCTTATGACCTTCTAGAGTTAATCAAATTCCATGCAACTAGATTGCACTTGTAATACAAAAATTACACTAAATTCTAATGAAAATAATATATTAAGAGTCCTTAGACTCTTTGTTTATTTTCCTAAATATATATGTTTTAGTCATTCATATACAAATTTTTGAGACTTGTACCTTGTTTCTTAATACATAGGGAGAATTTATTTTATAAAATAAAACTAATACCAAGGATTTATTAGACTCTTAGCTAAACATAAACACTTGTACGTACAAGATTTTATTTTATAACAAGTAACCCTCTTAATATTATAGTCATTAAGTGATTATAAACCTTATATTTCTAACATCATACCATTAGTTATGGCCCTTGGAACCTATGTTAAGGCCATAATAAGCATTTTTATTAGTTTAATGGTTATATTACAAGGTTGGCTAAAACCTTTTATGGTCTCATTTAATTATAATTGTACTCCTTCTCTCTCTCTCTCTCTCTCTCTCACACACACACACACACACACACACATGAGACCTAGTCTTAGGATCATCAAATATTGTCTTGTACATTGTATTAATTATAAAAGAAGGTTTCCCCCTCAAACAAAAATCTAATTATTGGTTTCTTATCATTTTTAAGGTGCAAGTTTCATAACATTTGGTATTAGAGCATATGATCCTAGGGTTTTGCTGCTTCAAAGCATCATCTTGGTATTTTCACTATATTTTTTTTTGGGATGCTTCATATGGTTAAATTTTGAACATATCGAGGAGAAATATTGGGGAACATCTAGTTAATATTTCAGATTTTGCTTTCCTATAGTTTCAGAGATATACTCTCAGGAAATCAAGATTCACGAATGCTCTTGAAATCAGTTTCAAATAGATTAGTTTGGCATTTTTTATATAACTTTATTTTTGGGAAGTTTTAGATAGTGAAATTTGGATCATGATTAGGAAAGATATTTGGGAATACATGTTTAAATTCCAAACTTTTTTTCACTATATTTACTGAGATATACTTAGTGGAAGTTAGGGTTTTTGAAGGATCCTAAAATTAGTTTCAAACAAGTGAGCTTAGCATTTTCATTATAATTTTTTTTTTGGATGCTTCATATGGCGAAATTTTGAGTACATTGCAAATTTATCTTTGTGAACATATGATTACAATTTTATATTTTGTTTCACTATAAATTTGGATATATAGTCTCAAAATGTGATGGTTTTTGAATAGTCCTAAAATTAATTTCAAACAAGTAAACTTAGCATTTTCGCTATAATTTTTTCTATGATACATCAGATTGTGAAATTTTTATAGATATAAGGAGACATAATGTAGTACCTTGAGTAAAATTTTGAGAACTATGTTGAAATAATTGGATATGGGGCAAGCTATACAAGTTTTCTCTTTAGAAGAGGCCAAAAATTAGCAAGTCTTGTGAATGTTACCATAACTTTTGCTTGGTACATCAAATTTTGGATAGAACTATGGAATTGTGAAGAATATAAAAACATTACAAACCAAAATTTCATATTAAAAAAATATAAAATATAAAATATATATTAAGAAAAAGGTTAGCCATTCAAATAGTCTCCAAACTAAGATTTTAAGGTATGTAACTTACAAGTGACATAACCTTTGATTACAATATCCATTTTATTTTGGATGACTAAAAGTTGTGATAAAGAGGAGTGTTATTATTTTCCTACATGCCTCCAAAGAAATATATAGAAGCTATTACACCACTTAAATGTCCTGAAGACTCATCCATGACTCATAGATAAATAGAATATGTCAACTATTGGGTAACCAAGTTGGAATGTTAGTTGTCATAGTTGTAAGAATTCGTTAATTGGATATCTAACAAAAAGTGGAGGAAAATAAGGGAAAAATAAATAATAATATGAAACAAATGGAATAAAATATTGTGGAATCCATGAATAGGAGGTTCCTTAAAATTGATAATGTGTTTGAAGTAACTCATGAAAATGAAGGTAATATTCAAGTTGTATAACTTGCCAATAATAAGAAATTTTCAACTGGATTTGACTCTAATCATGGAGCTACTCATGGATGGTTTCATAAAGGTATGAAACTTCCCAAGGTTGAAATAAAGAAGTTTTATGGAATAGAGGTGTTTACTTGGGTGCACCAAATAGAAAAATATTTTTAATTACACAATATTATGGATGATAAGCGAAGGATTCACATAGAGCTTTGAACTTTGAGATAAAACCCTATCAATGGTATTAATTAGTAGTTAAAAGGAAGCCCCATTATTATCATTATACTTGGATTTATTTACAAGACTTAGAAGCACAATATGGAAAATCTTGAGAACAAGACTATTTCAATCAATTGACAAGAATTAAGGAATTTGGTGATATTGAAGACTATAATTTATAATTTTAGGTTTTTTCCACAAGTGTGGATAGCATAAGTGATTAAAATTTATTGGAATCTTATGTTGGTGGATTAAAATAAGACATTAAATAGTATTTTCCTAAAACAACTAGAAGACATTACGTAATCTGTGAAATTTTCTTATCATACTCAAGCCAAGAATAAGGTTGTACACAAGTCTACCATGGAACCACACACAAGGAAACCCTACCTTAACCTAGTAGAATATGATAGAAGGAAATGGACGAAATACGAGCAAAAGGAATATGCTTTGGTTCTAACAACAAATAGTTAAAAGGGCATAAGAATTAAGAAACAAAATTCTTCAGCATGGGAAATAATGATGAAGAGGAAATGGAGGCATCCACACAAAGAAGTGAGGAGGAACTTGTCAACTTAAAAGATTTGGAAATAAAACATATATTTTGCATGACATTGATTCATAAAACTGTAAGATACATGTTCATACATTTGTAGGTTTGTTGTTCCTATGACCTTGAATATTTTTGGTTACGTTAAGAAGCAAAGGGTCATAGTTCTTATTGACTTAGGTAGTACCCATTACTTCATTGATAAAATATTGGTAGAGTGCCACAAAAAAATTTTATCCAATGAATTTTTTTTAATTGAGGGGATATTTATTGTGTGGGAAAATATCACAACATTAAAATGAGTATGGGAGAATAGAATGATTAGAAATCTCAATGTATGAAATTTCAATTAGTGGTGTAGGTGTTATTCTACGAATTTAATGGTTGAGAATATTGGGTACAATTTCTACAAATTATAATGAATTATTCATGAGATTTCAATTTGAAAGAGTTCAATATAATATAAAAGGGTTAAAATATATACCTTGTCAAGCAATTAGATCTTATAGAATTGTTACACTAAAATTTGTCACCATGACTATTTACAGTCAGTATGGCTCCATCAATAACCATATTGTCCTCCTTGGCAAGTCTTATACCTCTGCTCCTCATGTCAAACTCCAAAAAAGAGAGAAAACCTTTAAAAATCAATATAACTCTGGCTCCGCACTTTCTCTTACTCTTACCTGCGTGTACGCACCTCAAGTTCATAATACCTGCGTACTTGTACGCTCTGTCTGTAAAGGGGTGGGTGCGTACCCCTGTAAAATTCAAAAGGCGCAAGTTTTACTTCAAAAAACTTACTTGTGGTCGATTCTAGAGCATTCTAGAAGATGGTTTGACGTGGATTGAGCGCCTCCAGATGGTTCATGCATCCCAATGAAAGAGGAACTTATCCCATGAAGAGGGGAGCTATCCCTTTGAAAGAGGGGCTTATCCCATTGATGGTGGACCTGATTAACTTCCTCCAAAGCATTATAAATATAGGCATTGGGCCAGAGGGAGGAGAGGTTGAAGGCTGAACATTCCTAAGGGTAGATGCTGCTGAAATTAGGACTCCCTTATAGAGCTTGAGAGGAGAGATTCCAATCCTTTCTTATCTTCATTTGGAAGTGGGTGAGCTGATCAAAGTAGAGGAGAACTCTTGCTGGACCCTGGGAGGGACCTGCACAACACCAAGGCACTGGTTGTAATGGTTTCTTTTGTTTCCAATTAATACAATTAAGTTCATTTTTCTCAACAAGTTGTTATATATAATTTGTTTCATAAACTCCTTGGTCTTTATGATGAATATGTTTTATTATATGAGTTATTCAGGTGTTATGTAATCGTTTGCTTGTTAGTGAATGCAGGCTTCAAGGAGAAGGAGCTCATCTGGATCGGAGAGACTTGGCTACTACAAACAGCGTTGGACTAGAGGTAAGCCTTAAACACCTGGTTGCTTTTATTTTAAATGCATATTTAGGGAAAGATAGTTCTTGATTGTTTTGTTTGTCACTAGAAAAGCCTTGTTTTCTAGGGAGGTTGGTTTTGTCCGCAAAATTGACTCTTTCCGCATGACAAAATGGCGACCATACTGGGGAATCCATGGATTTGATTGATTTCTCTTTTGATTGATACTTTGATTTGAGAAACCTTGATTTCTTTCTAGTTTTTGACTGATTGACTGTGAATTTGGGTGGAATAGCTTAGGATTGAGTTAGTTTTTTATTTTTCTTGTTTTTGAGAGCAGTACGCACCCTCTGCGTTAAGCACAGTGCGTACCTGTACGCACTTCTATTTTGTACATAGAGCGTGGCCGCACCTGTGCAAACAAGTTTCCTACGTACCCTGTCAAAAGTTTAGAAAATTGCAATTTTTTCCTTTTTACCTTTTAGATTTTGTTTATAGTTTATTTATTGCTGCCCAGATCCACTGGTTACCTGTCAGAAGTTTTCATCTAAGCTTGTTTCATTAGCATCAAGAGTTTTAGTGAAGTTCGTAGAAATTCTAGCCCTAGGTTTGATTTTTGTATTGGTCTTGTAGTGACTCTGGCTTTAGAAGTTGTAAAAACCTTGGATATCCCTGGTCTTTTCAGTCTTCTTAGGAGTCAGACCTTTCGTAAAATCACCTTTGTTTGAGAAACCTATCGTTGTGTTGTCTCTTTGCAGAATTTCGAGAAGGCTTGTTTGTTAAGCTGTGAATTTCATTCTTAAGAAAAAGAACAAAAGCTTTTTATTTTTGTTTTTGACTGATTTATGATTCCGCATGAATTAGTCCTTGGTTGAATTGTAACTGAGTAAAACAACCTGGAATTATATTTTGTAGGCTTTTACCTCCTTAGATTTTCTTTTAGGTAAATTTCTCTTAGATTTGCTTTTAGGTAAATTTCTCTTAGATTTTCATAGATCTTAAATTTGATTTTTGTTAAGTAGTTTTATATGCTTTGTTAAAATAGGAAAAAATACAAAATCTCTTTTGAAGAAAGTTTGTTTTAGTAGCGTTTGAAGTCTTTGAAAAGAGAAAGGAAGTTTTCGTGAAATAATTAGTGGTCTTGTGTTGTGTGCTTTGGAAAAGATAAAGAGATTGTTTCTTTGATTTTCATTGCCAAGAAAGTTGTCTTTATAAATTTTGCATTCTCCAACTCTCTTAGCTAGGGAATTCATTGAAAAGGAAAGATTGTTTTTTCATCCTAGGTGCATCTTTTTAGTGGATTTGAGTCGAGTCTACACACCATCAGTTTCATCTCCGCTACCTTTTGTCCTAAAGAAAAGCCATAAAAATTAACGCTTAAAGTAAAATTCACTTAGTAACTTTTTATTTACTAGGGCTCTGATACACCAATATAGATCAGGCTAGTGTCTTGGAGTAGGAGAGTAATTAACTCTCCAAGACAGCAAAACCAAACAAGTAGCTTATCTTGCGGTAGGATAAATCCAATAGTTACATTTATGCTCTGGGAAAGCTCCTCTTAAAGGAGAAGCACGAGATCGTGTCCAAACCAGTGAGGGGATCAATCCTCCTTCATTGGGAACGACGCCAGATATGCATGTACTACAAACGGTAAACCTCGGATTAACCATTGTTGAGCAGCGTGGGGTCACTTGTCGGTAAACCTTGGATTATTGTCAAGGAGCCGGCAAGGGGATTGAGCTTGTTACTCTGCCCTTGCGTGTGTATCGGATCGTAGACTATTCCCCCAGGTATATTTGTTGCTATTGGTGACCTTAGTGACTATTATCTTTAGGATTCTTCCTAAGGTGACGATTGAGGGAAGATCCCACTGTACCTGGAGCAGACGTCGGCTAGACTCACTTGGATTTTCTGGGGGGTTCACTTCACTCGAGACGGTTAAAGTGGAGGAACTTGGTCCAGTCTATTCATTAAGCAGGTTGCCGGAGTAACTGTTCCACCCGCCATTTCTGTACTGAATTCTGCGATGTTGGATTTCATCACCAACTAGTGTTTTCGGTCCGGAAGGTTACTGTTTGTGTGTGGTTTGACGCCCTAGATTCTTTAGGCATGTGATTCGAATTTGTTTGGTTCTTTAGAGACTTTAGGCGGTTTGCTTTGAGATTTTACTTTGTTTGCGTGTGCAGTAGTTAAAAGTTTTAACTGTGGCTGAATTACCGAGACAGTCCCGTAGACTTCGGGGCCAGTCTCCTGAGGTTGTAACCGTGGCTGATTTGTTGAGGAAGTCCCGTAGACTTCGGGGCCAACCTCCTGAAGACATCCCAGGCCATTACGAAGGTTTGAAGTCTTCGTAACTCCTAGTGGCAGTAAAGTAAGATCACCTGAAGAAGGAGAGTCTTCGTTGGTTGTTCATCCTGATTACCAAACTCTAGAAACAGGTTATAATCCTGAAGCTATTTCAGTTTCCGAACTTGCTGGTAGCTTTTCATCTACTAGTGATATAGGCGAAGAACCTGAGATATCTGAACCTGTTACTCCAACATCGGGGTTAGTCTCTCCAACTTCTAGTGCTCCTGATTCACCTAGGGTAGAAAGAGTAATCACCGAAAATCTTCCTTCTGGTTTGACAGCTATTGAAGAACTTGCTCCGGAAGAAGAAATAGGCATCCCTATCCCTGAAAATCAACCTACTATTGATCTAAGGGAGCGTGAATCAATTTTTTACAGTCCACCTAGAAGTACTACTTGGTATCTTTCCTTAACTAATTATTTGGACAACTCAGGGTTAAGTTTTTCACCACCTCGTGCTCCTTATCCACCTAGGGGTTTTTATACTCCCGTAAATATGTCAAGTCAGTCATCCATGTTTACTCAATCGCCTGAATCTTTTTTGTACGGCGGTCCTTCTGTTCCCTCTGGGTATCAGTCACTTTCTGGTACTTTTTCGAGAGCGTCTCCTCAACCCATTGAACAAAGGATATTCACTAGAAGCAATGGTGCAAAGCCGTTGAGCGTGGAAGACATTCTTATGATGTCAGGTTCTATCCCCAATTCTCAACCTCAAGGTGGCCAGTTACCGCCTGGGGGGCAGCCTCAATTAACGCCTGGGGGATAACCTCAAGGTACACAATTTGCATCTGGGGGGCAACCTCAAGGACAATACGTGCCTACGGTACAATACATTCCTCAAGGTCAACCCCAAACTCAATATGTACCCCAAGGTCAACCCCAGTATCAATTTATACCTCAAGGTCAACCCCAGTATCAGTACGTGCCTCAAGGGTATCTACCCCAAGGTCAGTACTCGAATCAAGGTTTCCAACCACCCCAAGGTCAATCTTATATTCAAGGTACAGGAAATGTACCTTTCAATTATCAATCCTACCCTCAACCCGGTTATGGATCTCAATATCCTCAACCTATTATGGGTCAATACCCCGGAATAAACATAGTGTGGGATCCATCGCAAATTCAACAGGTGTTGCAGCCAAATGTACAGTTGTCATCTCAAACTAGACAACCCTTAGTTTCTGGTTCACCCCAGCAACCAGTCCAGTCTAATATTCAAACTTCTGTACCTTCGGTAGTTTCTCAGTCTGGGCCTATTTTGCCTCATACTCCATCTCAAACGACTGCTGCAACTGCCGCAACATCTGTTCAATCTACCCCACTTACTTCTGGAGTATCGACAGCTCCGGTTTCTACTGTTCCTGTATCTACTCCTCAGACATCTTTACCATCGTCTGGATCCACGATTCAAACTACGGTTCAGATGCCTGTAGGACAACCTGGTTTAAGTACGGTTGTCACAAGTCAACCACAATTCACTTATCAACCGTACCAGGGATAGTACCAATTCGGTCCTGCTGTCCAGTAGCCAGTTTACCAGTATCAACCGTATCCTGGGTACACTTATCAACAACCACAACAACCCCAGTACGATCCGGTTAATCCTGGTTTTCCAGGAGGATACAATATCCCAAACGCGATTCCCATTCCTAGTTATCCTGGATATCCTCCTCCTGGGGCTGGTATAATGACTCAGAGTTTTAGGGATCCTAATCGGCAGCTATTGTTTATTGCAACTTTGGACTTACCAGACTTGTCGTGCCTAACGAACGATCCAATTAATTATCTTCCGTTTTGACCGCCAATGCCAAATAAGTTGCCCAGTGACATTCCCAAGTTCAAAGGTAAGTCTGGAGAGGACCCGTCGAATCATGTGATGACTTACCACCTCTGGTGTGCCTCTAATTCCATCTCGGATGATTCGATCCGTTTACGTCTTTTCTAGTGCACTCTCATTGGTCTTGCGGCCAAGTGGTATATTGAGTTACCACGGGCCTCTTTTTATAATTTTAGCCAGTTAGCTACCTCGTTTTTAACTCATTTTCAGTTGCCGGTCAGATAGATAATGGCACGGAGTTACTAACTTCGTTAAAGCAATCGACGTTCACTTATATTTCCGATCATATTCATGAATGGAGACGTCGAAGGCGGTTAGTGAAAGTTTTTAGCCCGGACCAGATCTTAGCTGAATGGTTTGTTAAATCATTGTTACCGAAGATTACTGAAGACGTAGCTAAGGCCGGAGTAGTTACTGAGGAGCAAGTGATTGCTCAAGCGCAGTACCTTGACTTAGTTTATACTCAGTCAGGTACATTACACGAAAAGATCCCTGATCTTCCTAAGTCAAATCAAATCGCTGCTGCTCCATCAGGGTCTCATGTTGCAGATGGCATGATTGAACACTAAAAGCAAGAAGAAATCCTCAAAGAATTCTTCTCCTATTATAACCTTACCAGACTCCCCGACAGGAGATTCTTCTGCAGAGGTTTCCGCCGATATTCACGCTGTAGAATCATCTACCACTTGTTGGAAATAATACTGAGAGGGGGGGGGGGTGAATCAGTATTATCTAACTCTTTTAATAAATCTTCCTTATTTGTTCCTTGAATTATTTTTGCATGTCAGTACCATAAAATAATGAACATGAACAAAGAAAACAGATAGTCACACCAAAGAACACAAGATGTAAGGTGGAAACCCAATGTGGGTGAAAACCACCTGCTGCAATATGTCTCTATCTTCTTTCAAATTAGAAACTCCTTTTACAATGGTTATGTACTGGTGCAGTCATTTACCAGTACGCAGGCTGCAACCTGCAGAGAGCTACAACTCTCTCTCTCGTTTTCCAGTCTCTCCTGGAAGGGAGCTACAACCCCCTACTTCTTTTCTTACAAGGACCACTTTTCATAAATTTCCAAACTGGATCCATAAGCATCAAATGATCATCAAGTATAAGAGAATCACCCAGTCAACTGTAGTAACCAGATCAACAATAATAGGACCAAACCCAGAACACAGCAATGATTAACAAAGATTTTAAGAGAAGTAAGCAGCTTCACCCATGTACTGCCTGCTTACAGTAAGCACCCTGCTCAACTGCTCGCCTGCTTACGTACGCACCCTGCTCAATTGCTCGCCTACTTACGTACGCACCCTGCTCAACTGCTCGCCTGCTTACATACGCACTGTATCCATTGAACTGCCTGCGGACCTCTGCACCTGCAACCCTTCTGTGCCTGCGTACCGGCGCACCTGCAACCCTTCTGTGCCTGCGTACCGGCGCACCTGAAACGCTTCGTTCCTGTGTATGTACGCACTTTTCTTTCACTGTACCTGCGTACCTTCGAGCATAGATGATTTCAAGACTTCAGAAATAACCCAGACAGTCAGATCTACAGATCTGAACATGCGCCGAAAAGATCTCAATCCATCAGTAGATTCGCCTTATTTAGATCTAGACATACTCCCAAGAGATCATAATATTTCAGATCTAGCCCTCATAAGATATTCAACCCAAAACATACACAAGCCAAATGATCTCCTTTGCTTTATATAGGAAATCTCTTCCTTAAATCATGGATTAATACCACGGGCCGACACCATAATAACACAAAACCGTCGGCTAAATACCAAAGGTTAAACATAAGAAACCCCACGTGTGAATTTCTTTGCCTTGAAATGTGTGCACTGGGGATACGCACCTCCTGAACGGGATAACTGCGGGTATGTACGCACTTTATGTAACACTGACCTGCGTGTACGCACCTTATGTAAGGTGTACCTACGTACCCCTTATTTTCTTCAATATTTGATAGCTGATCATCAATCTCTGCTGCTGACTTGAAGTACTGTGATCTATCACCTGAATGGGTTGCCATCAAGGACAACACTTTAGCCATAATGCCAACAATCTCCCCCTTTGGACTTGATGGCAACCTCAAAACTTCAGCTTCATTCTCCCCCTTTGACATCAAGGGCAAAGGGTTATGCTCCCCCTAAGAACATGCTCCCCCTGAATATGAACCAGATCTGCAACGAAGAACCATAATCCACCATGAAAGAGATAGAGACATATTGCAGCTACTTCCAAGATCTCCTTCTGCACATCCTCCATAATGCCAACAATGCATTATATGCTCCCCCTGAACCTGTACCATCAATCAGAAGAGGTTCAGCAATAAGATGATGCATCAACAACCCCCAGCTTTTGCCTGAGGTATTCAAAAGTGTCCCTGGGCAATGGTTTGGTGAGAATATCAGCAACTTGTTCCTTAGAAGGAACATACTCCAACTTGACCTTCTGTTCAAGCACTTGTTCCCGGAGAAAATGATACTTGATTGGTATGTGCTTGGTTTTTGAATGCATAACAGGATTCTTTGAGATGCTGATTGCACTTGTGTTATCACATAAGATGGGGATTGGTGGTGTACAAGTGATTTGAAAATCCTGCAAAGTCTGCATCATCCAAAGGAGTTGGGTGCAACAAGATGCAGCAGCAACATATTCCGCTTCAGCTGTAGACAAGGCAATCGAACTCTATTTCTTGCTGAACCAAGATACCAGTCTGGAACCCATAAAGAACGCACCACCACTTGTGCTTTTCCTGTCATCCACGCTTCCGGCCCAATCTGCATCTGTATAAGCATGAAGTGTAAGATCTGTATCTCTAGGATACCATAAGCCATAATTTTGAGTCCCTTGAAGATATTTGAAAATTCTCTTCACTGCCTGAAGATGAGTCTCCTTCGGATTTGCCTAAAATCTTCCAACTATTCCAACTGCATGCATGATGTCCGGTCGGGTACCTATCAAATAGAGTAAACTTCCAATCATAGATCTGTAGGTTGGTTGATGTACTGCTGCAGATTCATCATTTTCACTGAGGCTACATCCTGTGACCATGGGTGTACATACTGGTTTTGCATCTTCCATACCATATTTCTTCAAAATCTGTTTGAGATACTTGGTTTGAGATAAAAAGATTCCTCCTTCTTTTTGTTGGATTTGCAAACCAAGGAAATATGTCAGTTCTCCTAGCAAGGACATTTCAAATTCTTTCTGCATGACCAAGGCAAAGCTTTGACTCATAGCTTCTTCATTGCTCCCAAAAATAATGTCATCTACATACACAACAAGTATTAGCAATTTGTCATTTTCAACTTTTATATAAAGATTGCTATCTGCTGATCCTTTTGAAAAGCCTTGTTGATGAAGATATTTGTCCAAACGGTAGTACCACGCCCTTGGAGCTTGTTTGAGACCATAGAGAGCCTTTTTCAATCTGCATACAAGATTTGGATCATTTCCAAGAATGAACCCATCTGGCTGTTCAATGTACACTTCTTCTTCCAAGTCTCCATTCAGAAAGGCTGATTTCACGTCCATTTGAAATACTTTGAAGTTTTGAAAACTTGAGATAGAAAGGAACATTCGGATGGCCTCAAGTCTTGCAACAGGAGCAAAGGTTTCTTCAAAGTCTATTCCTTCTTGCTGCGCATACCCTTTACAAACAAGTCTGGCTTTGTTTCTAATTACTTCTCCATTTTCATTCAATTTATTTTTGAAGACCCATTTTGTTCCGATAACATTCTTATCTTTTGGTCTAGGAACCAGCTCCCAAGTGTTGTTCTTTTCGATCTGCTCAAGTTCTTCATCCATTGCTTTCACCCAACATTCATCTTTGCATGCCTCTTTCACATTTTGTGGTTCAGTAGAGGAGAGTAATGCCAAATAGCTTGAAGCTTCTGCAACTGTTCTTCTTGTTTGTACACCTGCTTCTTTCTGCCCCATAATCTGAGATTCTGGATGATTCTTTTGAACATATCTGGATGGAGTCTTTTCTTCTATTCTTGTTTGCTCCTCTGGTTCTTCTTGAGGTTCTTCTTCTTCATCATTCTGTCGTTGGGGGTAGCCTTCATCTTCTTCGATGTCTTCATGATGTACTTGCCTAGGAATGTATCCCTTCTCATCAACCACTACATCAATGCTGTCAACAATTCTGCCAAGTCTTTTATTGTAGCATTTGTATGCTTTGCTATGTGGAGAGTAACCCAGAAGAATGCCTTCATCTGCTCTAGGTTCAAGTTTGCCAAGCTGCTCATCAGTATTCTTGATATAGCATTTGCTCCCAAAGATTTTGAAGTGCTTTACCGAAGGAGTCCTACCACTCCAGAGCTCATGAGGAGTTTGAGTGCTGTTCACCCGGACATTTGTTTTGTTGAGAATAACAACCGCAGCATGTGCAGCTTCACCCCAGAAAGTTGCGGGAGTTCCTGACTCATCAAGCATAGCACGAGCCATTTGTTGGACTGTTCTGTTCATTCTTTCCACAACTCCATTTTGCTGAGGAGTTCTTGCTGTAGAGAATTCTCTTCTTATCCCATGTTCTTCACAGAATCGAAAAATTCATTTGAAGTAAATTCCCCACCTCTGTCAGATCTGAGGCACTTAATTTTGTGACCTGATTCATTTTCAACCAAGGCTTTGAAGGATTTGAATTTTTCGAATGCTTCATCTTTGTGCTTCATAAGTCCTAACCAGACAAACCTGGAGAAATCGTCAATGAATAATATCAAGTATTCTTCTCCTCGAGGTGTTCTTTTCCTGAAAGGACCGCATGTATCTGTATGTACTAGCTCAAGAGGCATGCTAGTTGATCCTTCTTTCTCTGGAAAGTTAGTTCTGGTTTGTTTTCCAAACTGACATGATTTGCATATGGTGTTGTCAGGAATTTTGATATCTGGAAGATCGCGAACTGCCTGATATTTGCATGCTTTCCTTATTTGTGAAAAGCTTAGATGTCCCAACCTCTGATGCCATAACCAGTGCTCATCATCCTTGCTCAGATAGCATTGTTGTTGTCCTTCTTCAAATATGTACAGATTATTTGGAGTTCTTTTGCCTTTGATCACTGTTTTACCTGTATCAAGATCACGAACAAGACATCCATTTGATCTGAATATAACCTCGGTTCTTTGATCACACATCTGGCTGACACTTAGAAGATTATGCTTCAATCCATCAACATACAAAACATTTCCAGCCTTGACCTTTTCTTTTAACTGAGCAATGCCTTTTCCTTTTATAGTTGCAGGAGTATCATTTCCAAAAGAGACTTTCTTTCCCTTTTCTAGAGCAGAATAAGACTCAAGTTTTTCTTTATCACCTGTCATATGCTTCGAACATCCACTGTCAATGTACCATAGATTTTCCTGTCCCTCTGCATAAAATGCTATCCCACATCTTTCTGTTTGAGGTTCCTTTATTCTCCATGTTTTGGTGCTTGAGGCTTGTTCCTTTTTCTGCTGAAACCTGCTCCTGCATTCAGAGTCTTCATGACCAAAGTTATTGCAAATAGAACATTCAACTTCATTTTCAAGAACCGAAAATTTGTTATAGGTCCTTTTTGTAATCCCTGTCATACTTCTTTGTTTTTGAGCTTCCCTAGTCATGATCGTTTTATATGCAACACATTGAGCTGCTTTGTGAGCAAAGTTATGGCAAGAAAAGCATTGTCCATTGAAGAAACTTCTGCGGTTATCGAATCTACCAGCCAATTGATTGTAATTTCTATTGTCATCTATTCTTGAACCAAATTGAGAAGATTTTACCTGTGGCTGGTTGTAGCTTTTGTTCACCCTTAAGATGGATTGCCCCTGATAGTTTCTGTTTGTAATTCGTCCCTGCTTTACCTGATGATCTTCATTGTGCTTTTGCTCATTTCTTCTTGCTGCATCAAGATAACTTTTTGAGGTGGATGCTTGAGAAGTTTCTCCATTATAGCCCAGACCTGTCTTGTTTAGTGGAGACCGCTGCACATTGATAATCTCATCCAAAGTTTCAGACCCTTTGACAAACTTAAGATTAATAGCTTTTGTTTTCTCAATCTCTTTTCTAAGACCAACAATTTCACCTTCTAATTTTTCAAGATGTTTTTCTTTTCATCAATTTGAAATTGTAGAGTATCAATGATCATATTCTTTTCTTCTATACATCTCTTGAGTCTAGTAATTTCATCATAAAGGTTATCCACATCTATAGCATCCATATAATCATCATCTTCAAATGCCATTAACAACTTATATTCATTACCTCGTTCGTCTTCATCACTATTTGATAGACCATCACTATCTTCATGAGTGTAGTAGCTTTTCTTATTTGCATTTTGTTTCTTGTTCCATCTAGCAGGTTCCTTTCCTTTATCCTTATAAGGACATTTTGCAGCATAATGACCTACTCTTCCACAAGAAAAGAATTTAAAAGGTAACTTACCTCTGAACCTTCCAGAACCCCTTTGAAGATTTCTGACAAAATTTGATTCTTCTTCTTCTTCTTCTGGGACGTGGCTTGCTTCATAATAATCTCCTTTACCTGATGCCTTGAAAACAGCTTCTCTTCTGTCTGATGGACCTCCCTTTCTCATTTCATAAGCAGTTAGAATTCCATGTAGCTGAGACATAGTAAGGATTCGTAGATTTTCCTTTTCATCTATTGCAGATACTTTAGATTCAAACTTGGGAGACAATGATCTTAGAACCTTTTCAACCACAATAGCCTCTTTTATTTCTTCACCCAAATTTTTCATACAATTAACAACCTCATCTACCTGAAGAAAATAGTTAGCCACACTTTCATCATTATACATCTTGAGAGTCTCATACTGAATTCTGAGAGTTTGAAGTTTAGCACGTTTTACCTGTTCATCTCCTTCATAGCTCGTGACAATTTTGTCCCATATCTCTTTTGCGGATTTATAGTGCATTACCTTCATGAATTCTGATTGGGATATACATCTTAATAGAGTACTGACTGCTTTTGCATTTGTTTCATACTTCTTTTTCTCGGCTGCATCTGTAGGAGTGGCTGAAGGAAAAGCGTAGCCTGTCTCTACAATGTCCCAAACTTCTGTACCAAGAGATTGAATATAGGCAGTAACTCTTACCTTCCAATAATTGAAGTTTGTCCCATCAAAAACTGGTGGCCTGATTGATGCTTCTCTCTCGTAGTTGCTCATGATGAACGATCTACCTTCAAGCGATCAAGCTTCTCTGAAGGACCTGCTCTGATACCAATTGTTGGAAATAATACTGAGGGGGGGGGTGAATCAGTATTATCTAACTCTTTTAATAAATCTTCCTTATTTGTTCCTTGAATTATTTTTGCATGTCAGTACCATAAAATAATGAACATGAACAAAGAAAATAGATAGTCACACCAAAGAACACAAGATGTAAGGTGGAAACCCAATGTGGGTGAAAACCACCTGCTGCAATATGTCTCTATCTTCTTTCAAATTAGAAACTCCTTTTACAATGGTTATGTACGGGTGCAGTCATTTACCAGTACGCAGGCTGCAACCTGCAGAGAGCTACAACTCTCTCTCTCGTTTTCCAGTCTCTCCTGGAAGGGAGCTACAACCCCCTACTTCTTTTCTTACAAGGACCACTTTTCATAAATTTCCAAACTAGATCCATAAGCATCAAATGATCATCAAGTATAAGAGAATCACCCAGTCAACTGTAGTAACCAGATCAACAATAATAGGACCAAACCCAGAACACAGCAATGATTAACAAAGATTTTAAGAGAAGTAAGCAGCTTCACCCATGTACTGCCTGCTTACAGTAAGCACCCTGCTCAATTGCTCGCCTGCTTACGTACGCACCCTGCTCAACTACTCGCCTGCTTACATACGCACTGTATCCATTGAACTGCCTGCGGACCTCCGCACCTGCAACCCTTCTGTGCCTGCGTACCGGCGCACCTGCAACCCTTCTGTGCCTGCGTACCGGCGCACCTGAAACGCTTCGTTCCTGCGTATGTACGCACTTTTCTTTCACTGTACCTGCGTACCTTTGGGCATAGATGATTTCAAGACTTCAGAAATAACCCAGACAGTCAGATCTACAGATCTGAACATGCGCCGAAAAGATCTCAATCCATCAGTAGATTCGCCTTATTTAAATGTAGACATACTCCCAAGAGATCATAATATTTCAGATCTAGCCCTCATAAGATATTCAACCCAAAACATACACAAGCCAAATGATCTCCTTTGCTTTATATAGGAAATCTCTTCCTTAAATCATGGATTAATACCACGGGTCGACACCATAATAACACAAAACCGTCGGCTAAATACCAAAGGTTAAACATAAGAAACCCCACGTGTGAATTTCTTTGCCTTGAAATGTGTGCACTAGGGGTACGCACCTCCTGAACGGGATAACTGCGGGTATGTACGCACTTTATGTAACACCGACCTGTGTGTACGCACCTTATGTAAGGTGTACCTGCGTACCCCTTATTTTCTTCAATATTTGATAGCTGATCATCAATCTCTGCTGCTGACTTGAAGTACTGTGATCTATCACCTGAATGGGTTGCCATCAAGGACAACACTTTAGCCATAATGCCAACACCGCTAAATCAAAATCTGGTGGAAAGAAGAAAGGAAAGAAGAAGAATAAAGCAGACAAAACTCCAAAGGAGAAAACTGAAAAAGCGGAATCCAATGATGAAAAGTGTAAACCTCGTTATCCATGTCTTATTTGTGAAGAGGAACATTTTACAAGAGACTGCCCTCATCGAGC
Organism: Pinus tabuliformis; assembly: GCA_031772625.1. NCBI lineage: Eukaryota > Viridiplantae > Streptophyta > Pinopsida > Pinales > Pinaceae > Pinus > Pinus tabuliformis. Next base: position 158,897,557 of record CM062810.1, on the reverse strand, counting down.
AGAGGTTGCGAAGATCGTCAAAGGTTCCCAAACTCCTACTGTCTTGAAGGATCCATTTCCTAAAGACAGCAAAATGATAGGTTCTTCCTCGAGTGCCAATGAAGAACCCATTTTGATGATGTCCCATGTAAGGATTGCGACTCGATCGCAAGATTATGGTAGTAAAAGTCCTATTGATGGTAAAGAAGCAGAATCTTCTCATTCTAATCCATCAACCTCAGCTCCCAGTTCCGATCCGCTACAGATCGAGAAGCCTAACCCAGACTTAGTAATCAAACCACCCGCCAAGGGTATATTTCGAAAGTTTGCTTTCAATCCACATGTGAGAGCGGCCCAGAATTATAACATTGTTGAGGACTTAGCTGTTTCACCCTCAGCAATGTCGGCTTTGGAAGTGCTGCAATCATGCCCAGCACAGCGTAAATTACTTTTGTCGGCTATAGGAGCAGGACCCAAACCTAATAATCTTTGATCTAGAAAATAGTACACCGCGTTTGCCTCATCAAATGGCTTTCCAGATCCCAGTGATAGTCAAAAACAGGCCTATTCATCGGACTGTAATTGATGAGGGAGCTTCAACGTGTATTATGTCGATACAGTGTTAGAGATCGCTTGGTTCTCCTTCACTAAATCAATCCCCGACAATTCTTAAGGCCTTTGATGGCCGTGGGTTTCATCCTTTTGGCATTTTATAGGATTTGCCTATAGGGGTTGAAGGAAAAACCGTTAGTCTAGATGTGGAGGTGGTTGATGCCCCTCTAGACTACAACCTTCTTTTGGGTCGAAGTTGGTCTTACGCTATGACAGCGGTCGTTTCATTGGTCTTCCGAGTAATCAAGTTTCCACATAATGGAAAGATCGTGACAATAGACCAGCTGGCTTACTTTTCATCCGACCCAGCCTCTTCAGAGAGTATTCAGCATGTCGGTAAAACGACTATCCCATATAAGGATGTTGGAGTAGGATTAGTTAAAGATGTCAGTTTACTGGGAACTTTTCCTTTTCCTCCACTCAACGCATCATCTTCATTTGCAACCATTCATATGATTACATCAGACACTATTTATTATGACGATCCTTGGATCGTTCCTTCTGAATCTGAAATAGACTCATTTGGTAATTTTATGACTTTGAGTCCATATGAAATTGCCTATGAAGCCGTGCAGTCCTTTACCGACCCGTGTTCAACCAAAATCGACCTAATGAATGTGGTCCGTGAGGAATCACTTTTCACATCAACCTCGGAGTTAATAGTGTTTCCCGAAGTTGTTTCATCTGACGAGCAACTTCGTGAAGTCCTGTGTATAGATGATTTACCATGGGACGATATCCATCATAGATCTTCGTTTTTACCTGAGGATGATCATTTTGAAAATGATTTCTCATCAATTTTTACAGCTGAATATGTCAAGGAAGCTCAGAATCCCATGAAACATCCTGATTCAGAGCTAAATTTGGGAAATATCTCTCGAACTATTCCCATTGACATTTCGGTTAAGCTTGGAATTGTTGAGAACATTCATATAGGTGCCTCGTGTACAGATAACGAAATTCAGACATACCAGGCCCTATTTCAAGAATTCTGCGACGTGTTTGCCTGGTCCTATGAGGAAATTCCAGGAATTGATCCCGCGATTGTTTTCCATGAGATCAAAACTTACCCGGATGCTAAACCCGTCCAGCAACGTTTGAGTCATATTCACCCATGAAAAGCGGCTGCAATTAAAGCAGAAGTTGAAAAACTGTTGAAAGCAGGTTTCATTTATCCGATCCCGTTAACGGATTGGGTATCGAATATTGTTCCGGTTAACAAAAAACAGGGAACAATAAGAATATGCATCGATTATAGGGACATTAATCGAGCTTGTCCAAAGGACAACTACCCAACACCCTATATCGATCAAATCATTGATGATTGTGCTGGCAGCGAAATATTTTCCTTTATGGACGGTTTTTCCGGTTACAATCAAATCAATATTCTACCTACCGATCAACCAAAAACGGCTTTCATTTGTCCATGGGGGACATTTGTTTATTGCAAATTACCTTTTGGGCTCAAGAATGCCGGATTAACTTTTCAAAGGGCGATGTCTTATACATTTCATGACATCAAACACATTGTGCAACCGTATCTCGATGATTTGCCTACTCATTCGTTACATCGAGCTGATCACCTTGTCCATTTACGAGCAATCTTCATGAGGTGTAGGCATTATCGTATTCGGTTGAACCCACACAAATGTGTCTTCTGTATAGAAGCGGGACGATTGCTAGGATTTGTAGTTTCGAAAGCCGGCATTCGCGTCGATCCCTCGAAGGTAGAAGCTATCATCAAATTGCCTCCTCCTTCGAGTCTTCACCAACTCCAAAGTTTGCAGGGGAAAGCAAACTTTTTACGACGATTCATTCCTAAATACGCCGAGGTTACAAAGGGTTTCACACGGTTGTTGAAACATAACGCTCAATTCTCTTGGGATGAGATAGCTCAGAAATCTTTTGATGCACTCAAACACGCGTTGACCCATGCACCGTTGTTGCATCCTCCCAACTACAACCAGGATTACTTTTTGTATCTCGCCGCTTCCCATTCCACCATTGGAATGGTCTTAGTTCAGGAAGATGAATTTGGAATGGAACATGTGATATATTACCTTAGTCGGACGTTAAATCCAACTGAGCTAAAATACTCACATGTGGAGAAATTGGCATTGGCAGCGATTCAAGCTGTCCAACGTTTTCGTCACTACATTTTACTCCATAAAACTACAGTCATTTCGGATTGCAACCCTATGATCTACATTTTGACCAAACAATTGCTAGGGGGCAAGTGCTCTAAATGGATTGTTATCCTGCAGGAGTTCGACTTGGAGTTTGAGAAATCTAAGTCTAAGAAATCTTTAGTTTTTACAGAGTTAATGTGTGACTTCCCGCGTGCTGACATGGAAACTGTGGCAGAGGAGCCCATTGCGGAAGAATCTTTGTTTCTAATCAGCACTTTAGATCCGTGGTATGGGGATATCATCGTCTATCTCCAGACCCAATCCTTTCGGCCCGAAGTTTCAAAGTCGGAACGTCGGAAAATTCAATTCCAGTCCCAACAATACAAAATTATTGGAGATACTCTTTATCGCCGTGGGGCGGACTCTATTTTTCGACGTTGCTTAACTCACGAAGAGGTTGAAAGGGTTCTAAATGACTGTCACTCTGGAGCGTGTGGCGGTCATATGTCTGGGTACGCCACAGCCCAAAAGATATTGCGCGCTGGCTACTTCTGGCCGTCCTTGTTTAAAGATTGTATTATTGCGGTCTGAAAATGCCACAACTGTCAAGTGTTTGATCGAAAGATGCACGCTCCACCTGCTCCTCTCCACCCTATAATTGCCGTTGGTCCTTTTGCCAAATGGGGTATCGATTTTATTACATGTAACCCTCACTCGGCCGGGGGGCATGCGTATATCATCCTTGCGGTAGATTATTTTACTAAGTGGGCCGAGGCGATGCCTACATTCGAGGCAGACGGCAAGACAGCTGCAATTTTCGTGTTCAATCATATAATTGCTAGGTTTGGTGTCCCACAAGCGATAATCACTGACCATGGGCACCATTTTCGAAACGTTATGATGACAGAACTTACAGGCCAGCTTGCTTTGCGTCACGATAGTTCAAATCCTTATTATCCACAAGCGAATGGTCTGGTTGAGTCCATCAACAAAGTTTTAGTTATCATGATCCAACGAATCATTGGTATTCATCGGTCGAATTGGCACAACATGTTATTCTCAGCGCTTTGGGCGTACTGAACCTCAGTGAAAACATCAACAGGGTTCACTCCTTTCCAACTAGTTTATGGTTTGGAAGTTGTGCTACCCATTGAATGCGAAATCCCGTCACTGCAAATGGCCATCGAGTTACTTCCAGCTACTTCCGAAGAGGAAAATCGTTTATTATACTTGGATCAATTAGATGAGAATCGACGTGATGCTGCATTGGCGATCGAGACTCACGCAAAACATATGAAAGCTCAGTATGATCGAAATGTGACCCCTCAAAATTTTTCGGAAGGAGACCTAGTGTTATTGTATGATCAAGCTAATGATAAATTAGGTGCTGGAAAATTCGCTCCTATGTGGCATGGGCCCTATATTGTCAAGCGAAAGCTAGCAAAAGGGACCTATGAGTTGGTAGACTTTGACGGGGACTCTTTGGGTAAACCCAGAAATGGACTTTACCTAAAGAGGTATTATGCTTAAAAGATGGGTATGGAGATTTTTAGTTAGGTTAGTTTTTCTTTCTAGCTGGTGTGTTTGTTAGTTTAGACAGTGTGCTTAGCTTAGAGAGTGTGTTTTTCGTCATTATTTAGGCTTATCTTGGTTTTACTCTTGATGATGCAGATGTCGATGCCTCTCCAAACATACATTGGTTTCGCTGATGGTGCTTGTCGTAGTACACGGAACATCTCTTCCGCAGCTTGGGTTATCTATTCGCCCTCTGACGAGTTAGTTTCTATGCATGGGGTAAGCCTCGGTCAAACAACAAACAACATTGCTGAATACCGTGCAGTGATTGAGTTATTATCTGAATCTATTTCATTTGGGATTCGGAGTTTGATAGTGAGATTAGATTCTGAACTCGTTGTATTACAGCTTAATAGAGTGTATGCCATTAGAAATCCAGTGTTATTAAGGTTATTTTTGAGAGTGCGTCTCTTGGAACGTGAGTTTGATTACATTGAATATCAACATATTCCAAGGTCTTTAAATACATTAGCAGATGCAATTGCTTCTCGAATGTTAAATAGACATTTGCAATAATCATACATGTAAATTTAAAACCATTCCATAACATGATTTACAAGATAAGCCGGTCATAATGATATATATATATAGATAGGAGTGTGTCAAAAAATACATCGTCTTCGATCATAGGTTGAAAAACACCTTATGATCGATAAAAATGATAAGTACAAAAAACCAAAATGTCACATGTGTCTACAAAACGACCGTCCAATCACTGGTGATGATCTCTATATGACACCACTGCACGGGCCACCCTACACAAGAACCTCCTAAAAGGTCCTGGGACCCCGACTACATAGCGCTGAAGCCTGATTGGAATATCATCTATGGTAGTCTCTGGTATATCTGTTGTAAGATGCTCTAGGTCACTTTCCAACTCAGCCAAAGTCTCTGTGGCCTCATCCTGTGGGGCCGGTGCTGGTGCAACTGGTAGTCTCCTCTCGTAAGGCCGGAGATTGGCTGGATGTCGTGGGCCTACATCTGCATTTTGAAAATTATTACTATCAGTTTTGAGACGATATAAAACAAACAAAAAAAAATAGATAGTTTAAAAAACTTGTGGAAAGTGAAGTTACCTGTATCATCCCATTGTTCTCCCGGTGGAAGAACCATGTCCGGATCTCCACGAAAATCAACTCCAGCATAAGGAAAATCCTGTATAGAAAAGACCTGGTCTTCTAACCAGCGAAAGTACTCCGGAGTAAATCGGACAACCTCCGTTCCCTCATCAGGATGACGGGCCATAACCGCAACCCATCGCATCAATTTGGGCTCTCGAGGAAGCCCAGCCTCAACAGTGAGCTGCTGTGGAATCAGCATCGGAACCCTCTCTAAGCCAAAACTCACTACTAAAGGCCCATAACCAAAGGTCTTTAGCTGTCCATTTTTGGCTCTAGTCAGTTGGCCTTTTATATTGGCCAACACAACATCACACCAGTTGAAAATGGTACCTCGATAGCAATCAATCGCCATCCGCATCTGGGATCCAGTGGAAATGTGTAAAGCGGCAGCCCCGCAAAGTCTGGTAACTATAAAGGCAATCACCTTAAGTTCAGGACGGGATATAGTTTTGATCTCTATCCCCTTCTCCTGAGACTGAGTGTTACACCACTCTAGTCGGAGACTAGCGATGGACTGGCCACCCGGCCTAGTCCCGAACAGAGTCAAGTGTTCGCCTCTCTTGGGCAAACTAGTGAGAAAGTAGATATCTGCGGGCTCCATCTCGAGCTGGTGCCATCCAATATAAAAACACTGGTCCTGAACGTTCCATCTTTCTACCAGCCACTCTAGAAAGCTCACTTGGGCCCTCATGCCAGGTATGGCCCAGTATTTATAAAGGCCGCATGCCTTCAAAGCATCAATTGACGGTTGATGATTAATGGCGGCTAAATCAACATCTTCATGCTCTCTCTCGTGCCAATCGAGCATGGTGAACAATCTACACACCATAAAACATCCATTAGATTCCATGAAATCAAAAAAAATTGGTCCATTTTGGAGAATTTGGGGTTTAAAAACTTGTTGCGCGGAGTACGCACCTCGCCTTTAGGAACAAAGCATGGGTACACAAGGTCCCTGAAGGCAAGGTGCGTACCCCGACATTTTTCCAACTGAGAAAATGTCGGGGTACGCGGGTCCCTAGTGTGGTGCCTGCGTACCCCGAGAGGCAGTCTTTGAAACCCCAAAGCCTCCCAAAAATGAAATCTAGGGCCTAAAAAAGAATTCTAAATGGATGAAATTGAAGAGGAGGATGTTGAAAATTACCTGGAAGAGACGGCGTTCGGTTTCGACGGTCGGATTCTCCGCAATGTCCACGGGAAGTTTCTTGCCAAAAGCCCTTTTTCTCTCCTCAACAGTAAAATGGTAAAAATGAATTGGTAAAAGCCCTTTTTATAGGTTTTTTGGGTAAATAAATGGTAAATTTATTTATTTTTCACCATGAAAAGGTATTTTTCAAAGTATTTTTATCTATCTTCAACAGGTATGAGTAATGTGTTGGTTTTTGTGCAGGATAAAGGATTTTCAGGGAAAATTGTCATTTTTTACAAACAAAAACATCAGAGTCATCTTTAAGCCCTTTTCTGACTCCTAAAACATGAAAAGATTGCCGGGTGTTTCTTTTACACTCATTAAAACGGAATTAAAAGACGGTCCTCTTACAGCCCTTTTCTGACTGTAAAAACATGAAAAGATTGCCAGATTTTTGTCGTTTCAAATTCAATATTGGAAATAAAACGACGTGTCCTTGATCGCTTTTTACTTTTCAGATTAGAGACACTAATCATGAAAGTACTCCTTGGTCGTAAACATCAAGCGGTTCTCTCAAGTATTATTTTATACTTTTTCGGGCTTGGGAGACACAAATTTACGAAAAAGGTCAACCCTAGAGTCTTCTTAAGTTTTTCAGACTCTCTAAAATTGAAAACCGCCGAGTTTCTCCTATACTGGACTCGTTAAAATTTCACAGTAAAGGACCTGTTCGATTACAAACAGGAACGGACCACTCCTTCTTAGGGTTCAAATCTAAACTAAGTTGGACTCATCCGAAGGATGAGCTTATAATCAAGCAAATGTTTCCTTTCTTCTTTCCACCGTTTTTTGATTTGGCCGTAGATGACTCTACAGCGTGAATGTCGGCGGTAAGTTCAGGAGGAGAAGACTCTCCTGTCGGAGAATCAGGCAAAGTGATAATTGGAGTATTGGAGGCCTTGGAAGACTTCTTCTTACTCTTCGTAGTCACGATACCAATCATACCATCAGCGGCATGAGATCCCGAAGGAGCAGCAGCGATTTGGTTTGACTTTGGAAGATCCGGAATTTTCTCATGTAACGTACCCGACTGAGTGTAAACTAAGTCAAGGTATTGTGCCTGAGCAATGACTTGCTCCTCAGTAACTACTCCGGCCTTAGCTACATCTTCAGTAATTCTTGGTAATAATGATTTGACAAACCATTCAGCTAAGATTTGGTCCGGGATAAAAACTTTCACTAATCTCCTTCGACGTCTCCACTCATGAATGTGATCAGAAATGTACATGGATGTCGATTGTTTTAGCGAAGTTAATAATTCTGTACCATTATCATATCTGACTGGTAACTGAAAATGAGTTAAGAACGAGGTAGCTAACTGGCTAAAGTTGTAAAAAGAGGCCCGTGGTAACTCAATGTACCACTTGGCTGCGAGACCAATGAGTGTACGCTGAAAAAGACGTAAGCGGATGGAATCATCTGAGATGGAATTTGATGCACACCAGAGGTGGTAAGTCATCACGTGATTAGACGGATCCTCTCCAGACTTACCTTCGAACTTGGGTATATCGTTGGGCAACTTATTTGGCATTGGCGGCCAGAACTGAAGATATTGAATTGGATCGTTCGTTAGGCGCGTCAAGTCGGGTAAATCTAAAGTCGCAATAAACGGTAACTGCCGGTTAGGATCTCTAAAACTCTGAGTCACAATACCAGCCCCAGGAGGAGGATATCCAGGATAACTAGGAACAGGAGTCGCATTTGGGATATTATATCCTCCTGGAAAACCAGGATTAACCGGACCGTACTGGGGTTGCTGAGGTTGTTGATAAGTGTACCCAGGATACGGTTGATACTGGTAAACCGGTTGTTGGGCAGCTTGCCCAGGTTGATACTGTCCCTGGTACGGAGGTTGAACAAATTGAGGTTGAGTAGTAACAACCGTACTTGTACCAGGTTGGCTTGCAGGCATCTGGACTGTGGTTTGAACCGTGGGTCCAGACAACGGTACAGATGTCTGAGGAGTGGTGACAGGGACAGTAGAAACCGGAGCTGCCGATACTCCAGAAGTAAGCATGGTAGATGAAGCGGTAGTTGCTGCAGCCGTGTGAGGTGGAGTACCAGGTGCAATTGGCGGCTGAGTAACTACAGAAGTTACAGGGGTCTGAACACTTGACTGGACAGGTTGCGGTTGCTGGGGTGGACCAGGAACTGCAGGTTGTCCTGCTTGAGGTACCGACTGTATACTTGGTTGCGACATCTGTTGACCCTGTGACGGATCCCATGTTAACATTCCAGGGTATTGACTCGTAACAGGTTGAGGATACTGAGATCCATAGCCGTATTGAGGATAGGGTTGATAACTGTAAGGTGCAGTCCCATATGATTGCCCTTGAGGTGGTTGATAACCTTGACCAGGGTATTGACCCGTAGGTTGATAACCTTGAGGTAAATACGAATATTGGGGTTGACCTTGGGGTACATATTGAGGCTGGGGTTGATACCCTTGAGGTTGATACCCTTGAGGTTGCCCCCCAGTCACGAATGAAGTACCTTGAGGTTGCCCCCCAGGCATTAACGAAGGTTGCCCCCCAGGCGGTAATTGGCCACCTTGAGGTTGGTTAATGGGAGTTGAACCTGACATCATATAAACGTCACCTATACTCAATGGTACATTACCACTGTTTCCAACTAATAACCCATGATCAACGGGTTGAGGAGATGCTCCCGCAAAGGTACCAGAAAGTGATTGATACCCAGTAGGAACAGAAGGACCGCCATGTAAAAATGATTCAGGACTTTGTGAAAACACAGATGACTGACCAGACATATTTACAGGAGAATGAATTCCTCTAGGTGGAACCGGAGTACGAGGTGTAGAAAAACCTACTGAGTTGTCTAAAAAATTGGTTAATGCAAGGTACCAAGATTCACTTCTAGGAGGACTGTAAAAGATGGATTCACGCTCCCTTAGATCAAGGGTAATTAGATCTTCAGAATCAGAAACGCCTATTTCTTCCTCTGGAACAAGTTCTTCTATAGCAATTAATCCAACAGGAAGATTTTCGGTGATAATTCTTTCTATTCTTGGTGAATCAGGAACACTAGGAGTTGGAGTAACAGGTTCGGAAATTTCAGGTTCTTCGCCTGTTTCACTGGCAGATGAAAAACTACCAGCAAGCTCGGAAACTGTAACAGCTTCGGGATTGTAACCTGTTTCTAAACTTTGGTAATCTGGATGGACTACCAAGGAAAATTCTCCTTCTTCAGGTGATCCTACTCTACTGCCACTAGGAGGAGTTACAAGGACCTTTAACCCTTCTAAATGACCCGGAATGTCTTCAGGAGATTCACCCCGCGATTTACGGAGTTTTCTTAACAAATCTATTCCGGTAACAATCTCAGGAGACTTGCCCCGAAGTCTACGGGACTGTCTCGGTAATTCCGCCACAATTAAAGATTTTAACTACAACACACGAAAACAAAGTAAAAAATTTCAAATCAAACCACCTAAAGTCTTCTAAAGAACCAAACAAATTTGAAGCACACGCCTAAATAATCTAGAGCGTCAAACCACACACAAACAGTAGTCTTCCGGACCAAAAGCGCTAGTTGGTGATTAGGCCCAACCTCGCAGGATTCAGTACAGAAATGGTGGGTGGAACAGTTACCCCGGCAACCTGCTTAATGAATAGACTGGACCAAGTTCCTCCACTTTAACCGTCTCGAAGTGAAGCGAACCCCCAGAAAATCCAAGTGAGTATAACCGACGTCTGCTCCAGGTACAGTGGGACCTTCCCTCCACCGTCACCTTTGGTAGAATCCTAGATATTATGGCCACTAAGGTTACCAATCACAACAATTACACCTGGGGGAACAGTCTAAACTCCGACAGCACGCAAGGGCAGAGTAGCAAGCTCCAATCCCCTTACCGGCTCCTTGACAACAATCCAAGGTTTACCGATAAGTGACCCCTGGCTCCTCGACAATGGTTAATCCGAGGTTTACCGTTTGTAATACGTACTGCCTGGCGTCGTTCCCAACGAGGGAGGAATGATCCCCTCACTGGTTCGGACACGAGCTCGTGCTTCTCCTTTAAGAGGAGCTTTCCCAGAATGTAACTGAAACAATTGGATTTGTTCTACTCAAGATAGACTATCTGTTTGGTTTTGTAGTCTTGGAGAGTTAAGTACTCACCTACTCCAAGACCCTAGCCTAAGCTATGTTGGTGCTTCAGAGCCCTAGAAAAATAAAGATTACTAGATTGATTTTAATTTAAGCGTTACTTTTAAGGTTGTTTCTTAAGTCAAAAGGTGATGGAAGTGAAACCAGTGGTGTGTTGACTCGACTCGAAACCACTACAAAATGCACCTAGAATGATTTATCCACTACTTTACTTTTTCGATGAATTGCTTAACTAAAAAGTTGAGAGAATGCAATCTTTATAAAAGCAACTTCTTAATTGAAGACAATCAAAGAAACAATTCGTTTGTCTTTTCCAAGCATAAAAACATAACCTCTCTTTACATGCACAAAAAAACTCTTTTCTTCTTTCGAAAACAAAAAGCTACTTGAAACAAGACTTTTTAAGAAGATGTTTTTGTATTTTTCTTTTAATAAAGCAAATAAATCTAATATAACCAAAAATCAATCTTAACAACTCTTAAAATCTATGAAAATGCACTCATAAGCAAACTAAAGGCAAATTTACTCTAAGCAATCTTAACGAGGCCAAAACTAACAATGATTATTTCTAAGGTGTTTTACTTGATCACAATCAAATCAAGGACTAGCTTATTGCAGAACCAAAAACTAGTCAAAACAAAATTCTAATCTTTTTGTTCTTTTTGTAAAATGGAAATCAATACTTTATAAACAAGCAAATCGAAATTTGACCCAAAACAACTCAAATGGCAAGTTGCTCACAAAAGGAGACTTTACGACAGGCCCGACTTCTAAGAAGGTTGACTAACCAGAGAGATCTAAGGCTGGACAACTTTCTACTATCAAAGTCACTACAAAGCCTTTCCAAAAATCAAACCCTAGGTCTAAACTTCGTTGAAAACCACTAAAACACTCAAAGCTCACAAAACTAGTTCAGGTGAAAATTCTTGACAGGGTACTAAAGGATCTGGGCAGAAAACACTAAGGAAAAACAAAATCTAAAAGCAATTTAAAGCAAAAATGGAATTTTCTTAAGTTTTACAGGAAGACGCAGGCAACCCGTTGTCACAGGTGCGGCCCCGCTCTGTGCAGACGGCAACAGCGCGTCCAAAGACGCACTGTGCAGTACTCAGAGGGTGCGTCCTTCTGGAAAAATGAAGAAAAACCAAATCTAACTAAATCTAAAGCTAAGCCACCCAAATACTAATTCTCACAGTCAAAAACCAGAAAATAAAAATGATTTTCTCAAAGCAAAGTTCATATAAAGGAAAAGACTCTCTCATTAATGGATTCCCCAGCGGAGTCGCCAATTTGTCACACGGAATTTGTCAAGGGTGCGGACACGACTGACCTTCCTAGAAGTCTAAGACATTCTAATGACAAACAAGACAAAATGGAGTGATCTTTCTCTAAATACACCTTTTACAACATGAAAACTACAAGTGTTTAGGCTTACCTTATTCCAAAACGCTGTTGTTGAAGTCCGTTCTTGACGATCCGGATGAGCTCCTCCTTCAAGTCAATTCCTGCAACCACAAACAATCAAACAATTACCAAGCACTTGCATTTCATATAATAAAACATATATTCAACATGCAGACCAAGGAACACATGAAATAACTCATTAACACAAGCTATTGAGAAAAATAAACCAGTTTGTATTAATAACGAAACAAAGAAACTCTTACAACCTGGCCTTGGTGTTGTGCAAGTTCCTCCCAGGGTCCATCAAGGGTTTTCCTCTACTTTGACAAAGCTCACCCTCTCCCAAGTAGAATCAAGTGAAGACAATCTCTCCTCACAAAGGCTCTAATGGAAGACCTAAATCCTGCAGCATTTACCCAAAGAAAATGTATAGCTCCAACCTCCTCTCCTTCTGGCTCAATGCCTTTATTTATAGTGCTGTAAAGAGGTTATTCAGGTCCACTATCAATGGGATCATCCCCCTCTTTGGGTGGGATAGCTCCCTTATTGATGGGATAAGTTCCCCCTTAATAGAGATACATGAACCAACTGGAGGCGCATCCATTTCATCAAACCGACCTCTAGAATGTTCTAGAAGTAACCACAAGTAACTTTTTCAAGATAAAACTCGCGCATTTTGCCTTTTACAGAGGGACGCACCTGTCCCTTAACATACAGAGCGTCCATGGACGCAGATTTTGTGAACATGGTCAGCGTCCCCGCAGGTAAGGCTAGAGAGAACCTGCGACCCCAGAGATAAACATAGTTTTTACAAGACTTTCTCTCTTCTTTGAGTTTGAGATGGATAACAGAGGCATGAGACTTGCCTAAGAGGGTAGCATGACTGTTGATTTGAGCCATACTAACTGTAAGTAGTCAAGGTGACATTTTTTAGTGTAACAGATTGCCCCCTAAAGTGCGAAGCCTGGAATAGAATAGGGTTTTGTAATTCTAGGAAGGGTGAAGCGCTTTATCATTTCAAGGATTGTCTTGTGGATGGCCTGGTTGGAACCTGCAATTTTCAACACAAAATACATGGATAAGATTATATCATCACTGAGGTAGGCATTCCCATACTCAGATTCAAAACTTTAACTAATGGACTAACTATTCTGATACAGGAATGATCTTGCAGTACATCATTTTTATAGACTTTTGTAGACACAGTATGGACGCAGCCATCTGTTTATGATTAGTCTACATAGATAATGAATACAAAACTCCTCGCAGCCTGGATGGTAGAAACTAGATCCAGGGTCTTCACTTCTACTTCCCGAATTGGTACGATTCTAGCCATGTGATTAAATGATTCGATGTCGAACATGTTAGAAACCACTTGATTACCAGTCAATGATGTAAACTGTTAACAAGCGTGAGAGAAACCACCAGTAATGTCAATGGTTCTCAAAGTACCAAGCACAACCCGTGAAATGTGAATAGATGTTTTGATGTCGAACACTTCACGGAATCCTTTGATCGAAAGTCAATGATGTAAACTGACGTCAAAGGCGAGAAACCTGCCATTGATGCATGCAGACTTCAAGGTACTGTCGATTCCTAAGTCATCTTTCTAGATAATGTGTCGATGTCGATAGAAAGCGACCCGTTGCAGGCAAGCCCGCAACACGAAATCATTGTTCAAGTTGAAGAAATGTTGCTGTAAGGACTGACTCAGGGATGGTCAAATGGATGACAAGTATTTTGCAGATGAAAGTTTTGCTTGCAGACCTCTTGAACACATAACGACACAACAGATGGCTTGGTGACGAATAACTCAAAGTTAATCCCCGAAACCCGGTTAAAGACTTTCAAAGTGATTTGGTCAACTGTGAGGTAAAAGATTTCCCAACCCAGGTGAATGAAAAGTGTCGTGTTCAAGAGTGGTAATAAAGTTTCTTCTGAGACAAAAGGTGACAAACAGGTTCATTCTTCTCTCTTTTCCCCCACCATTTCTGGCAAGTACCTCTTTATTTTTAACAAGCTTGAGGAGGATAACATATGCTTGATTATAAGCTCATCCTTCGGACGAGTCCAACCTAGTTTAAATTCGAACCCTAGGAAGGAGTGGTTCGTTCCTGTTTGTAATTGAACAGGTCCTCTACTGTAAAAGTTTAACGAGCCCAGTATAGGAGAAACTCGGCGTTTTTCAATTTTAGAGAGTCTGAAAAAACTAAAGGAGACTCCACGTTGAACTTTTTCGTATATTTGTGTCCCTCAAGCCCGAAAAAGTATAAAATAATACCTGGGGGAACCGCTTGATCTTGCGACCAAGGAGTACTTTCATAATAGTGTCGTTGACCTGAAAAGTAAAAAGCGATCAAGGACACGTCGTTTTATTTCCTTATCGAGTTCGAAACGACAAAAACCCGGCAATCTTTTCCTGATTTTGCGGTCAGAAAAGAGCTAAAAGGGGACCGTCTTTTAATTCCGTTTTAACGAGTGAAAAAGAAACACTCGGCGATCTTTTCATGTTTTAGGAGTCAGAAAAGGGCTTAAAAGATGACTCTGATATTTTTGTTTGTGAAAAATTACAATTTCCCTCGAAATCCCTTTGTCCTGCACAAAAGCAACACATTACTCATACCTGTTTAAAATAGGCAAAAATACATTCAAAAACATCTTTTCATGGTAAAAAATGAACTAATTCATCCAAAAAACCTATAAAAAGACCTTTTACCATGTCATTTTTACCGTTTCACTGTTGAGGTTGAAAAAGGAGCTTTTGACAAGAAACTTCCCGTGGTCGCTGCGGAAAATCTGACCGTCGGAATCGAACGCCGTCTCATCCAGGTATTTTACACATCCTACTCTGCATTTCTATCCGTTTAGAATCAATTTTTAGGTTTTAGTTTCATTTTTTGGGGGGGTTTTGGTTTTGGAATGCGCCTCTCGGCGGACGCAGGTGCCCTTCGGGTGACCTGCGTCCCCCGACTTTTTCTCATACGGGAAAACGGTCGGAAGACGCAGCCCGCCTTCAGGCCAGCTGCGTCCGGGCGCCCTGTGCTACAAAGCCGGGGTGCGTCCTCCGAGAAACGCGCATTTCAAAACCCCAACTCTCTCAAAAAACCACCAAAAATTCCCAAATCAATTTCTAATTGCTATTTTTGATATGCAGGGCATTAATCATGTTAGACTGGAGAGAAAGAGAGCATGTAGAGGAAGATGAAGCTGCAATAAATCATCAACCTTCCCTGGATGCCCTAAGAGCATGCGGATTATACAAATATTGGACCATACCGGGCATGAGGGGCCAGGTAAGATTCTTGGAATGGCTGGTTGAGCGATGGAACGTTCAAGAACAATGCTTTTACATAGGAGGGCACCAGCTCGAGATAGAGCCCTCGGATGTATACTTTCTCACTGGCTTGCCAAACAGAGGTGAGCAACTCAGTCTTGCGGGGACTAGGCCGGGTGGCCAATCCCTTGATAGTCTCCGCGAGGATTGGTGCACACGTGGGGCTCACCATTCAAAAGGCATAGAGATAAAACACATCACTCTACCGGAACTCAAAGTCATAGCGTTCACGGTTACCAGAATTTGCGGCGCGGCCGCTTTACACATTGCTTCCGGATCCCAAATGCGGATGGCAATTGACTGTTACCAAGGCACCATTTTCAACTGGTGTGAAGCTGTGTCGGCTCATATGAAGAGCCAACTGACCAAGGCAAAGAACGGACGACTAAAGACTTTTGGATATGGGCCTATAGTCGTGAGCTTTGCCTTGGAGAGAATTCCAATGCTGATCCCTCAGCAACTCACTGTTGATATCTTGGGTCCTCGGCAGCCAAAGCTGATACGATGGGTTGCGGTGATGGCCCGGCATCCTGACGAGGGCGCGACAGTAGTTCGATTCTCAGATAGTTATTTTGACTGGTTAGAGGGCCAGCTTTTTGTGATACAGGACTTTCCGTATGCCGGAATGGATTTCAGAGGTGATCCGGACATGGTTCTTCCACAGGGAGAACAATGGGACGACAGAGGTACTTTTTATTTTCACAAGTTTTCTAGTTATGTATTTTTTGTATTTTTTATATATATCGTCTCAAAACTAATAGTAAACTTTTTCAAAATGCAGATGTTGGTCCACAGCGTCCAGCCAACCTCCGGCCTTATGATAGACTACATCCAGCTGCACCGGTACCGGCCCCACAGGATGCGACAGCAGAAGTACTAGCTGAGTTGGAGCATGATCTAGAGCGTCTCACGGCAGATATACCTGAGACTACTATGGACGACATTCCTATCAGGCTTCAGCGCTTCGTAGTCGCGGTCCCTGGACCGTTTAGGAGATTTTTGCGTAAGGTAGCCCGCGCAGTGGTGTCGTACAGAGAGCACCACCAGTGATTGACTAGTCACTTTTGTAGTCACATGTGACATTTTTGACTTTTTGTACTATCATTTTGCCGATCATAAGGTGTTTTAAACCTATGATCGAAGACGATGTATATATTTTTTGACACACTTCTATCTATATATATCACTATTACCGGCTTATCTTGTTTAACATATGTGATGAAATGTTTTTAAATTTACTTGCATGATTATCGTAAATGTCTGTCCAACATTCGAGAAGCAATTGCATCTGCTAATGTATTCAAAGACCTTGGAATATGTTGATATTCAATGTAATCAAATTCACGTTCCAAGAGACGCACTCTCAAAAACAACCTTAATAACACAGGATTTCTAATGGCATAAACTCTATTAAGCTGTAATACAACAAGTTCAGAATCTAACCTCACTATCAAACGTCGAATTCCAAATGAAATAGATTCGGATAATAATTCAACCACTGCACTGTATTCTGCAATGTTATTCGTTGTTTGACCGAGGCTTACCCCATGCATAGAAACTAACTCGTCAGAGGGCGAATAGATAACCCAAGCTGCGGAAGAGATATTCCGTGTATTACGACAAGCACCATCAGCAAATCCAATGTATGTTTGGAGAGGCGTCGACATCTACAATATCAAGAGTAAAACCAAGATAAGCCAGAATAATGACGAAAAACCACACTCGCTAAGCTAAGCACACTGACTAAACTAACACACTTGCTAGCTAGAAAGGAAATCTAACCTATCTAAAAATTTCTCCATACCCATCATTTTAAGCATAATACCTCTTTAGGTAAAGTCCATTTCTGGGTTTACCCAAAGAGTCCCCATCAAAATCAACTAACTCATAAGCCCCTTTTGCTAGCTTTCGCTTTACAATGTAGGGCCCATGCCACATGGGAACGAATTTTCCGGCACCTAGCTTATCGTTAGCTTGATCATATAATAGTACTAGGTCTCCTTCCGAAAAACTTCGAGGGGTTACATTTTTATCGTACTGAGCTTTCATTCGTTTCGCGTGAGTCTCGATAGCTAAAGTAGCGTCACGTCGAGTCTCATCTAATTTAGCCAAGTATAATAACCGTTTCTCCTCTTCGGAAGTAGCTGGAAGTAATTCGACAGCCATTTGAAGTGATGGGATTTCGCATTCAATAGGTAACACAGCTTCTAAGCCATAAACTAGCTGGAAAGGGGTGAAACCTGTTGAATTTTTCACTGAAGTTCGATATGCCCATAGCGCCGAAAATAACATGTTATGCCAATTCGTTCGATGGATACCAATGATCCGTCGAATCATGATGACTAGAACTTTGTTGATTGACTCAACCAAACCGTTGGCTTGCGGATAATAAGGAGTAGAGCTATCGTGGCGCAAACCAAGCTGGCTTGTAAGCTCAGTCATCATGACGTTTCGAAAATGGCTCCCATGGTCAGTAATGATTGCTTGTGGGACACCAAACCTAGTTATGATATGATTGAATACGAAAACTGCAGCTGTCTTGCCGCTTGCGTCGAATGTAGGCATCGCCTCGGCCCATTTTGTAAAATAATCAACCGCGAGGATGATATACGCATGCCCCCCGGCCGAGTGAGGGTTACAAGTAATAAAGTCAATGCCCCATTTGGCGAATGGACCAGCGGCAATTATAGGGTGGAGAGGAGCAGGTGGAGCGCGCATCTTTCGATCAAACACTTGACAGTTGTGGCATGTTCTGACGGCAAGGATACAATCTTTAAACATAGACGGCCAGAAATAGCCAGCGCGCAACACCTTCTGAGCTGTGGCATACCCAGACATATGACCGCCACATGCTCCAGAGTGACAATCATTCAAAACTCTCTCAGCCTCTTCGTGAGTTAAACAACGTCGAAAAACTAAGTCTGCCCCCCGGCGATAAAGTGTATCTCCAATAATTCTGTATTGCTGGGATCGAAACCGAATTTTTCGACGGTCTTCCTTGGAAGCTTCAGGCCGAAAGGTTTGGGTTTGGAGATAGATGATTATATCCCCATACCACGGATCTAAAGTGCTAATAAGAAACAAAGATTCGTCCGCAATGGACTCCTCTGCCACAGTCTCTGTGTCAGCACTCGGGAAATCACACATCAATTCCGCAAAAACTAAAGATTTCTTAGACTTGGACTTCTCGAACTCCAAGTCGAACTCTTGCAGGATAACAATCCATTTAGAGTACTTGCCCCCTAGCAGTTGTTTTGTCAAAATATAAATCATAGGGTTGCAATCCGAAATAACTGTAGTTTTGCGGAGAAGAATGTAGTGACGAAAACGCTGGACAGCTTGAACGGCTGCCAGGGCCAATTTCTCCACATGCGAATATTTTAACTCAGTGGGATTTAAGGTTCTACTAAGATAATATATCACATGCTCTGCTTTGAATTCATCTTCTTGAACTAACACCATTCCAATGGTGGAATGCGAAGCTGCGAGGTATAAGAAGTAGTCCTGGTTGTAGTTGGGAGGATGCAATAACGGTGCATGGGTCAACGCGTGTTTTAATGCATCAAAAGATTGTTGGGCAATCTCGTCCCAAAAGAATTGTGCGTTCTGTTTCAACAACCGTGTAAAACCTTTAGTGACCTCGGCGTAGTTTGGGATGAATCGGCGTAAAAAGTTCGCTTTCCCTTGCAAACTTTGGAGTTGGCGCAAACTCGAAGGAGGAGGCAATTTGATGATAGCCTCGACTTTCGAGGGATCGACGCGAATGCCGGCTTTTGAAACAACAAATCCCAGCAATCGACCTGTTTCTATACAGAAAACACACTTGTGGGGATTCAACCGAATTCGATAATGCCTACACCTCATAAAGATTGCTCGTAGGTGGACAAGGTGATCAGCTCGTTGTAAAGAATGAGCAGGCAAATCATCGAGATAGGGTTGCACAATGTGCTTGATGTCATGAAATGCATAAGACATCGCCCGTTGAAAAGTAGCGCCCGCATTCTTAAGCCCAAAAGGTAATTTGCAATAAGCAAATGTCCCCCATGGACAAATGAATGCCGTTTTTGGTTGATCGGCAGGTAGAATATTGATTTGATTATAGCCTGAGAAACCATCCATGAAGGAAAACATCTCACTTCCGGCACAATCATCAATAATTTGATCGATATAAGGCGTAGGATAGTTGTCTTTTGGACAAGCTCGATTGATATCCCTATAGTCGATACAGATTCTTATTGTTCCTTGTTTTTTATTGACGGGAACAATATTCGATACCCAATCCGTTAACGGGATCGGATAAATGAAACCTGCTTTCAACAGCTTTTCGACTTCTGCTTTAATCGCAGCCGCTTTTCGAGGGTGAATCTGACGCAACCGTTGCCGAATGGGTTTAGCATCCGGGTAGGTTTTGATTTCATGAACAACAATGGCAGGATCAATTCCCGGCATTTCCTCGTAAGACCAGGCAAACACGTCGCGGAATTCTTGGAATAGGGCCTTGTAAGTTTGGATTTCTTCTTCAGTACATGCGGCACCTATATGAATGTTCTCCTCGATTCCGGGCTTCACTGAAATATCAATGGGAATAGTACGAGAAATATTCCCTAAATTCAGCTCTGAATCAGAATGTTTCGTTGGATCCTGAGCGTCTTTGACATATTCAGCGGTAAAGATAGATGAAAAATCATTTTCAAATGCATCATCCTTAGGTAAAAACGAAGATCTGTGATGGAGATCTTCCCATGGTAGATCATCTACACTTAGGATTTCGCGAAGTTGTTCGTCAGATGACACTTCTTCGGGAAACGTTATCCGTTCTAAGGGTGAGGTGAAAAGTGACTCTTCACTGACCACATTCATTTGGTCGGTTTCGGTTGAATGAAAGTCGGTAAAAGACATAAGAGCTTCATAAGCAATCTCATACGGACTCAACGGCATAACATCACCGAGTGAGTCTAGCTCAGAGTCAGAGGGAACATACCAAGGATCATCATAAATAATGTTTTCTGACGTGATCATATGAATTGTTGCAAACGAAGGGTCTGCATTGAGTGGAGGGAGAGGAAAAGTTCCCAGTAAACCGGAATCCTTAACTAAACCTACACCAATGTCCCTATAAGGGATTGTCGTTTTACCAACATGCTGGATAGTTTCTGAAGAGGTTGGGTCGGATGAAAAGTATGTCAGCTGATCAATAGTCACGATCTTACCGTTATGTGGAAACTTAATGACTCTGAAGACCGATGAAACGACCGCTGTCATAGCATATGACCAACTTCGACCCAAAAGAAGGTTGTAGTCTAGAGGGGCATCAACCACTTCCACATCCAGACTAACGGTTTTACCTTCGACCCCTATAGGCAATTCTTGTAGAATACCAAACGGACGGAACCCACGGCCATCAAAGGCCTTAAGGATGGTGGGGGATTGGTTCAACGAAGGAGAACCAAGCGATCTCCAACATTGAATCGACATAATACACGTAGAAGCTCCCTCATCAATCACAGTCCGATGAATAGGCCTGTTTTTGACTATCACTGGAATTTGGAAAGCCATTTGATGGGGGAGACGCGGTGTACTACTTTCTAGATCAAAGATCATTAGGTTCGGGTCCTGAACATCGACAGCTCCAATAGCCGACAAAAGCAATTTTCGTTGCGCTGGACATGATTGCAGCACTTCGAGTGCCGACATTGCTGAAGGTGAAACAGCTAAGTCTTCAACAATGTTGTAATTCTGGGCTGCTCTCGCATGTGGATTGAAAGCAGACCTTCGAAGTACACCCTTGGCGGGCGGCTTAATCACTAAGTCTGGGTTAGGTTTTTCGATCTGTAG
Source organism: Pinus tabuliformis (assembly GCA_031772625.1). Lineage (NCBI taxonomy): Eukaryota > Viridiplantae > Streptophyta > Pinopsida > Pinales > Pinaceae > Pinus > Pinus tabuliformis. The sequence continues at coordinate 158,876,254 of CM062810.1, read as the reverse complement.
TGGATCGGAACCAGGAGCTGAGGTTGATGGGTTAGAGTGAGAAGATTCTGCTTCCTTACCATCAACAGGAGCCTTACTACCATAATCTTGCGATCGAGTCGCAATCCTGACATGAGACATCATCAAAATGGGTTCTTCACTGGCATTCGAAGAAGAACCTATCATCTTATTCTCCTGCTCTGGAAATGGATTTTTTAACACAGCAGGAGTGGGAGAACCTTTGACTATTTTCACTACCTCGGCCCGATGAGGGCAGTCTCTCGTAAAATGATCTTCTTCACAAATAAGACAAGGATATCGAGGTTTGCGTTTTTCGTCATTGGTTTCCGACTTTTCCGTTTTCTCCTTTGGAGCCTTGTCTGCTTTAGCCTTCTTCTTTCCTTTCTTCTTTCCACCGTTTTTTGATTTGGCCGTAGATGACTCTACAGCGTGAATGTCGGCGGTAAGTTCAGGAGGAGAAGACTCTCCTGTCGGAGAATCAGGCAAAGTGATAATTGGAGTATTGGAGGCCTTGGAAGACTTCTTCTTACTCTTCGTAGTCACGATACCAATCATACCATCAGCGGCATGAGATCCCGAAGGAGCAGCAGCGATTTGGTTTGACTTTGGAAGATCCGGAATTTTCTCGTGTAACGTACCCGACTGAGTGTAAACTAAGTCAAGGTATTGTGCCTGAGCAATGACTTGCTCCTCAGTAACTACTCCGGCCTTAGCTACATCTTCAGTAATTCTTGGTAATAATGATTTGACAAACCATTCAGCTAAGATTTGGTCCGGGATAAAAACTTTCACTAATCTCCTTCGACGTCTCCACTCATGGATGTGATCAGAAATGTACGTGGATGTCGATTGTTTTAGCGAAGTTAATAATTCTGTACCATTATCGTATCTGACTGGTAACTGAAAATGAGTTAAGAACGAGGTAGCTAACTGGCTAAAGTTGTAAAAAGAGGCCCGTGGTAACTCAATGTACCACTTGGCTGCGAGACCAATGAGTGTACGCTGGAAAAGACGTAAGCGGATGGAATCATCTGAGATGGAATTTGATGCACACCAGAGGTGGTAAGTCATCACGTGATTAGACGGATCCTCTCCAGACTTACCTTCGAACTTGGGTATATCGCTGGGCAACTTATTTGGCATTGGCGGCCAGAACTGAAGATATTGAATTGGATCGTTCGTTAGGCGCGTCAAGTCGGGTAAATCTAAAGTCGCAATAAACGGTAACTGCCGGTTAGGATCTCTAAAACTCTGAGTCACAATACCAGCCCCAGGAGGAGGATATCCAGGATAACTAGGAACAGGAGTCGCATTTGGGATATTATATCCTCCTGGAAAACCAGGATTAACCGGACCGTACTGGGGTTGCTGAGGTTGTTGATAAGTGTACCCAGGATACGGTTGATACTGGTAAACCGGTTGTTGGGCAGCTTGCCCAGGTTGATACTGTCCCTGGTACGGAGGTTGAACAAATTGAGGTTGAGTAGTAACAACCGTACTTGTACCAGGTTGGCCTGCAGGCATCTGGACTGTGGTTTGAACCGTGGGTCCAGACAACGGTACAGATGTCTGAGGAGTGGTTACAGGGACAGTAGAAACCGGAGCTGCCGATACTCCAGAAGTAAGCATGGTAGATGAAGCGGTAGTTGCTGCAGCCGTGTGAGGTGGAGTACCAGGTGCAATTGGCGGCTGAGTAACTACAGAAGTTACAGGGGTCTGAACACTTGACTGGACAGGTTGCGGTTGCTGGGGTGGACCAGGAACTGCAGGTTGTCCTGCTTGAGGTACCGACTGTATACTTGGTTGCGACATCTGTTGACCCTGTGACGGATCCCATGTTAACATTCCAGGGTATTGACTCGTAACAGGTTGAGGATACTGAGATCCATAGCCGTATTGAGGATAGGGTTGATAACTGTAAGGTGCAGTCCCATATGATTGCCCTTGAGGTGGTTGATAACCTTGACCAGGGTATTGACCCGTAGGTTGATAACCTTGAGGTAAATACGAATATTGGGGTTGACCTTGGGGTACATATTGAGGCTGGGGTTGATACCCTTGAGGTTGATACCCTTGAGGTTGCCCCCCAGTCACGAATGAAGTACCTTGAGGTTGCCCCCCAGGCATTAACGAAGGTTGCCCCCCAGGCGGTAATTGGCCACCTTGAGGTTGGTTAATGGGAGTTGAACCTGACATCATATAAACGTCACCTATACTCAATGGTACATTACCACTGTTTCCAACTAATAACCCATGATCAACGGGTTGAGGAGATGCTCCCGCAAAGGTACCAGAAAGTGATTGATACCCAGTAGGAACAGAAGGACCGCCATGTAAAAATGATTCAGGACTTTGTGAAAACACAGATGACTGACCAGACATATTTACAGGAGAATGAATTCCTCTAGGTGGAACCGGAGTACGAGGTGTAGAAAAACCTACTGAGTTGTCTAAAAAATTGGTTAATGCAAGGTACCAAGATTCACTTCTAGGAGGACTGTAAAAGATGGATTCACGCTCCCTTAGATCAAGGGTAATTAGATCTTCAGAATCAGAAACGCCTATTTCTTCCTCTGGAACAAGTTCTTCTATAGCAATTAATCCAACAGGAAGATTTTCGGTGATAATTCTTTCTATTCTTGGTGAATCAGGAACACTAGGAGTTGGAGTAACAGGTTCGGAAATTTCAGGTTCTTCGCCTGTTTCACTGGCAGATGAAAAACTACCAGCAAGCTCGGAAACTGTAACAGCTTCGGGATTGTAACCTGTTTCTAAACTTTGGTAATCTGGATGGACTACCAAGGAAAATTCTCCTTCTTCAGGTGATCCTACTCTACTGCCACTAGGAGGAGTTACAAGGACCTTTAACCCTTCTAAATGACCCGGAATGTCTTCAGGAGATTCACCCCGCGATTTACGGAGTTTTCTTAACAAATCTATTCCGGTAACAATCTCAGGAGACTTGCCCCGAAGTCTACGGGACTGTCTCGGTAATTCCGCCACAATTAAAGATTTTAACTACAACACACGAAAACAAAGTAAAAAATTTCAAATCAAACCACCTAAAGTCTTCTAAAGAACCAAACAAATTTGAAGCACACGCCTAAATAATCTAGAGCGTCAAACCACACACAAACAGTAGTCTTCCGGACCAAAAGCGCTAGTTGGTGATTAGGCCCAACCTCGCAGGATTCAGTACAGAAATGGTGGGTGGAACAGTTACCCCGGCAACCTGCTTAATGAATAGACTGGACCAAGTTCCTCCACTTTAACCGTCTCGAAGTGAAGCGAACCCCCCAGAAAATCCAAGTGAGTATAACCGACGTCTGCTCCAGGTACAGTGGGACCTTCCCTCCACCGTCACCTTGGGTAGAATCCTAGATATTATGGCCACTAAGGTTACCAATCACAACAATTACACCTGGGGGAACAGTCTAAACTCCGACAGCACGCAAGGGCAGAGTAGCAAGCTCCAATCCCCTTACCGGCTCCTTGACAACAATCCAAGGTTTACCGATAAGTGACCCCTGGCTCCTCGACAATGGTTAATCCGAGGTTTACCGTTTGTAATACGTACTGCCTGGCGTCGTTCCCAACGAGGGAGGAATGATCCCCTCACTGGTTCGGACACGAGCTCGTGCTTCTCCTTTAAGAGGAGCTTTCCCAGAATGTAACTGAAACAATTGGATTTGTTCTACTCAAGATAGACTATCTGTTTGGTTTTGTAGTCTTGGAGAGTTAAGTACTCACCTACTCCAAGACCCTAGCCTAAGCTATGTTGGTGCTTCAGAGCCCTAGAAAAATAAAGATTACTAGATTGATTTTAATTTAAGCGTTACTTTTAAGGTTGTTTCTTAAGTCAAAAGGTGATGGAAGTGAAACCAGTGGTGTGTTGACTCGACTCGAAACCACTACAAAATGCACCTAGAATGATTTATCCACTACTTTACTTTTTCGATGAATTGCTTAACTAAAAAGTTGAGAGAATGCAATCTTTATAAAAGCAACTTCTTAATTGAAGACAATCAAAGAAACAATTCGTTTGTCTTTTCCAAGCATAAAAACATAACCTCTCTTTACATGCACAAAAAAACTCTTTTCTTCTTTCGAAAACAAAAAGCTACTTGAAACAAGACTTTTTAAGAAGATGTTTTTGTATTTTTCTTTTAATAAAGCAAATAAATCTAATATAACCAAAAATCAATCTTAACAACTCTTAAAATCTATGAAAATGCACTCATAAGCAAACTAAAGGCAAATTTACTCTAAGCAATCTTAACGAGGCCAAAACTAACAATGATTATTTCTAAGGTGTTTTACTTGATCACAATCAAATCAAGGACTAGCTTATTGCAGAACCAAAAACTAGTCAAAACAAAATTCTAATCTTTTTGTTCTTTTTGTAAAATGGAAATCAATACTTTATAAACAAGCAATTCGAAATTTGACCCAAAACAACTCAAATGGCAAGTTGCTCACAAAAGGAGACTTTACGACAGGCCCGACTTCTAAGAAGGTTGACTAACCAGAGAGATCTAAGGCTGGACAACTTTCTACTATCAAAGTCACTACAAAGCCTTTCCAAAAATCAAACCCTAGGTCTAAACTTCGTTGAAAACCACTAAAACACTCAAAGCTCACAAAACTAGTTCAGGTGAAAATTCTTGACAGGGTACTAAAGGATCTGGGCAGAAAACACTAAGGAAAAACAAAATCTAAAAGCAATTTAAAGCAAAAATGGAATTTTCTTAAGTTTTACAGGAAGACGCAGGCAACCCGTTGTCACAGGTGCGGCCCCGCTCTGTGCAGACGGCAACAGCGCGTCCAAAGACGCACTGTGCAGTACTCAGAGGGTGCGTCCTTCTGGAAAAATGAAGAAAAACCAAATCTAACTAAATCTAAAGCTAAGCCACCCAAATACTAATTCTCACAGTCAAAAACCAGAAAATAAAAATGATTTTCTCAAAGCAAAGTTCATATAAAGGAAAAGACTCTCTCATTAATGGATTCCCCAGCGGAGTCGCCAATTTGTCACACGGAATTTGTCAAGGGTGCGGACACGACTGACCTTCCTAGAAGTCTAAGACATTCTAATGACAAACAAGACAAAATGGAGTGATCTTTCTCTAAATACACCTTTTACAACATGAAAACTACAAGTGTTTAGGCTTACCTTATTCCAAAACGCTGTTGTTGAAGTCCGTTCTTGACGATCCGGATGAGCTCCTCCTTCAAGTCAATTCCTGCAACCACAAACAATCAAACAATTACCAAGCACTTGCATTTCATATAATAAAACATATATTCAACATGCAGACCAAGGAACACATGAAATAACTCATTAACACAAGCTATTGAGAAAAATAAACCAGTTTGTATTAATAACGAAACAAAGAAACTCTTACAACCTGGCCTTGGTGTTGTGCAAGTTCCTCCCAGGGTCCATCAAGGGTTTTCCTCTACTTTGACAAAGCTCACCCTCTCCCAAGTAGAATCAAGTGAAGACAATCTCTCCTCACAAAGGCTCTAATGGAAGACCTAAATCCTGCAGCATTTACCCAAAGAAAATGTATAGCTCCAACCTCCTCTCCTTCTGGCTCAATGTCTTTATTTATAGTGCTGTAAAGAGGTTATTCAGGTCCACTATCAATGGGATCATCCCCCTCTTTGGGTGGGATAGCTCCCTTATTGATGGGATAAGTTCCCCCTTAATAGAGATACATGAACCAACTGGAGGCGCATCCATTTCATCAAACCGACCTCTAGAATGTTCTAGAAGTAACCACAAGTAACTTTTTCAAGATAAAACTCGCGCATTTTGCCTTTTACAGAGGGACGCACCTGTCCCTTAACATACAGAGCGTCCATGGACGCATATTTTGTGAACATGGTCAGCGTCCCCGCAGGTAAGGCTAGAGAGAACCTGCGACCCCAGAGATAAACATAGTTTTTACAAGACTTTCTCTCTTCTTTGAGTTTGAGATGGATAACAGAGGCATGAGACTTGCCTAAGAGGGTAGCATGACTGTTGATTTGAGCCATACTAACTGTAAGTAGTCAAGGTGACATTTTTTAGTGTAACAGTGGACCTGATTAACTTCCTCCAAAGCATTATAAATACAGGCATTGAGCCAGAGGGAGGAGAGGTTGAAAGCTGAACATTCCTAAGGGTAGATGCTACTGAAATTAGGACTCCCTTATAGAGCTTGAGAGGAGAGATTCCAATCCTTTCTTAGCTTCATTTGGAAGTGGGTGAGCTGATCAAAGTAGAGGAGAACTCTTGTTGGACCCTGGGAGGGACCTGCACAACACCAAGGCACTGGTTGTAATGGTTTCTTTTGTTTCCAATTAATACAATTAAGTTCATTTTTCTCAACAAGTTGTTATATATAATTTGTTTCATAAACTCCTTGGTCTTTATGATGAATATGTTTTATTATATGAGTTATTCAGGTGTTATGTAATCGTTTTCTTGTTAGTGAATGCAGGCTTCAAGGAGAAGGAGCTCATCTGGATCGGAGAGGCTTGGCTGCTACAAACAGCGTTGGACTAGAGGTAAGCCTTAAACACCTGGTTGCTTTTATTTTAAATGCATATTTAGGGAAAGATAGTGCTTCATTGTTTTGTTTGTCACTAGAAAAGCCTTGTTTTCTAGGGAGGTCGGTTTTGTCCGCAAAATTGACTCTTTCCGCATGACAAGAATGAAAATTCTCCTAAAAAAGGGTAGCAATGTAACTGTGGTTAAAAGGGTAGCGTGAGGGCTTGACTTCGTGTTAAGAAATTTACTTCATAACATTAATAATTACTGAGAGGAATATATATAAGAAATAACCAGAAACAAGCATAAATACATAAACACAAATGTTTATCTGGGAAAACCCCAAATCTGGGGGAAAACCCAACCTAATAAGATCTCATTAGCATTGGCCAAAACCCTGGCCAATCCGACCAAGTGAGCCTTCACCGCTCACCTCCAGGTCTTGCATTACAATGAAGTCCTTCCAGCCTTTTATAAGCTCCATTACATATAATACCATCGGCAGAATACTATCACTGCACAATACCATGTGCCCCAAAACCATCACTGTCTAACTTGGTCAACTTTGACTCTATCCTGAGTCAAGTTTACCTAACAATTCCCCCCTTAAACTTGACTTGGGGTTCCTTGACTAACTCCAGCCAAACCTGCTAAGTGAGACAATCCCACTCACTCTAGCTCTTACCCCCCTCAGAGTTTTTACCCGGGGTATTGTTAACCCGACATCCCCCCTATCACCTAGGTCTAACCCAGACTTTACCGGTGATCACCGAGGGGTACACATGCTTTACCAGGTCTTACAGTAGTATGCCCATTTACATGAAATAATTTTGAATTCATTATTTTTTTTTTTGTTTATTGCTACTGCGATTTTGATCCATCCTCTCTCAATTTGATTTACTCAAAAACTTCTATCAAACTGCTCCAACTGCGAGCCCGACGAGAACCTCGTAGATTCCAGCACCGGTGGCCTCATGTAGCAGAAAACAAAGAATTTTTGAAGCCACATGAACAATTTTCTTATGCCGACCGAAGGTATCTCTCAACCTTCTTTAAATAGCCGCATGAATCCCGAACAATTCGTCAGCATGTTCCAAACTAGTAAATATTGCAAATTCTCCTCGAGCTTCTTCCATGTAGGATTGTTCCACCATTATTTTCCAGACCCAGATCTACAAAAAAGGTTGCATTGATCTCATCAGGCACTATAAACCCCCTCGCATCAAAAAATCCCTTTGAAGCCAAAACTTGGCTCTGATACCAGTTGTTAAGAAATTTACCCGAGAACACAAATTAATTACAGAGAATTACTGAGAGAAACAAATATAAAAATAACTAGCAACAAGCATAAACACATAAACACAAATGTTTATCTGGGAAAAACCCAACCTAATAAGATCTCATTAGCATTGGCCAAAACCCTAGCCAATCCGACCAAGTGAGACTTCACTGCTCACCTCCAGGTCTTGCATTACAATGAAATCCTTCCAGCCTTTTTTAAGCTCCATTACATATAATACCACCTGAAGAATACTATGGGTGCACAATACCATGTGCCCAAAAACCATCAGTGTTTAACCTGGTCAACTTTGACTCTATACTGAGTCAAGTTTACCTAACACTTCAGTTTGGCTAAACCAACCATAGATTGAGGAGCATCAGGGATGATTTTCTGAAGAGTCCCAGACTAAGAATATATCAATTCTAATTGTTGGGCTCGAAAAATAGCCTGCTCTTTCGAATAGACACCAGAAATAGAAACATCCTTTGAGATTTCAAGTTGTAATGATTTGACAAACCATTCAAGAAGGAACTCTGGTGGAATTTCGGCTTTGATAAGCCTTTTTCTCCTTCTCCATTCCTGTATGTGATCCAAAATGTGAGTTTCCATGTCTTGCTAAAAGTTGGCCAAAAGTTCAGTTCCGGCTTCATAGCGTACAGGCAACTGAAAATAGTTCAAGAAAATATTAGCCAATCAGCGAAAGAAGTATAGGTGCCCCCTGGCAACTCTATATACCATTTGGCTACATTTCCAGTTAGGGTGCACTGAAATAACCTCAACCTGATTGAATCATCTATCAGGGAGTTGGATGAGAACCATAAGTGAAATATGGTCACATGGTCTCCCGGGTCTTCACCATTCTTCCCTTCGAACTTTGGAATATCCGAGGGAAGCTTAGTTGGGACCGGAGGCCAAGCTGGATTGTATCTAATTGGATCATTCATCAATTTAGTCAAGTCTGGAAAATTAAGCATGGCCAGAAAAGGAAGTCGTGGGGGACCTTGGGAATTCCATCCAGAGTGGGTGGGGTTCCCAAAGGTCTGAAAAGAATGACCTAGATTTTGAAAGGCACCAGGTTGCCCAAAGTAACTCGTAGAGCCTATTGAACCAAAAGGTGATCCTTGTGGTCCAAAAAAATTCAGAGTTTGAACAACTCCTACCAAAAATCCTCCGTAACTTGTGAAGTTACCCCCTAACGAAGTATTGAAAGGAGCTGACAACCCTTGATAAGGATTCCATGCATTAGAAAAGGGTGGAAAACTTTGAAACGAATTAATCGAAGAATACGACACATTCCCTTGTTGGCAGAAAAATTGATTCCTAGCTCCTATCCCGCTAACCGCAAGGTTTGTCCAACTCTAGAACGGGTTATTACCTTGACTTGTAAAGGGAAAAGGCATTGACCCTACTGTTAGATTGGAATGTGGTATATGAACACTTCCAAATGGGAAACCCTGAAAAGAAACTAATCCACTCATCATGGATGTATAGGCAGTCGATGGTATGTTCAAAGGAATGGAAGGAATACCTTGAGACAACATTCCAAAAGGGAAGAATCCAAAATTGGATGCAGTAGCTTGAGAACTTCCACTCTTTGACAGAATAGAAGTGGATGAAGGGATGGAAATATTTCCTCCCCCTTGTACAAATATGGGAGTTTTCATGCTCGCAACACTCGTCGTAGATGCCATGCTTACAGCAATGGTCATCGAAGGGATAGATGTATGTAAACCTGGTCTTGAAGGCCTATGAGTCAGAGTTCTAACGTATAACAAAACCTCTAGATGGTCAGCTGGGAGAGGAGAAATCAGAGCCGCAACTGACTCTGAAATCTCTTCTATGTCAATACTATCTTCTGACTAGAAGAGTACTCGAGAAAGAACTAGTGTGTTCCTCTCTAACTTTGTACTGGTACCAGGTCTATATTGTGAACTAATGCCCCTAAGCGAAGGATCAATCTCCAATGCACCTACTGCCACTAGTTGGAAACTACTGGTAGAATCGCTCCTATGCCTTTTAGGAGAAGGCTCCGGACTTGTAGGTAAAATCCCACAAAGTCTCCTAGACCGTCGAAATGGTTGGTCAGCCACTTTGAATTATTTAAAAGATCTACTTAAAGACTCAAACAATAAAAAAAATCTCAAGTATGTCCGCTCTGGGTGATTAGGACCAGACACAAAAATACAAGAAATTTAATAACAAGGGCCTTCCGAAAATAGATCGGGGTAATTACGCCCCAAGCCTACTAGCGAAGGTATCAGAGCTAGTTATGCTGACCTCTAGACAATAGCCTTTTCCGGTGCAAGCCCCCAATCTTTGCAAGGGTGCTCTCCAAAAGTACTGCTAAACGTGATACAATGTCAACCTCAGGTGCCATGGGATTCCCCTCTGTAGCCACCTGTGTGGTTCCTAGGATAGGCAACTAAGGTCACCAACTCATATCAGAAGCTGGGCAGAACAGTCATGAGGTAGGATCCGACAAGTAAGAGAGGGGGTATCTCTCATCCTTATCTTCAGTAACCGTTGTGCTTTACTCCCAGTCGCGGAGCTTTCTTGGTCTCCCTAATGCTATTGGATTTCGCTCATTAATCAAACTTTTATGTTTTGCAATATAAAGTGGCCTTGGAGAGTTAACTCTCCTCTCGCCTAATCCAAGGCCCTAATAAACCTAAACTTGTTGGTGTATTCTGATGAAAATACAAAAGTTCTAGTTTATTTTAATTAAGCACTTGATTTTAATGGTTGTTCTTTTAAGTCAAAGGCATAGATGGAAGTGAAACCAATGGTGTTTGTATGACACAAAAGAAATCAATGAAAAGCCAACTACATGAATGCAATCAATTGTGCTTCGATGAAAAGAGATCTCTACATGGGTTCTACGAAACTTCTATAAAGCAAAACACTTTTTCTTTTCTTTTCTTGAAACACACTTCACACATGCAAAAACTAAAAAGACTATTGATGCTTTAACAATGCAAACTACCCTAATGCAAGGTGTAATGAAGATGCAAGATCCTAAATCACTCTAAAAAATGAAAGCAATTGTTTATAACTATTAATAAGCCAACTTAAGTATTGAAGAGAATACAAATTTTGAATACAAAATTCTCTCCAAACAAGAAGGACAAATCACAAAAGATCACAATTCACTTTCAAAAATCAAAAGAAACCAAAATCAAACTTGGCAAAAGAAAACAAAAACAATGTTTTTTGAGATCTTTTCTTTTTCAAGAAACAACCAAAACAACTTTTTGAAATCACTCTAAATGCCACTAAAACTCAAAGATTGAAAGAAGAGCACAAGGACTCTTTGCAAGTTACAAACTTGAAAATGAACGAAAACTTGAGCAAAAAGGCTTCAACTTGTACTAAATGACCCAAATAGCAGCAAAGAGCTTAACAAACTAACCAAGAAGTCAGGAAATAAATACTTTCAAATTCGTCAAAAAAGACTTTCAGAAAGCAAGAAAAGCTATAAGACCGCAAAATGACGGAAAACAAAGAAAGTAGATCAAAAACCGAGCTTGACACTAAGATTGAAAACAATCTCCCATTCTGGAGGACTAGAACAATCAACTTCTGAATGAAGTCTTGTGTGCCAAAACACCAATTACAAACTCACTTAAAAAGCAAACCTAGGACAAGTATTTTCAATGAGGAAGAGACTTCAAAACAATAAGCTTGCAAAATACAGAAATTCTTGGGACAGAAATTGACCACTCAAAGACTAAGCAGACCAAGCAACAAATTTTTCTGGGCAGAGAGATTTGAAAAAACAATGCAAAAAATGGTATACGCGACTGTGTTCAAGCACATAGGCGTGTACACGTGCTTATGATAAAGGAAACTCACGTATAAGCGGGTTAACTTCACAAAAACAAGTGTGTATACGCTACTCTAAATAGAGTAAAGTGTGTATACAAAGCTTTGCAAGAAAAATAAAAAACAAAGCCAGATCAAAAAGATAAGACTTAAGGTCTGAGACTCTACTAGATCAAGTAAGACTGCAACAGCAAGAAAACCAAAGATTGAGCCCTGATTGACACTGAACAACCCAAACTAGGAATAACAAGATTGTTATCCCCAGTGGAGTCGCCAATTCTGTTACGGGAATAAGTACCCTAGGGCTTTGGGTTAGAACCCCAACAAAGCAGAAGCAAACTACAACAAGAAACACTCATACAACTCAAGCAAAATTCTTATATAAACAAACTATGCAAGAGTGACCATACCCGTATTTACTTCATTTGAGTAGGTACCGCAGGGTTCAGACCCTCTGCAACTCTCGATGTTTTTTAGACCTGAAAATCATTTAATTTGAACATACATAGCAATATAGAGATAAAGCATATTCACGAAATTTAACTTTATATCATATAAACTAATGATTAGTTATACATCAAAATAACATTCATACATGAATTACAACATGATTTGATGCATAAACAAAGTTATTTTCAGAAACAAGACAACATTTATTTTATTGTAGTAAGCTGTAAATAACATGGAGAGAACTCACCTAAGTCTTCTTCTTCTGGCTCCAAGCAGAACCATCCTCTAGATTGATCCTATCCCAGCCTTCAACAATCTTCTTCCATAACCAACACCATGATATCTCAAGCAAGAAGGAGAATATATATAATCAAAGAAACAAGGGTTTCTTGAAGCTTGGGGAAGTGCATGAGGCACAAGGATACATCAATTTCAATTAGGGATAATCTCAGTATAATAACTCTATCTCTTCTCCTCCTTAAGGCCTTCCCATAGAAGTCTATTTATACTTCTCCCAATTAGTTTTTCAGTTGGGAAATAGTTGGGCCACAGGCAATAGGAGGTAATCAACAGGTAAAAACTGTGAACTTCGCCCAGAATTAAGGAAATTTAGTTTTTTTAAAGTGTATTAACACATATACGCAGGTTGGGTATTGACTAACTCACGTGTACACGCTTTTATCTCAGGGAAAAGTAGTGTACATGGAATAAAACACTATTTTTAAAATATTTGGACCAAGTCTGGAAGGAGGGGTTGCCCTAGGCCATAAACCAAGCATCACAAATACCAACGGTGATAAATGGTGCTATAACAACTATGGAAGTTAAGCAGGAAGATGAAAATATTCCCCATGAATTAAAAGGAACCTTGGAAAAGCACTATAGATTCTTCCAAGGAATTCCCAAGTTTTACCTCCATATAGAAATCATGAACATATAATTGATTTAATACCTGAAAGTATTCCTCCTAATTCCATTTTTAGGTTGTTGATAGACTCACAAAATATGCACACCTTGGTGGAATTCAAAGTACACGAACATCAAACCAAGTAGTAGAACTGTTCATGAAAGAAATTCTTAGACTTCATGATCTTCCTAAGGTAATAGTAAGTGACAAAGATCCAAAATTAAGCGGCAATTTTTGGAAATAATTATAGAAGATAAGTGGAGCAACACTAGAAACGAGTTCAACATTCCATCCACAAATAGTTGGTTAAAAAAATAGAGTAAACAAATGTTTATAGGGTTATATACGATGTTATTCTTCAAATAAGAAATATCAATGGATGAAATGGCTTCCTCTAATAGAATAATGGCATAATACTACCTATCATACATCTACTAAGATATTTGAGGCTCATTATGGATATCTGGCTCCTAATACCTCATATTGTTTACAGGATAAGTCCAAAGTGTTATCACTCCTTCGGATTTCCAAGGCTGAGGAAGAGTCCAACTGAGATAACCACAGATCAATCTTTTGACTTGGTAGTTGTTGGCTTATTGGGGCCTGACCCAGGTTCAGAGTTAAATAGCCAAACAAATCCCTATACTACTAGCCCTTTTGGCAACAGTTCGTGGAGAGCAGACTGAGGTATCACCCGAAGTAGTATGGGGGGGTGCTGGAACCAAGTTTCCACACCCTTGAGATGTCTGAGGGGTTGATTTGGTCCAACTATGAGTCCCTTCGTGCAGGTTACTTCGTGCACTTCCCTAGCCTTCATGTAGCCCTAACCAAGGGCTATGGGGCTTTCGCGCTGCTGGAGTAGTGACCTGTACTAATTCCCTAAGTCACACTTGAGATCTTACTTATCTTCTTATACTAGTTAGTTATCTTCATGTAAACGGATGCCTTGTGTTATATCTACTTATTCAACACATTCATATGAGTTCGTGCAGTAAATAAATAGTAAAATTGCGATTCATACCCAATAATACATAAAATAGGAAAAGATACACAGAAATATGGTAAACATTCTCTTTATTAATGCTTCCAGTGGTTACAGACTTGACCTGCCTTGCGCACTTAGCTGCAGGGGTTTGCGCACTCAGCTACAGACTACTAGGCCTCTACACACTCAGCTACAGAGCCTTCTCCTACTCTACGACCCAAAGACACAACTTACACTTCGACTGAATGCTTCATCAATCCCTTAGACTCATCTTGATTTTATATGAGATTCGGTTCTTTTTACACTTAGAGCCTTGCTCTATTTATATAATTCCCTGGTCTGTGGACCATGGGTAGATCTTTCAAAATGACATTACATTACAAAAAATAATGGTGGACAACCCTATGACTCTATTATGACTTCGTGCTCTGCACCCACAAATCGTGGAGTCTTTACAATGGACTTAGTCAAAACTTAGGCTTTAAGCCCCAAAACATGCCTTGGGGGGATTCCATGCCCAACAGGCCCCCAACACAAACATCGTGATTTGTCCTCAATGTTATAGACATTTTTGGGCACTGCAACCCCAAGCATAAATGTCCATAAACCAAGGGCTCCTAAGTCCCTAAAGGTGTTGTTCCAACCCCTAGAAGAACAAGGTCAACTAATTACAACATCTCCCAGAAGTTCTCCATGAAAAACTACTCAGAACTGGTCAAAAATGGACCATTTCACCTGCTCCATAGGCAAAGTGTGTTGCATCCCACCTAAATACACACAGTAGGTGCGATGCATGTCAAAAATCCCTTCCATGGGGTGCGATGGGCGAGAAGGGACAAATGGTAGGGTCAATCCGCAAGGTGGAGAAGCATGGAATCTTCCAGAAACTTCTCCTGTGACACTTGCCTCTCTGAATTCGACCAGGGATGAGTAAGAGATCATCAATCTCCAAGTGGAATCAAGAACTATTAGAGGGAAGACACTAATCAAATCTCAAAATCTGACTCACCTCCCTTGCAGACATCTATATATGGATCCCTCATCCCAGAGATCCAGAGGCTGGAATTTTGTATCTTGTAAGGAAGTGTTGTTGGTTTCTTGGTGCAATATCATAGTGTTGGGTGATCTAAGCTTTTCATGAGGTGAAGAAGGGCTTACTTGCTGAGAGGATGATGTTGGGTCAGAACAATCGGTTGTAATTCTCTTTGCTCTTTCTTGATTATCAATAAAGCTATTCAAGCTTTCCTCCATATTCTTGTATGGTTGATGATTTATGCATTTGTGTGGTCAATGTACATCTGATCCTATATTGTTTATGATAATAGATCTATGTTCTTGGATAGTGTTATGCTACTTTGATTCTACAGATACTCTTTGAAGCTGGGTAGACAAGGAAGCGAATGGAAAAGACCTACCAGAAGAGAGAGGAATCGAGCAAGGAACCAAGCGCAAGACATAGGTTGGTCTCCTTATTCTTCTCTTATCTATCTCTCATAAAGAAAAACAAAAGTAGTTTTTAGTGTGTTTGTTTCTAAGGTAACTACCAGCCTTAGTGGGATTAGCAGCTCTGCATAGACACTATTCCCGATAACAAAATGGTGACTCCACTGGGGAGTGAGTAGATTGTTTGTTCATCTACATTTGTTTACTTTATAAACTTACAGACGGAGCCTGAAGTCAAGCCAGCTAGCCTTCAAACTGCATTTGCTATGCAAGTGCAAAGTAGATCAACGTTGCTTCAGTCAATCTCTGGGTTTTGTTTATGAATTAAACGATTGATTTACAAGCTTTCTAATTTCCCTCGTGGTGGCTCTAGTAACCTCCTTAGATCTACCCCTGTGATTGATTTACTGATTACCACTTGCTTGGCCTAAATCCCTGAACTGAACTGCAAACTGTGACCTGGAATCCAATCAAAGTCTCGTCCCTGGTCCAGCGCACTGTCTGTTCTGTGAACTTCAAATGCAGCGCACTTCCCGAGTGTAGTAGGTGCGTTGCATTTCAGTTTCACTGTGTTACAGGTGTGCTGATCAGACAAGGCCTTGTTCCTAAATTTTGGTTTCTGTGTTCACTCTTTTCAACTCTATTCAAGAGTTTTGCTGCCTGTAGTCAGTACACCTCTGTTTGAAACCCCTTTCCTTGCTGTTATTCCGCCTCCATTGTGCAAATAACTGTAAATGTTTTTATGTATTTTTGAGTCATTTTCAGTTCTCCTTTACAAATAAGTAGCATAATTGTACTGTCGTTTCTTGATTTGAAAGTGTCGCAAGTGTCGTTTTCAGTCATAGAAGAGAATTTGATTGTTCTTGATAGTTGATTACACTGTTACTCTTGTATTTGATCTGAATTAGTAGTTTTTCCTAGTATCGAAAGCAAGTTTTCAATTCCAAATCGCAAAGTGTTGTCATTGTCCTCATTTTGTTTTGAAAAGAAACTTGTTAGTAATTGTCACTTTGGAAAATAATTCAGATTTGCGCTTAGCTTTCTTTTTATCATTCACACATTAAGAAGGCTGAAAACAAATACATGCATGTGCATTTGCATTTAGACTGTTTGTTGGTTTGATTTAGGACAGTGCACATAGTGTGTGCTCTATGCTCTTTGTTGAAAGAACGCCATCTCTCTTTCCTTAGTAGCTAGGATTTTCATTGCAGAAAGAAGATTAAACGACTGTTTATCATCTTAGATTGCATTTTAGGAATTGTACATCTACATCACGCGGTGAACCTGAAAGGCAAATTTCTTAAGCAAGATCAACTATAAAATAAATTTAATGAATCTAAAAACGCTTTGGAACCTAACGCACAACATCTAGAAGTCTAGGCTAGAGACGTATTTCGGCGTCATAAAGCCTGGTAACTGTTGTTTTCACTGTTGGTTGGGTGATTCCTCCACTTTGAGATGATAAGTGCCAGTACGGACTTGTGCTCCCACGTACCGTCGAGTATATTTTGGGAGACCACAATAGGCTTTATCCTTTATCCATAGGAAGTCATGTCTGCCGCCCTATCGATCGCAATGCACTGAACACAACATTCAGGAAGATTAACTGTCGTACCGTAAAAAGCATTCTGCAGTTTTGGGATTGGTTTGGTAATCCCTCTGTGTAGATTTCCAGAGCAGTCCCTTTCGTTCCTTTTCAAACTCCTTAACGTAAAAGGTCCATCTGAGCACTTGTCACTTCAGGCTCATTAAAAATCGAAGGCGACTAGAGTCATCTTTTGTTTTTTCTTGACTCTTAAAAATTGAAAAAACAAGTTGTGTCAAAGCATCTAAAATTCATCTAATTCGGAAACATACTTCCCCTTTGATTTTTAGTTGATCGAGTAATCCGCAACCGTGGAAGAAAGTCAATTGAAACCCCGTTGTTCGCGGAGGCTTACAAGTCAACCGTCTTTGTCTCCAGAGTCGAAACTGTTACAGACAAAGCGAACTCATTTAACCGGTTCCAAATCCCCTGGTAAAGTTAGAACAAGTGTTCCAACACCATCAGAGACTCTGGTTACTCCAAACATTTCTGGTATCCCTGCCTTTACAGAAGAAGTTCAACAGCCACCAAAGGACAGTAGAACTGATCCTAGTGTGAAGGTAAACACCTGTGTTACTGAGCCAGCTCCATCTACAGCTGATTCGGAAGGTGTTATTCCCCAAACATCTGTCGCTGCAGATTCTATACCTTCTTCGGCACCAGAAATATTTTATGGACCTGACGGTCTACCTCTTCCACCTGGTCTGATTGCTATAGAAGAGATTGTGGAGGATCCTCCATCGAGTACTCCATCGCGATTTGGAGTCGGGATCACTCTATATCCTTCTTTGTCAGAAATTAGTCTACCGCCATCGGAAGCTCTTGTAGAATCGCTAGGCAATGTTTTGGATAAACTAGAAATGTCTGAATAACTGTCGACATCAAGGGCTATGTCATCCGACACAGCGACGGCAGAACTCCCTGCTGTCACTCCAACAATGTTCGTCGGCATACCATCTGTCCCAACTAGCTCTCAATCGCTAGACGGGGCCCACTTAGGGGCTATTTCGATAGTATGTTCCGTTCCTGTTTGTTCATCCGGAATAGTATCCAGGAGCTCTTATGTTTAGTCTCAACAAATTGATCCTTCAGGGTGTCAATTTGGGTAGTCCGGTCCTCAAGGGCAAACAATTCCTTTAAGTACCGGATTACCGCTGTATGGGGGGCAGTATAACCTTTCATTGTCTCCTCCGGGAGGACAACCATACGAGAGTTCACAACAAAATTCAGGTTATGCTGGAATTACATCTAGCGGTTGGGTACCAATACTACCTCGACAACCAAGAGTTGCATATTCGATGCAACAATGCTTACCTATGTCAAATATACCGACTACGCCAGCTATTGTGACAGTGTCGCAAGTACAAGTGTTGCCCGTTGTATGCCAACCCCAGGTTTCTCAGGTGGTAATGCAACAGCCTCTTGTCCCTACGACTCAGCCACAATCGCCAACTAGTGGGATGACACAGGAACAGACGGGTACAATTACCCCTCATTTTGGTCAAACAGTTAGTATTGGACAACAGCACATGGCTTCGCAACCATCGCTGGTGCAATACCAACAACCGCAATTCCAACAAGTATACCAAGGATCCGAGCAACAAATCTTTGCAAATAGTGGGCAACCATATACTCAAAACAGTCAAAATCAACCGTTCTACAATGGTTATGCCCATCAACCTTACCAAAGTTACCAGCATCAAATGCATTATGCTGGTATGCAAAGACCAACTGCTCAAGAAATTCCGTCGTATCCTGGGTATGCTTCAACAAACCTGAATCAACAGTTACCCTTCATGGCAAGTTTGAAGTTACCGGATCTAAATAGGTTAACAAACGATCCAATTGCTTACGCCCCTTGGTGGCCAGCGATTTCGCATAAACGTCCATCAGATATTCCTAAATTTAATGGAAATCCAGGTGAAGACCTATCGAATCATGGGATGACATTTCATCTCTGGTGTTCATCAAACACCCTAAACAATGATTCGATTAAACTTCGCCTTTTCCAGAGGACGTTAACTGGTTCGGCAGCAAAATGGTATATCGAGTTACCCAGAGCTTCGTTTGACAACTTTAGTACCCTAGCCACAACCTTTTTAACCCATTTTCAGTTACCGATAAGGTACGAAATGGGAACAGAACTTCTTACCAACTTCAAGCAAACAATGGCCACTCACATATCCGATCATATTCATGAGTGGCAACGTCGTCGTAGAATGGTAAAAACGTATGTTCCTAATCAGCTTTTAGCTGAATGGTTTATTAAGTCTTTATTACCTTCCATTACAGAAGATGTGGCAAAAGGAGGAGTCGTCACTGAAGAGAAATTTATTGCTCGTGCACAATATTTAGACTTGATTTATACTCAGTCTGGCATGCTCTACAATAAAATCCCTGATGCTCCCAGACCGTAATTTTCCATCCCCCCTTCTCCTAAATCGAACAATGACTCTCATGTCGGCGATGGCGTGATTGGTACGACAGACACGAAATCGACAAAGGCTATATCTAAAAGGGCCCGTACAATTTCCAGTCAAAATTCAAAAGAAGAACTTCTTGCCTCGGAAGTAAATGTCATCTCAACAGATAAAGGCAAATAAACCAAGCAACCGGGAGGCAAGAAGAAAAACAAAGGGAAGAAGAAGAAACAGGAGGAATCATCACCTGAAAAATCTTCTGCAAACCCTCCTGGAGATAGGAAACCAAAAAATCCATGCGTAATATGTGATGAGGATCATTGGACAAGAGATTGTCCACATAAGGCTGAGCTTAAAAGATTCATCAAGAATTCAAAAACCTCGGCAGTATTGACTGATCCATTTCCAAATCCAGGAACAAATCTAGCTGCTAGTGAAAATGCTTCCCCGTCCCAAGTACTGATGTTGTCGGTTTCGAAACAGCAAAATGATGCTTTGATATCGACAAGGAACAAAGATTACCGGAATCCACAGCTATCAAACAACAAGGATAAAGATCAACCTAGTAGTTCGACAACAACTTCCACAGAAGTTGCGCTACCCATCATTCCTGAGCTAACAATAAAACCGCCAAAGGGAGTAGTACACAAGTCGAAATTTAACCCTTGTGCCAGAGCAGCACAACATTATAATATAGTGGAAGATCTAGCCCAATCACGATCCACTATGTCAACACTTGAGGTATTGCAAAATTGCCCATCCCAAAAGCAGGCTTTATTATCAGCTATCGGTGGGATAGACCCAAAGGATTCTAATCTTGTGTCCTTTAATCATAAAGGATACGATCCTCAATTACCAACTCAACTAGCTTTCCTCATTCAAGTGAAAGCCCTCAACAAAATTGTTCATCGAACAATTATTGATGAGGGAGCATCTACATGTATTATGTTGATGAGTTGCTGGAAAACTTTAGGATCTCCAACCTTGTTGCGATCTTCGACAACGTTAAAAGCATTTGATGGACGAACGTATACCCCATATGGTATTCTAAGTAACTTGCAAGCTGAGCTAGGAGGGAAAATAGTAGAAATAGATGTTGAAGTAATCAACGGAAACCTCGATTACAACATCCTACTAGGAAGACCATGGATATATGATATGGCTGCAGTTGTGTCGACCTACTTTAGGAAGATTGCATTTCCTTTTCAAGGAGGAATTACGATCGTCGACCAAAAAACATTTCTTCCGAATAGTTCCCAAGTTACGGGAAGCATTCCGATGATCCATGGAAGCCCCCATACGCTTCAAAATATCTGAGTAGGCCTATTAAAAGACCCTATATTAATGGGGACTTTTGCCCTTCTGCCTCCAATCAATCTGGCGGAAGTAGTTTCAGTAGGAACCTGCAATATGATATCTTCGATTCAAAAGATCTCAGAAAACGATATAAGCATCGATCATACGCAGGTATTGCCTCCAAGCCCAATAGAAATATTGTAGCAATCAATGTTTTTAGCATGGGAGGCAGACCGTAATCAACGCTCATCAAGCGTTTGGATAGATAGGTCTAAGGAATATGGCACCCCTTCAGATCCTTGGTCGCAAGTGCATTACACTGACGAAGGAATTGTTCAATCAATGGTAATTGAAGGGGCGCCATGGGAATATTACCACCATCGTTCCCATCTTCCGAATTGTAAAGAAGATACTCCTGATGACCTTCATCATTTGTCAGTTTTTTATTTCCTATCAAATACTGTAAACACGATGGATTCCAAGCGAAACTTGTCCAACATTGAAGAGACTATCGCCATAAATATCTCGACCAAAACAGATGTTGTAGAGAATATTTATGTTGGCAAATGTTGTTCTCCTTCAGAACTGGAAATATATAATGCTCTTTTTCACGAATTCAGAGATGTCTTTGCTTGGTCATATGATGAAATGCCAGGCATTGACTCGAGTATAGTTGAACAAAAAATCAAGATGTATCCAGATGTCAAACTAGTATGACAACGGCTACGGCAGGTGCACCCCAAGAAAGCCACTACCATCAAGGCAAAAGTTGAAAAGCTTCTCCATGCTGGTTTCATTTACCCGGTTCCTCTAACCGATTGGGTATCGAACATTGTTCCTGTTATGAAAAAGCAAGGAACAATTAGAGTGTGCGTCGATTATAGGGATGTAAATCAAGCTTGTCCAAAAGACAACTACCCTACACCTTTTATTGACCAGATAATTGATGAATGCACCGGATGTGAAATCTTTTCATTCATGGATGGATTCTCCAGATATAATCAAATAAATATCCACCCACAGGACCAGTCAAAGACTACATTTATTTGTCCGTGGGGCACATTCGCATATCGCAAATTACCCTTTGGTTTAAAGAACGCATGGGCAACATTTCAGAGGGCAATGAATTATGCCTTCCATGACATCAAAAGCATCGTTCAACCATATCTCGACGACCTTCTGGCTCATTCGCGAAAGCGGACCGATCATCCACAGCATTTGAGAGCAATATTTCTATGTTGCCGACACTACAAGATACGGCTCAATCCACACAAATGTGTGTTCTGTGTCAGTTCTGGTCGTTTACTTGGCTTTGTAGTCTCAAAGGACGGGATTCGTCTCGACCCATGTAAGGTTCAGGCAATCATAAATTTGCCTCCGCCTTCAAATTTGCTTCAGATTCAGAAACTCCAAGCGAAAGCAAACTTTCTGAGGAGGTTCATTCCAAATTACGCCGAAATTGCTAAAGGTTATACACGTCTATTGAAAAAGGAAGTGCCCTTCATCTGGGATCAGGTCGCGCAAGCCTCCTTTGATGCCTTAAAAGAATCACTAATGAAAGCATCATTAATGTACACTCCTGATTATCAAAAATACTTTAACCTATATCTGGCTACAGCGGATACAACCATTGCAATGGTTTTAGCTCAAGAAGACAATGGAATTGAACATCCTATATATTATTTAAGTAGAAACTTAAATGATACAGAGAGCAAATATTCCTATGTTGAAAAGCTGGCACTCGCAGCTGTTCAAGCAATACAGAGATTTCGACACTATGTCCTCTTTCGAAAAACTACCATTCTGTCAGATTGCAACCCCATGACTTATATATTGTCGCGACAGTTTCTGGGGGGAAAATATTCAAAATGGATAGCAATTCTACAAGAGTTTGATCTGGAATTTGTAAAATCCAAGTCAAAGAAAGCCCTGGTTTTCGCAGAATTATTATGCGATCTCCCATCGTCGTCCAACGATGAAACATCCGAAGAAACAATCGTGGATGAATCTTTTTTTCTGATATCTTCAAGCAATCTGTGGTATGGAGATATAATCATCTATCTCCAAACCCAAAAATATAGGCCTAATACCTCCCGCTCCGAACAAAAACATATTCGATACCAATCAAAAGACTACATGATCGTTGGTGACACGCTTTACCGTCGTGGTGTCGATACAATTCTGAGGAGGTGCCTCACCCATGAGGAAGCCGAAAAAGTCCTGAATGATTGTCATTCAGGCGCGTGTGGGGGGCATCAATCCGGTTACGCTACGGCGCAAAAATTTTACAAGCAGGATATTTCTGGCCAACAATGTTCAAAGATTGCATAACCGCAGTCAGAAGTTACCATGCCTGTCAAATTTTCGATAGCAAAACCAAAAGACCACCCACACCTCTATAGTTGATAGTTGTTGTTGGGCCATTCGCCAAATGGGGCATCGATTTTATGACATTTAACCCCACCTCGACCAAGGGGCATGGGTATATCATAGTCGTAGTGGACTATTTTACCAAATGGGCCGAGGCGATGCCTACATTTGATAACACTGGTGAAACAGCTGCCCTTTTCTTTTTCAATCATGTAGTCACCAGATTCGGCGTTCCACAGGCTATATTCATAGATCATGGATCCAAGGAAAATTTTAAGGATGGAAAATTTTCTTGAAGTTTAAAACATTAGCGAATCTCAGTAATCCCTAATATGCAAATTATAAATGTTTATTGATATATTTGTAAAATTAATCAAATTTATAATTATTTTATATATAGTCTCTCTATAATGTTGGCGATTTTTAAGGTAAAATAATTTTATATTCTAAAATTTGGGCGAATTGTCTTTTATAAAATTGGAAATTGGCGAATCTTTTTTTTGGAAAAATCATGGAAAATTAGCCCACTGGGCGAACATTAGCCCCTAAAATTTTCCATGCATGGATCGCATTTTCGCAATCACATGATGGCCGAATTAGCTGCCAAATTAGGGTTGTCTCACGACAACTCTACTCCATACTACCCGCAGGCCAATGGACAAGTTGAAGCAATCAACAAAGTCCTGAAGTGCATGCTGCAAAGGATGATTGGAGTCCACAAAAGGAGTTGTCACCTGATCCTGTACTCAGCCTTGTGGGCATACCAAACATCGGTAAGGAATGCAACTGGGTTTACACCCTTCCAATTGGTGTATGGACTAGAATCAATCTTACCAGTTCAGTGTGAAATCTCGCCCCTCAAACTTGCAATTGACCTTCTCCCCGGAACTTCAGAAGAGGAGGCTCGTTTCTTGGAACTAATCCAATTGGATGAAACCCGTCGTGATGCCGCTTTGGCTAACGAAGCCCATAAGAAACGAGTCAAGGCGCAGCTCGACAAGAATGTCAAACCCCGTGTCTTCTCAGAAGGTGACCTGGTCTTACTTTACGACCAAGAATTCGATAAATTGGGAGCAGGTAAATTCAAGTCTTCATGGATGGGCCCCTATATTGTTAAATGTGTATTAGCAAAAGGAGCCTACGAGTTAATGGATTACAACGGAATTCCACTAGCGCAACCCTGTAACGGGTTGTACCCTAAGCATTACTATGCATAATTCAGCATGGTAACCTATATGCTTTTGTTACATTTTTGTTTTCGCTAAGGGTAATCATTTTGGTCAAGTAAATCCACTTTTTACATTTGTCGTAGATGTAGGACCTATTGGAATCTTTTGTTGGATATGCCGACGGAGCAAGTCATAGTTCGCGGAACCTATCTTCTGCGGCCTGGGCCATTTTTGATCCAAGCGGCGAGTTAGTAAGTTTCAAAGGGGTATGTATTGGTCGATCAACAAATAACATCGTTGAATATAGCGCGTTGATAGAACTTCTCTCTCATGCCATCACACATGGCATACACTGACTTGTCATCAGGCTAGACTCACAGCTTGTCATACTACAACTCACTGGTATCTACTCTGTCCGAAATCCAGCTATCTATCGCTTGTTCCTAAGGGTCAAGATTTTGGAAAGGCAATTTGATTTTATTCAATATCAGCAT
Organism: Pinus tabuliformis; assembly: GCA_031772625.1. NCBI lineage: Eukaryota > Viridiplantae > Streptophyta > Pinopsida > Pinales > Pinaceae > Pinus > Pinus tabuliformis. The sequence goes on along the minus strand of CM062810.1, from coordinate 158,851,493 downwards.
ATTTCCAGAAGCTTAAACACATTAACTGACTCATTGGCAAATTATGTGTTAGATAGACATTTGCAATATTTATAAAAATAAGCATTTCATCAATATTTGCACTCGGATCATGTAACTTAACCAAAATAAAGCTCTGAAAATCAAAAATATATATAATTGTTTATGGTTTACACATAATGTTCTGTAACCAAGACAAAATTGGTCAAATGACCCCCAACACTCAAAACGCTAGGGGGCACCCTAGTCTAATGATGCTGGTGATAACAAGTCACCGCCTATACAATCATGCGTAAAAGCCTAGTCCATCGACTTGGCACGCCAGTGGTATGTCGCTGCAACCTTAGAGGCAGCTCGTCAGTCCTCACATCTGGAATACTGAGAGTGAGGCCCTGGACCTGATCCTGTAATGCTAAAAGAGTCTCGGCCACATCGAAGTCACAAAGGATATCCCTTCCCACAGCCTCTCGTGCTGGAGTGGCGGCTGGCACTCCCAAGCGTACTACTGGTTGGACGGGACCAACATCTGCATGAGCACATGAGTTCTAATTAGTCTTGACAGAATAAAGCACAAGGACATTATAAAGAGAAACGATAAACAGAAAAATGGTCAAAGAATTTACCAATGGCACCCCACTGCTCGCCAGCCGGCAGTACCAAATCCGGGTCACCCCGGAAGTCCATACCAGCATATGGATACTCGGAAAAAACCATCTCCTGACGATCGAACCACCCGAAGAAGGTATCAGAAAAGGAAATCTGAGACTGACCAGCATGTCTGGACATATGGTCGACCCATCTCTGCATCCGTGGTTCAGTCGGTGGAGGTAAACCAAGTGAAATATACTGCGGCTGCATCAGCGGGATCTTTTCCAAGGCGAAGGCGGTCAAAATAGAACCATATCCAAAGTTCTTCAATCTTCCGTTTTTCACCTTGGTCAACTATTCTTTCATCACAAAGAGTACTGCATCACACCAGTTGAACACCTTCGGTTCGAGACATTCTAAGGCATACTGCATATAAGACCGGTTGGCCACATGAAGAGCTGCACCACCAGCCATCCTACCAAAGGTGAATAGAATGGTCCTCAAGGACCTGCCAGTGACATCTCGAATGATGATCTTGCCATCTTTACTCAACTGAGATCCCTCTCTGCAATACCTGCGAATGTAATCTCTCACAGATTCGCCTCCACAGGCCGAACCTGATAAAGAGATAGGGGCACCCCGCCTCGATAAGCCGGTCAAAAAATAGATGTCCATGATAGTCAAGGGGATGGATTTGCCCCTAATCTGGAACACCTGGCTGGTAGGGTCCCAAGCATCGAGCAAATACTGCAGCAAGTTGATTTGTTGCCTCATGCTAGAGATGCAGAAAAACTTCAGCAGGCCACAGTTCCGCAGTGCATTTACTGTAACCGGATCATGTAAAGCAAGCATGTCCTCTTCTTCATGCTCACGTTCTCACCATGTAATAGGCATTTTTCTCCAATAAATCTCTGAAAACAAACAAGAGAAGAGTTAGATCTTGATTTGGTGAGAAACAGGCAAAAATTTCCATTGAAAACTGTGCACAAATTTCCCTCCTTGCGCCCATCGCACCCCCAGTAGTGTTCTGGGTGCGTTGCATGCCAACTGTCCAGTGAGTAGGCCAACATGCAACGCACCTTTCGATATAGAAAGGGTGCGATGGAGCCAGAGTGAGTTTTTTAAACCCCAGGGGCTCAGAAAAACCAGAAATCAGGCTCAGAATGCAAAATGGAAAGGATGAAATGAAAGAGCTCAGGTTTAGCTCCTACCTGGTCTAGACGGCGCCAAAAATCGTCCACAGAATCTCCCGGAATCAGCTGGTGAAAATCAAGGGGGAAAGCACCTCCAAAGCTCCAACAAGAGAAAGTTCAAATGAAATGGTAAAATGAGGGGTAAAATCACTTTTAAATTACTTTTTATGTAATTCAAGTAAAATATTAGTGTCTTAACTCATTTTCCAAACATGTATTGTTCATTTCTAACTAGTTTGATGAAGCAATTGAGCATGCAGCGCAACCTTTGAGGGAACAAAGTCATTAATGGTAAAGTCAAAGAATGACCATTATATCGAGCAGTTTTAACGCGAAATTCAAGCTCGTTAAAAAATAAACATAAGCAATGAGTAAGTGTTTCCCCCAGCATTTAAGCTCATTAAAAAATGAACCGATTTCTGGTAAATAACCATTGTGAATGTATTACTTCAGCCTTTGAAGCCTTGGTCGTGTTCTCATCATCACCTCCACTCTGTATTGGCCGATCATTCACCTCCACTTGATTGTTTACCCCTTTTGAGGAACAGTTGCGAAGAGTGATCTTGTTAGCCATCCTTGTGACACTGCCGTGATTGGAAAATTCCACACCTTACCTGGTATCAGCTGCTACCCGAATCTATCACTCATTCCTCAAAAAACGAGTCTCCTTTAAGCTCTTTTCAACTGACTTGTAAAATATGAAAATATTGTCGAGCCATTGGCCTCTCCAGCTTGTTAAAGTGACCGGAAGTGCTATCCCTCCTTTAGATTTTAATATTTTTAGACCTGAGGGATTATTACACAAAAAGATCAAGCGCTTGTCTTGTTCGGCTCGTTAAAATTACCGAAAATTCATCCCTTTCGTATTATTTTATACTTTTTCAGTCTTAATGGATTAGATGAAGAAAAAGGATTTTTTGAGTTTCCTTTACGTTCCTTTTCAGACTCTCTAAAATTGAAAAGAACCGAGTTATCTTTGTCGTTCAACTCGTTAAAACCTAATAGCGACAAACTTGTCCATAACAGACAAGAATGAGTTTCACTATCGCTAGGCTCGTTAAAACATAGCGATGGGTTTTCCCGAAGGGAAAATTATAGAACAAGCATATGTTATCCTCCTCAAGCTTGACAAAAATAAAAAGGTACTGGTCAGCAATGACTGGGGAAAAAATTGGGAAGAAAACTTGAAGAAACTTTGTTGGTAGCAAGTCGCTCTTGAACATGACACTTTCACTCCACATCCGAGTCGGGTTGGGTTGTTCCATTCACTGGTCACATCACCATGGTTCCATCACACCATCCACATTTGGGGTTAATGCTACCAATCCATCATGTCAGTGTCGCTGATATCTTCAAGAGAAGTTGCTCAGAGAATTCACCTGTGTCTCACCCACTATAACACATTTTCGCTCCATTCTTTCATGACCGCCACCCTGAACCGTATGTCACCAGAATGTTTTCACCTCCATTAAAATCATGTGCTCCATTCCGTGTAATTGATGTGGGATTCACTAAGGGCCTCCTATGACAGATCGCTTCTTGTCGACATCAGCTCATTATCCAAGAAGTCGATCTAGGAACAACCCTTTCAGTACTTTGAAGCTTGCATGCCTCAATGGCAAGTTTCTCACTTCCGGTGACAGGTTTACATCAATGGCCTTCGACCGAAAGATTTTGCGTGGTGTTCGATGCCAAGTCCCTTATTCACACCACGTGAATTGTACTGCAGTACCTTGAGGATCATTATCATTATCAGTGATTCCTCTCGCGCCTGTTAACAGCTTACATCATTGGCTGGTAATCAGGCGATGTCTTTCCATGTTTGACTCCAGAACATCTCTCACATGGATCGACTTGTACTTTGAGTGAAGATCGAACAAGATTGAAGACCCCGGATCTAGTTTCATTTATCCGGGCTGCGATATATATTCAGGAAAATAAAGGCATCAAATGTACATCATTGCTGCACAGATAATCATCCAATCTAAGGGATGATGGCTCTACCAGAATCATCAGTCTACACTCAGACGATTGTCTGTCCTATGTACATGAAAATGAATTTATAAAGCTAAGCATGGGAATGCCCGCCTCATCTAGATCATGAAAGTAAAATGAAGATAATGTATTGTATTGTATCTTATTATAGGTCGCCTTCCAACTCGAAAAAACTTCGGATCCTCATGATAAAGCATTTCACCCGACTGATGAGCCCCAAATTTGTTAACATTTTGGGCTCATTTGGCCTAACTACCCTTGCTCAATCCTTCATTTTTTATAACTTATGCATCATTTTTTAGTATGTTTATGTCATTTGTACGAATAAGGGCAGTCACTATTCCTAGGTGGCTAACACGTGCTCATTTCAGGTTTTTTGACACATGTTGGAGCAAAACCAAGCAGATAAGGGCTAGGAGACAGCCAAGATGGGGTTGAGGATTCGTAGGAGGGTTGTCCACGGCATTAAATAGCCTTCCTTGGGATCTTCACCCCCAACTCCGAGCTCCAAAAGCCACCACAACCGGATCTAGAAGGCAGCCAAACAGATTTTGAGGAAGCAGTTGTTCACTCCCAGTTTGGTGAGCCAAGTCCCATAGATTTAGGAGGCCAGCTTGGGGCCTCGTGATGTATAAATTATAAGGCTTCAGCCTTCTAAAAGGACTTTTGGAAAACTGTTGCACATTCTGCACTACGAGCTGCCAGCTCTGTTTTTTCTCTTTTGTAGCCATCATTGGCATACTTCTTGACTTATGATTATTATTTTTTAATGAGAAGCAGTCAGATTTGATCTCAGCTCTGAGTTTCTAAAGGAGCCATAGCTCTCGGGGTTGGGCCCAACCTGAGAGCCTAGGGCCTCCTTCTTTTGTATTGATATCTTTCCTTTCAGCAATATGGTTTTCTTTACATGCATTTGAAACGCAGTTTGTTGAGTTAGATTTCGTGGTGTGGTTAAGTAGGTCATTGTTAGAAGATAGAGTTGCTTCAGATGTCTAGAATAGAGTAGAGAGATTAGAATTGATAAGAGTTCCAGAAAAGGGTTGCCTGCACTCTCATTTTCACCTCTTTCTAGGGGTTGGAATTGTAGACAGTGCTACCCAACAAAAACACTAGTTTGCGCACTCATGCAATCTTTGGTGCAATATTTTCCTTTTTAAAAGTTATCCATGTGCTCAGACCTCTTGGAATGTTCCTTTGCTTCAGTACCATACATGGTTCTCTTTAGAAATAATGTTGTTGTTCATTGGTTTCATTTAGGATAGATTAGGAATATTTTGATTATGTGCAGGACGTGGATGATTTGGTTCAGTTTACACTGTGCAGTGCAACTCCATCACTCTCTCGTCCTTCTAAGCTTCGTCCAGGCCAACTGCTCATCTCCAAATTAGACCCCTCGTCTCACAACTACTCTACTGCCCACGTCATCCTACCTTTTTGGCCTTCCATTCCCTCTGCCCTCTTTAAGACAAACTAGCTTTACACACCCTCTCATCACCTCATCTCTCTATCACTAAGTCATTACAAACCCCTCTCCTACCTCCCTATCCATCCATGCAGCCTCTTCCACTCACCCATCATCCAAAATCCAATCGTAGAACATCCTGTAGGAATTACTGAACATCCTGTAGAAATTCTGAAACATCCTGTAGAACCCCTGCAGACTTCCTGTAGAAGCTCATAAACGTGGTTTCTTGGTAGCCAAACTTTGTGAAACTCTCTGGAAGGATATTAGGGACCCCTTAGACCCTCTTTGAACCTTCCCGACCTCTTCCAAGCATTTCTCCTCCGTGATCCGCCTCTGCACAGTAAAAAGCCAGTTACAAGCACATGCATGATAATTCTAAATAACTTATTCAAAAATACAAAAAGATGTTTTCTTCAGGTAGAAGTAGTCTAGACACATGCATCTCACCTTCATATAAGTAATGGCATCTCTTTCAGTAGTTTGCATTCCCATCTTTACATCAGTAGGACTAGCTGGTAGAATTAGGGTTTGCTAGGGTTTGCGTTTCTTGTTGGCTTTCAGTTCCTTGCTGCAAGTAGATTAGCTTCCTTTGAGTTAGCTTTCGTCCATCAGTTAAAAAGATTCTTCTAAGAGCTCATAGAAGTTGGCTTGAGCCCCTAGCAGACTTGTGCCAGCTGACCAAGTGACAGCTGCGGCAAGAGCTAGTACTTGTGCATACAGCACTGTCGCTTCCAAGTTTGTTACGAACTACCGGGTTGATAAAATTAAAGAAGGAAGCTCCAGGAGTTGTAGCATTATTGCTACAATACTGGAGCCCACCATATTTTTGGCGCCGTTGCCGGGGAAGCGTCAGAGTATTGGTGATTGTTGCTTTTCTTCTATTTTCCTACTCTCGCCTTCTGCTAAGTAGTTTATTTCATTTCCATTCTGCAATTTCTTTTCCGCAAAAGTAGCATAGACATTTCCTGCTGTCATAGATTAACATTTCAATTCCGCAATTTCATTTCTGCAAGCGTAGATTAGCATTTCATTCCTGCAATTTCATTTGAGCAAAATAGATTAGTTCTTTCATGCTCTCATTTCAATTCCGCATTTCCATTTCAGCAAGATAGTTAGTTGCAGTTCAATCTGTTTTAGTTTTGCAGGTACCAGAAAAAACAAAAGCAATCAAAAGTCTTTCCATTTCATGCCTCGTAGAAATCGAGATAAAACAGACAAATTCTTACCCAACACCCCCTCCACGTCACTGAGTCACCCTTCTCTCTTCTTTGGTGACAGTGATCCAGAAGAACCTATAGGAGAGCCTCCTGAGATATACGAAGATCCTATAACAGAAGAAGAGTTAGAGAACACTCCATCTGAAGCTATGGCTGACAATAGGGGAGAAGATGAGAGAGTAGAAGGTGCCTTCCCCATCCGAGAGACCAATGGAGACATGAAAATGAAGAACATAAGCCCCTCCGCTTTACCTCACTTCCATGGACTGACTACTGAAGACCCTGATACCTTCCTGTTTGAGTTTGCCATCCTTTGTCGAACCTATGACTATACCGAAGATGAGAAAAAACTGAAACTCTTCCCCTCTACCCTTAAGGATGCAGCATTACGCTGGTTCATGGGCTTACCTGGGAACAGTATCACCACTTGGGCCCAGATGCAGCAAGCTTTCAATACCAAATACCGGGACTACTGTAGGTCCAAGGAAGCCAAGGGAGAAATCTTTTGGATGACCATGGGAAATGATGAGTCCTTAGAAGATTACGAGGAAAGGTTCCAACTTAGCTATAAACGGGCCAGGTGCACACTTGACCCTGAATCTCTCAAGTTGGTCCTGCTCCGAGGAGTCCCTAAAGACCTCTTAGATACCCTTCACATGCTAGCTGGAGGAGATATTTACCAACTACCTTATGAAGATATAAAGACTGTGTTTAGAAACTACTCTAGGGCAGCCTGGAAAAGAGGTATGGGAAACCTCCTCTCAGCCGGTATTCCTTTCTCCAAACATGAGTTTGCAAATCAATTAGAGGACCTCAAGAGTGAAGTGAGACAGACCATTGCCATGCAACTTGATACATTCCGAATCCAGCAGAAGAAAGAGGAAGCTGAGAGGGCTCTGGCTATCTTCTGCCCTAGGTGTACAAGGAAGCACCCTAAGAACGAGTGCCCATTACATTCGGTTGAGGTATGTTTTGTTTGTGAGGAGGACCACCCCACAAACCAATGTCCAACCTTACCTGGGCTTAAAGCCATGTATCAAGGGACAGAAGCGCCCACTGAACCTCTCTATTTCCTCAACCAAAGGAGGCCACATGGACCTAGACCTTACCAACAGGGGATGCAAGGGACACCCCAAGCTTATTATAGCCCCAACCAATCTGCTCCTATGCCTTCCTGGGGTCCCCCTGCTCATCCTCCCTGGTCTGTGCCTCCTCCATGGTCTTACCCGCCTCAGTACCATACTCAACCCACTACTCATTCGTTTCACTCACATGCCCAGCCACAGCCTCAGTGAAATGCACCTCAACAGGGATGGAGGCCCCAGTACAATACTCCTCCCGCCATTTTGCCTCCACCACCAGCTCAACCATAACCATTACCTCCTGCTCCTCCAAGGCAACCCCAAATGCCTGCTCAACCGAACCCAAACCCCAACAACCGACAGGCCCAGCAGGTATATACTGGGGAAACATCATGCCCTACCTATGCTGTCGAGATCCAGGAGATCAACCTGCGATCTGGAAAGACTCTTCCGGATCGCCAACCTCCTCCCCCAGAGGACGAGGAAGATAAACAGGAAAGTGAACCAAAAGCCATTCCACCCTTTCCTGAGAGACTAACGGCCACCACACAACCCAACCCAGAGGAGGATGAGCTTCTGGGAGAACTCAAACAGTTGTGTGTGAGAATACCACTTCTCCAAGCCATCAAAGATGTACCGATATACAACAAACTGGTTAAGGAAAAGTGTTTCAGACACCCAGGCAGGCGAAAAAGAGACGCTTCAACCATCAATGTCATAGGACAACTGTCTGATCTTATGTTGGGGGAAGTCATCTGCCCAAAGTATTTGGATCTTAGGAGTCCTGTAGTTGATTTCCACATCAATGGCACCATCATACCACACACATTGATTGATCTGGGTGCTGCCATTAATGTGATGACCAGGGATACCATGCTCAAACTCAACCTTCAGGGTTCCTTGAGAAAGACCTCGATAGTCCTGCAACTAGCAGATCACTCCACCGTGACTCCCGAAGGGATTGTAGAGGATGTCTTGGTCTCTGTTGACTCTTGGGAGTACCTTGCAGACTTCTTGGTTCTGCAACCAAAGGCAAAGCTTACTGGATACCCCCTTATTTTGGGAAGGCCTTGGTTAGCCACTGCAGATGCTTACATAAGCTGCCGTGCAGGAAACATGACCATCAAAAATGGTCCTATGTCCAAGCAGCTAGTCCTGTACCCTCCAGCCCAACCCTTATTAGAGCATGACTTACCACTTTGGTTGGAGGAAGGAGAAGAGGATGAGGTGTACTCAACACCCTTGTGCACCCTAGACACCACTAGGGGAGGCCCCCCAACCGAGGATGATTTGATTGAGACCTTGATTCAGAATCCACCTCCCAGTGCATTGTCCTTAGAGGAATTGGTGGAGGATGCCCAAGCCAGCACCTTAGTGGACCTTTGTGTGACCAACCCAGTCGCTCCCAGAGTAAAAAATGTGGAGTTCGGCCTCGAGAGAACGTTAAAGATCAGCTCCTCCCTATCTCCTTCCTAGGAAAAGGAACTGTGTAGTCTGTTGGCCAGTCATCTAGATGCTTTTGCTTGGAGCTATAAGGAGATGAAAGGATTCCATCCTTCGGTTTGTACCCATCACATCTACATCAAAGAAGATTGTAAACTGGTTAGGCAACCCCAAAGGAGAATGAATCCAGCCCTTAAGGACATCGTCAAGGAATAATTGCAAAAACTGTTGGATGCCGAATTCATTTACCCCATCTCGGATAGCGAATGGGTGTCCCCTCTGGTGTTAGTTCCCAAGAAAAACGGGAAGTGGAGAATCTGTGTGGACTACCGAGAACTGAACAAAGCCACCAAGAAAGACCACTTTTCTCTACCCTTCATAGATCAAGTGTTGGATGGACTGGCAGGAAAGAAGTTTTTTCTCTTTCCTAGATGGGTTTAGCGGGTATAACTAGATCCAAATCAGCCCGGAAGACCAAGATAAGACCACCTTCACTTGTCCTTGGGGTACCTTTGCTTACCGAGTTCTTCCCTTTGGACTATGCAATGCTCCTGCCACCTTCCAGAGAGCTGTCTTGAGCATCTTTTCTGGGCTGGTCCATGATTCGTTGGAAATCTATATGGATGACTTCACTCCTTATGGGTCCAACTTCCAGGAAGAATTGTCTAATCTGGGAAAAGTCCTAACCAAGTGCATTGAGATGAACCTATCCCTTAGTCCTGAAAAGTGTGAATTCTTGATGACTGAAGGGACCGTGCTAGGACATACCATTTCTCGCCAAGGGTTACAGGTGGATCCTAACAAAATTGCTCTCATCAAGAAGGTTCCACCTCCTCAGAAGGTAAGAGATGTTCAAAGTTTCTTAGGTTTAGCAGGGTATTATAGGAGATTCATTAAAGACTTCAGTAAGCTAGCCTCGCCATTGTTTAGCCTCTTGGAAAAAGATGTTGAGTTTAAATGGACTGACGATTGTCAGAAGGCTCTGAATGAATTAAAGGATAAGTTGGTGTCTGCCCCAATCTTGAGAGGTCCAAATTGGGCCCTACCTTTTCACATCCACACTGATGCTTCGAACAAAGCCATAGGGGCAGCCTTAGGACAAGTTGAACAAAAACTTCCATACGCCATATATTTTGTCAACAAAAACTTATCCAAGGCAGAACTGAATTATACTGTAACTGAGAAAGAATTCTTGGTCGTGGTCCATGCACTGAACAAGTTCCGACATTATATCACTGGCTATCAAACATTTGTACATACGGATCATGCTGAAATTAGATATTTAATGAATAAACTAGATGTGAATTCTCGTATTATTAGATGGTTACTTTTGTTGCAGCAGTTTGATTTGACTATCGTTGACAAACCAGGTAAAGAAAATGTTGTTGCTGACTTTTTGTCTAGATTGGATTTACATGCAGGTGACGATGGAATAGTGGATGACCAGATGCCAGATGAACATCTGTTTGCTATCTCAGTACTCTCTCCATGGTTTGCTGATATAGCAAACTAGCTTATCTCAGCACGGTTCCCTCCGCACCTATCCTCAAGAGAGAAGAGCAGAATCGTAAGGAAGAGTGCCTCATTCACTTGGATCGGGGGCAACCTGTTCAAGCTTGGCCCCGATCAGATCTTAAGGCGTTGTGTAATGGAGGAGGAAGTCTTTGATATCCTCCTAACCTGTCATGATGGGCCTTGTGGAGGACATTTTGCAGCCAAAAGGACTGCCTTCAAAATCCTACAGGCAGGCTACTATTGGCCCATGCTTCATCAAGATGTCAGAAGGTATATCAGCCAATGTGACCGATGCCAAAGGATGGGGAAACCGACTCCAAGGGACGAAATGCCTCTCCAACCTCAAGTGATTCTTGAGCCATTTGAGAAGTGGGGTATGGATTTTGTGGGTCCAATCAATCCTCCTTCGAGGCAAAGGTCTTACATCATTGTGTGCATAGACTACCTGACAAAGTGGGCAGAAACCAAGGCAATCAAAGCAGCGATAGAAGAAAAGGTGGCCGAGTTCTTAAGAGAAAACATCTTCTACAAATTTGGCTACCCAAGAGAGCTAGTCACTGATAAAGGAAGCCAGTTCACCTCCAACTTAATTGAAGACCTACTCGCTCATCACAAAATCAAGCATAGGACTTCCACCCCCTATCATCCTCAAGCAAATGGGCAGGTGGAAGTCACCAATAGAGCATTGGAAGGGATCTTGACTAAGGTGGTGAGCAGCAGTAGAAAATATTGGGCAGATCGCCTGGTTGAGGCCACGTGGGCTTACAACACCACTTGGAAGACCACAACCGGCTTCACACCTTATGAGCTGGTCTATGGAAAGAGAGCTTTGCAGTCAATTGAGTTCGAGTACAACACCTTGAGGATGGCAGCTCAGCTGGACCTGGATCTCAGCCATGCCCAACAAGAAAGGTTATTGCAGCTGAATGGATTGGACGAGCACCGAATGCAGGCCCTTCTTCACTCAGAAGTGGTTCAACTTCAGAGGAAGGTATGGCATGACCAACACCTCAATGATAAGCAATTTCAGCCAGGAGATTGGGCGCTGTTGTACGATTCCAGGCATAAGGATTTCAAGGGGAAGCTGAGAACCAGATGGCTGGGACCATATGCAGTGGAAAAATGTAATGACAATGGGTCTGTTCTTATTCGGACCATTGATGAGGAGGCCATCCCCATGCTCGTCAATGGGCATCGACTAAGGATCTACAGAAAACCTCTTTCAAGGCAAGAATTCATCAAAACTGTGGAAAAATCAGTGCTGGTCATAGAGAAGGGTTCTGCCTCTGTTTTGGGCATACCCTGAACATCTCATAAAAAAAAAAAAAAATGTATATAATAAAGATCCTTGGGTGAAAACCTTTCTGAGGCTCCCAAGGCAGATGGTAGGGGTGAAAACCTCATTGAGGCATCCCTGTTGTCTTTCTGAAAATGTTTGAAAAAAGACCCTTGGGTGAAAACCTCTCTGAGGCGCTCAAGGCAGATGGTAAGGGTGAAAACCTCATGGAGGCGCCCCTACTGTCTTTCAAAAAAAAAAAAGAAAAAAAAAAAGGAAAAAAACGAACAAAGAAACAGGGAAAACAGGTTTGAGATTTGACAACTCATGCAGCTTGCAGGTATTCCATGCAGGAAAAGAGGTCCCTCAACTCAAGGACAAGGGTCCCTACTATGCTACCAGGTGACCTCACCAGCACTCCCTCTAGAAACACTCATCTCTTCCAAGGTCTGGGCATGATTTGATCATAGTTTAGCCTTCTACAGGAAGCTACAGGACTTTCTACAGGAAGTTCTGTATTTCTACAGGAAACTTCCTGTAGAATCTTTGGACAGCCCAGGACCGACTGTGTGGGAGGATTCGAAGCCGAGGTCCAATACGGAGGCATGCAAGCCAATGTTTTTCTCCATCACCCGCTGTTGTCGCCTCCTTCTACCACCCCTGTTGCCATGCAATGGAAATACTTGCACAGTCAAATCAGAGCGTTGAATTCTCAGAGGAAGCAATTCTCAAATGGAATAAAGGATGTAGAGACCCCATGCGCTACTTATCAAAGCCATCTGAGGAACCTGTGACCGTGACCGTGATGCCACCGTCTCCACCGTTTCGGTATGCACCCGGGGAGGAGAAACGGCTACAGGATATCCTACAGGAATCCTGTAGCAGTTCATCCAGCTAGAGCGTACACCATCAAGGCACCTGCAACACATAGAGCGGGCACATGCACCATCCGCAACCAGGTAATAAGTTTCGTAACCAGCAGCAGTCAGCAAGGAGGAACCCCCGTGCCTGTGCATGAAGCAGTAGCAAGCGGATCCGTCACCCTCGTCCTGAAGCCTGAAAATAACGTCGCGGCCGCATAGGTAAGTGCCTCACCCTTTTTCGTCAAATTACATGAACAATGCTCTAAAATGTTTGCGAGTATGAAAATGAATGGGTTGAGCCAGTCGGGTAGCCATTCAACTGGCCACCACGACCAGTCCGATGGTCTCGTCAGATTTGGAAAGTGTTGGATGTGTCAAGCAAGACAGGAAATGGACACGTGGGAAGCGTCCAGTCGGGGAGAAGCGGTGATCTAACAGAAATGGCGGCAGTAGATATGCAGGGAATGATGCGGCGGTCAGGCAAACTTGCAGTGGAATGAATAGGTGACGTCGTCCAACGGTCCGGCAGGGACAGCTCACCCCCGCGCCACGAGTTCCGCAGGGATTCAAATCCACCGGCTAGATCGTGTATGGCACTCCACTCATTTATCATCCACCGCTTTGCAGTCGAGTAAGCGTCCGAATTTCCCTGAAGCCTGTTACTCCGAGTCCTCGGCTTGTTCAAACATCTGGTGGTTGCACAGAAGGCCCAGAACCACTGACGCGCTCTCCAGAACCCGTGCGCGACTTCTATAGGAAGCTCACTGCTACGGAGGAAATCAATCTATTCACGTCAAAGGTGGCGAATTGGAAGAGGTAAGCCTGAACCTGGTACTCCCATGCAATTGGTTTGAAGGGTGGCGAAGTCGACGTCCTAAAAAAGTAGAACTACAGTTTGTGCGTAAATTTGCAAGCGTCATCTTCCTTCTGCATGAGAATTGTCGTCGTAGTGTATATGCAGGGTTTTCTACAGGATTTGGTCCGTAATTGAGCCCCTGTCAAGGCTCACCTGTAGATAGCCGAGAATTCATGAACTGTGTGCTTGACAGAGGCGTAATTCTACGCTCTGTCTAAGGAAATCCCAAAGGCTCATCTTTTGATACGGGCCAGCCACCTCCGGTTAACACAGCAAGCTTTCACCATGCCAGGTGGGTTCATTAGGAAGGAACCGACAGACTCAAAGAAGCTACGGGAAAACCCTGAGGTGGTAGAACTGTTTTCTCGTGCATGATGGATGTCATTCTGCGACAAGATTCAAGGTTATGATGACGAGGTGGCAGAGGAATTCCTGCGAGCTTTGAAGCCAAAATCAAAAACGTTGGCCGTTGTCAATTTCAGGGGTTTGAATCTCATACTCACCCCACAGTTCATCAGCAAAGTCACTGATCTCCCGATGGGGGTACTGTGGGATAAGGAGGAGAGAAAACTAGGCCAGAAGGCTAAAAAGGAGTTCTTTCTGCCGAAGGAGCAATTCTCAGAAGATAAGAACGGGGTTCGCAGAGCTAGCCTACAGCCGCTCTGGAGTGAGGTTAGCCTCCAAATTATGAAATATATCACGTGCGAAGGACAATTCAGCATCGTATATGGGTACCATTTCCGGCTGCTCACAGAACTTAGGCACCAAATGGACCTACCTTCAGAAAACAAGCTAAGTATTCCTTACTTCCTCCTGCAGTCCATGACTGAATGTGCCACCAAATTACGAGAGGGCACGCTAGACCAGGTAGCCCATCATGGGCTCATTAAGCTCCTCGTGGAGGATGCACTCCACACATACACCGTCCCTCTCTCGTGGGAAGCCTTCCGAAATTTGACTAAGGATGGCGACATCAAAATGTTGACCGAGGAGCTCACCTCCTCCAGCAGTGAGGAGAAGGAGCCAATACACACAGAGAAGAAAGGGAAAGGCCAAGAAACCACGGCCAAAGCACTGAAGAAAGAACAAAAGGGGAAACAAGAGAAACACCAGGTTGCCGAAAAAGAGGATGACAAACCCACATTGACACCCAGGGAGAAAAGGTTACAGAGTAGGGTGGAAAGGACTGAACAAGTCCACGTCAGTGAAGGCACCTCGAAAGCAGCCTCAGCAAAGTCAAAAGACAAAGCACCCTCAGCCAAACAGGCTAAAACGGTGCCACTTGTTTCTACAGGAAAATCAAAAACGGCTTCTACCGGAAGCCAGAAATCAGCCGCTACAGGGCTTTCTACAGGAAGTCCTGAGAAAGGAAAACCAAAGGAGAAGACAGTCGAAATCCTTGCAAGGGAGGCAGCAGCCGTGCTGGCCACCCTTAGTACCCCTTCCAAGCCGAAGGAAAAACAAAAGAGGGAGATCCCTCTGTATTTCAAAGCAAGGAGAAGTGTGAGAATCAAAACAGGCAGGCCCCAACCTCCATCCAGCAGCCCAATTACCATAGAAGACACCCCTACCTCACCAAGGGAGAGGTCCCCCTCAAAAATATCAGTCACTTATGAGCGGGGGAGCCCGAAGACAACTGCCTGGAAGGAGAGAATGGACAGGTTGGCTTCAAAAACCCCGCTACAGGATGCTGAGGCTGTTCTATAGGAAACATTGGCCCGGCACAAGGAGACCGAGAGAATGGAGGGAGAGGCAGCCACATCACCACTTAGGGAAGACGGAGTAGAGCCACCGAGGGAAGAAGAGGAAGAGCATATTCCGGAACCTAGTCCCTAGCCAAGCTTGAGCTCGTATTATAACTTTTTGGAGGCTAGAAAAATTATTCCACAGAAATTCACAGTGCCGCTTTTCTTTGCGTTGGAAGAAGAAAGAGTGAGAACCCACACGTGGATGAAGATAGCTAAATCTAAAGGAGTGGCAGATATAGGCCCCTTGGAGGAACAACTCAAGGAGGCACGAAGAGAATTAGCTATGGCCAAACACGTGGCAAACTGCCAGCGGGTATTCCTACAGGAAGAGAATGAGAAACTCAAACTGCAGCTACAGGAACTGAGGAAAGAAAGGGGCACATCATCAGGGGACACTACAGCAGAACCTCAAGGCAAAGAAGGACTGCAAGTTGGTCTTGGGGAGCTAACCTCGCATCTACAGGAAAGGGAACTGCAAGCACAAATCGAGATACAAGCTCTCAAACAGCAGTTGCAGCAAAAAGAGGCACAACTGGCCTGCATGGCCAGTTGGGCCATGGATGCTCTACAATGTAGACAACCGGCCAAATCTTATGGCCTATACCTACGGGACCAGTGGCTACAATTCCAAATTAATGCATTGGCACAGAGGGGTATATCCCAAATCCAAGACCCCCAGCAGTTCACAGAGTTATGCAATAGCAGTTCATCAGAGGACAAGGCCAAACTATCGGAGTTCTATCTCCATAATTTGGCCCTTCCTAATGTGACTTCATGGGATCCCAACACAGTCGTAGGAGATATGCAGTTGATGGCATTTGCCTCATGGTTGAACCATGAAGAAAAGAGAGCAGCAGAAGTCAAAGAGGTCATGAATCGAGAGTTACATGAGCCACTGCTGATTAGAGCAGAGCCAGGGGATCCCACTGCATTGATATCGGCCCACCAACACTTAGCCACCAACTCTCAAGCTTTATTGAAGTACATGGATCAGCAGGCTCAGGCTATAGCACATTTCGAGGATATGGAGCAACTATTAGGGGACAATTGTGTTCATGCTTGCACCCGCCAATGGAACACATTGTCCCACAGCCTCAAAATCAGGGAATATCACACTCCAACTCGAATGAGGGAAGCTCTAGTACAGGTGCCCCTCTACAAGAAGTCCATACAGAACCTCCAAGCCAGCTGGATTGGCCTCAAGCTAAGCCCACCTTTGCTTTTAGGATTGATGGAAGGCAGCACAGAAAAAGACGAGCATAAGCAATGGGAAGAGGTGGAAAGGAAGGCTGGGTTCCATGCCAGTGAGGAGGATACTACTTCAAAAGCCTAGGATGTGAGGGTGGCGGTGAAAGCAATGAAGGACGAGGAGCTGGATTAGTTGCTCAGGGATGAGCAATCATTTTAGCTGGGGGGTGATGATGAGCCCCAAATTTGGTAACATTTTGGGCTCATTTGGCCTAACTACCCTTGCTCAATCCTTCATTTTTCATAACTTATGCATCATTTTTTAGTATGTTTATGTCATTTGTACGAATAAGGGCAGTCACTATTCCTAGGTGGATAACACGTGCTCATTTCAGGTTTTTTGACACATGTTGGAGCAAAACCGAGCAGATAAGGGCTAGGAGACAGCCAAGATGGGGTTGAGGATTCGTAGGAGGGTTTTCCACGGCATTAAATAGCCTTCCTTGGGATCTTCACCCCCAACTCCGAACTCCAAAAGCCACCACAACCGGATCTAGAAGGCAGCCAAACGGATTTTGAGGAAGCAGTTGTTCACTCCCAGTTTGGTCAGCCAAGTCCCATAGATTTAGGAGGCCAGCTTGGGGCCTCGTGATGTATAAATGATAAGGCTTCAGCCTTCGAAAAGGACTTTTGGAAAATTGTTGCACATTCTGCACTACGAGCTGCTAGCTCTATTTTTGCTCTTTTGTAGCCATCATTGGCATACTTCTTGACTTATGATTATTATTTTTTAATGAGAAGCAGTCAGATTTGATCTCAGCTCTGAGTTTCTAAAGGAGCCATAGCTCTTAGGGTTGGGCCCAACCTGAGAGCCTAGGGCCTCCTTCTTTTGTATTGATATCTTTCCTTTCAGCAATATGGTTTTCTTTACATGCATTTGAAACGCAGTTTGTTGAGTTAGATTTCGTGGTGTGGTTAAGTAGGTCATTGTTAGAAGATAGAGTTGCTTCAGATGTCTAGAATAGAGTAGAGATATTAGAATTGATAAGAGTTCCAGAAAAGGGTTGCCTGCACTCTCATTTTCACCTCTTTCTAGGGGCTGGAATTGTAGACAGTGCTACCCAACAAAAACACTAGTTTGCGCACTCATGCAATCTTTGGTGCAATATTTTCCTTTGTAAAAGTTATCCATGCGTTCAGACCTCTTGGAATGTTCCTTTGCTTCAGTACCATACATGGTTCTCTTTAGAAATAACGTTGTTGTTCATTGGTTTCATTTAGGATAGATTAGGAATATTTTGATTATGTGCAGGACGTGGATGATTTGGTTCAGTTTACACTGTGCAGTGCAACTCCATCACTCTCTCGTCCTTCTAAGCTTCGTCCAGGCCAACTGCTCATCTCCAAATTAGACCCCTCGTCTCACAACTACTCTACTACCCACGTCATCCTACCTTTTTGGCCTTCCATTCCCTTTGCCCTCTTTAAGACAAACTAGCTTTACACACCCTCTCATCACCTCATCTCTCTGTCACTAAGTCATTACAAACCCCTCTCCTACCTCCCTATCCATCCATGCAGCCTCTTCCACTCACCCATCATCCAAAATCCAATCGTAGAACATCCTGTAGGAATTACTGAACATCCTGTAGAAATTCTGAAACATCCTGTAGAACCCTTGCAGACTTCCTGTAGAAGCTCATAAACGCAGTTTCTTGGCAGCCAAACTTTGTGAAACTCTCTGGAAGGATGTTAGGGACCCCTTAGACCCTCTCTGAACCTTCCCGACCTCTTCCAAGCATTTCTCCTCCGTGATCCGCCTCTGCACAGTAAAAAGCCAGTTACAAGCACATGCATGATAATTCTAAATAACTTATTCAAAAATACAAAAAGATGTTTTCTTCAGGTAGAAGTAGTCTAGACACATGCATCTCACCTTCATAGAAGTAATGGCATCTCTTTCAGTAGTTTGCATTCCCATCTTTGCATCAGTAGGACTAGCTGGTAGAATTAGGGTTTACTAGGGTTTGTGTTTCTTGTTGGCTTTCAGTTCCTTGCTGCAAGTAGATTAGCTTCCTTTGAGTTAGCTTTCATCCATCAGTTAAAAAGCTTCTTCTAAGAGCTCATAGAAGTTGGCTTGAGCCCCTAGCGGACTTGTGCCAGCTGACCAAGTGACAGCTGCAGCAAGAGCTAGTACTTGTGCATACAGCACCGTCGCTTCCAAGTTTGTTACGAACTACCGGGTTGATAAAATTAAAGAAGGAAGCTCCAGGAATTGTAGCATTATTGCTACAATACTGGAGCCCACCACCGACATCAAAAGATTAACGACCTCATGCTTTAGGGGGCAACTGTTATAGACATTTTTGGGCACTGCAACCCCAAGCATAAACGTCCATAAACCAAGGGCTCCTAAGTCCCTAAAGGTGTTGTTCCAACCCCTAGAAGAACAAGGTCAACTAATTACAACATCTCCCAGAAGTTCACCATGAAAAACTACTCAGAACTGGTCAAAACTGGACCATTTCACTTGCTCCATAGGCAAAGTGCGTTGCATCCCACCTAAATACACACAGTAGGTGCGATGCATGTCAAAAATCCCTTCTATGGGGTGCGATGGGCGAGAAGTGATAAATGGCAGGGTCAATCCGCAAGGTGGAGAAGCATGGAATCTTCCAGAAACTTCTCCTGTGACACTTGCCTCTCTGAATTCAACCAGGGATGAGTAAGAGATCATCAATATCCAAGTGGAATCAAGAACTATCAGAGGGAAGACACTAATCAAATCTCAAAAGCTGACTCACCTCCCTTGCAGACATCTATATATGGATCCCTCATCCCAAAGATCTAGAGGCTGGAATTTTGTATCTTGTAAGGAAGTGTTGTTGGTTTCTTGGTGCAATATCATAGTGTTGGGTGATCTAAGCTTTTCATGAGGTGAAGAAGGGCTTACTTGTTGAGAGGATGATGTTGGGTCAGAACAATCAGTTGTAATTCTCTTTTCTCTTTCTTGATTATCAATAAAGCTATTCAAGTTTTCCTCCATATTCTTGTATGATTGATGATTTATGCATTTGTGTGGTCAATGTACATCTGATCCTATATTGTTTATGATAATAGATCTATGTTCTTGGATAGTGTTATGCTACTTTGATTCTACAGGTACTCTTTGAAGCTGGGTAGACAAGGAAGCGAGTGGCAAAGACCTACCAAAAGAGAGAGGAATCGAGCAAGGAACCAAGCGCAAGACAGAGGTTGGTCTCCTTATTCTTCTCTTATCTATTTCTCATAAAGGAAAACGAAAGTAGTTTTTAGTGTGTTTGTTTCTAAGGTAGCTACCAGCCTTAGTGGGATTAGCAGCTCTGCATAGACACTATTCTTGATAACACTCAAGTCACTCTGTCGGTGTGGAGATCTTCGCACAGAGACCCTCCAACTTTGCTCGAATAGCTACAAGGTTGACATCGAATTGAACGATTGCCTCTTGAATCTCTTGTACCCGTTGTTCCAAAACCACAGTGTTGGAACTGCTTCCCTAGATTTGTTTATAGTCCTGCACCTTCTTCCAACTACTTGGAGCATGAAGACTATGCTTCTGTCAGCTAGTTAGATAGTCAGGCCACCCGTGTATGGATTCAAGCGACTGTCATTCACTTTGCCTGGGAAAGGTTCTCCATTTAGCTTTACCAGCTGCACCACGCCACCGTATGTGACCTCCTTAACAACATATGCTCCCATCCAATGCATTCTGAACTTTCTCTGGAATTTATCAAAGTTACTGTCATACAGTAACACTAAATCGTTTATCTTGAAGGTGCGCAACTTAATATGTCGATCGTCCCAAGCCTTTTTGTGCTGCTTTTGGACCTGCTGATGGAAGCCAACCAGAAACCATTCCTCTTCAAGTTCCTCCAACTACGTGAGCCTCTCCTCTAGGGCTCCGCGGTCCATCATACCTATGAGCATTGCAATGCGTAGACTAGGCACAATATACTCCATTGGCATGACAACTTCCACACCATAGACCAACCAGAAACATGTCTGTCCCATTAGTTTCTTGCACGTTTTCCTATACGCCCATAGTACTGCAGGTACATGTAGGTCTCAATCACTCCGTTGCATGTTGCATACTTTGGTCAGTGTAGTCTGTAATATTTTGTTAAATGCTACTACCATCCCATTAGCTTGGGGTTTATACGGTATGCTTTTCTGATGATGCACCTGAAACTCTTTTATCAACACGCTGATTGTTTTGTTCAGGAAATGTGTACTGCGATCACTCATTAGGATCTTCAGACATCCAAAACATGTCAATACGTGTTCAAACAGAAACTTCACCACCATGGTGGTCATGCAATCTTTTATTTGTTGCGCTTCTGCCCAACGAGTCAGGTACTATGTCGTAGTGATAGTGTAACGTGCCCCTGTCTTTCCCTGAGGTTTGATAAGTCCTACAAAGTCGATCGCCCACTTTTCAAAGGGCTGTAGCGTCATTTGTAGATTCAAATGCATCTCGTCCCTTCGCGATGGTTTACCTATTCTTTGACATACATCACAGGCCTTGTAGTGTGCTTTTGAATCTTGATGAAGGGTTGGCCACCACAACCCTGTGCAAAGAATCTTTTGTGCGGTCGCTCGCATTACATAGTGTCCTCCCACAGTGCCCCTATGTGATTCCACAAGGATCTGACTTCATTTGAATTCAGGTACATACCTTCACAGTATCTCGTCATTGCCCATCTTATATAGGTGCCCCACGATGACAGAAAAATTTGTCATGCGCACCACCAGTTCCTTCTTCTGCTGGATGGAGTATTCTTTCGGTGCAGTTCCCATCGTTAGAAAATGGATTATATCTTCAAAGTGTCCATCCACTATGCACACAGCAAAGAGCTATGCATCAGGTAATCCTTCTTCCAAACTAGTAGGTTCCTCTCCCGTCTCAATTCATGACAAGTGATTTGGTCCCACGTTCAGGCATCCAGGCTTTACAATGACCTCAAAATCATATTCTTGGAACAATAAGTTCCACCTGCATATTTGCCCCCCCAACATAGTCTTATTGAGCAAGTATTTCAGTGCAGAATGGTTTGTATACATCTTGAAATGTTCCCCTAGCAAATAGTGCCGATATTTTTGGAGCACATACACCATAGCCAATACCTCACTTTTAGTAGTTGAATAGTTCTTTTCTACTTTAGACAATCTATAACTTGCGAATGCGATAGGGTGATCCAATCCCTCTCCACCCTCTTGTGTTAGTACCACTCCCAGCACTATACACGCTGCGTCAACATGGACATGAAACTCCTTATCCCATTTCGGGAAGACCAAGATTGGTGCAAAGGCCAATTTTTCTTTTAGTACATCCAGGCTCTTCATGCAGTCATCATTCCAGCAAAACATGACATCCCTTTTCAACAGCTTCTCCATCATCGTAGTGATCTGGGCATAGATTTTGATGAACTTCTTGTAATACCTGTATGTCCCAGGGTAGCGCGCAACTGTTTAACACTTCGCGACGCTTGCAAATTCAGAATCACCGCAATCTTCGTGGGGTCTACCATCAGTCCCTGTTTTCAAACCACATGTCCCAACAGGTTCCCAAAGGGAGTTAAGAATGTACACTTCTTGAGGTTCAATGTGATTTGGTGTCATCGGCAGGTATCCAACATCAAGTGTAAGCTCGCTACATGGTGCTTAACCAATCCAAATATAGTCCAATCATCCAAATAAACCTCCAGGAACTTGTCGATATATTCCTTGAATGCTGCAACAACTATGCACGAAAAGATGGCTGGTGCATTCTTCATCTCAAATGGCATAACGGTGTATTGAAAGTAGCCCCATTCAGTCACGAATGTTGTCTTACTTCTATCTTGCAGTGCGATTTTGATCTGGTGGTACCTTGAGAATCCATCAGTGAAAGAATATTCTTCCTTTCCCCCGACATTTTTCAGTACTTCATCTGTGAAAAGAGTTGATAAGGGTCATTCACACATGCATCATTCAATTTTCTAAGGTCCACGCATATTCTTCTCTCACCCTTCTTCTTCTTTTCCTGCACTACCATAGGGCTTACCCAATCGGATTCTTCCACTAGCTCAATGATTCCAGCTATGAGCATCTTGTCTAGTTCTATGTGGATCTTCTCCTTGTACTTTAGATTTAAGTGGTAAGGCATCTACTTAACTGGCTTCGTGTCAGGCTTTAATTTGATCTGCATCATTCCTAAATCTCCGATGATTCCTTTTAAGTCTGTGATCTTGGTGGGGAACAGGTCCTAGTACTTGTGGAGTAATTCAAAGACTTTATCCACTGTCGCGTCATCCCAACAGTCATCGAGCATTGTGTACTTAGGTTCGGCTTTCATACCAATGTTCACCTGCTTTATTTTAGCAGTGCAGTTATGTCAGGGTCTTCAATCAGTGGCCCTTGAACCTTGCCATAGACTTCAGTTTCTGGAATGTTAACTTTCTGCAGATCCTCATCATCTTCTTTAGTCTTTACATTATAACACTCTAGTGCACATCTCAGCTGAGTTGCCCATTCATGTTGAATCAATTCTATTGGCTCTTGAGGTATTTTAAAGATAACTGTTTTTACTTCTTGTAATGCGTCATCAATAGTATCCCACCAACGATACTCAAACGTGAAGGTTAACAGGAACCCTTCACGCAAGATATCACATTCACTCGTCCCATGGTGGAGCTCTGTCTCTATATACTGGTTCATGGGTATAACATCTAGGGTATGACAGAATAGATGCACCCACTCAGTTTGTGGCTCTTCCCCATAGACCTTTGTCCACTTGGTGAGGTGCATGCATGGATCATCCTGTCCATCATACTTGTCTTTTAATCAAATCTGAGGCTTCCCAGACTGCATACACATCATTCTCCTGCATTTGCGCCAGTCCTCAAATGTTGCTTGGTGTGTGCCCCACCGCCTTGCAGGCGTAGCGCAGTACCCATTCAAAGCCTCAAAACATTGCTATTCCGGCAACTCCCTTTCGAATCTATTCAGGAAGTCATCTACCTCACTTAACCCATCATACTTAGGCAAATCCCTTACCTTTGTTGATATGCAGTGCAGCGATCTTGCCATCATGTTGCAATTCAGTGTGATTACCTCATGTAACTAGTTTTTCCATTGCTCTATCTCTTCATCTGAATCCGACGTATAGGAGCTTTCGCACTCCCATGAGATTCTTCCATCCGCAATGGGATTTACCCAGTCTTTCTCTCGCACAGTTATCTTGTAGATGAAGTCCAAGTCGTCGTCACTTTCATAGTCGTGCACTGGCTCCGTGTAGCACGATCCTTCTTCAAGGTCCAAAGTTACAACTACGCACAAAGACTTTTTCTCAAAAACCATCTTTCGCTTCTTCATATTTATCACCTCGCTCTTGTTAGTGGCCCAATTTATTCCTAATAGCACAAGGTAGGGATTGCTATAGAGTAGGACGTTTTGGTGGTTTGTCATTCGCAGTTGGATAGGAGCCCATTGTAGTGTAGGCCTTCCCATGTGCTCCCATGGCTGCTTTCGCAGAATGTTCACATTGATCCCAGGTCTAGAATCACTTGGTCCATCTTGTATTCTCCAATCTGCGTGTTCAACCTCATTTCTGTTCCCGTCCTCATCACGTGCTTTCCAATTTTGCGAACTACACATGGTTCTCTTGGCGTGGTCCTAGTGCATCTATTTATGAGTTCCTGCAGTCCCTTTACCACCTTTTTGTCACGCATCAGCTTCATGCATGTTCCCAGGAACATCATGAGCATCGATGGGTCCATTTCCGACTCCAATCTGTCTTTGCTTCCTGAAGTGGAGGCATCAACGAAGCTCTTCCTAGCTTCCATGAAGATTTCCTTAGCGCGCTCCAAATCAAACTCTGGTTCTTTCTTTAGAGCCCTGCGAACCCAAGTACTATCTTCAGGTTGCTTACCTTTATCATCGCCTGTCATAATTCCACTTCGAAGCACAATGTTCACATTAGGGTCTTCCTCACGCGGATCAGACCTCATCATTTGTAGGTTCTGAGTCGAGGGAGGTTGGAGCACTCACTTGTCATGTAGCCTCACTATTAGTGTGGGACAGTCCTCCATCTCATGATCAAGCAATGTACAATATAGACATGACAAACACGTTGGATTCATACAATCATCAGCATAATTTCTTGGCCTCCATAATTATAACATATCAATTGTCCGCGACCTCTTCCAGGTCCTCCTCCACCTCGGCCTCGTCCACGCCCATGAAATTTAGTTTGCACCATCCCTGCATTTTGGTCAAGGGGCCGCATTTTGGCCTGAAATCTGTAGGTGGGAGTCCTATCCATCATCAATTCATAGCTTCTACAGGTGCACTCATCATGTCCCACTGATCTGCAGAAATTACAGAACAACTGTTGTGAATTCTGCGTGTACTTCTATAACAAATGGTAGTTGTCCCTAGCATGCTTTCCTCCTATTTGATAAATCGTGCACCACAACATAGGCACCACGCTAGGTCCTACTTGTGCCTTCGGCCTTAACGGAATTGGTCCTCCTCCCGCGAGGTAATTCGTGAACACTGAGCAGTGGTCCTTGTCATGACCCTGACCCTTACATTTAACACACCATACCTCATCGCGCACTTTCGGGCGAGCTGTCTTGTCTTGTTTCAGACTTTGCACAAGGCACAAGTTTTTCAACTGCACGTGGTTCTACTGAACTCCCTGGTTGGGATCCTGTATCGGGGTTTCATGCAGCCTCATCGTGATCTCCAAGGCCTCTACCTGAGTTGTTAACCTTTGTTGTGACAACATATTTCTTAAATGTGGCATTAGCAATGCTACAAACCATTCGCGATGTTGTCCATCCGTCAAAGTCATATTAGCTTTGCGAATTGTGAACTTCAGTCTCTAATCCAACTCCCAAGGAGTCTCTCTTGGTAGCATCATGATCTCCTTGAACCCAATGATTGATTGCACCTCCAACTTCAGCCTGCTAAATTCTCTATTTAGTGTAGTTTGGATATCTGGGATCCCCGCATTCGGGTAATCATGGGAATGCTTAATATACCAGGTTAGTGCGTGATCCTGCAGAGCACTCATGAACGTTGATTTCTTTATATTGTCATCCGTAACCCCCTGTGCTTCCCATACAACTTTTATCATGAACCAAAACTGGTCTGGGTCTTCATTTCCTACTCCCTTGAACACCAGCAGCTTTATCGCGCTTGCCATGTTGACTCGCGGGGGTGGCAGAGGTGGTACGGGTGAAGATGGGGGTGAAGGCGATGAAACTGGCGGTGGTGTGGGTGGGGGTGGTATGTGGGGAATCCTCTGCCTTATCAAATTTATCGCACTTCTTGGTGAGACCTTCACGAGCTCTTCCTCATCTCCTAGCGGAGGCGAAATCAAGGGGCTAGTTTCTAGATCTGCACTACCTTTGTTTCTATAAATTCTCCCACTTCGCGTAGCCCCAAACATCAATGAATTCGCATAACCCACTTTTCACACAGTAGCATTTTAATCCAAGTGTTCAAAGATTTAACGTACTTACCTCGCGTTCCTTTAAGAAAGTGACATTCTACCTCGCTATAGCTGATTGAAGTATCTACCACGAACTCAGTGATGAATCCTCTTATAATTCGATCGAGCCAGTGATGAACAACGCGTGTGATCTTATCCTCTGATGCTTACAATCTACACACCAACTCTGGGGTCCACACAATAGGTCTGCCTAGCTTGCAGCTTCCTTGGCTATCTACTAGCTTCGCGATCCACTCGTATAGCTCATTAGGGAAAGATGCGAAGAAAACTTCATGGATCTCTATGTATAGGTAGTAGTCCAACCACTCTTCTTTTGATAGTCATGGATTCCTATTCTCTTGTGTCGTGAACTTGTCAATCTTCCTATCCAACCACTTTTCAATTTCTTTCTTAGTTGGATTCCAGTGATACGAAATCAGACATCTCTATGTAAATCCTAGTCCCAGCAACGAAACTATTTTTTGGCTTGTTGAGGCCTAACCTAGGTTCAAAGTTAATTAGCCAAACAAATCTCTGTACTACTAGCCCTTCCAGCAATAGTCCACAGAGCGCAAATTGAGGTCTCACCCGAAGTAGTATGGAGGGGTGCTGGAACCAAGTTTCAACACCCTTGAGATGTCTAAGGGGTTGGTTTGGTCGAAATATGAGTCCCTTCGCACACTTCCCTGGCCTTCACATAGCCCTAACCAAGGGTTATGGGGCTTCTACGCTATTGTAGCAATGATCTGTACTAATTACCTAAGTCACACCTGAGATCTTGTTGGGTTGTGTTATATTCTTTCCATGACTAGCCCATGTAGTTAACCGGGGGCTAGCCCCCCCTTCATTGCGACGATTGTGTAATAGAGCGGGCATAGGGGGTTTGAGGGTGGTAGGTAGCCTCACTCTATGGGGTCGAAGACATCACCCCAAGAAATTTTTTTTGGACCCTATATTAGGTTGGGTGGACCTACCTATGGTTTTATGCATGGTTTACGCACATGGTTTTGAACGTGATAGTTTTTGGTCCATGGTATTGGATGCTTTGGCATGTATAAATATGTATTGTAACATTGAAAGGAACATAATGAAAAAGAAAGCTGGTAGTCCCAGTTTTGGGATCCAGGGGAAAATCTCTGTGTATATGTGTTTTATGTGTTATGCTCTCGCATTGTTTATTTTCTGTGTTTTAGAATTCGTATGCAGATAATTTTTGTATGGGGTTAAAACCTACATTTGGTATTAGAGCTATTTTGGCTTCAAGGAGATGCCTTTGTTGCTGAGGGGTTTCACTCGGGCCTGCGATAGACCTTATGCAGTGGGAGATCTGCGAGATCGATTATGGTGGTGAAAGAAGATGGTGAGCACTGGAAAGATAGAGGTCGAGAAATTTAATGGTCAGATTTTTGAGTTGTGGAAACTCAATATGGATGATCTGTTGGTGGATAAAGATCAGTGGATTGTAGTAGATCCGGGTACTAAACCAACAAGAGTGTCCGATGAAGAATGGAAGAATTTGGATCAGAAGGCAAAGAGCACAATATGATTGTGTGTCTCATATTTAGTATTGCTAAATGTATCAGGGGAAGCTACAGCTAAGGCTTTGTGGGACAAGTTAGGGACATTGTACCAATCTAAGTCTCTGGTGAATAAACTGTTCCTACGAAAAAAGTTGTATAACACCAGGATGAAAGATGGAGACTCGGTGACAAAGCATCTGAATGCATTTAATACTATGGTAAATCAGTTATAATCTATTGATATTAAAATTTCAGATGTAGATAAGTGCATCAGTTTATTGTGTTCTCTACCAGATTCGTGGGATAGTCTAGTTATTGCAATAGGTAGCAATGAAACTGCCTTGTAGTTTGATGAAATAGTCTCATCCTTACTGACGGACAAGATGAGATGGAAAAATATGGAGAGCCAGAATGGTGATGCCTTGTCTATACAAGGACAGTCCTAGAACAGAAACAAAAATAAGTCATCGAGTGGGAGATCTAAATCTAGAGGGAGATCTAAATCTCCAAGAAAACCTCTAAAGGTGGTTTGCTGGAAATGCGGAAAGGAAGGGCACTACAAAAGGGACTGTAAATCTAAAACTCCTGAAAAAGGAAAGGGATCTGATGATGCTCCTTTTGTAGAGGTGAAAACCACCTCCGATGAAGGTGGGGATGTGTACTTGACTTCTTCAAGTACACATGTAGATCATGAGGGATGGTTGATTGACTCAGGTGCATCCTTTCACTTCACTCCCCATAGAGAGTGGTTATGCGAGTATGAGAAATACGATGGTGGTGATGTCTTCTTAGGGGATGATAGGAAGGCTAGAATCATTGGTCACGGAAAAGTAAAGTTGAATTTGCAAGGTGGAAGGGTTAGAACACTTTCGAGTGTTCTGCATATTCCTCCATTGGCTGGAAATCTGATTTCTGTAAGCAAGCTAGATGATGCAGGTGTAAAAACAGTGTTCGAGAAGGATACCAGCAACATGGTTCGAGGAGCACTGGTATTGATGCGGAGAGTTCAGATTAGAACTCTGTACAAGCTGCAAGGTAGCACTGTTGTTGATGGGTGCAACAGTTTTGTGGTTCCTAAAAGTGGAGCAGAAAATCTAGTGGTCTCTGGAGAGAAGACCATGTTGTGGCATCAAAGGCTTGGACATATTGGAGAGAAGGGCCTTCGAATACTTCATGGTAAAGGTATTGTAGAAGGTATGAGTAATAGCTCTCTAGATTTTGATTTCTATCAAAATTGTGTATATGGGAAGCAGGATCGGGTGAGCTTCCCCTCTAGTGGTAAGAGGGCAAAACAGATATTAGAGCTTTTGCATAGTGATGTGTTTGGACCTATGAAGGTTCCATCACTAGGTAAGTCTGTGTACTATGTACCTTTTATAGATGACTTCTCAAGGAATACATGGATATATTTCCTTAATAAGAAATTTGAAGTCTTTGATAGGTTTAAAGAATTTAAGGCTCTGTGGAAAACCAAATAGAGAAGAAGATAAAGGTGTTGAGGTTAGATAACAGTGAAGATTTTGCAATAAGGAATTTGAAGAATTATGTAAGAAGTGTGGTATAGCGCGGCATAAGACTACTCCATATACACCTGGGAAAAATAGAGTTGCAGAAAGAATGAACAAGATGTTGATGAAAAGGGCAAGAAGCATGCTCAATGGTGCCGGGTTAGGATAGGAATTTTGGGCAGAGGCAGTGGAGACAACCTGTTGCCTGGTCAATAGATCGCCTTCATCAATGTTGGAGGATAAGACTCAATAAAAGGTATGGACTAGTAAGAAACCCTTTCTTTCACATCTGAGGGTATTTGGATGTGATGCATATGTACATGTTCCAAAGTAGAAAAGAACCAAGTTGGAAGTAAATCTGAAAAGTTCATCTTTATTGGGTATAAGGATGGTTTAAAGGGTTGTAAGCTTTGGAACCCAGTAACAAGGAAGGCTATGTACAACTGAGATGTGGTGTTCAGATAGGTGAAAGATGTTATTAAACATGAAGTCCAACCAAAGGAACCTGAGAATATAGAGTTTGAGCTTAAGGAGGAAGAATCAGACTCTACAATAGGGGAGGAATTAGAAGATGAAGAGCCACAAACTCCGAGTGTGAGAAGATCATTTCGAGAAAGAAGGTAGCCATAAAGGTATCGTCCATCTGCTTTATGTTCAAATTTTGCTTTATCTGTTACTGATGATGATCCCAGAACTATGAAGGAAGCAGTAGATTCAGAGGATGGAAAACTTTGGAAAGAGGCCATGGTTGATGAAATGGCATTGTGATGCACGAAAGTGTTCCCTCTACGGACAAAGGCAACCCCTCTAGCCCTAGATTGGGTCTAGTCACAAAAAAGGATAGATCAACAATAGCTTTCCTTTAACAGTCATAGTTGGAGGCCTACCTCAGCTGGTGGTTGATGGAGTTTCGTTGCGCTGCTCCAGCTTCCGCTTCCTTCTCCTAATGAGTAATCAACTTGAAACAATGCAAAGGAAATACAACAAAGCATGTAACCGGAACAACAATGATCTGTTTACTCACAAAGTCAAGAAGTCATGAGCTATCAAGTAAATTACATACAAGACATAGGAAAACATCATTAATTGTATTAATAATGAAATAAGAGTCAGCTTACAACCAACGTCTTGACATCACAAGCCTTCTCATAGGGATCCAACTAGCATGTTCTTCAAGCATTCACTCTTTGAAGATGGATCTCCCAACATACTAGTCTCTCTCACTCGCAAGTTTTACACAAGATTAAGGGAACTTCACAACCTTCCACAAGCTATCAACAATCCCACACTTGTCACACTCACACCAGCTATCTAGAAAACTCACAAACACTAACAGCACTGCTCCACTAGCCAACCATCAGAAACTAGCAATGCATAGCAATGGTGAGAGTTTAAATAGGAGAAGGATTCTCCATGAAAGGAGGAAGAATGAGCTTATATTCAAGGAAGGTAGCACAAATGATGGAACAACCATGCCAGAGAAAGGAGGGTGATACAAACTAGGCCAACGACCGGGTCTGGAGTCATCTGGAAGGCCGACTGTTGGAACAAATTCGCCCAATCTGGATCATTGCGGGTACAAAATTGATCTAAAGTGCTGACATTGCTATTGAGTAACGTAGCTAGTCAGGTCATCGCTAAATATTACAAGCAACCTTGCGCTGGCACATAAAATCAGACCATCGTGGGAATCAGGTGTACTTCCGTGATGGTAGCACTTCTGGATTGTTTAGGAGTGCCCTTCAGCGCGTTTATTTAGCCAACAGACACAATGAGGTAGATAACTTAGGAAAAGTGGGTCATTTGGCAACATCAGAGAGCATTTGTCTCATATGAGCATGTTTGACTTGGACATATGACACAGTAGGAGGAATAGAGTGAAGACAGTGACAAATTACTGTGTAACAAATGCCCCCTAAAGTATGAAGCCCGAGAGAGTGGGAGGGGTGAAATGGTTTATGAAACTGGCTGAGCTGGAACACCATCTGAAAGAACCTGTATGCAAGTACAAGTGATATCTCTGATAATGAATTACATGTAGTCTAGGCATGGGCGCAGCCATCCAAAAGACATACGAGATAGGTCTGTGGTATGGATGTAGCCATCTAGCTAACAAGACCATGATAATAATAAAGGTATGGTCGCAGCCATCTATCAATGAGTCATGTAATCATAAACTAATCCACGCAGCCCAAACATGTGTAATCTGAGTTTGGGGTCTTGAACCCATCAGATCATAGTACAAATCCTAACATGTGAATAAATGTGCTGAAGTTGAGCATGATAGAAAATCTCTTGATTACCGGTCAATGAGAAAAACTGTTAACAAGCACGAGAGAAACCACCAATAATGCCAATGGTTCTCAAGGTACTGTCTAGCACAATCCACGAAGTGTGAAAAAGGAGCTGGATTCGAACACTCATGGAATCACCCAATCGATGACCAATGATGAAAGTCAACCATCAGATGCGAATAACTTGCCATTGAGGCATGCAAGCTCTAAGGTACCAAAGGGGATCTCTAGATCAATCTCCTGGATAATGAGTTGATGTCGACAGGAGACGACCCATCGCAGGAGGGCCATAATGTTTCCCTCATCAACGATGCGAGATAAGGAACAAGTGGTAGATGGTGAAACAGAGTATCAGAGGAGACAACAAGGGTGTAAACTGCAGAAGGATTATACTCTTGAACATGTCGGCGACATGACTCCGGAGGGTGGCAGCATTCAGGTACCAAAGGATCAGAGGCACGACAGAAACGGAATGAATCAGATGGAATGAGGCTAAATGACAACCCAAACCTGCAGAAGGCCAAATGATGATATATGGATGTCCCAACCTAACAAGAAGCAAAAGTGTTGATGTTCAAGAGTGATTAGCTGCCATAGACAATCAATGATAAACCTACTGGTGAATCCAACCTAGTAATAGTTTAGTGAGCCCTAGGAAGGAGAATCTCGAGTCTTAGCATGGTGATGAGTCCAATGTCGTTAGGGTTTAACGAGTCCGACATAGGTAAAACTCGAAGTCTTTTTCATGTTTAGGGAGTTTGAAAAAGACACGGAAAAGAAAACTCCAGGGGGGTCCTTTTTCGTAGATTTGTGTCTCTCGAGCCCGAAAAAGTATAAAATGATACTTGAAAGAACCACCCGACCATTACGATCAAGGAGTAATTTTTGTAACTAGTGACTTCAACTCGAAAAAGTAGAAAAGCGATCGAAGACACGTTGTTTCGTAACCAATATCAAACCTGAAACGACAAAAGTCCAGCAATCTTTTCATGTTTACACAGTCGGAAAAGAGCTTAAAGTGGACCACCATTTTTATTTTCTTTAACGAGTCAAAAAGGGAAAAATACTCCGTAATCTTTTCATCTTTTACGAGTCAGAAAAGAGCTTAAAGGAGACTCGTCCTAGAGGAACGAGTGGTATAAAGGGTAGCCACTGGTTCCGGCAATGGTGGAACTACTCAAAACATGTAATGGTCAAGAGGCTGGCTAATAAAACCACTCACCGTTGTGGTTCCTCAAGAAAGGATAAACAACCAAGTGAAAGCATATGATCAGCCAAAGAGATGGTGGCGATGGAATGAAACAACTAAGGCTCATCTAGCAGAATTTAGCAGATAAAAACGACAATCACGAGGTGTAAATCAGGTATGGGTTCATTTTTATGCAAGCTTGAACCATCGAGAACTCTGCTTGGATTCGGTTTCATGTTTACACAATATTGAAACAAAAAACTATGCTTGTTATAAGTTCGCATGCCCCGAACATAATAACGCAAATTGAGGTACATGCCCCCCAAGCTTCATTGCATTCAACGAGGTGGATGGAATGAAGGTTCACATTTGAGATCTTGGAAAGACTTGACTTGGATTTTACGAGATCTTAATCAAAGACTCGATTTGGAAAAGGAGGAGTTGTTTCATTTTTTAATGAGGTTGACATAGTAAAATAACTATCCTCATAACCCTTGTTTCATTTTTTAACGAGGCTGACACAAGATCAAGAACTTTCCTCAAGACTCCTTGTTTCATTTTTTAACGAGCTTGACACAAGAGAAGGAACTGTGCTCGAGACTCCTTGTTTCATTTTTTAACGAGTTTGACACAAGATAAGAACTATCCTCAGACACCTTGTTTCATTTTTTAACGAGGTCAACACAAGATCAGAACTATCCTCGGGCACCTTGTTTCATTTTTTAACGAGGTCAACACAAGATCAGAACTATCCTTGGGACTCTTGTTCATGGGCCATATGAGAACATGGCTCCCAAGAGGTCTTCATGGGATGGAAGAAATGCACTCTGGGAGGAATACATGTCATGATGCACCAATGATAGATCGGGTTCCAAAGCCCCCAGTACATGATGGACGAGACCATCTGCATAATCATCAGTAGAGGCAGAGACAGAACGAGTAGCCACATAATTGACCTATGGCAAAGAAGGTACTTCTTGTGGATAAGAACCAATGGGGGATGATGGCTACGCAGGAGGCACCGGGGGACTAAAGAACGATAATTGATCTATGGTCACCACTCTTCCGTCGTGTGGAAAACAAACCACATGGAAAAGTGAAGAGACGATGGCCCCCATGGCATAAACATAGTCACGGCTAAGGAGAAGACTAAAATCTAAAGCACCTTGGACAACCATTACATCTATATAGATGGTTTTACCCCCCAAAGTAACAGGAAGCTTTAGGAGGATCCCTAAAGGTTGAATGGTTCCTCCGTCAAACGCCAACAGATTTTGCGCAACTGGCACAAGCTGTGGGGAGCCCAAAGCTTTCCAAGTAGTGGAAGGCATAAGACTGACAGATGCATCCTCATCCAAGACAGTGCCATGTACTGCCTTATCATAGGCATGTACTATAATCTGGAAAGGCACATAGGATGGAAGGCGGAATGCAGTCAAATGACTCCAGTCGAAGGAAACTACCGAACTACTTGGCGGGAGAATCGTATGATTACCCCCCTGCTCTACAGGAACCGAAGAAGGACTCTCTTGATCAGCGAGGATAGGAGGATCGTTCTCAGACTCAGGAGAATCTGACGAGACGAGAAGAACATGAGCATGACACTCTTCTAGAACAGAGTGATCAACAAGTGGTGAACCCAAGTTGACACTCTCTCCGACCAATGGTTGGTCTGGAACAGGCTTAGCACAGCGAGGCTCGAAAGGAGGAGGACAGACAAGAGAAGAATCTAATTCAATCTCTTTGTCGACGAGGAGAGGGTCTAAAGGCAGCCTTTGATAACCAATGGGAAGTTGGGGTGAAGAAGCTGTAAGACTGTCCAAAACGGTGGAAGCTTTATCCATGAGCAGACAAAGGTGAAGGGGATGGCTGCCTTCACATAGCCTATAGGGGAATCGAATATTCCCTTTCTTCTTACCACTACCAGTTGATAGGGTAGCATCGTCATGAGCTTTAGAGGACAATGAGGGATGAGCCAGATCGTGAGACCATACTTCCAAGATCCTAGGGATACTAGGACAATCACGACGAAGATGGTCACCCTTGCACAATTTACAAGGAAACTTAACCTTCCACGGAGGAGCAGAAGGTGTTCCGACCTGAGATGTACTTGGAGCAGTAGCTGCACAGGTGGCCTCACATTTATCAAACTTCTTCTTCTTCTTCTCCTTAGCCTCCTGGTTACTAGATGTGAAACTTTCACCAGGCGGAGGAGGAGAGGAGGAGGAAGAAACAGGGGAAGAAGGCGTAGGCTCAACCTTGGAATCAACATGTCGTGGTTCAGACGAAGGAGATGGTGGAACAAGAGTCATGACACTTGGGACCACCGAGGTTGAAAACAACCAAACGGGTAAACCGATGGTTAACCCGAGCAAGGACAGTGTTGCCATATACAAAGCACCAGCATTTCCAAAAGGAGGAAACGGACCAGGATTCCCATCTGGGGGAAAACCTTGGCCGGTAGACTCGGGGAATGTTGCCATCGAGAATGAGCCTGAGAAACACTCTTATCACAATGAAGATCTTGAACTATTACCAAGAATATTTCGTGGGTAGTAAATTTTATGACACGGGAACAAAACTTGACCTTTTCATGTTTCAAGAGTCGAGAAAAAGATGAAAAGGTGACTCTATCTCTTTCGAGGTTTAATGAGCCTGAAATGACAAGTGCTCAGATGGACCTTTTCTTTTAAGGAGTCCGAAAAGGAACAAAAGTGACTACTCTGGAGAACTAGGCAAAAGGTTTACCAGACAACCCGTAAAACTGCATATACACCTTGGCAGTCATATGAAAACCAAGGACTTTTCGTACGGTAGTCAATCTTCCCGAATGTTGTGTTTGGTGCGTTATGGTTTGTAAGGCAGCAGACATGGCTTCCTAAGGATAAAGGATGATAACCTAGTGGGGTCTCCCAACATATACTCGATGGTACATGGGAGCACAAATCCGTACTAGACCACTATTGAGTCACAGAAGGAGGAATCACCCAACCTTGAGTGGAAACAAAAGTGACTAGGTTTAACGATGCCAGAGCATGTCTCTAGCCTGGACCTCTAAATGGTGTGCGTTATGTTCCAATGCATTGTTAGGTTTATTCAATTCATTTTAGAGTTGATCTTGGATTATGTTTCAGTTTTCAGGCCTTACCGTATGTATATAACAAATCCTAGGATGCAGCTAGAATGAGTAAAGCATCTTTTATTTCGATGAACAGCTACCTACAGGAGGGTAGAGAGATCATTCCCAAACCAAGAAAACCAAGACAACAAGGGTAGTCACTCAATACAAGCAGACATCAATTCCTAAAGTGCACGGATACTACTAATGAGAGATTTAAACATTCGCTTTCCAATATGTAAACTTGAAATGAAAACTCACTTTCACTTTCGTATGCTAAATAAATGCAATTCTTTTGATTTTGATGTCTCTAATTCTAGAACAAGAAAACAAGCAACAAGCAAGTGTGGAAAAACAGTTGATCCAAACAATTGTGATCTATGTTCAGGTAGTGAAGAGAAATTGAATCAATGCCAGAGATTGGTTCAATAACAGTCACTAAACAATCAACCAAAAGCAAGCAAAGGGAAAGGCTCAATCAAACTAACAGCGAGCTGCAAACGAATCTTTGAGCAAACAAGAAACCAAGCGAAACTGATCCAAGAGACTTGAAACAATGAACTTAGGTCACAGAAGCGAGAAAACAAGATTCATTCAACAAAGCTCACAAGAAAGTGCCTCAAACTATAAACGGTGAAAAATAAGTTATCAAACAAGTGAGAACAGCAAGGGACTAGCAGGACTAATGGACTCAGGAGGCAGAATTGAGAAAATCAATTCTACAGCAATCAGCGCAGGTAATACACAAGCAACAAGTGCTGATAAAGCACTAGCCGCAGCAACAAAGCGATGTCAGCGCGAAAGTACACGACTTTTCCGCGATAGTCCAATTTACAGAACCGTCGCGACTGTAAGGCGTAACTATGCGATGAACAGGATACTACAAAAGGGTGAGCGTGATGACAGTGCGACTATTAAAATTAAATCCGCGATGACTTTCAAAACAATAACAGGCGAACCAAAACTCCAAAATAAAAAATAGTCAATCCTTAAATCAAATAAGGGCATTTCCCAGATCAGGCCAGGAAACTTAGGAGACTGGTAACTAATCCCCAAAATTTCAAAAGAGACCAAATCAAAAAATCAAGACAAGAGTAAACAAGAAAAGAACAAAGGCCAAATCTCCCCAGTGGAGTTGCCAATTTGTGATGCAGGAAAGTGTTCCCTCTGCGGATAGAGGCAACCCCTCTAGCCCTAGAGTGGGTCTAGTCACAAACAAGGATAGATCAACAATAGCTTTCCTTAAACAGTCATAGTTGGAGGCCTACCTCAGCCAGTGGTTGATGGAGTTCCGTTGCGTTGCTCCAGCTTCCGCTTCCTTCTCCTAATGAGTAATCAACCTGAAACAATGCAAAGGAAATACAACAAAGCACGTAACCGAAACAACAATGATCTGTTTACTCACAAATTCAAGAAGTCATGATCTATCAAGTAAATTACATACAAGACATAGGAAAACATCATTGATTGTATTAATAATGAAATAAGAGTCAGCTTACAACCAAAGTCTTGACATCACAAGCCTTCTCAGAGGGATCCAGCCAACATGTTCTTCAAGCATTCACTCTTTGAAGATGGATCTCTCAACATACTAGTCTCTCTCACTCACAAGTTTTACACAAGATTAAGGGCACTTCACAACCTTCCACAAGCTA
The DNA here is from genome assembly GCA_031772625.1 of Pinus tabuliformis. Lineage (NCBI taxonomy): Eukaryota > Viridiplantae > Streptophyta > Pinopsida > Pinales > Pinaceae > Pinus > Pinus tabuliformis. The sequence continues at coordinate 158,814,266 of CM062810.1, read as the reverse complement.
TCAACAATCCCACACTTGTCACACTCACACTAGCTATCTAGCAAACTCACAAACACTAACAGCACTGCTCCACTATCCAACCATCAAAAACTAGAAATGCATAGCAATGGTGAGAATTTAAATAAGAGAAGGAGTCTCCATGAAAGGAGGAAGAATGAGCTTATCTTCAAGGAAGGTAGCACAAATGACGGAACAGCCAATGCCAGAGAAAGGAGGGCGATACAAACTAGGCCAACGACCAGGTCTAGAGTCATCTGGAAGGCCAACTATTGGAACAAATTCGCCCAATATGGATCATCGCGGGTACATAACTGATCTAAAGCGCCGAAATCGCTATTGAGTAACGTAGCTAGTCAGGTCATCACTAAATATTACAAGTAACCTCGTGCTGGCACATAAAATCAGACCATCGCAGGAATTAGGTGTACTTCCGCAATGTCAGTGCTTCTGGACTGTTTAGGAACGCCCTTCAATGCGTTTATTTAGCCAACAGACGCGATGAGGTAGATAACTTAGGAAAAGTGGGTCATTTAGCAACATCAGAGAGCATTTGTCTCATATGAGCATGTTTGACTTGGACACATGACACAGTAGGAGGACTGAAGTGAAGACAGTGACAAATTACTATGTAACAAGCATCTTTGCACAAAAATGAGGCTTGGGATCTGGTGGAGTTGCTCGTTGGAAGGAAACCCATTGGCAGCAAATGGGTGTTTAAGAAAAAGACAAATGTAGAAGGAAAGGTGGAGAAATACAAAGCTCGGTTGGTAGCAAAAGGTTATTCCCAAGTGTAAGGAATTGATTTTGGTGATATTTTTTCTCCTATTGCCAAGGTAGCTTATATTAGATTACTTTTATCTGTTGTTGTTGCTTTTGATTTTGAGGTAGAAAAGATGGATATGAAGACAACATTTCTTCACGGGGATCTGGAAGAGGAGATCTATATGAACCAACCTGAACACTTTATGGTGAAGGGTAAGAAAGGACTGGTATGCAAGTTAAAGAAGTCTCTATATGGGTTAAAACAGTCACCAGGGATGTGGTATCAGAAATTTGATACATTTATATGGGGACCTGGCTTCACGAAAAGCAAAGCAGATCACTGTGTGTATTTTAAATTAATTGGTGACCGTATTATTTATCTGGTCTTGTATGTGGATAATATGTTGTTGGTTAGAAATGAAAAAGAAATTATCCAAGATTTGAAGACCCAATTGTCCTCCAAATTTGACATGAAATATCTTGGTGCTGCAAACTATATTTTGGGCATGGAAATTAAAAGAGATCAGGAAAAGAGGAAGCTCTGGTTAAACCAGAGGAAGTATGTCGAGACAACATTGCAGAGGTTTAATATGCAAGATAGTAAACCATTGAAGGTTCCTATTCCTATAGATGTAAAGTTATCTGTTGAACAGTGTCCCAAGACACAAGAAGAGGAAGAGGACATGTCCTGTGTTCCATATGCAAGTGCAGTCAGTAGCCTAATGTATTCAATGGTATGTAGTAGACCAAACATTGCACATGCAGTGGGAGTATTGAGCAGGTTTATGTTCGAACTAGGGAAGGAGCACTAGACAACAGTGAAGCAGGTTTTCAGGTATTTGCGTGGTACTATTGATTATGGTTTGTGCTACCAAGGAAGACCAGGATTGGACAAAGTGTTGGATACTCATGGCTTTGTTGATGCAGACTGGGCTGGAGATCTAGATCAGAGGAGATCTACAAGTGGGTATGTGTTTAACCTATTTGGAGGTGCAGTCAATTGGATGAGTAAGAAACAATCTATAGTGGCACTATCAACTATAGAGGGAGAATACATGGCAGCCACTCGTGCAAGCAAGGAAGTATTTTGGTTTCAAAGATTGTGTTCAAGTATAGGTTTAGTATAGGGGGCTATAAGGATATACTATGACAGCCAAAGTGAAATTTTCTTGCCAAAGAACCCTGCTTATCATTCAAATACAAAGCACATTGATGTTCAGTATCACTTTGTGAGGGATATGATAGAAGACAAAAACGTGTTACTGGTAAAGGTGGACATTTTGAAGAGTACTATAGATGCATTGAAAAAATTTGTGAGCTCTGAGAAGTTCTCTTTGTTGCGCCGATTGCGCAGTGGGGGGTCACAGGGGGTTTGAGGGGGGCAGTTAGTCATGAAATTTTTTTTTGGACCCTATATTAGGTTGGGCGGACCTACCTATGGTTTTGTGCATGGTTTATGCACATGGTTTTGGATGCGATGGTTTTCGTTCGATGGTTTTGGATGCGATGGTTTTCAGTTCATGGTATTGAATGCTTCAGCATGTATAAATATGTATTGTAACATTGAAAGGAACATAATGAAAAATCAAGCTGGTAGTCTCGGTTTTGGGATCCAGGGGAAAATCTCTGTGTATATGTGTTTTATGTGTTATGCTCTCGCATTGTTTATTTTTTGTGTTTTAGAATTTGTATGCAGGTAATTTCTATATGGGGTTAAAACCTACAGATATTACTTATCTTCTTATACCAGTTACTTATCTTCACGTAAATGGATGCCTTATGTTATATTTACTTATTCAACACATTCATATAATTTTGCACAGTAAATAAATAGTAAAATTTCAATCCATACCCAATAATACATAAAATAGGAAAAGATACACAGAAATATGGTAAACCTTCTCTTTATTAATGCTTCCAATGGTTACAGACTCGACCTGCCCTGTGCACTCACTGCAGGGGTCTGTGCACTCAGCTGTGGACTATTGGACCTCTGCGCACTCAGTTGCAAAGCCTTCTTCTAATCTATGACCCAAAGACATGACTTACACTTCAACTCAATGCTTCATTAATACCTAAGACTCATCTTTCTTTTCTATTAGATTCGCTTCCTTTTACACTTAGAGCCTCGCTCTATTTATACAATTCCATGGTCCACGAACCATAGGTAGATCTTTCAAACCAACATTACATTACAAAAGACAAGGGTGGACAACCCTATGACTCTATTATGACTTCATTCTCCACGACCACAAATCGTGGAGTCTTTATAGTGGACTTATTTAAAACTTGGGCTTTAAGCCCCAAAACATGCATTGGGGGGATTCAACGCCTAATAGTAGCTAGCCCTACCAAACCGGAGAGGGATCTCTCCAAAGGATCACAGCCAAGAGGGATATATGTATTAGGGTTTTAGGCTAGATATAGTAGCTCAGGGTTTTGATTTGATTTGATTGGGATAGTCACTAGATGAGTGAATTAGGTTTGAGAGTGAACTAGGTCAAGGCATGAGAGAATCAAAACTACAGACATCTGATGGGGCAAGGTAGGCAAGTTAAGTTGACACATTGTAGTATATTGATGAAATGGTTTAGACTGGTGAGGTGCTAAAAAGAGCATGAAAATCATGAATTCTTTTTAAACTGAAGAAATGAAGCAATTTATGATGATTTCCCAAAACAGAGTATAGAAGATGAATTATGCTTATCACACCTTGAAAATCAAATACATTTAGAATTCAAATGGATCATGGAAGATACAAAACATTCACACACATGTAATTGAAGAAGAAACAATATCAAAATAGCATGCCACAGTACTCCCACCAAAATAGGTGCAACTCATCCAATATATTCCATGCCAAAGTCTGAATCACTAGTGTCTCTGATCAATACAACAACATCCAACTTAGTCCAACCTTTGAAAAGATAGAAAAATACAAGATATAGGCCTCAAATAAACTCCTCCCAACCATCAAGTGTCAAATCCATGAGAGGAGGAATAGTTCCACAAAAATCTAAACTGATAGCTAGAGTGTAGGGTGTTCAAAGTTACTCATCCCTAATTACAATGAACTGATTGATTACACCTCATAGAGTCTATTTACCTAATGTATTTACCCTAGGTAATAGTAAAAATACCATATTATATTTACGTGATCAATTACGTCAGGAAAAAGTTGATTTCCCAAGAGGAAAACCAAATGTAGAGAAAAAAACGAAAAATTAGGCAACTAGTCAAACACGCAGCATTAGTGTCAAACATGTAGCACCAGTGTCAAACGCGCAGCGCCATCTTCAGACCCACTTTTTTTTTCCTTCACAATGTCCAAAGTGAGCCCAAGATAGTATCGTTGGAAGAATTATCCTGTCTAGTTTCCAGATCTACCTTTAGTTTGAAAAATGGACTTGATTTGACCCTCCAAAAATGGATTCTCCCAAGACTGGTCAAACACACAACGTCAAGGTGAAAAAGGAGGCAGAACATTGATTTTTTAGGTGTTTTTTCACCTTTTCACCTGCTAGTTGTGCAAAACAAGGCTTGTAAAGTTGTTTTCCTGCATGTCTTCCCTGCTCTGAATCTAATGGTGGTCTTCTTTTTTCCAAAAGTGACCCAAACAAAAGCACAACACCAAGGGCGTTGTGCCTTTGGCATTCTAGCTATCAAAAACTATGTATAATTACTTGAAAAGCACAAAAACTTTAAAATTACCCCATAACTTCTCAAAATTGGTGAAATTATTTTTGATAATGTGGTTTATTCATGGAGTGAGGCTTCGACAAGGGTTTCAAGTCTTCCTTCCTCTTCTTGCTTGTGTAGGGCTTAAATCTTTGCATTAGCTCTTCTAAGCTTTGCCTTTGCAATATTGTTCCTCTTGGCATAGTGTTTTTCCATCCTCCTTTGTATGTCATTCTCTGTTGTCTATCTTCCTCCAATCTATCTTCTTCCTCACTGTAATTTTTGTTCTCTTCTTCTGCCATGGTTTCTTGTGTCTAAAACCCTAGGGAGATGAATTGGGTGGAATATAGGTATAGGGAGTTACGAATGGTATGAGGAAATTTAGAGAGATGAGGGAAGGGGTTTATGGTTTAAGGGAAGTTACAAGGAGTGAGAATGTGATGGGATTTAGGATAGGGAATTTTATTATAGGTTAGGGGGTTTTGGGAGCCTAGGCAAATGGAACACCTAGGTCTTAGGGTTTTGGGAATAAGGGGCTTTGGGAAGTAGTGATATGATATGGGAGTTGGGAAAGGGTTTAATAATGATATGGGAAGGGAATAGAAGTACTAGGGACTGAAATTGGAGTTGTAATTAGGATTTGACTATGATACTAGGGTTTCTATCAAGGAAAACATTAAATTTTACAATCACATGTAAAACACCACAAAATGAATTGAGGAATGCTAGGAGGTTGTATCTGAGCATTACTTGTTGGAGGATGAGGACAACCAATCTTGAAGTTTTTGGAGCAATGGAAAATTTTTTGGAGGCTGATGAGAAATTTGGTCAAATGCGCAGTGCACTGTTGGAAATAATACTGAGAGGGGGGTGAGTAAGTATTATCAGATCAATAATTTTATTTCCAAAAATGATTTATATATGCTACTTCAGTGAAGTGAACTAGCATGTACATGCAACTATGATTAGAGAAACAAGCGTATACTCAGAGAGCTTATGATTTAGACAATTTATCATGTGATGATCTTTAACCAGTGCATCAGTAACTTATTAAACAATGTAGTAAATAGAATAAAGCATCACACATAAGAAACACACATGAACACCAAGATTTAAGGTGGAAACCCAATGTTGGTGAAAACCACCTGTTGCTGTCGTCTCTATCTTCTTTTAATAATAAGAAAATATGTTTACAATCTTTTACTGGTGCAGACTCATACCAGTACACAGGCACCCACCTGCAAAAGGCTACAACCTTCTCTCATTTTCCAACTTCTACTAGAAGGGAGCTGCAACCCCCTAGGTCTAGTACTAGCCTATGTGATTACTAGTACATAACCGCCGACCTACACAAGGCTTACAACCTTCTCTCTTCCTCCAGGGATCATGTTTCATGAATTTTCAGACTAGATGCTCCTAGTACACGACAATACACATGAAGGTCTCATTTCATCAAATTTTCATACTAGACCCATCAGAAACTTTGAAACTCAAACTACATCAACCAACAATCAGTTGATCTAAACAATCAGATCGTTGTCACCAAAACACTATGTTGAACCCAGGAATCAATCGCAACCTCAAAAATCATGCATTAGAATGTACATGCTACTTTACTAAACCCAACCTACGTGTATACGCTACTTCCCGTAATCAAACCTTTGTATACCTTCAAAACTACTGAAACATTAAACTTCTGAATCAAGTATGTACTTGTTATCAGGAAAACTAGTGTCCATTCAAAGCTGCTAGTCCCACTAAGATGGGTAGCTATCTTAGAAACAAACAAACTAAAGTTACTTGTGTTTTCCTGTATGAAAGACAGATGAGAGAGAAGTAGAGAGTACCAACCTCAGTCTTTCGCTAGTCTCCTTGCTCGTTTCCTCTCTCCTTGATAGAGCTTTTGCCACTCCTTTCTCACTTGTCCCACTTCAAAGAACACCTATAGAGTCAAAGCAGAAAAATACCATCAAAGCATAGAGATATATAACCATAAACAATGTAGGATTAGATGAAAATTAACCATATAAATGCATATACAAATACTAGATTCAGAGATATACAAGCATATGGAGGAAAACTCAAATAGATTTATTGATAGAAGTAGTAGAAGAGAGGATTACAACCAAGCTGTCCGATCCAACATCATCCTCCCAGCATGAAAGCCCTCTTCACCTCATACAAAGTAACATCACCCAACAATGTCTTCAAAGAGAAACCAACAACACTTCCTTGCAAATTACAAAATTCCAGCCCTCTAGATCTCTAGGATGAGGGATCCATATATAGATGTTTACAGGAGAGTGAGTCAGCTTCTGGGATTTTTATTAGTGTCATTTCGCTGATAGTTCTCGGTTCCACTTGGAGATTTTAGATCTCTTACTCATCCCTAGACGAATTCAGAGAGGCAAGTGTCATATGAGAAATTTCTAGAAGATTCTCTGGGTTTCCACCTAGCAAACTACTTTTGCCATTTGTCTACTCTCACTCATCGCACCCTACAGAAGGGCTTTCTAGTATGCATCACACCCCTCATGTGTAATAGGTGAGATGCATCGCACCCTATGCATGGGGTTGTTTGTATGGTCCAGTTTTGACCAGTTCTAAGTAGTTTTTCATGGAGAACTTCTGGGAGATGATGTAATCAGCTGACCTTGTTCCTTTAGGGTGTGAAACAACACTTTTAGGGGTTTAGAAGCCCTTGGTTTATGGACATATGTGATTTGGGTTGCAGTGCCCAAATATGTCTATAACAGTTGCCCCCTAAAGTATGAGGTTGTAAATCTTTTGATGTCAGGTGAAATGCTTTATAATGAGGATCTGAGGTTTTTCGAACTGGAAGGTGACTTGTAATAAGATACAATACAATACATTATCTTCATAATATTTTCATGATCTGGCTGAGGTGCGCATTCCCATGCTCAACTTTATAAATTCATATTCATGTACATAAGACATACAATCGTCTGTGTGGTAGACTGATGATTCTGGTAGAGCCATCATCCTTTAGTTTGGATGATTATCTGTGCAGTTGTGATGTACAGTTGATGTCTTTATTTTCCTAAATATATCACAGCCCGAATGGATGTAATTAGATCCAGGGTCTTCAAACTCATTCAGTCTTCGCCCGAAGTACAAGTCGATCCATGTGAAAAGATGTTCTGATGTCGAACATGGAAAGACATCGCCCGATTACCAGCCAATGATGTAAGTCGTTAATAGGCACGAGAGGAATCACCGATAATGATGATGACCCTCAAGGTACTGCAGTACAATTCACATGGTGTGATTACATGAGTTGATGTCGAATACCACGTAAAATCTTTTGCTCGAAGGCCATTGATGTAAACCTGTCGCCGAAAGTGAGAAACTTGCCATTGAGGCATGCAAGCTTCAAAGTACTGAAAGGGTTGTTCCTAAGTCAACTTCTTGGATAATGAGTTGATGTTGACAAGAAGTGACCCGTCGTAGGAGGGCCTTAATGAATCCCACATCTACGACACGGAATGAAGCAAATGATTTTGTGGAGGTGAAAATGATATGATGATATAAGGTTTAGGGTGGCAGTCATGAAAAATGGAGAATGAAGGTATTGCAGTAGATGAGGCGTTAGCTAGGTTGGTGAATTCTCTGAGTGACTTCTCTTGAACATACCAGTGACACTGAAATGGATTGGTAGCGTTAACCCCAAGGTGGGTGGTACAGCGGACCAATGGTGATATGACCTGTGAATGGAATAACCCAACCTAACTCTATCATGGTGACGGAGTGAAAGTGTCATGTTCAAGAGTGACCTGCTACCAATGAAGTTATTCAAGTTTTCTTCCTCTTTTCCCCTGTCATTGCTAACCAGTACCTCTTTATTTTTGTTAATCTTGAGGAGGATAACATATGCTTGTTCTATAATTTTCCCTTCGGGCAAACCTGTCGCTATGTTTTAATGAGCCTAGCGACAGTGAAACTCGCTCTTGTCTGCATGGACAAGTTTGTCACTATTGTTTTAACAAGTTTAACGACAAAGATAACTCGGTCCTTTTCAATTTTAGAGAGTTTAAAAAGGGACGGGAAGGCAACTCCAGTAGTCCTTTTTCATAATGTAATCCCTTAAGTTCGAAAAAGTATAAAATAATACAAAAGGGATGACTTTTCAATATTTTTAACAAGCCGAACAAGACAAGCGCTCGATCTTTTTGTGTAATAATCCCTTGGGTCCAAAAAGATTAAAATCTAGAGGAGGGATGGCACTTCTGATCGCTTTAACGAGCTAGAGGGGCCAATTGTTCGGTAATCTTTTCATATTTTATGAGTCAGATGAAAAGAGCTTAAAGGAGACTTGTTTTTTGAGGAACGAGTGATGTTTTTGGATAGAAACTGGTTCCAGGTAAGGTTTGGAACTTTTCAATCATGGCAATGTAAAGAAGGTGGCTAATAGAATCACTCATCGCAGTTGTTCCTCAAAAGGGGTAAATAATCAAATGGAGGCATATGATCGGCTAAAAAGAGTGGAGGTGATGGTAAGAACACGACCAAGGTTCAAAAGCTGATAATTATGCGATCACAAAGATTATTTACTAAAGGTAAGTTCATTTTTTAATGAACTTAAACTTTGGGGGAACATTTGCTCATTGCTAGGTTTATTTTTTAACGAGCTTGAACTTTGCGTAAAACTGCTCATGGCTAGGTTTATTTTTAACGAGCTTGAACTTTGCGTAAAATTGCTCATTTTCCTTTTTAAGTAAGCTAGGAACGACCAAACTATAAAGCTAAAAAGATAAAAAAAAAAAAAAATTGGTCATTTTTTCTTGTATAAAAAGGTTTGCATGCCCCCAGCATAAAAAAAGGTCTTCAGTAACCATATGGAAACTTACTGTGGTTAAGCCGGATGATTTTCTGTCAATTCTTAGACAAAACACTTCCTGCAGTTCGTCTGCCAAATAGACAAAGGTGAAAGGTCACTCGGACCGATCACATAACTTACAGAGAAACTTATCTCTACAGTTGGGTTTGTCCGCAAAATAGACAAGGGTGCATGCCCCCTAAGCTTCATTACATTCACCAGAATACTCGCGGTAATTAGGTGGATGGAATGAAGGTTTCTTTACGAGATCAAGTAAAAGAATCGACTTGGAATTTTGCTCAGCCTCGTTTCATTTTTTAACGAGCTTGACACAAGACAAGAATTATGCTCAGATCTTTGGTTTCATTTTTTAGCGAGGTTGACACCAGTTAACGAACTATCCACTGGTGACTATTGATCACAATTCATAAGGGGTCATGAAGGAAAGAGCTGGTTCCAATGCCCCCAGTACATAATGTACAACATCACTGAATTGATCATCAAATGATGTAGGTATGGTAGGGCTTGGAGGCAATACCTCGCGATGATCCACACTATCAAAATGTTCAGAGTTCTTCTTCATCTTTTTTGATGTAGACGATATCATGTGACAGGTTTCCACTATGGCCACTTCTACCAGATTACTCGGAGGCGGAAGGGAAAAAGTCCCCATTAAGGAAGGGTCTTTTAGGAGACCTACTCTGATACTTTGAAGCAATTGAGAGCTTCCATGGATCAAAGGAATGCTTTCGGTAAGTTGAGAACTGTTGGGGAGGAAGGTTGGTTGGTCAATGATTGTGATTCCGCCTTGAAAGGGGAATGCAATATTTCTAAAATATGTTGACACAATAGCAACCATAGCATAAATCCAAGGCCTACCCAGTAGGATATTGTAGTCAAGGCTTCCATCGATAACTTCGACGTCAATTTCTACTATTCTTCCCCCCAGTTCAACTTGCAAGTTACTTAAAATCCCGTATGGGGTGTATGCTCTTCCATCGAATGTTTTTAATGTCGTCGATGATCGTGACAGGGTGGAGAGCCTAAAGTTTTCCAACAACTCATTGACATAATACAGGTAGATGCCCCCTCATCAATGATCGTTCGATGAACAATTTTGCTGAGGGTTTTTACCTATATGAGGAAAGGGAGCTGTGCTGGTAACTGAGGTTCGTATCCTTTATGATTAAAGGCCACAAGATTGGAATCCGTTGGGTCAATCCCACCTATTGCTGATAATAGAGCCTACTTTTTGGAGGGGAAATTTTGCAGTACTTCAAGTGTCAACATAGTGAATGGCGATTGGGCCAGATCCTCTACTATATTATAATTCTGTGTTGCTCTAGCACGACGATTAAATGTCAATTTGTGTACTACTCCCTTTGGCGGCTTTATTGTTAGCTCAGGAATGATGGGTGGCACAATTTTGGTTGAAGTTGTTGTCGAACTACTAGGTTGATCTGCAGCCTTGTTGTTTGACAGCTATGGATTCTCGTAATCTTTATTCCTTATCGATATCAAAGCATCATTTTTATGTTTCGAAATGGACAACATAAGCACTTGGGATGGGGAAGCATTGTCGCTAGCAAGTAGATTGGTTTCTGGGTTTGGAAATGTATCTGTTAAGACTGCTAAGGTTTTTGAACTCTTAAAGAACTTCTTAATCTTAGCTCTATACGGACAATCGCTCGTCCAATGTTCTTCATCACATATGTGACATGGCGAAGGAGGTTTATTTTTCCCAAAAGGGTTTGCAGAAGATTTTTCAGGAGATGAATCATCCTATTTTTTCTTTTTTCTCTTCCCTTTCTTCTTGCCCCTTGGTTGCTTTGGTTCTTTACCTTTGTCAGCTGACACGACATTAACCTCTCAGGAAAGAACTTCTTCATTTACTTTTTGACCAGAAACTGTACGGGCTTTCTTAGATGTAGCCTTTACGGTTTTCATGCTGGTTGTACCTATCACGCCATCACCGGCATGAGAGTCTTTGTTTGATTTAGGAGGAGGAGGAACGGAAAACTCTGGTCTAGGAGCATCAGGGATTTTGTCGTAGAGCATGCCAGACTGAGTATAAATCAAGTCTAGATATTGCGCACGAGCAATGACTTGCTCTTTAGTGACAACCCCCCCTTTAGCCACATCTTCTGTAATAGAAGGTAATAATGACTTAATAAACCATTCAGCTAGCAGCTAATCAGGAACATATGTTTTTACCATTTGACGACAATGTCGCCACTCATGAATATGATCAGATATGTGAGTGGCTGTCGTCTACTTAAAATTGGTAAGAAGCTTCGTTCCTATTTCGTACCTTATGGGTAACTGAAAATGGGTTAAAAAGGTTGTGGCAAGGGCATTGAAGTTATCGAATGAAGCTCTAGGCAATTCGATGTACCATTTTGCTGCCAGACCAGTTAACGTTTGCTGAAAGAGGCGAAGCCTGATCGAATCATCATTGAGAGTGTTGGATGAACACCACAGATGAAAGGTCATCACATGATTCGACGGATCTTCACCCGGATTTCCATTGAATTTAGGAATATCTGATGGAATTTTATGAGGAATCACCGACCACCAAGGGGCGTAAGCAATTGGATCATTTGTTAGCCGATTCAAATCCGGTAATTACAATGTTGCAACGAAAGGCAACTGTTGATTCAGGTTTGGCGAAGCATACCCAGGATAAGATGGGATCACCTGAGCAGTGGGTCTTTTCATACCAGCATAATGTATTTGATGCTGATAACTTTGATAAGGTTGATGGGCATAACCATTATGATATGATTGATGGTGACCATTTTGAATATACGGCTGCCCATTACCCACAAAGCTTTGTTGCTTAGGTCCTCGGTAAGCTTGCTAGAATTGCGGTTGTTGATATTGCTCCAGCCATGGTTGTGAAGCCGTTTACTGTTGTCCAATATTGGATGTTTGACCAAGATGAGGGGTGATAGTACTTGTTTGAGCCTAAGTCGCTTCGGTTAAGGAGCCACTAATCGTCGATTGTGGTTGAGTCGTTTAGACAAGAGGTTGTTGTATTACGACCTGAGAGACTTGAGGTTGACATACAACAGGTAGCACTTGTACTTGCAATATCGTTACAATAGCCGATGTAGTGGGAATATTCGACACAGGTATATTTGGTTGCATTGAATATACAACTCTTGGCTGTTGAGGCAGTATTGGCACCCAACCATTGGATGCAATTCTAGCTTGACCTAAATTCTGTTGTGAACTCTCATATGGTTGTTCTCCTGGAGGGAACAATGAAAAGGAATACTGCCCCCCATATGGCAAAAATCCAGTGTTCAAAGGAAAAATTGGTCCTTGTAGACTGGACTGCCCAAATTGATACTGTTGTGGAGGATCAATTTGCTGAGACTCAACATAAGAAATTCCAGATATTATTCCAGACGAACAAACGGGAACAGACCATACTATCGAAACAGTCCCTGGGTGGACTCCATCTAGTAGTTGAGAGCTAGTTGGGACAGATGGTATACCAGTGAACATTGTCGAAGTAGTGGCAGGAGGTTCTGCTACTGCTGTATCGGATGACACAGTCCTAGATGTCGATGGTTGTTCAGACATATTGAGTCTATCCAAAAGACTTCCTAGCGATTCTACAGGAACTTGCAATGAAGGTTAACTATCTTCTAAATTAGAAGGGTATAGGTGGATCCCAGTTCCAAAATGCAGTGGGATACTAGATGGAATATCCTCCACAATCTCTTCTATTCCAATCAGTCCAGGTGGAAGAGGTAGACTGTCAGGTCCGTAAAATATTTCTGGTGCCGAAGAAGGTACATACTCTGCAATGGCAGATGTTGGAGGGTTAACACCTTCCGAATCAGTCCTAGATGGAGCTGGTTCAGGAATAGATGTGTTTACCATTACAGTAGGATCAGTTCTAGTGTTCTCTTGTAATTGTGGAACTTCTTCTGTAGAGGCAGGGATACTAGGAATAGTTGGAGTAACTGGAGTTTTTGATGATGTTGAAACACAAGTTTCAAACAAACCAGGAGACTTTGACCTAGTTAAACGAGATCGCTTGGCCCGGAATGGTTTCATTTCCAGAGTCAAAGATAGTTGACTCGTTAGTCTCTATGAACGGCGAGGTTTTGATTGAATTTCTTCCACGATTGCAGATTACTTGATAACCTCAAAATAAAAAGGGGAAAAAGTTATTCTGAATTAAATGAATTTTATGACACTTTGACACAACTTGTTTTTTCAATTTTTAAGAGTCGAGAAAAAGCTAAAGATGACTCTAGCTGCCTTCGATTTTTAATGAGCCTGAAGTGAAAAGTGCTTAGATGGAAATTTTCTTTTAGGGAGTCTGAAAAGGAATGAAAGTGACTACTCTAGAAATATAGATAGAGGGATTACCAAACCAATCGCAAAACTACAGAATACTTTTTATGGTATGGTAGTCAATCTTCTCGAATGTTGTGTTCAGTGCATTGCAATCAATAGGGCGGTAGACACGACTTCCTAAGGATAAAGGATGTAGCCTATTGTGGTCTCCCAATACATACTCGACAGTATGTGGGAGCACAAGCCCATACTAGCACTTGTCGTCTCAAAGAGGAGGAATCACCCAATCTACGATGAAAGCAATAGTTACCAGGCTTTACGACGCCAGAATACATCTCTAGCCTAGACTTCTAAATGTTGTGCATTAGATTCCAAAGCGTTTTTATGTTCATTGAGGTTTATTTTACAGTTGATCTTTCTTAAGAAGTTTTCCTTTAAGGTTCACTACGTGATGTAGATATAAAATTCCTAAATATGCAATCTAAGATGATAAACAGTCGTTTACTTTCTTTTTGCAATGAAAATCCTAGCTACTAAGGAAAGAGAGATGAAATTCTTTCAACATAGAGCAGAGAGCACACACTAGATGCACTTTTCCTAAATCAACTTCAGCATGCAATCTTAATGAAAATGCACATGCATGTATTATTTTTCAGTTTCCTTAATGTGAGAATGACAAAAAGAAAACTAAGTATAGATCTGAACTATCTTCTTTCAAAGCGACAGTACTAACAATTTTCTTTTCAAAAAACGAAAGTAAGGTCAAGTCGACACTTTGCGATTTTGAATTTAAAATTGCTTTCGACACTTTAAATACTAATGATTCAAATCAAATACAATGGCAAAAGTGTAATCGACTATCTAAAAGAGGAATGCTTTGTGACACTCTTTTTCTTGACTGAAAACGACACTTGCGACACTTTCAAATCAAAGGACAACAGTTTGATTAAGCTACTATTTGCAAAGGAGAACTGTAAATGATGAAAAATACATAAAAAAAAACATTCACAATTCCTTCTGATGGAGGCTAAATAATTCAAAGGAAGATGGTTTCAATAGAGATATACTAATCATAGACAACAAAACTACTGAATAAAGCTGAAGACAATGAAGAAAAAACCAAAATCTAGAGGCAGAAACAGTCTCATTCAATCATCACACTTGTAACACAAGGAAACATGGATGCATCTCACCTACAACACACAGGAGGTGCGATGCATCCAGGTTGCCAAGAAGAGACAGTGCGATGGTCTAGGGATGAGACTGTGCATGGTTTTCACTCACAGTTTGCAGCTAAGTTCAGGGATTTAGGCTGAGCTAATGATTGTCAGTAAACACAAAGTATAGGGGCTGATATAATGGGGTTATTTGAGCTACCACCAGGGCATTTAGGATGTTTTCAAGTTAGATGTTTAGTTCATAAACCAACTCATAGATTGATTGAAGTAGCGTTGATATACTTTGCAGTTGCATAGCAAAAGCAGTTAGAAGGCTAGCTGGCTTGACTTCAGGCTCTGTATGTGGTTTATAAAGCAAACAACAGTAACAAAACAAGCAAACTATTCACTCCTCGGTGGAGTCGCCATTTTGTTATCGGGAAAACTAGTGTCCATTCAGAGCTGCTATTCCCACTAAGACAGGTATCTATCTTAGAGACAAACAAGCTAAATTTACTTGTGTTTTCCTTCATGAAAGATATATGAGAGAGAAGCAAATAGTACCAACCTCAGTCTTTTGCTAGTCTCCTTGCTCGTTTCCTCTCTCCCTTGATAGAGCTTTTTCCACTCCTTTCTCACTTGTCCCACTTCAAAGAACACCTATAGAGTCAAAGCAGCAAAATACCATCAAAGCATAGAGATCTATAACCATAAACAATGTAGGATCAGATGTACATTAACCATATAAATGCAATACAAATACTAGATTCAGAGATATACAAGCATATGGAGGAAAACTCAAATAGCTCTATTGATAGAAGTAGTAGAAGAGAGGATTACAACCAAGCTGTCTGATCCAGCATCATCCTCCCAGCATGAAAGCCCTCTTCACCTCATACAAATCAAGATCACCCGACAATGTCTTCAAAGAGAAACCAACAGCACTTCCTTGCAAATTACAAAATTCCAACCCTCTAGATCTCTAGGATGAGGGATCCATATATAGATGCTTACAGGAGAGTGAGTTAGCTTCTGGGATTTTGATTAGTGTCATTTCACTGATAGTTCTTGGTTCCACTTGGAGATTTTAGATCTCTTACTCATCCTTGGGCAAATTCTGAGAGGCAAGTGTCATATGAGCAGTTTCTAGAAGATTCTCTGGGTTTCCACCTAGCAAACTACTTTTGCCATTTGTCTGCTTTCACTCATTGTACCCTACAGAAGGTCTTTCCAGTATGCATCGCACCCCTGTGTGTAATAGGTGAGATGCATCACACCCTATCCATGGAGCAATCTGTATGGTCCAGTTTTGACCAGTTCTGAGTAGTTTTTCATGGAGAACTTCTGGGAGATGATGTAATCAGCTGACCTTGTTCCTTTAGGGTGTGCAACAACACTTTTAGGGGTTTAGAAGCCCTTGGTTTATGGACATATGTGATTGGGGTTGCAGTGCCCAAATATGTCTATAACAGTACCGACTAGCAATATATTAACCATCTATTTACAGAGCTTTACACAGGCAGCAACAGAGATCACCCTTATCACTCATACAATCAGTCAATCAGATATCAAACTCCTTATTCATTTAGTTCTATATTCAGATCTAAGAAGACTTCATTGACAGACAATAGTAAAACAACAACACTAATTTGATATACCAGTCATCCTTGAACATCAAGCTTTTCTTTTACATACATTACTTGGAAGAGCCGAACCAGCGTGTATACGCACCTTCACCAAAGTGAACCCGAGTACAGATCTGAAAATACTTACTTCATAACTTCGTTGCACTACCAGACAAACCCAAATTACAATATTTAAAGAATAAAACAGGTGTACATAATCATATCTAGCCCAACCAATATCAGATCATTCAATAATAAGTCATTTCAGGTATCATGATCCTAATCCAATATTGAATTCAAGGTGCACAAAGCGTTTCATATCAAATCACAAACATAGCACCTGCAACATAC
Organism: Pinus tabuliformis; assembly: GCA_031772625.1. Classification (NCBI taxonomy): domain Eukaryota; kingdom Viridiplantae; phylum Streptophyta; class Pinopsida; order Pinales; family Pinaceae; genus Pinus; species Pinus tabuliformis. The sequence goes on along the minus strand of CM062810.1, from coordinate 158,797,539 downwards.
AAATACTTCAGATAGAAGTATTCCTTATAAACCCATACACTTGCACATTTTCTTTCTATTTAACGCTTCATAAGATATTCATTCCGTTTTCACTTATCCCTTTGATCTTCTCCTGCTTATATGCTTAGATCCTTTATCAATACCTTGGACCAAAACGACTTAGGACCAAATACCTAGGGTCAATACCTCGAACCAAATACCTTGGAAAAAATATCTCGGACCAAAACCTTGGACCAAATACCTTGGACTAAAACCTTGGACCAAATACCTCGGACCAAAACCTTGGTTTTCCAACATGTACACGCTTTTCCTCTTGTGGGAGTGCGTGTATACGTATACTCTCTTTTTGTTCTGTGGACCAGCATGTATATGTTGTTTTGAATAAGTGGACCTGCATATACTTCTTAAACTGCTTTACATTAGCCTTTTCCTTTACCTTCTTTATTCTAATCAATAAACCTTAATTCCATCTTCATGTTCTTCTGTACCACTACCCTATTACCTCTAAATATACCTAGTGTTAGGTCCCTATAATACTAGTGATGCCCCCATTAATATTGTAGTTTTATCCCTTATTAATATTGTTGTGCCCCTATTGTCCCCATATTGTTATTATTGTGCCCCATAGAATCCCTCTATTGTTATTTTTGTGCCTTTATATTATTATTGTTAGGTCGACGTGGTTATATTGTGACCCCTTAGACTCCTATATATAGAAAGGAGGTTTTGTCATTTGAATCGTCCAAGAATTTTTCATTTGTGTAATGTAAAGGAGGTTTCCCCCTCGAAGAGGCTGAATTCTAAGGCGTTGATCTATCTTTTCTATCTTTTTGTGAGCTGGTTTCATAACATTTGGTATCGGAGCTTTGGATTCTAGGGTTTCGCTGCTCCAAATAAGTCATCGTGGCATTTTCACTATAACTTTTTTTCTGTGATGTTTTAGAAGTGTAAAATAAAAACCCGTTTGATAATAAATCGCATTGAACCTCAGGTCCAAATTTCAAAGCTTTTCGTGCTATATTTGCAGAGATATGATCTACGGAAGTTGGCCTTTTTGCAAACTCCTGAATTACATTCCAAATAGGTGACCTGGGGAAAATCATCATAACTTTCTTTATGAGCATCGGATTGAAATTTTGTAAGAAGTTGCAGAAAGAGGACGAACTGTAGCTTCTTTTATATATTTTTCAGAGCCAAAGGTCGAAACAGTGACATGTGGCACTTCATACAAGTTCGCTCTTCTGGAAAGGTCTATAACCAGGTCATCTTGGGAGATTGTGCATAACTCTTCCTTGGAGAATCCAATTTGGATTAGACTGGTGGCATTGGAAAGAAAACGCAGAGGGCTACTATAGGTTGCAATTTTAGAACTAGATGATCTGAAATTACAGAGATACATAAGATTCAAAATCAAGCTCCTACAAAGTGAAAAAAGGTGTGTAGTTTTTTTTTTTAATTTTTGCATAAGCTTGGTTTGAAAAATTAGTTTGAAGGAATTCAAAGGGCATAGTAAAGCATTATTATTGGTAATTTATACCCCGAGGAAAGAAAATTCAAACACCTAGTAAGAAACCTAAAAGCTCTAGCATGACTCATGAAGAAGAGGAAGAAATGCAACATGATATATCAAAATTACGAGACCAAGTGCAACAAGTGTCACTTGCACAAAAGGTAACAGAATCTAAGATGGATGGTTTAAAGAAAGGTGTAGAAGGTAATATGGATTGTTTAAAGAAAGGCGTAGAAGCTAATATGGATGGCATGGAAGCTAAGATGAATGGCATGGATGCTAAGATGAATGGCATGGACGCTAAAATGGATGGCATGGATGATAAGATGGAAGAATTGAAGATAAATTTGAATAAGTTGCTACAAGAAATGGTCACTAATGGTGAAAGGGTAGTAAAGGAAACTCATGATGAGAACAAAAGAAATGTTAATCATGATTCCATAGACTCTAATGTTGGATCGAAGACCCACCATATTCCAAAAATCGATATGAGGAAGTTTGATGGCAAGGATCCTGCAACATGGATATTACAGATGGAGAAATTTTTCGATCTCAATAATGTGCAAAACACACAAAAGGTACGCATTGCAACTTTATATTTGGAACCAAATCAGTTTGTATGGTATCAATGGCTTTGATATCGTAAAAAAATTATCACTTGGGCAATTTTTATGGAAGAATTGACAGCACCTTACGAGGATACAAAAAGCAACACTTTTTTTAGCCAATTGATAAGTCTCAAACAAAGGGTTCAATAATGGAGCACATTGAGGAGTTCCAAAAATTGAACATAAGGGTAAAAAATATTCCAGAGGAGCATAGGATTGATGTGTTCATAGGGACTTTAAAGGATAACATCCAACACGATGTTCACCTTTGGGAACTTGATTCATTAGAGAAGGCATTCAGGTTAGCAAGAAAAATGGAAAGCAAAATTATGGCAACTAGGAAGCATACCACTCACAACTATAAAGATGGAAGTGTTGTTGCCCCTAGACTTCCACAACCTATAATGTTGACACCACAAAAATTGGAAGAAAAAAGAGAAAAATGGCTTTGTTACAGTTGTGATAGCAAATACACTAAAAGTCATAAGTGTACTGAGAAGAAATTATTCTACATAGATTGTGAAGAGGAAGAAGAAAAGAAGCAAGAAAGGTCAAAAGAAGAGGATATACTCCAGGAACAAAGCCTAGGTAAAGAAGAAATGAATCTGAACATATCTTGTAATGAATTGGCTGGAATTACCACTCCTCAAACCATCAAGATAGAAGTACAAATCAAGAAGAAAAAGGTAATAGTGTTGATTGATTCAGGAAGTACCCACAATTTTATTCATTGTAAGATAGCAAAAGAATTGACATGCTTCCTATATCTAGCACCAGAGTGTCAAGTGATGGTTGCAAATGGAGGAATGATAAATTGCTCTGGAAAGTGCCATAATATCAAGCTATCCATGGAAGAATGTATATTGAAAAGTCCAAGGATTTCCATTCCAATGGGAGGTGTTGATGTTGTACTAGGAGTCCAATAGCTACAATCCTTGGGTACAATAGCTTTTAACTTTCAAGAAATTTTCATGAAATTTTATGCGGAAGGAAAGGAAGTTGAATTAAGGGGTATTGCAGGGAAACTGGGAAAGATAATAAGCTCTAACAATATGACAAATCTTCTAAAAAAGGAACTAGAAGGTGTAATTGCACAATTATGTTCGCTAGATGTTTCCACATCAAAGTCATCTATTTCTCCAGATCTCCAAAAAGTATTGGACAATCATTTCAAGGTATTTGAGACTCCCAAAGTTCTCCCACCTATTCGTGATCATGATCATGCTATTCATTTGATTCCAGGAAGTGTTCCTCCAAACATCAGGCCATACAGATATCCCTATGCCCAAAAGAGTGAAATTGAAGGTATGGTTGCAGAAATGGTTGAGGCTGGTATAATTCAATCTAGCCAAAGTTCTTTCTTTGCTCCAGTAGTATTGGTGCACAAGAAAGATGGATCATGGTGCATGTGTCCAGATTATAGGGAGCTCAACAAGCTCACTATTAAAGATAATTTTCCCATTCCTGTAATTGATGAATTATTGGATGAATTGCATGGATAAATTTACTTCACCAAGTTAGATCTTCATTTAGGATATCATCAAATCAGAATGAAGACTTAAGACATTCCGAAAACAACAACTAGAACTCATGAGGGGCACTATGAGTTTTTTGTCATGCCTTTTGGCCTTACCAATGCACCTTCTACATTTCAAGGTTTGATGAATTCCATTTTCAAACCCTTCCTTAGAAAAATTGTGTTAGTATTTTTTGATGATATATTAATCTACAGCAAGTCTTGGAAGAATCATGTTGAACACGTTGACAGGGTGCTAGAACTATTGGAGGAGAAACAATTATATGCAAAAAAATCCAAATGTTTCTTTGGAGTACAAGAGGTGGAATATTTGGGTCATATTGTATCTCGTGAAGGAGTTAAGGTAGACCCTAGCAAAATTAAAGCCATTAAGGAATGGGAAATCCCCACATCCATAAAGCATTTGCGAGGATTTCTCGGGTTGACAGGGTATTATCGCATGTTTGTTAAGAATTATGGGAAAATAACAGCACCTCTAACAAAATTGTTGAAGAAAGATGCATTTTCATGGACTCCAAAAGCAACAAAGGCCTTCAAATATCTTAAAGAGGCAATGTGCCAAGCACCAGTCGTAGCTACACCGGACTTCACAAAAACCTTTCTTGTGGAATGTGATGCTTCCGGAAATGGAATTGGTGTTGTTTTAATGCAAGATGAAAGACCCATTGCTTTCGAAAGTCATCCAATAAAGGGAAAGTATTTACACAAATCTATTTATGAGAAGGAAATGTTGGCAATACTACATGCACTTAAGAAATGGCCACCCTACCTAATGGAAAGACACTTCAAGGTAAAAACGGATCATGATAGCCTTAAATAATTTTTAGAACAAAGATTATCCTCTAAAGAGCAACAAAAATGGGTCACAAAGATGTTGGGTTAAGACTTTGAAATCATATACAAAAAAGGGAAGCAAAATGTTGTGGCAGATGCACTTTCAAGAAAGGATGAGGATGTGGAAGCATTGTTGTGCGCCATTTCTATTATCCAACTAGATTGGATAAATGAAGCAAGGGAGGAATGGAAGAATGACGAAGAAGTGTGGGAACTTATTCGAAAGTTACAACAAGATTCTAGTACATCTGATACATTTAGCTGGGAAAATGATTTGTTATGGTACAAAGATCGCTTATACCTTTGTAGGAATTCCCAACTCAAACAAAAGATTCTTCTAGAATTGCACGCTTCTCCCTTAGGAAGGCACTCCGGATTTTTAAAAACTTACCACAAGTTTAAGAAGGAATTTTTTTGGGATGGCCTTAAATCAGATATTCAAAATTTTGTGGTAGAATGTTTGGTATGCCAACAAAATAAAGCTGAAACAATTAAGACACCAGTTCTATTACAACCTTTATCCATTCCAAGCTAACGTTGGGAGGAGGTTTCAATGGATTTTATCACAGGTTTACCCAAGTCTGAGGGAAAGAGTGTCATCATGGTGGTAGTTGAAAAACTTACCAAGTATGCACACTTTTGTGCATTATCACATCCATTTAGAGCCAGTACAGTTTCTACGGCATTTATGGAAACAATTCAAAAGCTACATGGAAACCCAAAGATTATAAGTGACAAATATCCCATTTTTACAGGAAATTTTTGGACATAATTATTTTCTTGTCTTGGTACTCAGTTAGCTCATAGCTCATCTTATCATCCTCAATCTGATGGGCAAACAGAGATAGTAAACAAATGTTTGGAAGGATATCTTCGTTGCTTTGTATCTGATAAACAAACACAATGGGTCAAATGGTTGCCTCTGTCTGAATGGTGGTATAGCACTTCCTTCCATACTGCAACAAAAATTACCCCATTTATGGCACTTTATGGATATCAGCCACCATCCATCACATCATATTTAAGAGAAAATTCTAAGGTTTAAGCAATGGAACATCACATTGAGCATCAACAACAAGTTCTCCAACTCTTAAAGGATAACCTCGTGTTGGCGCAGAATAGAAAGAAACAACAGGCAGATCAACATCACAATGAAAGAAGTTTTGATGTAGGTGATTGCGTATTCCTATGGCTACAACCATATAAACAAATGTTCCTCAAGCAAGCTAAGCAGGATAAAAAATTGTCACCAAAGTATTATGGTCCGTACAAGGTGTTGCAAAAGATTGGTACTATGGCATACAAATTGGAGCTTCCTGCAGCTTCTCGAGTGCACTCAGTTTTCCATGTTTCATGTTTAAAGAAGGTTATAGGCGACAAGCTCCCAGTTCAAACAATATTTCCAGAACTTGATGAGGAAGGAAAAATTATATTGGAATCGAAAGCAGTCATAGAAACAAGAACTCCACAACTATGAAATCAATCCATTTCAGAGTATCTCATCAAGTGGAAGAACTTATCCGCTGAAATTTCCACATGGGAGGATGAGAATTTTATACAGAAGCATCCAGAACTACTCAAGCATTGAGGACAACACTTTTTTGAAGGAGAGGGGCATGTTAGGTCCCTATAACACTAATGATGCCCCCATTAATATTGTAGTTGTATCCATTATTAATATTTTTGTGCCCCTATTGTCCCCATATTATTATTACTATGCCCCATAGAATCCCTCTATTGTTATTTTTGTGCCTTTATATTATTACTGTTAGGTCGGCTTGGTTATATTATGACCCCTTAGACTCCTATATATAGAAAGGAGGTTTTGTCATTTGAATCATCCAAGAATTGTTCATTTGTGTAATGTAAAGGAGGTTGCCCCCTCGAAGAGGCTGAATTCTAAGGCGTTGATCTATATTTTCTATCTTTTTGTGTGTTGGTTTCATAACATGTTGTACTGTGAGTTTCCTTTTACCAAAACTGAATTGACCTGAGAATGACACTTGTATCATAATTTCAACAATCTCCCTCTTTGGACTTGATGGAAACCATGAAGGTGTTGATTACTGCAAGCTGTAGAAACTATTAGAGATAACATGCAACACCAAAATACTCTCCCCCTTTGACATCAAGGGCAAAGGACAGACCAAACAACTTTCCTCCATTGATATACATTATGGTGTCCATGCTCCCCCTGAGTACATGCCAAGTCTACAGAGATATGATTCAAAAGAATAACATGACTCTATAACTCAACTAAGTGAGCATGACCTCCTTATGACCAATGACTCATACATACATCAATCACCCAACCAAGTGGGGATACACCTCATTTGACTCATCCACCCAACTAAGTGGGGATATACCAATTGTTTATACATGACATAAGTACAATAAATATTACATCATCCATCCCATGCAGAGTGGGGATACAAATTACATCATTTGTCCAATAGGACTCAAAATATATGAGAATTCATATCATGCCCTAGACCTTTACATGACTTAAACAACAAATGGTATAAATATCTAAAGCCATATCTAGACTCAACAACCATAATGCCAACAATGCAGAATCCTTGTGAAGGCTAATGCTCCCCGTGAACTTGTGCTACCTGTGCATTATCAACAAGTCATTCATCAAAAAATCAATGAAAAAGGCATATCATCGGATTGTAATCATCAACATTAGACAGATCACCCATATCAGAGTTTGACCCACTATTTTTTTGTCAGAAAAACATATACGCTCCTTCAGCCACAGAAAACCGCATGTATATGCGACTATACTTCATGAAACCTGCGTATAATAACCTTTTCCTTAAAAACTGGATTTAACAGCAGGATGATTGTTGGCATTATGATGCATGTGTTGTACTTGATGGCAACCCTCTCATAGAAGAATATCTCACTTATGTATAACTGGATGAATCTTCAGAAGAGATATCAGATGTGACTGATGGAGGACAGCTCAAAGGAATCAAATGATAGTTCTAAGTGTGACAAGTTAGCTTTGCCATCAAGTCCAAAGGGGGAGATTGTTGGCATTATGAGATAAGTGTTGTCCTTGATGGCAAACCACACTGATGACAAATCATAGTACAGAAGGTCAGCAACAAGGAATTGATGATCAGACTATAAGAAGAAGAGAAAGTTCATACACGCAGGTTCATTAAGCCCAAGTCGCGTATACGCAGGTTCGCTATATACCAAGTCGCGTGTACACGCAGGTTGGCTTCAGTAAAAGCGCGTGTATGTGGAAAACTTATCTTTGGTCCACGGCGGTTATTCCTTGGAAGTTGTGCCTATGGTTTTGGACCTTGGTGTCTCGACGGACATGTTGATCCCTAGTTTTGAAGATGATGGTATTGGATTTCTATGGTTTTGGCTCTTGGTATTGAACAAGGCCTAAGGCTATATAAGGAGAGGGAAATCATTAGGCAAGTGTATCTGAAATGTCTTGAATATCTGATGAAGTATTAGATCCAGTATGCAGGTTATGGGTTGATGATGCATTGCTTGATCTGAGCTGAGGAGAGATCTCACCGGTTGATGGAGAACAAGATCTAAGGAGAGATCGGGATCAAATGGTTTGAAATGAACTATCTTTATGATGCTTATTCTAGATCTACATACTGACGCATGTATTGTTCTATAAGTGTTATGAGCATAACTGATGTCTGGTACAGCTGCAAGTTATGAGAAATTATTTTTAGATCTGTACGCGGGTTGTCTTTGGCAAAAGCGCGTATACACGCAAGTTTGATTCATCGAAGTAGCGTATACATTGTAAAGCTTGACATTTGAAGTTGCAGATGGGTCTGATGGTTATTACAGAGTTCTGTGTCTGCTCTGTGTTCTGGTGACGGTGTTGTTAACAGGGTTTCAGTGATTCAGAGTTTGATGATTGTTTTGAGCTTCAATGATAGTTATGGGTCCAGTATGAAAATTGGATGAAAAGTGGCCTTTCAGATTATGTGTTGTGCTTCAGTGTATCCAGTCTGAAAATTGATGAAACGTGGTACCTGGAGGTGAGAAGATTGTAGGCAAGCACCTACGTACTAGTATCTATGCTAGTACAAAAGCTAAGGGAGATCTTTGGAGCATTGTAGCAGGTAGCAGCCTGCGTACTAGTAAATGGATCAGCTAGTACAAGAGCAAAGGGGGTTGTAGCTCCCGTACTGGTATAAGACTGCACCAGTACAAATATTGTAAAAGGATTTTCTTATTAAGAAGAAAATTGAGATGACTTGCAGCAGGTGGTTTTCACCCACATTGGGTTTCCACCTTATATCTTTGTGTTCATGTGTGTGGCTTTTGTGTGATGATCTGTTCTGCTATACTGCACCTGTTTACTGTTAATATGGTTAATAATGTTCTGATGCATTTACTGAAGATAAGCTAACTGAATCATAAGATTTCTGGATATACGCTAGTTGCTTTAGACACAGTCGCGTGTACACGCGGTTTCACTTAACTGAAGTAGCGTATATGTTTTTGAGCATTGAAAAAGTTTTAATGATCTAATAATACTGATTCACCCCCCCCTCTCAGTATTATTTCCAACAATGATGCAGCAACTATTCCCATATTTTGTCTGAGATATTCAAATGTTTCTTTGGGTAGTGGTTTAGTGAATATATCAGTGTTGGGTCCCTATAATACTAGTGATTACCCCATTACTATTGTAGTTATACCCCTTATTTATATTGTTGTGCCCCTATTACCCCCATATTGTTATTTCTGTGCCCCATAGAATCCCTCTATTGTTATTTTTGTGGCTTTATATTATTATTGTTAGGTCGGCTGGATTATATTGTGACTCCTTAGACTCCTATATATAGAAAGGAGGTTTTGTCATTTGTATCATCCAAGAATTGTTCATTTATGTAATGTAAAGGAGGTTGCCCCCTCGAAGAGGCTGAATTCTAAGGCGTGGATCTCTCTTTTCTATCTTTTTGTGAGCTGGTTTCATAACATTTGGTATCAGAGCTTTGGATTCTAGGGTTTCGCTGCTCCAAACAGGTCATCGTGGCATTTTCGCTATAACTTTTTTTCTGTGACGTTTCAGAAGTCGCAAAAAAAAACCCATTTGAGAAGAATTGGCGCTGAACCTTGGGTCCGAATTTCAGAGCTTTTCTCGCGATATTTTTGGAGATATGATCTGAGGAAGTTGGTCTTTTTGCAGACTCCTGAATTACATTCAAAACAGGTGACCTGGGGAAAATCGTCATAACTTTCTCTCTGAGGATCGGATTGAAATTTCGTAAAAAGGTACAGAAAGAGGACGGACTGTAGTTTCTTGTGCGTGTATTTCAGATTCAAAGGTTGAAACAGTGACTCGTGGCACGTCGTACAAGTTCGCTCTACTGAACCAGTCTAAAAGCAAGTCACTGTGGGAGATTTCACATAACTCTTCCTTGGAGAATCCAATTTGGCTCAGACTTGTGGCATTGGAAAGAGGAAGCAGAAGGCTACTACAGGTAGCAATTTCAGAATTGGATGATCCGAAATTACAGAGATACATCAGATTCAATATCAGGCTTCTATAAAGTGAAAAAAGGTGTGTAGTTTTTTTTAATTTTTGTGTAAGCTTGGTTTAACGGAATTCAAAGGGCATAGTAAAGCATTATTATCGGTAACTGATGCCCCGAGGAAAGAAAATGCAAACACCTAGTAAGGAACCTGAAAGCTCTAGCATGACTCATGAAGAAGAGGAAGAAATGCTACATGATATATCAAAATTACAAGAACAAGTGCAACAAATGTCACGCTCACAAAAGCTAACAGAAGCTAAGATAAGTGGCGTGGAATCTAAGATAAATGGCATGGAATCTAAGATAAAGGGAATGGAAGCTAAGATGGATGGCATGGAAGCTAAGATTGACGCTAAATTTGATGGCATGGATGATAAGATGGATGAATTGAAGAAGTTGCTACAAGAAAGGGTCACTAATGGTGAAAAGGTAGTAAAGGAAACTCATGATGAGAACAAAAGAAATGTTAATCATGATTCCATAGACTCTAATGTTGGATCGAAGACTCACCATGTTCCAAAAATCGATATGAGGAAGTTTGATGGCAAGGATCCCGCCACATGGATATTACAGATGGAGCAATTCTTCGATCTCAATAATGTGCAAAACACACAAAAGGTACGTATGGCAACTTTATATTTGGAACCAAATCAGTTTGTATGGTATCAATGGCTTTGTTCTCGTAAACAATTTATCACTTGGGCAATTTTTACGGAAGAATTGATAGCACATTATGAGGATACAAAAAGCAACACTTTTTTTAGCCAATTGATAAGTCTCAAACAAAAGGGTTCAATAATGGAGCACATTGAGGAGTTCCAAAAATTGAACATAAGGGTAAAAGATATTCCAGAGGAGCATAGGATTGATGTGTTCATAGGGTCTTTAAAGGATAATATCCAACATGATGTGCGCCTTTGGGAACCTGATTCATTAGAGAAGGCATTCAGGTTAGCAAGAAAAATGGAAAGCAAAATTATGGCAACTAGGAAGCATACCATTCACAACTATAAAGACGGAAGTGTTGTTGCCCATAGTCTTCCACAACCTACAAGGTTGACACCACAACAATTGGAAGAAAAAAGAGCAAAAGGGCTTTGTTACAATTGTGATAGCAAATACACAAAAGGTCATAAGTGTGCTGAGAAGAAATTATTCTACATAGATTGTGAAGAGGAAGAAGAAAAGGAGCAAGAAAGGTCAAAAGAAGAGGATATATTCCAGGAACAAAGCCTAGATGAAGAACAAATAAATCCGACCATATCTTGTAATGCATTGGCGGGAATTACCACTCCTCAAACCATCAAGATAGAAGGACAAATCAAGAAGAAAAAGGTAATAGTGTTGATTGATTCAGGAAGCACCCACAATTTTATTCATTGTAGGGTAGCAAAAGAATTGAATTGCTTCCTATATCCAGCACCAGAGTGTCAAGTGATGATTGCAAATGGAGGAACAATAAATTGTTCTGGAAAGTGCCATAATATCAAGCTATCCATGGGAGAATATGTATTGACTAGCCCAATGCTTTCCATTCCAATGGGAGGTGCTGATGTTGTACTAGGAGTCCAATGGCTACAATCCTTGGGTACAATAGCTTTTAATTTTCAAGAACTTTTCATGAAATTTTCTGTGGAAGGAAAGGAAGTTGAATTAAGGGGTATTGCAGGGAAACCAGGAAAGATAATCAGCTCTAATGGCATGACAAAGCTTCTAAAAAAGGAGCAAAGAGGTGTAATTGCACAATTATGTTCGCTAGATGTTTCCACATTGGAATCATCTATTTCTCCAGATCTCCAAAAAGTCCTGGACAATCATTCCAAGGTATTTGAGACTCCCAAAGGTCTCCCACCTATGCGTGATCATGATCATGCTATTCATCTGATTCCAGGAAGTGTTCCTCCAAACATCAGGCCGTACAGATATCCCTATGTCCAAAAAAGTGAAATTGAACGTATGGTTGCAGAAATGCTAGAGGCTGGTATAATTCAACCGAGTCAAAGTTCTTTCTCAGCTCCAGTAGTATTGGTGCACAAGAAGGATGGATCATGGCGCATGTGTCCGGATTATAGGGAGCTCAACAAGCTCACTATTAAAGATAAGTTCCCCATTCCTGTTATTGATGAATTACTGGATGAATTGCATGGATCAATTTACTTCACCAAGTTGGATCTTCGTTCGGGATATCATCAAATCAGAATGAAGATTGAAGACATTCCGAAAACGGCATTTAGAACTCATGAGGGTCATTATGAATTTTTGGTCATGCCTTTTGGCCTTACCAATGCACCTTCAACATTTCAAGGTTTGATGAATTCAATTTTCAAACCATTCCTTAGAAAATTTGTGTTAGTATTTTTTGATGATATACTAATCTACAGCAAGTCTTGGAAGGATCATGTTGAACATGTTGACAGGGTGCTACAACTATTGGAGGAGAAACAATTATATGCAAAAAGATCCAAATGTTTCTTTGGAGTCCAGGAGGTGGAATATTTGGGTCATATTGTATCTCATGAAGGAGTTAAGGTAGACCCTAGCAAAATTAAAGCCATTAAGGAATGGAAAATCCCCACATCCATAAAGCATCTGCGAGGATTTCTTGGGTTGACAGGGTATTATCGCAAGTTTGTTAAGAATTATGGGAGAATAGCAGCACCTCTAACAACATTATTGAAGAAAGATTCATTTTCATGGACTCCGGAAGCAACAAAGGCCTTTGAACATCTTAAAGAGGCAATGTGCCAAGCACCGGTCTTAGCTACACCGGACTTCACAAAAACCTTTATTGTGGAATGTGATGCTTCAGGAAATGGAATTGGTGCTGTTCTAATGCAAGATGAAAGACCCATTGCTTTTGAAAGTCGTCCAATCAAGGGAAAGTTTTTAAGCAAAGCTATTTATGAGAAGGAAATGTTGGCAATACTCCATGCACTTAAGAAATGGCGACCCTACCTAATGGGAAGACACTTCAAGGTAAAAACGGATCATGATAGCCTTAAATACTTTTTAGAACAAAGATTATCCTCTGAAGAGCAACAAAAGTGGGTCACAAAGATGTTGGGTTATGACTTTGAAATCATCTACAAAAAAGGGAAGCAAAATGTGGTGGCAGATGCACTCTCAAGAAAGGATGAGGATGTGGAAGCATTGTTGTGTGCCATTTCTATTATCCAACCAGATTGGATAAACGAAGCAAGGGAGGAATGGAAGAATGACGAAGAAGTGTGGGCACTTATTCGAAAGCTACAACAAGATTCCAGTACTTCTGATACATTTAGCTGGCAAAATGATTCGTTATGGTACAAAGATCGCTTATACCTCTGTAAGAATTCCCAGCTAAAACAAAAGATTCTTATGGAATTGCACACTTCTCCCTTAGGAGGGCACTCAGGATTTTTAAAAACTTACCACAGGGTTAAGAAGGAATTTTTTTGGGATGGCCTTAAATCAGATATTCAAAAGTTTGTGGCGGAATGTTTGGTTTGCCAACAAAATAAAGTTGAAACAATTAAGACACCGGGTCTATTACAACCTTTATCCATTCCAAGCCAACGTTGGGAGGAGGTTTCAATGGATTTTATCACAGGTTTACCCAAGTCTGAGGGAAAGAGTGTCATCATGGTGGTAGTTGACAGACTTACCAAGTATGCACACTTTTGTGCATTATCACATCCATTTAAAGCCAGTACAGTTTCTACTGCATTTATGGAAACAGTTCAAAAGCTACATGGAAACCCAAAGATTATTGTAAGTGACAGAGATCCCATTTTCACTGGAAATTTTTGGACAGAATTATTTTCTTGTCTTGGTACTCAGTTAGCTCATAGCTCATCTTATCATCCTCAATCTGATGGGCAAACTGAGATAGTAAACAAATGTTTGGAAGGATATCTTCGTTGCTTTGTATCTGATAAACAGACACAATGGGTCAAATGGTTGCCTCTGGCTGAATGGTGGTATAACACTTCCTTCCATACAGCAACAAAAATGACCCCATTTATGGCACTTTATGGGTATCAACCACCATCCATCACATCATATTTAAGAGAAAATTCTAAGGTTCAGGCAGTGGAACATCACATCGAACATCAACAACAAGTCCTCCAACTCTTAAAGGATAACCTCGTGTTGGCACAAAATAGAATGAAACAACAGGCAGATCAACATCGCAGTGAAAGAAGTTTTGATGTAGGTGATTGGGTATTCCTACGGCTACAACCATATAAGCAAATGTCCCTAAAGCAAGCTAAGAAGGATAATAAATTATCACCAAAGTATTATGGTCCGTACAAGGTGTTGCAAAAGATTGGTACTATGGCATACAAATTGGAGCTTCCTGCAGCTTCTCGATTGCACCCAGTTTTCCATGTTTCATGTTTAAAGAAGGTTATAGGTGACAAGCTCCCAATTCAAACAATATTGCCAGAACTTGACGAGGAAGGAAAAATTATATTGGAACCGGAAGCAGTCACAGAAACAAGAACTCGACAGCTACGAAATCGATCAATTTCAGAGTATCTTATCAAGTGGAAGAACTTATCCGCTGAAGATTCCACATGGGAGGATGAGAATTTTATGCAGAAGTATCCAGAACTACTCAAGCGTTGAGGACAACACTTTTTTGAAGGAGAGGGGCATGTTGGGTCCCTATAATACTAGTGATTACCCCATTACTATTGTAGTTATACCCCTTATTTATATTGTTGTGCCCCTATTACCCCCATATTGTTATTTCTGTGCCCCATAGAATCCCTCTATTGTTATTTTTGTGGCTTTATATTATTATTGTTAGGTCGGCTGGATTATATTGTGACTCCCTAGACTCCTATATATAGAAAGGAGGTTTTGTCATTTGTATCATCCAAGAATTGTTCATTTATGTAATGTAAAGGAGGTTGCCCCCTCGAAGAGGCTGAATTCTAAGGCGTGGATCTCTCTTTTCTATCTTTTTGTGAGCTGGTTTCATAACAATCAGCAACCAATTCTTTGGAGGGAAGATACTCCAATTTGACCTTTTGTTCAAGCACTTCTTCTCGTAAAAAATGGTACTTGATGGGTATGTGCTTGGTCTTGGAGTGCATGACTGGATTTTTTGAAATACTGATGGCAGTTGTATTATAAGATAGAATGGAGATGGGTGGAGTACATGTGATCTGAATGTCTTGCAAAGTTTGCATCATCCAAAGTAATTGTGTGCAGCAAGATGCAGCAACCACATATTCTGCTTCAGTTGTAGATAAAGCAATCGAACTTTGTTTCTTGTTGAACCAAGACACTAACTGAGAACCCATATAGAATGCACCTCGACTAGTGCTCTTTCGATCATCAACACTTCCTTCCCAATATGCATCTTATATGCATGAAGAGTAGGGTATGTATCTTTAGGATACCATAGTCCAAAGTCCCGAGTTCCTTGAAGATATTTGAAAATTCTTTTGATTGCCTGGAGATGTGATTCCTTTGGATTTTCTTGGAACCTTCCAACAATTCCTACTGCATGCATAATGTCAGGTTCAGTACCTGCTAGATAAAGCAAACTTCCAATCATAGATATGTAAGTTGGTTGGTTTACTACCGGTGATTCATCATTAGAGATGAGACTGCATCCTGTTACCATTGGAGTACATACTGGTTTAGAATCTTCCATTCCGTACTTCTTCAAGATATACTTGAGATATTTGGTTTGTGAAAGAAAGATACCATCTTTTGTTTTCTTAACTTGTAGACCAAGAAAATAAGTAGGTTCACAAAGTAAGGACATTTCAAATTCTTGCTGCATTACTGAGGAAAAATTCTAACTCATAGATTCTTCATTGCTACCAACAATGATATCATCAACATAAACAACAATAACTAGTAATTTATCATTTTCAATCCTTGTGTATAAATTTCTATTTGCAAAACCTTTTGTAAATCCTTGTTGTTGTAGATATTTGTCAATGCGATAATACCAAGCCCTTGGAGCCTATTTTAGACCGTAGAGAGCCTTTGAGCTTTCATACAAATTTTGCAACATTGCCAAGAATGAATCCTTCTGGCTATTCAATATAAACTTCTTCTTCTAAATCTCCATTAAGGAAGGTTGATTTTACATCCATTTGATATACTTTAAATTTCTGAAAACTAGAAAGAGCAAGAAACATCCTTATTGCTTCAAGTCTAGCAATAGGTACAAAAGTTTCTTCAAAATATATACCTTCTTGTTAACAATACCCTTTACAAACAAGTTTGGCCTTGTTTCTAATAACTTGTCCATTTTCATTATGCTTGTTCTTAAATATCCATTTTGTTCCTATAATATTTTTATCATGAGGTCTAGGAACTAATTCCCAGGTATCATTCTTTTCAATTTTCTCAAGATCTTCATCCATGGCCTTGACACAACATTCATCTTTGCAGGCTTCATTTACATTTTGAGGTTTGGTGGAGGATAGTAATGCTAAATAGCTTGAGGTCCTTGTAAGAGTTATTCTTGTCTGTACACCAACCCCCTTTTGTCCTAGAATTTGAGATTCTAGATGATTCTTATGAACATACCTGGATGGAGTCTTTTCCCTGTTTGTTGTATCTTCTTCTGGTGCTTCATTGGTTTCTTCTTCAATATCATTTTGATTTGATGTGGGAAAGCAATCCCCATCTTCCTCATTGTCATATTCCTCTGTTGATTTCACCTATTCCAGATTTCTGCATGCTTCATCAACTACAACATCTATGCTTTCAACAACTTTCTGAAGTCTTTTATTATAACATTTGTATCCTTTACTTCTGGAAGAATAACCAAGAAGAATACCTTCATCTGCTCTAGGTTCAAACTTACCAATTTTTTCATCAGTCCTTTTGATAAAACATTTGCTTCCAAAAACTCTAAAGTGTTTCATAGTAGGATGCTCACCATACCAAAGTTCATGTGGATTTTGATACTATTTACCCAAACATTCGCTTTGTTGAGAATAGTTATGGCAATAAAAGTGTTATAGCTCCAAATCTCACTCTTATGGTTTGTGATGTTGCACTCATGGCCTAGGGCAACCCCTCCTTCCAGACCTGGTCCTAAAATTTAAAAAACAGTGTTTTATCCCCTATACGCGACATTGCCCTGAGTTAAATGCATGTATAAGTGGGTCTGTGTATACCCAACCTGCGTATATGTATTAAAACACTTAAAAAAATATATAACTCCTTATTTTCAGGCGAAGATCGCGGGTTTTACCTGCTGATCACTTGTTAGTGCCCGTGGCCCAACTGTTCCCAACCAACTCCCAACTAAAAAACTACTTTGGGAGAGGTATAAAAAGACCTCAAAGGGAAGGCCTAAGGGAGGAGAGAAGAGAGAGAAAGGTTATTATGCTGATATTTTTCCCCTGACTAGGTCTGAAGTCCCTTGTGCCTTCTTTACTTCCCCCATTTGTACAGGAAACCCTTGTTTCCTTGTGTGTTGATGTTCATCCACCATTTATGACATCATGGAGTGAGTCATGGAAGGAGTTTGTTAAAGGATTGAGGCTAGAACGGATCCGGAAGGAAGCTTTGCTTGGAGCCTGCTAAAGGTGACTCAGGTGAAATTATTCCTTTTTATGTAGTTTATTTATCTATAATAAAAGAAACACATGTCTTGGTTCCCGATATAAATCTTCTTTATGTTTATGATATTCATGTTTAGAATTCATATGTAAATGGTTGTTTGGATTTCATAACTAACTACCTTTATTTATAACATGAAGATGGTTTCTTTATAAGGTTTTGTCCATATACTACTGTGTTCTTTGGAATTGGTTGTTTTGCAGGACAAAAAGGAAGAAGGGAACTCCAAGAAGGGTTTGGACCCTAAGGGCCTTCTCAAACGTAGGACCTAAGGTACGTACCCTTTACAATAGAATTTGCTTATAATAGCATAATGGCTGTGTGAATGTGTGTTTCTTTGAATAGATAACTTTCAGTCTGCTAGGGTTTCAACCCAAAAAGCCCTAGGGGAACATTTCCCTCCAACAAAATTGGTGACTCCACTGGGGACAACACTCTTGTTGTTCCTAGTTTGGGTGTTTTCAAGCCAATCAGGGCTCAGCTGCCTTGTCTGCTTGCTGTTACTGTCTGGTCTGTTCTTGAATTTGAAGTTTTGCCAGTTTCTTCAGTTTGTTTTTTATTTTTCTTGAAACCTTTTATATACGTTGTTTTTCTTAGTTACAAAGGCGTATGTACGCATGTTTCTTTAAGTGAACCCGCGTATACGCAAGTTTCCTTAGTTACAGTAGCGTATACATGCAATCTGTACATAAGTACAGTCGCGTATATCTTGCAATTTTCAAGATTTGTAAATCTTTTTGTCTCTGAAGGTCTGTCTAGTAGTTTGAGTCAGTATGAAACAGTCATTTTCCAGTATCAGTTGTTCTTTTTACAGCGAGCATCTTGTTCTGAATTCTCTCTGATTATAAGGAGTATTGGTCTTGTTTTTTGTTATTGCAAGCGTCATATTTTCTTGTTCAAGCACGCAAGATTTCTTGTTTGGAATCTTGGCTGCTCTGATTCATCAGGGTAGGGAGATTGATCTCAATCTTCGTGTCAAATCTTGCTTTTGGTGACTTTTTGTTTGCTTGACAAAACCGCTTTTGTGACCATCCGCTTCTTTGTTTCATGAAAGTTGTTGATTGACACTTTCTTGAAATTTGTCTTTTTGATCTTTTTGGTTATTGTTGCCAAAGCTTTCATTACTGCTTTTGATTGTTAAGAGCATCCTTAAACACATCTCTTTTTGTTGAGTTTTCATCCATTGTGTGGTGTCAATTCACAAAAGTGTTTGTTGCCTATTCTTCAATCACAAGTTTCAGTGTTGTTGAGAGCATTTTTGAAAAGACTTTTTTGTTGTTGCGTTTGAAGAAAATCTTTTTGAAAAACTTAGTCTTGCTTTCTTGAACTTGGCTTTCATTTGGTTTCCTTTTAGTGAATGAAAGTGCTTTATGTTTGTCTTAGAACTTGTTTTTAGTGTTTAGACGAAATGAATGGTAGCATCCCATATTCCATCTAGAAATTTTAAGTGGCAAGATAAAGATTGATAAGCAAGCAACTTTCATTTCTTGTTTTATAGTAGTTTCAAATCTTGCATCGGCATATATTTGTTGCATTAGGATAGATTTGCATACCCTTTTAGGCATACATAGCTTTGTTAGCTTTTGTGAGTGTGAAGCGTGAATTAACGAAAAGAAAAGAAAAATTTGTTTTATTAGAAGTTCCTCTGAACCCTATAGAAATTGCTCTTCATCGAAAAACGAAAAAAGTGCATGTGCATGTAGTTAAGTTTTTATTAATTTCTTTTGCGTCAAAAAACACCACTAGTTTCACTTCTGTTACCTTGTGACTTAAAGAACAGCCTATTTTAAAATCAAGTGCTAACTAAAATTCACTAGAACTTTTTGTTTAAGTCAGTTACACCAACAAGTTTAGGATTTTAGGGCCTTGGATTAGGCGAGTGGAGAGTTAACTCTCCAAGGCCATTTAAACGTCAAACGTAGGAGTCTGAATAGCGAGTGAAAATCCAATAGCGTTAGGAAGACCAGGAAAGCTCCGGATCTGGGAGTTAAGCACGAGGGTCTGTGAAGACAGGGAAGAGAGATACCCCCTCTCCTACTTGTCCAAACTTACCTCACGACTGTTCCGCCTGGCTTCTGTAACGAGTTGGTATCCATAGTTGCTACTCCTAGGGATCTACACAGGTGGCTGCGGAGGGGAATCTCGTGGCACCTGAGGTCGACGTTGCATCACTCTCGACAGTACTACTGGAGGGCACCCTTGCGAAGCTTGGGGGCTTGCACTGGTGTAGGCTGTTGTTAGGAGGTCAGCGTAACTTCCTCTGATACCTTCGCTGATAGGACTGGGCCCTCATCATCCCAGACTATCTTTGGAAGGCCCCTTAATTCACTTTCTTGTATTTTGTTGTCCGGTCCTAATCACTCGGAGCGGAAATACTTGGAAGTTGTTTGACTGGCTGTTATCTTTAGGGACTTTATAGTGTGTGCTATGTGCTCTTAGTTGGCCTAGCTTTCAATTTTTTTAGTCTTTAGTTAGATCATAACAAAAAATTCAAAGTGGCTGACCGATCCCCCAGATGGTCTCGAAGACTTCCTAGTCTTTCACCACCAAGTTTAGAGCCTTCTCCTAGAAGGCGCAGAGGTAATACTACTGGTGGGTTTCGTCCCACGGCAGTTGATGCATCGGGGATTGATCCTCCTCTTGGGAGCATTAGTGTTCAAGCAAGGCCTGGCACTTCCAAACAAGAGAGGGACACTCCAGTCCTTTCTCAAGTTCTCTTTCAAGCGGAGAATAACATAGAGGTAGAAGAACTCTCAGAGTCGTTAGTGGCTCTGAATTCTCCACTACCATCTAGTCATCCAAATGTATTACAATACGTTGGGACTCCGACGCATAGACCGTCAAGTCCAGGTTATGCTACGTGCTTACCATCAATGACCACTACTGGAAGCATGGCTTCTACAAGTGCTACAACTATGCAAAATCCAACATCGGTGCAAGGGGGAGGAACGATTTCCATCTCCTCTGCTTCCTTGTTTGGATCTTTTGCTAGCACATCTTTAGTTGGGTCTACCTCCATTCTATCCACGAGTGGAAATGCCCAAACCAATGCTTTTGGTACTGGATTCTTCCCATTTGGCACCTACTCACAGGGTATTCCATCGGTTCTGTTTAGTGTCGCTACGTCCATGATGGGCGGATCGGCTTCATTCCAGGGTTTTCCTTTCGAAAGTGGTCATATACCACATTCCAACCCGACGATAGGATCCATGCCTTTTTCTTCTGTAGGACAAAGCAGTAATCCTTTCCAAGGTTGGACTAACCCTGGGGTTAGTGGCGCAGGAACTGGGAATCCGTTTATCAGCCAACAAGGGAATAGGCCATACTCCACGGTTAGTTCGTTTCAAAGTATTCCTCCCTTAGCTTCGGCTTGGAATCCGTATCAGGGGTTATCAACTCCTTATAATCCTTTAGGAGGAAACTTTGCTGGTTATGGAGGCTTTGCAGCCGGAGTTGGTCAAACTCTGAATTTTGCTGGATCACAAGGCTTGCCTTTTGGTTCAGCCGGTTCTACTGGTTACTTCGGGCAGCCTGGTGCCTTCCAAAATCCAGGCCAATCTTTTCAAAACTTTGGGAGTTCCGCCCAGTCTGGGTGGAATCCCCAAGGTCCTCCTAGGCTTCCGTTTCTGGCAATGTTGAACTTGCCAGATCTCACTAAGTTAACAAACGATCCAATCAAGTACAATCCGGCCTGGCCTCCGGTCCCAACCAAACTCCCTTCGGACATTCCAAAATTCGAAGGGAAGAGTGGTGAGGACCCAGGTGACCATGTAACCACATTCCATTTGTGGTGCTCATCTAACTCCCTTATTGATGACTCGATTAGGTTGATACTTTTTCAACGCACCTTGACTGGTAATGTGGCCAAATGGTATATAGAGTTGTCAGGGGTAGCTTTACACCTTTCGCTGACTTAGCCAATATTTTCTTAAATCATTTCCAGTTGCCTATCCGTTATGATGCCAGAACTGAACTTCTGGCCACTTTTCATCAGGATAAGGCAACTCACATTTCTGACCATATTCAGGAATGGAGATGGAGAAAGAGGCCCATTAAAGCCGAAATCCCTCCGGAGTACCGTCTCGAATGGTTTTTGAAATCTTTACAACCCGAGATCTCCAAGGATGTCTCCATGTCTGGAGTCTATTCTGAGGAGCAAGCCATTTTTAGGGCCCAGCAATTAGAACGGATCTGCTCTCAGTCTGGGATCCTACAAAAATACTTGCCAGATGCTCCTAGGTCTAAGGTTGACATAGCTAAGTTGAAGCCAGGTCCCCACGCGGATGGTATCATTGGGTCGGTAGACACAACTACCGTGAACTTGTTGAACCAATTGCAGCAGTTGTCCTTACAAACTTCTTCTAACAACCAAGTCACATCGTCTAATCCCCCGGCTTCCCAAACTTCTTCAATTAATGCCATCCAATCCGATAACCCCAAAGGAAATCAAAATTCCAATGGGAAAAAGAAAGGACGAGGTAAGAAAAAGAACCAGGATGGGAAGCCTGATGCAAATAAATCCGGCAACAACGCTGGTGGTGGTAGAAATGAGTCTAGAAAGAAAGTCAAGTTTCCATGCAAGTTGTGCAGTGGAGACCATTTAACTCATCTCTGCCCTAAGATTGAAGATGCTCAGCACTTGTTAGGACAGCAAGGGACTTCTAGTTCTCAGGCTGTGTTAACAAACCCTTTTCCCCAAGGGCAGCAACTTCTTGCTGGCGCGAGTTCAAATCCTGGTACCTCCGCAGGGGGCAACCAGGAAGGGGAAAAATCATCGAATGTTTTCATGATGGGTTCTAACGTCCATGTGACTACTCGGTCACGTGATTATGGTGAAGCCGAAACTTCCAAGGACAAGATTGTTCCTGGAAATACCAACCTTCATATTGAGCGACCCCCTATTGAGACTATACCACGGATACCGAAAGGTTCCGCTAAACGCGCGACTATTAATCCTAATGCCAGGGCCGCCCAAAATTACTCCATTGTGGAGGATCTGGCTCAGATTCCATGTGCCATGTCCGCTTTAGAGGTTCTCCAGTCATGTCCGGCTCAACGAAGTGCTTTACTTTCTGCGATTGGAGCAGTCGATCCAACTAACTCTTTAGTGCTCACTTTTGACATGTTAAATGTCAAAAAGCGACTCCCTCATCATATGGCTTTCCAAATAAAGTCTACATACCGGAAAATCAACATTTTTTGTACCGTTATAGATGAAGGAGCTTCCACGTGCGTCATGTCGATGTCATGCTGGAAGGCTATTGGATCACCTTCAGCTGTTCCTTCACCCACCGTCTTGACTGCATTTGATGGTCATTCTCATAAGCTGCATGGGATTATCCCGGCCTTTCCTATATGTGTTGGGGGGAAGGTCGTCAATATTGAAGTCGAAGTCATAGATGCTAACCTAGACTATAATCTCCTATTAGGAAGGAACTGGGTATACGAAATGGACGTCGTTGTTTCGACTCTGTTTCGTGTCATTTGCTTTCCTCATGAGGGGAAAATCGTTAAGGTTGATCAAATGGATTATTGTCCAGTCAATCCTCAAGCAAGCTCTGACTCTACTGTTCCTTTAGTGGATAACCCTCGCCCACCTACTGAGAATTTAGGAGTGGGAATGTATTCCTCATTGATGGGTACCTTTGATCTTCCCTCTCATTTCGCTAAAATCAATGCCATTTCATCATCTAAGGGGTCTCCTTGAGAAGATTTCTTTCGAACTCGTTATTTTTCAGACCCTTGGACCTTTCCTTCACCTATGACCACATTAGTTGAAGGACAAGTGAATGGAATGGCATTCCCTATATCTGCAGCTGATCTTAGATATCAGTCTATCGTAGACTCTGCAGACAACCACTCTGCTCCTTTTTCCGAAGAGGAGTTAGATGGTGATGTGGCCCCGGCTTGGAGCCTTGATTCTACCTCTGCTTTGGACTGCTTAGATTCAGTTTTACCTTCTGAAGAAGCAATCCTCGAAGTAATGATGGGTATAGATCGACCTTGGGAAGACTTACACCATCATTCATACTTTCTTCCTCCATTGCAGGAAGTAGAATCTAGATTCTTCGAGCTCTTCACTAGTGATGTTTGTACGATGTCAAACCCTTTGGCTCCAGCACACGTTCGTGCCGAAGGTAATATGTCGGTGATTTCAAAAACGATACCTATAAACATCTCTAGAGACCCTAACATGATTGAGAATATCTTCATCGGAATTGAATGTTCCCCTGAAGAAATTCAAATTTACACCGCCCTATTTAAGGAATTTCGAGATTTATTTGCTTGGTCTTATGAGGAAATGGTTGGCATTGATCCTTCTATAGTTCAACATGAGATCAAGACGTATGAGAACACCAAACCGGTTCGTCAAAGGCTTCAGCCGGTTAACCCTAGGAAAGCAGCAGCTATCAAAGCTGAAGGTTAGAAGCTGCTAAAGGCGGGTTTCATATACCCTGTTCCTCTTACTAATTGGGTTTCTAATCCAGTCCCTGTGGATAAAAAGCAAGGAACAATCTGAGTATGCATCGATTTTAGGGACTTAAACAAGGCTTGTCCGAAAGATAATTACCCCACGCCATTCATTGATCAGATTATCGATGAGTGTGCGGGTAATGAGATTTTTTCCTTCATGGATGGTTTTTTGGGTTATAATCAAATTTCTATCCGTCCCGAAGATCAACATAAGACAGCCTTTATATGTCCCTGGGGTACCTTTGCATATAGAAAGATGCCTTTTGGTCTTAAAAATGTTGGAGCCACTTTTCAGCGGGCCATGCAATATGCTTTCCACGACATCAAACATGTCATCGAGGCATACTTGGATGATCTCGCTACTCATTCTCAAAAGAGAACTAATCACCCTAGTCATCTTCGATTGGTTTTCGAGCGATGTCGTTTTTATAAAATCCGGTTGAATCCCAACAAGTGCGTTTTCGCGGTTACTGTTGTAGGGAAAAGTATCCGACTCGGATGACCCTATCCCACTCTAAGGGTGATAGTTCCTTAGCAACAACTGTAAAACAAACTACTTAAGGTTTACTTCTTTATGAAAGCAAAAGAGAATGGGGAAATGCACTAACCGTTGCCTTGCGCTTAATGTCGAATCCAAACTCTTCTCTTTGGCCGCTTGCTCCTAGCTCCCCGTTCTTTTGCTTGCCCAGCTACAATGAGATCCTACAAAATAACAAAGAAGGAAACTACAAGAGGCATGCAATCATAACTGGTTCATGGATTAGTGTAAACCAAACATGCAATCATCACAATACATTATTGAAACAAGAGCACATAGAAGAACCTCAATAGCTTTTATTAATGAAGAAGTAAAGGTTCTGAGAGTATTACAACCATTGAAGGCTCCAACCCAGCAACACCTCCCAGCAGAAAGAATTTCTCCTCTTCACCTCTCTCAAACAATCACCCAATAGTTCTATAGTGAAACCAACAGCATATCATTACTTTGCACAAAATTCCAGCCTCCTGAGCTCATAGGAGAGAGCTCAATATATAGATGAATTGAGAAAGGATGAGTCAGCTTGCAACTGATGTGTAGCTGCCTTGTGTCCTTTCTCTCTTCAGTTAATCTTCAGTTGATCTTCAATTCTTGAGTTCACTTGGAGAACCTTGCTTCCACTTGGAGAAACAGAGCCTCTGACTCATCACAAGGCGAAATACCTGATCCAAGTGTCATTTTTGGAAGATTCCAGAGCAATGACTCAGTGTGCCACTTGTCCCATCTTGCTCAGCACAGGTGGCCTTTGTTCCACTTGCTTTGCAACGCAGGTACACCATGGAGAAACTGAGTTTCAGCGCAGAAACCTAGTGGAGCACCTGCTTTGATTTCAGGATTGCTTGTTTTTGAGTGTTTTCAGGTGGAGAACTGATCTGAGAGCTGTTGGTTTGCTGACCTTGTTCCTCTAGGGGTAGGAACATCATGTTTAGGGAACTTTGGATCCCTTGGATTATTGACAATTCATGCTTGTTGCTGTAAGGCACAAATTTGTCTATAACATATGCCCCCTAAAGTATGAGGTCGTTTATCGGGTGAAATGCTTTATTGAGAGGATCCGAAGTTCATTCAATCTGTTGAGAAGTGTCCTGTAATAAGATACAATACGATACATTATTTTTCATACATTTTCATGATCTAGCTGAGGCGGGCATTCCCATGCTCAGCTTTATAAATACATTTTGGTACATAGAACAGACGATCGTCTGATTGTAGACTGATAATTCTCTGCTGAAATTATCATCCTTTGAGAAGGATGATCATCTGCTACAATGATGTACATGTCAAATGTCTTTATATCCTGAATATATATCGCAGCCCGGATGGATGAAACTAGATCCGGGGTCTTCAATCTCTTCCGATCTTCACTCGATGTACAAGTCGATCCATGTGAGAATTTCTTGAAGTCGAACATGGAAAGACATCGCTTGATTACCGGCCAATGATGTAAACCGTTAACAAGCGCGAGAGGAATCACCGATAAGGATGATGACCCTCAAGGTACAGCAGTACAATTCACATGGTGGGAATAAAGGACTTGGCGTCGACCACCATGCAAAATCCTCTGGTCGAAGGTCATTGATGTATACCTGTCGCCGGAAGTGAGAAACTTGCCATTGAGGTATGCAAGCTTCAAAGTACTGAAGGGGTGGTTCCTAGATCAACTCCTTGGATAATGAGCTGATGTCGACAAGGAGCGATCCGTCAAAGGAGGGCCTTAATGAATCCCACATCAGTGACACGGAACGGAGCTAGTGATTGTGATGAGGTGAAAACAAACTATGATGTATGATTCAGGGTGGCGGTCATGAAGTGGATGAAGGATAATGTATGGCAGTGGATGGGACGCGGTTGACTCTTTGCAGAACCACATCTCTTGAACATATAACGACACTGATGTGATGGATCGGTAGCATTACCCCAATTGTGGATGGTGTGGCGAGGACCATGGTTATGAGACCGGTGAATGAAACAACCCAACCCGATGTGATACGGAGGACAAAGTGTCATGTTCAAGAGTGACTTGCTACCATTAATGCTGTGAGGTTCTCCCAATTTTTCCCCAGTCATTGCTGACCTGTACCTCTTTATTTTTGTCAAGCATGAGGAGGATAACATATGCTTGTTCTATAACCTGCCCTTCGGGCAAGCCCATCGCTATGTTTTAACGAGCCTAGCGATAGGGAAACTCGTTCTCGTCTAAAGACAAGTTTGTCGCTATTTAATCATTTTAACGAGTCTAACGACAAGGAAAACTCGGTCCTTTTCACTTTTAGAGAGTCTGAAAAGGTACGGAAAGTTAACTCCAAAATTCCTTTTTCGTCTTCTAATCCCTTAAGTCCGAAAACGTATAAAACAATACAGAAGGGATGAATTTTCGATTGCTTTAACGAGCCGAACAAAACAAGCGCTCGATCTTTTTGTGCAATAATCCCTCAGGTCCAAAAAGATTAAAATCTAGAGGAGGGATAGCTTTCCGGTCGCTTTAATGAGCTGGAAGGCCAAAACTCAGCAATCTTTTCATATTTTACGAGTCAGTGAAAAGAGCTTAAAGACGACTCGTCTTTCGAGGAACGAGTGATGAACAGGGCAGCAGCAGATTCTAGGTACAGGTTGGAATATTCCAATCACGGCAGTGTCACAAGGATGGCTTAGTGAAATCACTCTTCGCAGCTGTTCCTCAAAACGGGTAAACAAACATATGGAGATGAACGATTGGCCAAATGAACTGATGGAGGTGAGACTGCAAGAACACGACCAAGGGCTTTAATATGGCTGTCAAAGGTTACATTCACCAAGGTTATTTACCGGTTCATTTTTTCTGGGTGAGCTTGAACTCTAGGGGAAGATTGCTCACAACTTATGTTTATTTTTTAACGAGCATGAACTATGTGCTAAAACTGCTCGGATCTTGCGTTTATTTTTTAACGAGCATGAACTATGTGCTAAAACTGCTCGATGATGGATGCCCCCAGCATAATAATGCAGACGAGGTACATGCCCCCTAATTCTTAAGGGGACATTTCATTTTTTAATGAGGTTGACATCATAAAGAACTATCCTCTTTACTCTTTATTTCATTTTTTAAACGAGGTTGACTTGAGATAGGAACTATCCTCGAAACTTTTAGATCCATTAAAAATAGAAGGCTTCATATTCTTTTGCACCCATCTCCGTAAGATTACTTGGTGGCGGTGGGGCAAAAGTGCCCATTAAAGAAGGGCCTTTTAGGAAAATTACTCCGATATATTGGAGAGGATGATTGCCTCCATGGATCGTCGGAATGCTTCTTGTATTGGATGGCGGCACAACTTCTGTCGAAGTTGTTGTCGAACTGCCTAGTCGACCTTTTCTTTCGCCATTCAACGACTGCGGATTCCCATGGCTTTTGTTTAATGTCGAATTTAAAGCATCATCTTGGCGCTTAAAACTTGACAACATCATAACTTGTGATGGGGAAGCATTTCCACTATCAACCAGATTCTGACTTGGTTCGGGAAATGGATCAGTCAACACGGCTGGAGTGTGCGGATTCTTTACGAATCTTTTAAACTCAGCTTTGTACGGGCAATCTGCCATCCAATGATCATCATCACATATGTGACATCTCCTAGGTTGTTTCTCCTTTCTACGAGGAGTTTTTCGAGGAGATGACTTTCTTTGATCTTTCTTCCCTTCGTTTTGATTCTTCTTGCTTCCTGGTTGATTGGTTTCTTTGCCCTTATCTGTCGATACGGCATTTACTTCCGAAGCAAGAACTTCTTCATGCGCATTTTGATTCGAATCTTTACGGGCCTTCTTTTGATTGGCCTTTTTCGGATTCGAGTTTGTCGTGCCAATCACGCCATCTCCGGCATGAGAGTCACTATTTGATTTAGGAGGAGGAGGGATTGAAAACTCTGGTCTAGGGGCATCTGGTATTTTGTCATAGAGCGTGCCGGACTGAGTATATACTAAGTCCAAATATTGCGCACGAGCAATAACCTGCTCTTCTGTTACGACTCCTCCCTTCGCCACATCTTCCGTTATCGCTGGAAGTAACGACTTTATGAACCACTCAGCTAAAAGCTGATCAGGAACGTATGTTTTAACCATTCTTCGTCGACGTCGCCACTCATGTATATGATCTGATATATGAGTTGCGGTTGTCTGTTTGAAATTAGTCAATATCTCTGTTCCCGTTTCATACCTTATTGGTAATTGAAAGTGGGTTAAGAATGTCGTGGCAAGGGAGCTAAAATTGTCGAACGAAGCTCTTGGCAATTCTATATACCATTTCGCCGCTGGACCTGTCAATTTCCTCTGAAAGAGGCGAAGCCTTATCGAATCATTATTTAGAGTATTCGACGAACACCATAGATGAAATTTCATCACATGATTCGACGGGTCTTCACCTGGATTTCCATTGAATTTAGGAATGTCGGATGGAAGTTTGTGTGGGATCATTGGCCACCATGGGGCGTAAGCAATTGGATCATTGGTTAACCGATGTAAATCAGGCAACTCTAAAGTCGCCACGAATGGTAACTGTTGATTCAAGTTAGGTGAAGCGTAACCAGGGTACGATGGAATCGCCTGAACAGTTGGTCTTTGCATACCAGCATAATGGAGTTGATGTTGGTATGACTGATACGGTTGATGGACTTGACCACTATAAAGTGGTTGATTTTGACCATTTTGGATATATGGTTGTCCAGTATTCGCAAAGATTTGCTGTTCAGAACCTTGGTACACTTGCTGGAATTGTGGCTGTTGGTATTGCACTATCCACGGTTGCGATACCATGGGTTGTTGTGCTACACTAACCATTGGACCAAGATGTGGGGTACTTGTACCCGATTGTACTTGTGTTGCCCCACCAGTAGGCGATTGTGGTTGGGTCGCAGGGTCAAGGGGCTGTTGCATGAGAACCTGAGAAATCTGAGGTTGACATACAACAGGCATCGTTTGAACTTGCGACACGGTTACAATAGCCGGTGTAGTTGGGATTTTCGTCACAGGTACACACTGTTGCATAGAATATACAACTCTTGGTGGCTGGGATAGCATAGGTACCCAACTACTCGTTGCAATTCCACCATAACTTGAGTAAGGTTGAGAACTCCCGTATGGGTACCCTCCCGGAGGGGGTAATGAAAAGGCATACTGCCCCCCATACGGTAGTAATCCAGAACTCAAGGCAATTGATTGTCCTGGAGGACTGGATGGCCTAATTAGATTCCCAAAAGGGTCAATTTGATGAGTCTCACCATAAGAGTTACCAGACATTACTCCGGAACAAACAGGAACAGACCATACTGTCGAGATAGTCTCTTGGTGGACTCCTTCTAGCGATTGAGATCTAGTTGGGACAGATGGTATGCCGGCGAACATTGTTGGATTCGCAGCAGGTAATTCTGCTGTCGCCGTGTCATTTGACACAGTCCTAGATGTTGACGGTTGTTCAGACATTTTAAGTCTATCCAATTGATTGCCTAGTGATTCTACAGGAACTTCCACTGGTGATGGACAAACTTCTGTTGTAGCAGGAAATAGAGTGACCCCTACTCCAAAATGAATTGGAGTGGATACTTGCGATTCCTCTATAATTTCCTCTATCGCAATCAGACCAAGTGGAAGAGGAAGACCGTCAGGTCCGTAAAAGATTTCTGGTGCCGAAGAAAGGGTTGTATCAACAGCGACAGATGTTTGAGGAACAAAACTCTCTGGACCAGTTACAGATGGAACTGGTTCAGTTATACAAGTATTTTCCCCCAGACTAGGATCAGTATTACTGTCCTTCTGTGGTGGTTGAACTTCTTCTATAGAGGCAGGATTTCCGGAAATGTTTGGAGTAACCAGAATCTCAGATGTTGTCGGAACACTTGTTCTAACTTTTAAAGGAGATTTTGAACTGGTTCGACGAGCTCGCTTTGTCCGGATTGTTTTCGATTCCGGAGACAAAGATGGTTGACTCGCAAGCCTCCGAGAACGACGGATATTCAATTGACTTTCTTCCACGATTGCGGATTGCTCGATCAACTAAAATATAAAGGGGGAAATTTGTGTTTCCGATTTGAATGAATTTTATTAGACGCTTTTAAACATAACTTTGCTTTTTCATGTTTTAAGAGTCGAGAAAAAGTTAAAGATGACTCTAGTCTCCTTCGATGTATTAACGAGCCCGAAGTGACAAATGCTCGGTTGGACCTTTTCAGTTATAGAGTTTGAAAAAGGCCAAAAGAAACTGCTCTGGAGATCTAGGCAGAGGGTGTGCCAAACCTTTCGCGAAACCACAGAATACGTTTTACGGTACGGGTGGTCGATCTTCGTGAATGCTGTGTTCACTGCATCGCGATCAGTAGGGCGGTCGACACGGCTTCCTAAGGATAAAGGATAAATGCCTATAGGGGTCTCCCAATATATACGCGACGGTACGTGGGAGCACAAGTCCGTATTAGTGCCACCGACTCTCAGGAGGAATCACCCACCTTCGTAGAGATCGACAGTCACTATGTTTAACGACGCCGGAACACGTCTCTACCTAGACCTCTATGTGTTTGCGTTATGTTTCAAATGCATTGTTAGGTTCATTCAGTATATTTTAAGTTGATCTTTTTAAAGTTTTCCTTTCGGGGTTCACCACGAGATGTATATGAACAATTCCTAAATGCAGCCTAAGATGAGAAGCAAGCTTTTTCAAATCTTTTTGACTGATGAAAATCTTAACTACTGAGGGAGAAGAAAGGCAAATCTTTTCACACAGTTCATACAGCACAAACTAATGCACTTTCTCCTAAATCATCATGCAAACTTTTTCAAATGCAAAATGCACAATGCATGTATTTTCTTTTCCCTTTCTTAATGTTGATGTATTACAAAAAGAAAGTTGTTATATAACTTTGATTTCGATTTAAAGCGAAAACAAACAAGCTTGTCCAAAATCAAAAGACACCTTAAGATTCACTTGTTTAATCACTGGAAACGCATGAAATCAAACCATAATGATGAAAGTAAATGACTAATCAGCTATGGACAGCAAACAAGCTAACTCTTTAGACCAGCAAAATGCCTAACACAGGTTCAGATCTAAGAGGCCAAAAGCAAGACTAGTTTACTCTTCGTTATGGGAAATTGTAAATGAGTAAGAAATACAAAGAACAAGTACAATTTCGTTATATAACAGAGGCAGAATGATGGCAAGTAATATTGGTTTCAGAATAGGTGCAAGACTGGTAACTGGCAGCCAAATCAATAGTGAAAACAGGCAAGAAAAAGGGAGGAAACCCCAACTGCACTAGGCAAAATTGGGCCAACGCAGGTGCTGCACAGCCAGTCTGGCTCTCAGTGCAGGTAGCCCCTTCGGGACCTGCGTTGCAAAGTAGGTAGCCTGTGTACTACCTGCTTTGGAAAACGAAAGTTGCGTTTTCTCAGTTTCCGGGTCACAATTTTCTCAAAAATGCACAGTTTTTGCTCAAATCAGAAGCAATCAGTCAAGCACACTCAAAGGGATGATTAGAAAGGTGAAAATCTATCACTAAGAGCTTACAAGGATCCTTGTAGATCAGCTCTTCAAATCATGAACTTGCTCAAAAATGAGCTAGAGTAGCTGCCCTCTACTTCGCTTTTGATATAGTCAAAAGCTTTTCGATTTGGTATTCTTTTGTTCAGGAAATGAATAGCAAAATACTACAAACACAATCAAATGGATACGATCCCCAGCGGAGTCGCCAGTTTGTTGTAGGGAAAAGTATCCGACTCGGATGACCCTATCCCACTCTAAGGGTGATAGTTCCTTAGCAACAACTGTAAAACAAACTACTTAAGGTTTACTTCTTTATGAAAGCAAAAGAGAATGGGGAAATGCACTAACCGTTGCCTTGCGCTTAATGTCGAATCCAAACTCTTCTCTTTGGCCGCTTGCTCCTAGCTCCCCGTTCTTTTGCTTGCCCAGCTACAATGAGATCCTGCAAAATAACAAAGAAGGAAACTACAAGAGGCATGCAATCATAACTGGTTCATTGATTAGTGTAAACCAAACATGCAATCATCACAATACATTATTGAAACAAGAGCACATAGAAGAACCTCAATAGCTTTTATTAATGAAGAAGTAAAGGTTCTGAGAGTATTACAACCATTGAAGGCTCCAACCCAGCAACACCTCCCAGCAGAAAGAATTTCTCCTCTTCACCTCTCTCAAACAATCACCCAATAGTTCTATAGTGAAACCAACAGCATATCATTACTTTGCACAAAATTCCAGCCTCCTGAGCTCATAGGAGAGAGCTCAATATATAGATGAATTGAGAAAGGATGAGTCAGCTTGCAACTGATGTGTAGCTGCCTTGTGTCCTTTCTCTCTTCAGTTAATCTTCAGTTGATCTTCAGTTCTTGAGTCCACTTGGAGAACCTTGCTTCCACTTGGAGAAACAGAGCCTCTGACTCATCACAAGGCGAAATCCCTGATCCAAGTGTCATTTTTGGAAGATTCCAGAGCAATGACTCAGTGTGCCACTTGTCCCATCTCGCTCAGCGCAGGTGGCCTTTGTTCCACTTGCTTTGTAACGCAGGTACACCATGGAGCAACTGAGTTTCAGCGCAAAAACCTAGTGGAGCACCTGCTTTGATTTCAGGATTGCTTGTTTTTGAGTGTTTTCAGGTGGAGAACTGATCTGAGAGCTGTTGGTTTGCTGACCTTGTTCCTCTAGGGGTAGGAACATCATGTTTAGGGAACTTTGGATCCCTTGGATTATTGACAATTCATGCTTGTTGCTGTAAGGCACAAATTTTTCTATAACAGTTACGTCCGATCGGTTGTTAGGGTTCTTCATGTCCAATGAAGGGATTCGGGTTGATCCCTTCAAGGTTGAGGCAATAGTTCAGTTGCCTCCCCCGTCCTCAATTCGACAACTTCAAAGTCTTCAAGGGAAGGCTAATTTCTTAAGACGGTTTATAGCAAACTATGTTGAGATCACTAAAGGGTTCATGCGTTTGCTACGGAAAGGAGTTCCATTTGTATGGGACAACTTTGCGCAGCGATCATTTAATGCTTTGAAAAAGGCATTAGTCTCTGCCCCGCTTTTGAGTCCACCGGATTATGGTAGAGACTTCCTTTTATATCTCGCTGCAGCAAA
This sequence comes from Pinus tabuliformis, assembly GCA_031772625.1. Lineage (NCBI taxonomy): Eukaryota > Viridiplantae > Streptophyta > Pinopsida > Pinales > Pinaceae > Pinus > Pinus tabuliformis. Next base: position 158,763,804 of record CM062810.1, on the reverse strand, counting down.
ATCAACCATTGGTATGGTTCTCGTTCAGGAGGACGATGCTCTCACAGAGCATGTGATTTATTATTTGAGCCGAGGCTTAATAGGTCCTGAACTTCGCTATTCTCCGGTTGAGAAGTTGGCCTTGGCAGCTGTCCATGCTGTCCAGCGGCTCCGTCATTATATCCTGCTACGCAAAACTTTTGTCTTAGCAGCAGTCAATCCATTTCAATTTGTCCTCAGTAGGTGAGTGATTGGGGGTAAATATAATCGATGGATAGTCATTTTGCAAGAATTTGATCTCGAGTTCTTGTCTACAAAGTCTAAGAAATCCATGGTTTTCGCGGAGCTAATTTCTGAGCTACCTTGTGGAGAGGATATTGTTTATGAGGAAATTTTTCCCGATGAATATTTATTCCTCATCTCTTCACTCGACCCTTGGTATGGTTATATCATTGTCTATCTCCAGACTTCGAAGTTCCCCTCTACTTTCTCCAAGGATGAACGTCGAAAATTACGTCACCTAGCTAAAAACTTTGTTATCATTGGTGACACATTATACCGTCGAGGGGTTGATTCAATCCTTTGACGGTGTTTAACCTTAGAGGAAGCAGAGTCAGTGCTCAATGACTGCCATAGTGGAGCTTGTGGTGGTCATCTATCAGGGCTTGCTACAGCCCAGCGCATCTTACGTGCCGGCTATTTTTGGCCTTCACTCTTTAAAGACTGTGTGGAAGCGGTCAAACGTTGTCACCCTTGTCAAATTTTTACTCGGAAGATGCGTGCGCATCCAGCTCCTCTTTTTCCCATTGTCACCGTCGGTCCCTTTACTAAGTGGGATATTGATTTTATGACTTGTAATCCACCTTCAGCGGCGAATCACAGGTACATTATCGTGGCTGTAGACTACTTTACGAAGTGGGCTGAGGCCATGCCTACTTATAAGAATGATAGTGACACGGCAGCATTGTTTCTTTTCAATCAGGTTATCTCAAGATTTGTATCCCGAGAGAGATTGTCACTGATCATGGCAGTCATTTCCAGAATCAACTGATGTCTGAATTGGCTCTCAAATTAGGTTTCCGGCAAGAGCATTTATCTCCTTATTATCCTCAGGCCAATGGACAGGTCGAGGCAGTCAATAAAACTCTTAAGACGATCCTCCAATGGACAATCGACAAAAATCGATCCAATTGGCACGTTATGTTGTATTCGGCTCTTTGGGCATACCGAACCTCCGTGAAAATGGCTACTGGTTTTACACCTTTTCAGTTGGTTTATGGGATGGAATCTATCTTTCCGGTTGAATGTGAAATTCCATCTCTTAAATTAGCTGTTGAGCTCCTTCCAGAGACTGCGAGTCTCGAAGAGCGCCTACTTCACTTGGAACATCTCGATGAGCAGTGTCAAGATGTCGCCACGGTGAATGAGGCTCATAAGAAAAGGGTTAAAACGCAGTATGATAAATCTGTCCATCCTCGAGTCTTTTCTGAAGTTGATCTTGTCCTGGTCTATGACCAAGATAAAGACACCTTGGGGGTAGGCAAGTTTAAGCCTATGTGGTACAGTCCTTTCATTATTAAACGAGTTTTATAAAAAGGGTCGTATGAGTTCATCGATTTTGAGGGAAACAAGCTGGCAGGGCCCCGAAACGGGCTCTACTTAAAGAAGTACTTTGCTTAGTTTTGGCCAGGCAATGGCTTCTTTGTACTTTATGTATATTTTTACATATATCATCGAGAGTTTTTTTATATCAGCACTTTTTGGTCTGCTATGGCAGGTGTTGATGGATGACTTGGTCTATTTTGGGTTCACAGATGGTGCTAATCGGCACACTCGGAATCTCGGTTCCGCAGCTTGGGTACTCTATTATCCAACTGGTCAATTGATGGTATCAAGAGGCGTATGCATCGGTCCTGCTTCAAACAATATGGCTAAGTATATTGTCGTTATCAATTTATTATTCAAGGCAATCTCTCATGGGATCGACTCGTTGGTAGTGTATCTTGATTCTCAATTGATAGTGTCTCAATTAAATAACATTTATCGGGTAAGGGATCCATCTTTATATCGCCAGTATTTAAGGGTGAGGTTTCTTGCAAAGATCATTTACTTATATTAATTATTTGCACATTCCAAGATCTCATAATTGGTTAGCTGATTCTATCGCTAATCAGGCATTAGACTGGCACATCAATCATTCATCACAATAAAATCAAGCATCAAAAAGTCAAACTATATATATATATATATATATATATATATATATATATATATATAAAGCGTCTCGAGTGTACATATGTGTGTCCAAAAATATACAAAATTGGGACTCAAATGCCCATAATCATGTCCGGCATATCTAATGCCCCGGCTGAGGATGAGCGGCTAAGTATGTAAATCGCATTGGCCACACGCCGAAAAGTGCGAACCCAGTCACGTGGCATGCCAACCACATGACGTTGCATATCCTCAGGAAGTTCCCCTATGGCAGCGATCGGTACTCGGCAGCTTAGTCTCGCCAAGTGTCACTGGACGTTGTTTAGAGTCCGTTCTATATTAGCAGCCGCCTCTTCGACTCCTTGGCCGCGCCATCCATGCCGTGGGAACCCATCTGGTCATACCGGCCCAATGTCTGGAACATGATCATCATATCAGTCATTTGAATCTCATCAAAAATATTTTTCAAAATTCATCATTATATTTGAAAAATCAAAAAAATCATAAAATTAAAAAATTCTTACCAATCTCGCCCCATGCTGCGTTCGGTGGTAACGCTAGATGAGGATCTCCTCGGAAATCTAGCCCATCATAGGGGTAGTCATCAACTACAACATCTATGCTTTCAACAACTTTCTGAAGTCTTTTATTATAACATTTGTATCCTTTACTTCTGGAAGAATAACCAAGAAGAATACCTTCATCTGCTCTAGGTTCAAACTTACCAATTTTTTCATCAGTCCTTTTGATAAAACATTTGCTTCCAAAAACTCTAAAATGTTTCATAGTAGGATGCCATACCAAAGTTCATGTGGAGTTTGATACTATTTACCCAAACATTCGCTTTGTTGAGAATAGTTATGGCAGTAAAAGAAACTTCTCCCTAGAAGGTTGCAGTAGTTCCAGATTCATCTAGCATAGCTCGAGCCATTTGTTGAATTGTTCTATTCATCCTTTCTACCACACCATTTTGTTGAGCAGCTCTTATGGTGGATAATTATCTTTTCAATTCATTTTGTTCACAAAAGTCAAAGAATTCATCTGATATGAATTCTCCCCCTCAATCAGATCAAAGACATTTGAATTTTTGATCTGATTCATTTTCAACTAAAGCTTTGAAGGCTTTAAACTTTTCAAAAGATTCATCTTTATTCTTTAGAAGACCTATCCAACACATCCTGGAAAAATCATCAATAACAAAAATAAAGTATTCTTCTCCATGAGGTGACTCTTTCCTTGTTGGTCCACATAAATCATTATGGATGAGTTCAATAAGCTTACTTGCTAACCCTTCCTTTTCAATGAAGTGAACTCTGGTTTTCTTACCAATTTGACATGGCTTGCATATGGTATTCTCTGTGATGTTGATATCTAGAAGATCACGAACTGCCTTGAGCCTGCATGCTTTTCTTATTTGAGAAAAGCTTAGATGTCCCAATCTTCTATGCCACAGCTAGTTTTCATCTGTTTTTCTTAGATAGCATTGTTGTTTTCCTCCTTTGAGTATGTATAAGTTGTTTTGAGTTCTTGTACCTTTTATCATGGTATTTCCTTTATCAATTTCATGAACGACACATCCGTCTGATCGAAACACCGCTTCATTTCCTTGATCACACATTTGACTGACACTCAACAGGTTATGCTTTAAACCATCTACATACATGAAATTTCTAGCTTTAACCTTTTCTTTCAAGAAAATAGAACCTTTACCTTTAATGACAACTGGGTTGTCATTTCCAAACGAGACATTGTTTTCTAAAGCATTATATGAATGAAGTTTCTCTTTATCACCTGTCATGGTTTGGAGCATCCATTGTCGATGTACCACTGATTTTCTTATCCTTCTGCATACAAATCTATACCACATCTTTATGATTGAGATTCCTCCCTTCTCCATATCTTGGGATTTAATGGCATTTGATCCTTTTGAAGTGTTGGCCGAAATTTTCTCCTTCATTCAAATTCTTCGTGACCAAATTTGTTACAAATCGAGCATTCTATTTCATTTTCAAGAGGAGAAAAGTTATTATAGGAACTTTTCTTGATTCCTGTTGCACTTCTTTGATTTCGTGCTTCTCTAGTCATGATGGTTTTGTAAGCAACACATTGAGTAGCCTTGTGTCCAAAGTTATGACATGAAAAACATTTCCCATTAAAGAAGTCTTTTCGATCATAGAATCTTTTGTCATTGTTTACCTGTTGGTTGCAACTTCTACTGATATTCATCCTTGGAGTAAATTGAGTATGATTTACCTGATGAGTAGTTTTAGGCCTTTTTTGATGATTGACATATTTTTCACTGGTCTTTGCTGCATCAAGATAACTTCTGGTGGAGGTTGACGACTTCTGTGATTGAGATGATTCTTTAGTATATCCAAGACCTGTCTTTATCAGAGGAGAGCGCTGAACTTTGATAATTTCATTTAAAGCTTCTAATCCTTTAGCAAATCTAAGATTGAGAGATTTTGTCTTCTCAAGATCTTTTCTTAGACCCACAATTTCACATTCTAGATTTTCATTGTGTTTTTCTCTTTTAGCACGCTAGTGTGTCAAAGTATCTATGATCATATTATTTTCTTCTACATAGATTTTGAGTTTAGTGATTTATTCAAGAAAATATTCCTCTTCTAATGCATCCAAAAAATCATCATTATCATAGGCCATGATAAGTCTATAATCTTGTTCAGTTTCATCTTCATCTCTATTAGATAAACCATCACTATCTTCATGTGTATAGTAACCCCTTCTATTCACAACTTGTTTTCTATTGCCTTTTTTATATTCCTTCCCTTTTTCATATTTATCTTTATGAGGACATTTGGCAGCATAGTGACCAACTCTACCACAAGCAAAGCATTTGAAAGGTAGCTTACCTCTGAACCTTTCGGAACCCCGTTGAAGCTTCTTGATGAAATTTACCTCATCTTCTTCTTCTGAAATGTGTCCTGATTCATGGTGCTCTTCCTTTTCTTTTCCCTTTGTTGATGCTTTAAATGTAGCTTCTCTCATATCTGATGGACCTCCTTTTCTCATTTCAAAGGAAGTTAGGATTCCATGAAGTTGAGTCACAGTGATAGTTTGAAGATCCTGTTTTTCTTCTATGGCAGACACTTTTGACTCAAATTTAGAAGACAAGGATCTCAAAATTTTCTCAACTAAAGTAACTTCCTTTATCTCTTCACCCATATTCTTCATACAATTAAGAATCTCATCTATGCGTAAAAAGTAACTAGCAATACTCTCATCACTATGCATCTTAAGAGTTTCATATTGAATTCTGAGAGTTTGAAGCTTAGCACGTTTTACCTGAGAGTCTCCTTCATAGCTCTGAATGCTTTTGTCCCATGTCTCTTTGGTTATCTTGAGTTGCATGACATTGAAAAATTCTGATTTTGACAGACTTCCCAATAATGTGTTGATTGCTTTGGCATTGGCTTCATATAACTTCTTACCTGTAGAGTCTATAGGAATTGCTGCTGGGAATTGATATCCTCCTTCCACAATTTTCCCAAACATCTGCTCTAAGCAACTGTAGATAGGCTCTGGTTCTTATTTTCCAATATACTAAGTTTCTCCCATTGAATATTGGTGGTTTGATGGATCCCATGCCTTCATGATTATTCATCTTGAAAGATCTACCTTCAAGCGATCAAGCTTCTTCTGAAGGACCTGCTCTGAAACCAATTGTTGGAAATAATACTGAGAGGTGGGTGATTCAGTATTATAAGATCAATAAGTTTATTTCCAAAACTGATTTATATACACCATTTCAATGAAGTGAACTAGCGTGTACACGCAACTTTGATTAGAGAAACAAGCATATACTCATAGAACTTGTGATTTAGATAATTTATCATGTGATGATATTTAACCAGTGCAACAGTAACTTATTATACAGTAAACAGAATAAAGAATCACACATAAGAAACACACATGAACACCAAGATTTAAGGTGGAAACCCAATGTGAGTGAAAACCACCTACTGCTGTCATCTCTGTCTTCTTTTAATAATAAGAAAATATGTTTACAATCTTGTACTGGTGTAGACTCATACCAGTACGTAGGCACTCACCTACAAAAGGTTACAACCTTCTCTCATTTTCCAGCTTCTACTGGAAGGGAGCTACAACCCCCCAGCTCTTGTACTAGCCAATGTGATTACTAGTACTTAGGTGTCGGCCTACAGAAAGCTACGCCTTCTCTCTTCCTCCAGGGACCATGTTTCATAAACTTTCAGACTGGATTCTCCTAGTACACAACAATACACATGAAGGTCTCGTTTCATCAAATTTTCATACTGGACCCATCAGAAACTTTGAAACCCAAACTGCATCAACCAACAATTAGTTAATTTGAACAATCAGATCACTATCACCAAAACACTATGTTGGACCCAGGAATTAGCTGCAACCTCAAAAATCATGCATCAGAATGTACACACCACTTTACTGAACCCAACCTGCATGTATACGCTACTTCCTGTAATCAAACCTACGTATACCTTCAAAACTATTGAAACATTAAACTTCTGAATCAAGTCTGTACCAACCAGCAATATACTGACAATCTACTATCTATTTACAAATATTTACATGGCAGCAGCATAGATCACCCTTCTCACTCATACAATCAGTCAATCAAATAGAAAAGTCCTTATTCATTCAGTTTTATATTCAGATCTAAGAATACTTCATTGTCAGACAGTAGTAAAATAGCAGCACTGATCTGACAAATCAGTCATCCTTGAATATCAAGCTTTTCTTTTGCATATGCTACTTGGAAGAGCCGAACCAGCATGTATACGCACCTTCACCAAAGAAAACTAGCGTACATATCTGCAAATACTTACTTCATAACTTCGCTACACTTACAGACTTCAGACAAACCCATATTATGATATTTAAAGAATAAAACAAGTGTACATAATCAGATCTAGCCCAACCAATATCAGATCATTCAATAATAAGTCATTTCAGGTCTCATGATCCTGATCCAATATTGAATTCAAGGTGCATAAAGTGTTTCATATCAAATCACAAGCATAGCCCCTACAACATACAATATACTTTAGATAGAAGTATTCCTTAGAAACCCATACACTTGCACATTTTCTTTTTATTTTACACTTCATAAGATATTCATTCCTTGTTCACTTATCCCTTTGATCTTCTCCTCCTTATATACTTAGATCCTTTATCAATACCTTGGACCAAAACCATTTAGGACCAATACCTTGGACCAAATACCTAGGGTCAATACCTTGGACCAAATACCTCGGACCAAAACCTTGGGTTTCCAACATGTACGCGCTTTTCCTCTTGTGGGAGTGCATGTATACGTATACACTATTTTTTTCTATGGACTAGTGTGTATATGCTGTTTTGATTAAGTGGACTTGCGTATACTTCTTAAACTGCTTTACATCAACCTTTTCCTTTACCTTCTTTATTCTGATCAGTAGACCTTAGTTCCATCTTCCTGTTCTTCTATGCCACTGCCTTGTTACCTCTGAATATACCTATTGTACTGTGAGTTTCCTTTTACTAAAACTGAATTGACCTATGAGTGATTTTCCATCAAGAACAACACTTGTATCATAATTTCGACATGCACAACACAAACGTGTAGTGTAACATACAAACATGCAGCGTAACACTGAAACATGCCCTTCACTTTCCAAGTGCATAGTGTCATCTTCAAACTAGCTTTTGGGTGTCTTTTTGGAGTCAAAATTGAGCTCATGATCACTTGTTGGAAACATCTCTCTCTTGGATACACAATGGATCTATCAAACGCTATAAATGATCAAGTATAGCCCCTCAAAAATCAATTCACCAAAGACTGGTAAAAAAGTGCAGAATGAGGGTGAAAAAATGAAGTGTTCTCTTCCAGGAAACATTTGGAGGTCTTTCTCAACTCCAAATTGAGCTCAGGATAGCTCATTGGAAAGATATTCCAATCTAGCTATCATTTGACTTATCCAGAAAGTCATTTAGAAGCTCCAACTAGGTGAAAAATGGATTTTTCCAAGGTCACTCCGGAAGTGAAAAAAACCTCCTGTAGCACCTGTATGTTTTACAGTTCTCAAAAACCATAACACTTATGTAAACAATGAAGGAGGTTTTTTTTCCATGGCCTACGATGGAAAAAACCCACTCTTACTTTTGTCAAATTCATCTCTGTTTGGTCAAAAACATAGTTCAAAGAAAAACTGGCCCTATGTGTGGCAAATGATTTGTCCCTTGGAATGACTTCTTGAAAAATGATGGAGACATGATGTTTATGAGTTGGAATGGAATCATACTTGCTGAAACAACCTCCCTTATGCCTCATCTACATGCAATGGAGTGGAATGTTATTGAACCATGAAAACCCTAATGACCTAATGGAGACTTTGAGTGGTTGTGACTATGATGAAAGTGACTGTCATGATGAAGACAAGTCATGACCAATGGTATACTTCAGCAAAAGGTGAAATGAGACAACAAGGGGTAAATTTCTAAAAGGAGTAAAGGAAACCCTAATTCAACCTTTAGTGACCAAATTTTTTGCATGATGACCTAGTGGAATGACAAAAATTTCATAATAGGACCCTAATATGATATGAAAAGAGGATTTTGATCACTGATGGCAGTATGAAAATACTGACACTAACATTAGCCTTATTGGGGATGGAAGCTCCTTGGAGGTGTAAAGAACACCATAGACCAAGTGCCTAACCATGTGAGCCAATACGGTCAGACTGACTGAAAACTAACTGAAAAACATGCTCGGAATTGACCTTCTTCAACAAAACCTACTCTAACTGATCCATTCATCACCTAATCAGGTGAAATGGAACAACCAATGCAACCATGTAAGCATTCTGGCTGCTATTTGAATTCTCTGCAAGTGCTTGCTTATGAGAAAGAAGAGAGAACTACTGAAAGGCAACTCCCATGAAAACTTGAAATCAGATTGAATCTTGATGAAATTGCAAAGCATGAGCCCTCCGACTGACCTCAAAAATGCTGCAAAAGGATCTTCATAGGAATACATATTGATTTCTAGCCCATATAATACATTATTGTTCTGCTCTAGGTAGTCTTCGTGCCTTGATTTTAAAATTTTCCCAACATCTGTGCTTTCTTCCCTTGATGACTGCAACAAGTTGACAAAAGGATCCTGAAACTCGTGAATGACTAATTTTCTTGATGATCAACAACAAAACAAGAATCTTCTTCATTACTATCCTGATATGACTACAAATTTTCGGATGAGCTTTGTAATGAGACTCCTACTGAAAATGACAAAGAAACCGACTGTCGGATCAAGTTTATATCAACACTCTTTTCAGGCTCATAGTTAGCTAATGGAGAAGGACTTTTACTGCAGATATCATCCAACACATTAGCTATAGGGTCATGAAAAACTTGAAAAGACTGTTGCAACCTATTTTCCATTGGTTCTAATGAGACTGCATGACTTTCTACAGGCTTCTCATCCTTTGTTTTAGAGATATTATGAAAATTTTCCTTTAAAGACTGAAATGCTTCAAAACATAATGGTACAGAATCATCTTGCATCATTTGATCACATGTTTCAGCTTCCAAGCCTTCATCTGCAATTTGGGATTCAATGGAATTTGGTGGCTGCAAATATAGAGCTAAGGAGGATTCTATGTCACAAATTATTTCCTCAACCATTTCAAGAGAATGTTTATCATTTATAGTGTTGACCACTCGCTTATCTATTTTCTTATAGTTTTCTCTTATTTTTGCAAATGAGGAGAAACACAAGGCTAAGGAGCTCTGATCAATAGTTTCGTTATCCTCTTGAATTTCAAGACCAAAACTTAATAACTGTTGATTTCTGATTGCATCAAAGTTGTCTTTGATGAACTGAAATGAAGTAAAACAAAGAGGTAAAGATCCTTCACTTACTTCCAATTTTTCTACACTTTCCTCCTCACTACCATAGCTGATATGCATTGGCTGATCACTGTATTTGAGCTGCTAAAACTGAACTTCCTCCTCCCACAAACTAGCTGATGATTAGTTTGCAAGATTAACTTCTGTTTGGAGAACATAATCATCGTCATACTGATCAAACTTTGGAAAATCATCAAAAGTAATGTCATCAAACATACACATTAGAATGTATATTGTTTCTCCTCGGATTGATTTATAAATCCATTTTCTGATCTATGGTAGCTGAGATTCGCAGGAAGTGTTTAAGGCCAAAGACTTTTTCTTCTTCTGCAATAAGTGTGTCATGGTGATCTTGAACGGAAAATTCATCTCTCACGGTGATATTTTGCATCATTTCCTCCACTGCACTCACCAAAATGTCGAGCTTTATCTATGAATATGTCAGGTGCTCTACATCTAAGTTCTCCCTCTTTTCTTCCTTCAACTTCGCCCTTCTGATTAGCATATTAGCCTCTACATCTACTACACTGTTCTGCATCTCTTTAAGTGTTGCAAGGTTCCTTTCTCTTAGTTGAAACTCCATTTTCTGATCAAAGGCATCCGGGTAATGTAAGAGAGCTGAGCCAGGAGGATGTCTTATATTGTCAGTTATCGAACAATAGACATGATTGAATATGGTAGAAAACTATTGTACTGTCTCCCCTGGCCATATTTTTAGATGGTCATACTCTTCTAAAATTAGGAAAGGGTTTTCTTTGACCACCCACTTTCGAAGGAAAACTTTGATAAACTACGGGAAACCTGAGATGCTTACAGTCGATAGGTTTTTGAACCCTCTCTTGACTTTGCCTTGTAAAGAAAGAGAAAACAGCCTAATATTGACATCCTCTTCATCAAATTCAAAAAGGTCGAGGAAAGTCTCAAAATTTGATCATTGGCTTCTGGCTGATGGCTCATGCTCGGCACCCTCTAAACAGTGTTGTGAGGTTGAAGAGCCAGGTTCTTCGTAAGGTTGTGGTCTGGTTCATTGCACGTGACAGCTTCCTCCCTGAATTCTACCGAGACTGTGGCAATGACTACAGGTTTGTCCATGGTGCAAAGGAAACGAAATTGAGCGAACTGGGTGGTATAATTTGGAATGGGCATCTGGGTGGCCTCATCAGTCCAAATAGTCTCACATGGACAGGCTCGATCTCTTCTGCTATGGGTAGCCAGATGACTGCCATGGAAGCGGGAAGAGGAAGGGCTAGGGGGCGAGGAGGCCGAAGGGGAAGTCGAAGCAGAGGGAAGCGACGCAGGGGGGTGATTTGCTCTTCCGTGGCTACCACCACGCCTGCTTCTCATGCGATGATGACGACGAGGCATATTTCTCTAAGAGGGATGCAGGAGCGAAGAGTGAGCCAAGATGGCAGGAAGCGAGGCGAGAGCAATAGAGGTTAAACTAAAAAAGACAAAGGGATTCAGATCAGGGACAGAGGTAGGGGCCGAGGCATCAAATTGCAAGGTGCAGTGGATAGAATGGGAGAAGTGAAGACCATTTCCCAGGTCGACACAACAGAGAAGCCTGCAACGCCTCCCTGTAGTGGTGCGAGAGCTTGGCTCTGCTGCAACAGGGTGGCAAGAGTAATTCAAAGGCAGAATGGAGGTCTGCTGAGGGCTTGAAGCCATAATTTGAAGCTTACTGGGGAGGTCTCGATCTGCATAGTGGATTAATGCTTCCAGCCGAGAGGTAGAGGCCTACCTTAAATTCTCATAGGTGAGCTCATGGATAACCATGTGGCTCAGCCACCTGCCAGGCCAGCGTCGTATTTGCATTAACTTCCTGTCAACCACCTGCATCCGAGGGTGCTACATCATTTTGCACCAGTGCAATATATTCTTGTTGATGAATGGCATCTTTAATAATGTCGAGTGAACCAATGTATAGAATTCGATCACTGGCCACCCCTAAATTTGCCAAGAGGTCAGCCACTTTGTTGTCGTCTCTCTTGATGTGTTTGAAGGTGATTGCTCTATTGGTTGTGAGCCAATGTTTAATGTGTTGTAAACGCGTTGCTAGTCTCCAGCTGCAGGACAACTTGTGAACTGGTGTTCCTTGTATAATTTCATTCACCATATTGATGAGAATTTGTGAGTCTCCTTCAATTATTAATGGGAAAAAGCCATGCTGCTGAGCGAGCTGAAGAACTTGCCACAATCCTTCCAGTTCGGCTGAGTTGTTCATGTCCCATCCTATTGTGCTTAGGAAGAGCAGCACAGGTTTGCCATCGTGATCCCTAAAAACTCCTCCATGTCCGGCCTGGCCTGGATTGCCTTTAGAAGCACCGTCAAAGTTTAATTGGGTGATTCCTGGAGGTGGAGGGAGCCATTTACTAGAAGATTGGTGAGGCGGGAAGGATCTACTGGGATTCTCTTGAGTCAGGAGGATCGTAAGGTTCCAATTCTTCCATATGGTCCATTCTTGCGGATCGGTGGGAAAATCATCTTCGCTCCAAATTTGGAGCGCTAGAGTTTCCTTAAGATTATTGTAGACATTGCTCCAGATGATCTCTATGGGAGTGGTTTGATTCTTGAAGATATGTCGATTCCTTTCCTTCCATATTGTCCATATGAGGAGGCCTGGAACGATTCTCCATAAAGAATTAAGCAAGGGACTTTTGTATGGATTTTTAACCCAGTTGCAGATGGTTTTGGTAATGTCTTCTTTAACTCTGCCATCTTTTTGACATCTGAAATTTGTTTTTTCCCAAAGGTTTTTTGCCAAATAACAAAAGTCCATGAGATGCTGAATATTTTCCTTATTTTGCTTGCAGTTGGGGCACCTTGAGGGGACATGGAATTTTTTTTCCTTAAGTTGTCCCATGTGAGAATTCTCTTGTGACATAACAGCCATAGGAAAGTGGAGATCTTGGGCCAGATTTTAGGAGACCAGAATTTGTCCCAGAGAGGGTCCTTGTTATTCTAAGTATTTATCAGAAGATTGTATGCCTCTTGTGTGGTGAAAGTCCCACGTGGTTTGTATCCCCAACGTAAGATGTCCTTTTCTTCAGAGAATCTGATTTTTCTATTGGTTAGTTCTGTGTTCAACTCCTTGTACATTAGCTCTGTCCCTTTCCTTATGATGTGCTCAGCTTTTTTCCATTGTCTATAACCATGTTCGAGGGTGGGGGTCCAGTACTGATTGACCGTTTTCCATTGATGAGCATCCCCATCCTCTATTTGTGGTGGTATGATTATGTTGTTGATTCTAGGTCTTTGCTGCCAAGCATCCATCCAGAAGCGGGCATTGTTGTCATTTCTTATTTCCCAGAAGTTGTGTTGATGGATCATATTGTTGTGCTATCTAGTTGCATTCCAAATATTGAAGCCCTTATCTGTATCTGTGAGTCTGATCAATTCGTCAGTCAATCTGTTATTAGCATATTTGGCTTTCCATAGGATCACCCAAGGCGTGTGCGGATTTGAAAGCCACTTCCTCCATATTCTAGCTCCCATGACTACATTATTGTGTTATGGGTCCCTGAGACCAATTCCCCCAAGGTTTTTTGGGAGGCAAATTGTTTCCCACTTGACCAGTGCCCAGTTGCGATTATGTCCATAAGATCCCCATAAAAAGTTTCTTTGAAGATCTTTGATTTTTTTAAGCACCCATTTAGGCATGGCCAGGATAGAAAAGAGATAAAGAGGCATAGATTGCAGTACAACCTTGATAAGAATAATTCGACTTGCCATGTTTAGGGCTCTAAAAGTCCAAGAGGTGAGGTGGGCTTCAAGCTTGTCTAAGAGTAGTTGCCAGGAGGAGTGCTTGAGAGAAGAGTCAGTTAAGGGGGCACCGAGGTACTTGGAGGGGAGAGAGGCTACTGAGAATCCTAGAATGCGGGCTATAGAGTTTTGAGTTATAGTGGGAGTGTGAAAAAAGAAGATTTGGGATTTAATGGTGTCGATGCTAGCACCAGAGGCTGTTAAGAAATCTTCAAGGAGGGACTTGAATTTTTAGGCCTCTTGGACCAAACGATGCCCAAATAACATGTTATTGTCCACAAATTGTTGGTGGGTTATGGCGGGGGACTTATGAAGGGATATACCTCTAAGCTGATGCTCCTGGAGAGCATGCTTGATGATTATGCCCAACCCTTCGGCCATAAGAACAAAGAGAAAAGGGGAGAGGGGATCTCCTTGACGTATGCCTCTGGTGGGTTGAATGGGGGTGGAAGGAATTTTGTTGACCAGGATGGAGAAGAAGGAAGAGGAGATTAAGCTCATGACCCATCGAACCCAAGCATGAGAGAAACCAAAGGTTGTCAACATTTTTGAATGTACATCCAACTCAACATGTCAAAAGCTTTTGAGAGATCGATTTTAAGAAGCATACCTACTTTTTTGAGGTACTTGAGAGAGTGGATGATCTCATGGGTGAGGATGATGTCGTCTGTGATTTGCCTTCCTTCCACATAGCTTGATTGTTCTGACGAGATGAGCAGGGGCAACAACGGCTTCAAACGGGAAGCTATAACTTTAGATATGATTTTGTAGATGACATTACAAAGGGCTATCGGCCTGAATTTTTCCGGAGAGTTAGAATGCTCCTCTTTGGGAATGAGAGTGATGAATGTAGCATTTAAAGAGGGGAGCATCCAGTGGAGGGTTCTAGATTCTTCCACTACCTGCCAGACTTCATCTTTGATAACATCCCAGAATCTATGGAAGAAATTGGAGGTGAAACCATCTGGTCCAGGGGCTTTTCCTTCCTTGAGTTGTCTCATAGCTGATTCAACCTCCAGTAAAGAGACCGGATGGAGGAGCAATTGATTGTGATCATCTGTTATCACTTTTGGTATGTGGGGGAGAATATTTTCAATTGATGGTTGTCTATTGATATCAGGTTCTTGATGGACCATTTTGAAGTGCTTAAGGAGTTCGTTTTCAATATCCTCATGTGCTTCCAATCTGTCTCCCTGCTGATTTTGAATTTGGGTGATGTTGTTATGCATTCACCTCTGGATGGCAGTACGATGAAAGAATTTTGTATTCCTCTTGCCCTCCTTTAACCATCTTATTCGAGATTTTTGTTTCTAGAGGATTTCCTCTTGTTTTTCTCTTTCTGTAATCTGTGTTTGAAGTTTATTTTCCTATTCTATGAGAGCTTCAGTCCTTCCTTCATTTATGATGGTTTGTTGGATTTTCTCCATTTCCTGAGCAAGGCATTTTTGATCTTGGAAAATGTTTCCAAAGGTGGCTTGGTTCCACTGTTTGATATGTGCTTTAAGGAATCTAAGCTTTTGCTGGAATTGAAACATTTTGGAGCCTGCTGGGGGACGAAAACTTTTCCATGCATTCTGAATTAGATCATTGAAATCTGGATGTGTCAACCAGAAAGATTCAAAGCAGAAGGGTCTTCGAGTGGAATTTCCAGGTCTTTTCCATTGAAGCGAAATGGGCCCATGGTCTGATCCTGAAAGCAGAAAAATTGAGGCTGAAACGTATCCTCCCAAATGGATAGCATTATCGAAGATCAAAAATCTGTCTAGTTGTGAAGCAATCTGATGGGGACTGGATATTTTGTTATTCCAAGTAAACATTCCATCGTTGAAAGGCAGGTAAATTAGCCAATTGTTTTGAATGAACTCCTTGAATTGCTCACTTTCATTGTCTAGTCTGATTCAGCCCCCTCCTTTTTCCTCTAATTTAGTGATCATATTAAAGTTGTCCCCCATTATCCAGAGTGAATGAACCCGTGTGGCATTGAGCAATGAGAGCGTGTCCAAAACTGTTGATTTATCCACTGCAACTTGTGGAAAATAAACATTGGTGAGGTGACCATGCACATTGGTCCCTATAATATGGAAGGTAGCTTGTATGAAGTGGTGGGTTGCATGGAAGTCCATTAGCGTAATGGCTTGTACATTCCAGGCTATTTCTAATCCTGCCAAGGTGCCTATAGCGTCCACTATAATGGTAAGGCCACCTAGCCAGGCTTTTGAAAGAATGGTACTGAGAAAAGTACTAGTACATTTTGTTTCTTGCATGAAGAAGATGTGAGGTTTTTCCTTCTGTATCATGTTTTTGATGATTTTGTATTTCCCAGGGTTGTTTAGCCCTCTTAAATTCCATGTTGTGAGCTTCATGGTTCAGGATTGGGGAGCGGCCTATAGTACTTTGTCAATTTAGAATATCTACCAGATTCTACCAAAATTTCCCCGATAAGGATGGTTCTTTGTAGATCTGTCTTTCTCCCTCTTTTCTTGGTGTCCTTTGGCAGATTCTTTCCATCCCACTGACTTCCTGGTTGAATTCCTAAAGATCGTTGCTGATGTGCTCTGGATAGGATGACCTCTAGACTTTCTAGCTGTCTTTCCAGAATTGTATCAAATTCTTTCTTCTTGCATGCTTGCTCAAGGCCAAAAATGTCCAAGTCTCCTAAGTCGATACTTTCAAGCTCTTCTTCCATCTGCTTGGGTTCACTGCTCTCCGCCAAAATGTCATCTGCATGCTTGGGATCAATCAACAAGATATTAATATCCATACCGTTGGGTTTCCATGTTGACTCTTTAATGGAAGAGGAGGTGGGGGGAGCTTGGTTTAGCTCGGGGATTTGGGTAGGAATGGAGTCAGAATGAGGGATGAAGGGCATTTTGGGAAGCTCAGAAGAGTGCATGGAGGGATCAGAGACAAAAGAGGTAGGCTGAGCTAGAATATTGAAGTTGTTGCTAGGAGAGGGATTGAAATTACTAGTCAGGGGATTTTTGGGTTGTGAAGCAGGCTTTTTATGGCTCCTTTTTCAAGAGTTAACTTTTGTAAAGCCATCTGTATCAGTATGCCCTGAGGAGGCATTGGAAGAGGGCTTTGCATTAAGCGGGCAATCACGGAATAGATGTCCATGCGCATGACATTTTCTACACCTAAAGGGGACATGTTCATAATCTATTGTCTGAATCCACTCAAAATCATCATGAAATAGACTTACCGAGTCTGGGAGAGCTTTGTTCAGTTGCATATAGACACAGATGTGAGCATAGGAAGTATACCTTCTAAGTTTTGTTTCTTTTGCAATTTTAATAAACTCTCTTAGGCCATTTCCAATATCCCTTAATGACTCTTCATCCCAATACTCCAACGGCAGGGAGTATAGCTAGATCCAGACAAGTGCCAAGCTCAGATCTTCTTTGTTCGAGTTGAATCTCTCAATCCAATCTCATAGATACAGACCTGCAACGTTAAATAAATAAAGGCCGACATCGATGACCCCGTTTCGATCTTCGATACAGTTGAATATCACTGTGAAAAACCCCTTTGGCCCTAGCTTCGGATTGATGTGCCCTTTTGGTTTCCATTTGGCTATTGTCCATCCCTGTAATGCTTTCTCTGTTGGCCAAAACCCAATAAATTTCCCAATGAGTGCATGATCTTTCATGTACTAGATTTGGGTGTTGATTCGTTGACTGGGCAGTTCAATCTTTGGTCATTCTGCTGCTACAGGTTTGTAAGTCATAGAGGTTACTTTGGGCATTTCATCTTCTCCTGCAGAGTTTTGCTGCCTCTCCTAGGGTATATCTTCTATTTCCTGAGGTCCACTCTGTTTATCAGTCTTATTCTGATTTGTCTGCGTCTATGATGCAGAGGCCTTGTCAGATCTGTTTTTGGCTAGAAGCGGAGGGTTCACCATGGGGGGAGGCACAGAGTCCTCCCCCGACAGGGTTGCCATTGAGGTTGTACTAATAACTGGCATGTGAATTCGTCAGTAGTTTCAGAGTCGATGATTCAGGGGCGTCATGCTCAGTGCAAAAGTCCGTTGTAGAGTTTGGGAAAATCCTAGTTTGCCTTGATTTGCACCTTCTTTGGGTAAATCTAGAGTTTCTTATAGCTTGTCCATACATAAATTAATTTGTTGCTAGATTGCATAAATGGGTAGTGGTGAGCAAAAAGATGATGATCGAAGAAAGCTAAGTGCACCCAAAAAAATACTAACCATATCTATTATGCACTACTCTCTAACTAAAATAAAAAATCATGATTGACTCGTAAAAGCAAAGTGCATAAGGGACCGATAAACTACTAACTCCAAAAAATAAAATGACAAAAAGGATGAGTTGAATTTTTAAATGAAGAGTATCATTGCATGAAATAATCTATTTATAAATTCATCAGAGAAATATACATAAACAAACTTATAGAGAATCTTGTTCACTAAGCACGTTTAGAGATGAGATTTGCAAAAATGCATGACTAAACTAAATGCATGGAATGTAAAGATACAAGAAGGGGGCTTGAGAACCTAGGTTGTAGATTCAAGTCCCTTAAAGGAAAATCAAATTAGAAACAAAAAATTCTTTTCATTAATCAACAAATATGCTCATATATGTTCAATTATGACAAAACTAAAATAACAGGAAAAATCCTCTCTCTATTGTTGACTATATTCTCTAAATCTTTGAATCCCTAATGGGATATGAAGGCCCCTTATTTATACAAAATAAATATTGAAGGTAGCCTCCTGAAGATAGGATTGCTTCCCTCTAAAATCCATAGAAAGTAGGATCCGGTTCCATGATGACTTCACAGCTACAAGGAGGTGATAATGTCCTTGAGTGAGTCGAGTTCTGATTATCCTTTAGTAGGGAAGAAGTCCCACATTCTTCTCTTGTTGAACACTTGCGTGATCTGCATAAGATATATTCAATATCATGCACAATAAATTCATTAGGAGAATAAGATATGTCAATCATATCTTAACCCTATAAGAACATATTAATGCTAAAAATTACATTATTAGGTGCAGAAGAAAATGTTAAATGCGCCTAGGAATGTTTAGATGGGCATAAACTCTACCTATTTGTGAGGCCCATCAGATAGGATGATGGCTAATTTTAGAAAGAAAAAGTGCAACAATTCCTATGGTTGGGTCAAGAATCACCCATCCTAAATCAATTTGTTTGATATCTTGTAAACATAAAAGTATCTCAATTATGCGCTATCAATTTTCTATGTTTTATAAATGAAAAATGTATCCATGTATGATTTATGATAGTTTATGTTAATGAAAAATCATAATTAAGGAATTGTAGAATTGTGTATTGAGTTTATTTTCATATAGGGATAAATTAGGTCCCTGAATTATAAATTTTCTTATGTTTATGATACAACCATGTCATGTTATAAGTACTAAATGGTTATAGGTCTAATGACTATGATAGTTATGAACTAGTCATTTTTTATTGAGCTTTGGAAAGTAAAGAATTCATGATACAACAATATCATGATTTGAGTATATGTCAATGTCTCTTGTTAAATAATTGATGTGTATGGTGAGTTTTTAGTGGACATAAGCATGATATTGATGGTGTTATGAACCTTGCACCTTAAAAATTATAATAAACCAATAATTGTAGTCCCCTTCGAGGGGGGAACCTCCTTTTACAATGAACATGATTTAGAATACAATATTTAATGATACTAAGACTAGGTATCCTTAGTGTGTGTGTTTGTGTGTGTAGGACAACAGGTACAATTATAAAAAAAAATGAGACCATGAAAGGTTCTATCCAACCTCCTAATATAACAAATAAACTAATAAATTCTTATTATGGCCTTAATATATGGCTTAAGGGCCATAACATATACCCCCTCTTTTAAAGAACCTTTTCCCTCAAAGCTTGTAGGTTAGGGTGTTTTTCATGGACTACTCCTTTTCCCAAGTAGCTTCTTATAGAGGCATGTTCTTCCAATTAAATAGGCACTCCATAATAGTTCGATTTTGAAGAAATAGAGAGAATTGATCCATAACATTTTCTAGTTCAAGAATCAAATTTCCTTCTTCATATAGTTATGGGATTTCTTCTTTCACTGGTATAGTTTGTCGCACAACCTTTTCTAGCAAAGATACATGAAAAAATTTATGAAGGAAAGAACAAGGATAATATAACTCATGCTCCACTTGTCCAATCCTATGAATATTTTTTTAGGTCCCATAAATATTGGAGCTAATTTTTTATTCTTCTTTTACTTGAGAGTGGATTTATTATAATGTTGTAGTCTTAGAAATACCTAATAACGCTCCTCAAATTGTATTTCACTTCATTTTTCATCTACTTATTGCTTCATCTTGTCTTGTGCCATTTGAAGTATTTCCTTAGGAATTTCCAAATTTTGTTTAGTCTTCTCCATATTTTACTCTATCACTTATACTTTGTGATAGTGTCAGTATTTGTATACTGCCATCAGTGATCAAAATCCTCTTTTCATATCATATTAGGATCCCATTATGAATTTTTTGTCATTCCACTAGGTCATCATGCAAAAAATTTGGTCACTGAAGGTTGAATTAGGGTTTCCGTTACTCTTATAAATTTACCCCTTGTTGGCTCAAATCACCTTTTGTTGAAGTACACCATTGGTCATGACTTGTCTTCATCATGACAGTCACTTTCATCATAGTCACAACCACACAAAGTCTCCATTAGGTCATTAGGGTTTTCATGGTTCAATAAAATTCCACTACATTGCATGCAAAGGAGGCATAAGGGAGGTCATTTCAGCAAGTATGAGGTAATTCCAACTCATAAACATCATGTCTCCATCATTTTTCAAGACGTCATTCCAAGGGACAAATCATTTTCCACACCTAGGGCCAATTTTTCTTCGAACTATGTTTCTAACCAAACAAAGATTAATTTGACAAAAATGAAAGTGAGTTTTGTCCATCATAGCCCAAGGAACAAAAACCTCCTTCATTGTTTACACAGGTGTTATGTTTTTGGAGAAATGTAAAATATACAGGTGCTACAAGAGGTTTTCTGCACTTCTAGAGTGACCTTGTAAAAATCCATTTTTTGCCTAGCTGGATTGTCCAAATGACTTTTTTGATATGTCAAATGACAACTAGACTAGAATATATCTCCAATGAGCTATCCTGAGCTCAATTTGGAGCTGAGAAAGATCTCCAAAAATTTCCTGCAAGAGCACACTTCATTTTTGCACCGTCATTCTGCACTTTTTTACCAGTCTTGGAAGCATTAATGTTTGAGGGGCTATACTTTATCATTTATAGTGCTTGGTAGGTCCATTGTGTATTGAAGAGGGAGATATTTCCAACGAGCTATCATGAGCTCAATTTGGACTCCGGGAAGGCACTCAAAAGTTGGTTCGAATATGGAGTTGCATGCCTGGCAAGTGGAGGGCGCGTTTCACTGTTACATTGCACACTTGTGTGTTACGCTACACATTTTTGTTTGGTGAGCACCAGTATTGCAGCAATAATGCTGCAACTCCTGGGCTGCCTACTTTACTCTTATTAACATGGTAGTTCGTAACAAACTTGGAAGTGACGGTGTTGTATGCACAAGTACTAGTTCTTACTGCAGGCTATCACTTGGTCAGCTTGCGCAAGATCACTAGAAGCTTAAGCCAACTTCTATGGATTCTAGAAGAAGCTCTATATGTGATGAAAGAAAGGAAAGCTTACTAGGCTACTCTACTTGCAAAAAGGAAAAATAATGAAATGTAAAGTAAACCTAGCAAAACCCTACTTAACAACTAATCCTACTTTTGCAGAAAGAAATATGAAAACCATGAAATGAATTCCATTACCTACTCATGGAAGTAAACAACACCTACTCAAGTTATTTCTAGAAGAAAATGAGGAAAAAACATCTTTTTGGATTTTTATGTATTTTTATGTGAATTTGTCATGCATGTAATTTATTTGTTTGTGAATGTGGCAGTGAATAGGTGGCGATGGAGGGTGGTTTTGGGACTTGAGAGGATGTAGGATGGTGTGGATGGGTCCTAGGAGGTCTCAGGTGGCCTTCTGGAGGCTTTTCCCACAATCGGCCTTCAAAAGGAAGCCTACAGGAAAATCTACAAGAGGACACAAGGGATCTATAGGAGGTCTACAGGAGGATGCCAAGAGCAATTTTGAAGGTTTTAAAGGTGTGAGAGTGGGTGGAAAGGGTAGATGAAGGCTGGGATGATGTGTTAGGGTGCCTAGGGTTCACCAAGGATCACTAGGAGAGGGAAAGATGGTCGGGAGAGAGGAAGAAATCCTATGGAAAAACGCAGAAAACTAAGGCAGATTTGAGGTGAACTTTGGGCGACCTGTAGGGCATAGATCAGGGAGAGAATGTGATGGCTGATAGGCTGACCTACTGTGAGAAGAAATCTGCTGCAAAAGAACTGACAGTCAAACAATGAAATCAAGCAAGCAAGGAAATTAAGTACATAAAAAAAACAGAATTTTGCATCAAGCTAATCTACTTATGAGCTATGGAAAGAAATGTTGTAAAATGCTATAATGAGAGAAAGCATGGAAGAAGACTTATTGCAAAGACAGAAATGAGCATGGTGAAAGAGATCTAAAGAAAAGCATTAACCTTCTAACAAACTACAACACTAGAAATCCTATGGAGAAGGAAAATCTGTGTTTTTGTGGTGACAAGAGGGTCTTGGCCTTAGTTCATGGTCCCAAAGGGAGGAAAGGAGGCCAAGGAATTGTTGCTGGCCTTTTGTATCTTCTTTCTATCACTATTTAATCTGCTATATAGAAAACACCAAAGGAAACAACCTTCTAAATCACCAAAAGCAACCTATTATTAACCAAGAAAGAAATTCATCTACAACAACTAATCCATAAACTGAAACAAAGCATATAAATACAAACAAGAGGAGCTTGGCTGCTTGGATTGGGCCCTAACCCAAGAGCTTCAGCCCTCTGAGGTAACTCAGTGCTAGCTCAAAAAGGATCTCATCTTTATTATCAAAATAGTAATAGGATTACATGAAACTGTCACCAAAAGTAAGCTCGAAGTTGAGCAGAGCAAAACTGCAACAAAAATTCAACAAAAATTTGACCCTAGTGAGGCCCTAGGCCTCTCTACTTATACAACTGAAGCTCCCAACAGCTTCCTTAAAATCAGGGAGGCTTGGCTCCCAAAACTCGAGATAAACATAAGTTATCCTCCACTTGCTCGGCTGCCTCCTAGTGCATTGATTTGGTTGTTTGTGCTCTGAGCTACATGAAGGAGAATTCGAAGTGGGGAGTAATAAATGAGGGGGATTCCCTCCTATAAATCCTCTTCTTTGTCCACTTCGAATTATTGTTGCCAATTTTCCATTGAATCTTTGACTTTGTCTTCAAAATTCAACAAAAATCTGCATTAAACACATATTAGACCTCATGGCATCATAACCAACCCAACTCACTCCCTAAGCATAAATATAATAAAAAAACATGCAATAAGCTAAGAGAATGGTTGATTTAACTATGTTAGGAGGCAAAATGAGCCCATATAATTACCCATTTATGGGGCTCATCATCACCCCCTACTGAAAGTGTTGCTCATCCCCGGCAACGGCGCCAAAAATTGGTGAGCACCAGTATTGCAACAATAATGCTGCAACTCCTGGGCTGCCTACTTTACTCTTATCAACCCAGTAGTTCATAACAAACTTGGAAGCGATGGTGTTGTATGCACAAGTACTAGTTCTTACTGCAGGCTGTCACTTGGTCAGCTAGCGCAAGATCACTAGGAGCTCAAGCCAACTTCTATGGATTCCAGAAGAAGCTCTATATGTGATGAAAGAAAGGAAAGCTTACTCTACAGAGGCTACTCTACTTGCAGAAAGGAAAAAGACTGAAATGTAAAGTAAACCTAGCAAAACCCTACTTAACCAACTAATCCTACTTTTGCAGAAAGAAATATGAAAACCATGAAATGAATGCCATTACCTACTCAAGGAAGTAAACACCTACTCAAGCTATTTCTAGAAGAAAATGAGGAAAAAACATCTTTTTGGATTTTTATGTATTTTTATGTGAATTTGTCATGCATGTAATTTATTTGTTTGTGAATGTGGCAGTGAATAGGTGGCGATGGAGGGTGGTTTTGGGACTTTAGAGGATGTAGGATGGTGTGGATGGGTCCTAGGAGGTATCAAGTGGCCTTCTGGAGGCTTTTCCTACAATCGGCCTTCAAAAGGAAGACTACATGAAAATTTATAGGAGGACATAAGGGATCTATAGGAGGTTTACAGGAGGTCTACAAGAGGATTCGAGAGTATTTTTAAAGGTTTTAAAGGTGTGAGAGTGGGTGGAAAGGGTAGATGAAGGCTGAGATGATGTGTTAGGGCACCTAGGGTTCACCAAGGATCACTAGGAGAGGGAAAGATGGTTGGGAGAGAGGAAGAAATCCTATGGAAAAACGCAGAAAACTAAGGCAGATTTGAGGTGAACTTTGGGCGACCTGTAGGGCATAGCTCAGGGAGAGAATGTGATGGCTGATAGGCTGACCTGCTGTGAGAAGAAATCTGCTGCAAAATAACTGACAGTCAAACAATGAAATCAAGCAAGGAAATTAAGTACATCAAAAAAACAGAATTTTGCATCAAGCTAATCTACTTATGAGCTATGGAAAGAAATGTTGTAAAATTCTATAATGAGAAAAAGCATGGAAGAAGACTTATTGCAAATACAGAAATGAGCATGGTGAAATAGATCTAAAGCAAAGCATTAACCTTCTAAAAAACTGCAACACTGGAAATCCTATGGAGAAGGAAAATTTATGTTTTTGTGGAAGAAAGAGGGTCTTGGCCTCAGTTCATGGTCCCAAAGGGAGGAAAGGAGGCCAAGGCACTATTGCTAGCCTTTTTTATCTTCTTTCTATCATTGTTTAACCTCCTATATAGAAAACACCAATAGAAACAACCTTCTAAATCACCAAAAGCAACCTATTCTTAACCAAGAAAGAAATTCATCTACAACAACTAATCCATAAAATGAAACAAAGCATATAAATACAAACAAGAGGAGCTTGGCTGCTTGGATTGGGCCCTAACCCAATAGCTTCAGCCCTCTGAGGTAACTCAGTGCTAGCTCAAAAAGGATCTCATCTTTATTATCAAAATAGTAATAAGATTACATGAAACTATCACCAAAAGTAAGCTCGAAGTTGAGTAGAGCAAAACTACAACAGAAGTTCGACACTAGTGAGGCCATAGGCCTCTCTACTTATACAACTGAAGCTCCCAACAACTTCCTTAAAATCAGGGAAGCTTGGCTTCCAAAACTAGAGATAAACATAAGTTATCCTCCACTTGCTCGGCTGCCTCTTAGTGCAGTGATTTGGCTGTTTGTGTTCCGAGCTGCATGAAGGAGAATTTGAAGTGGGGAATAATAAATGAGGAGGATTCCATCCTATAAATCCTCTCCTTTGTCCACTTCGAATTATTGCTGCCAGTTGTCCATTGAATCTTTGACTTTGTCTTCAAAATTCAACAAAAATATGCATTAAACACATATTAGACCTCATGGCATCATAACTAACCCAACTCACTCCCTAAGCATAAATATAATCAGAATACATGCAATAAGCTAAGAGAATGGTTGACTTAACTATGTTAGGAGGCAAAATGAGCCCATATAATTACCCATTTATGGGGCTCATCAGTGTTGTGCGCTTTTGACCAAATTGCTCATCAGTATCCAAAAAAAATTCCATTGCTCAAAAAACTTCAAGATTGGTTGTCCTCATCCTCCAGCAAGTAATGCTCAGATACACCCTCCTAGCATTCCTCAAGTCATTTTGTGGTGTTTTACATGTGATTGTAAAATTTAATGGTTTCCTTGATAGAAACCCTAGTATCATAGCCAATTCCTAATATGAACTCTAATTTCACTCCCTAGTACTTCTATTCCATTCCCATATCATTATTACACCCTTTCCCAACCCCCATATCATATCACTACTTCCCAAATCCCTTTATTCCCAAAACCCTAAGACCTAGGTGTTCCATTTGCCTAGGCTCCCAAAACCCCTTAACCTGTAATAAAATTCCTTATCCTAAATCCCGTCACGTTCTCACTCCCTATCACTTCTCTTAAACCATAAACCCCTTCCCTCATCTCTCTGAATTTCCGCATACACTTCCTAACTCCCTATACCTATATTGCACTCCCAATTCATTTCCCTAAGGTTTGAGATAGTAACACACCATGGCAAGAGAAGAGAACAAAAATTACAGTGAGGAGGAAGATAGACAACAGAGAATGACATACAAAGGAGGATGGTAAAACACTATGCCAAGAGGAACAAGATTGCAAGGGCAAAGCTTAGAAGAGCTAATGCAAAGATTGAAGCCTTAAACAAGCAAGAAGAGGAAGGAAGACTTGAAATCCTCGCTAAAACCTCAATCCATGCACAAACCACATGATCAGAAACCGTTTCACCAATTTTGAGCAGTTATGGGTAATTTTGAAGTTTTTGTGCTTTTCAAGTAATTACATAGCGTTTGACAGCTAGAATGCCAAGGGCATCACGCTTTTGTTTGGGTCACTTTTTGGACAAAAGAATACCACCGTTAGATTCAGAGTAGGGAAGACATGCAGGAAAACAACTTTACAAGCCTTGTTTTGCACAGCTGGCAAGTGAAAAGCTAAAAAAATACCTAAAAAATCAATGTTCTGCCTCCTTTTTCACCTTGACGCTACACGTTTGACCAATCTTGGGAGAATCCATTTTTGGAGGGTCAAATTAAGTCCATTTTTCAAACTAAAGGTAGATGGGGAAACTAGACAGGATAAGCTTTCCAACGATCCTATCCTGGGCTCAATTTGGACACCGGGAAGGCAGGAAAATATGGGTCTAAAGATGGCATTGTGTGTTTGACACTCGCGCTACGCATTTGACACTAACGCTGCGTGTTTGACCAGTTGCCTAGTTTTTCACTGTTTTTCTCCAGATTTGATTTTCCTCTTGGGAAATCAACTTTTTACTGATGTAATTAATCATGTAAATGTAATTATGGTCTTTTTACTATTACCTAGGGTAAATACACTAGGTAAACAGACTCTATGATGTGTAATGAATCAATTCATTGTAATTAGGGATGAGTCACTTGGACCACCCTACACTCTAGTTATCAATTTAGATTTTGGTGGAACTGCTCCTCCTCTCATGGATTCGACCCTTGATGGTTGGGAGGAGTTTTTTTGAGGCCTATATCATGTATTTTCCAGTCTTTTCAAAGGTTGGGCTCAGTTAGATGTTGTTGTATTGATCAGAGACACTAGTGTTTCAAACTTTGGCATGGAATATATTGGATGAGTTGCAACTATTTTGGTGGGATTCCTGTGGCATGCTATTTTGATATTGTTTCTTCTGCAGTTACATGTGTGTGAATTTCTTGTATCTTCCATGATCCATTTCAATTCTAAACGTGTTTGATTTTCAAGGTGTGATAAGCAGAATTCATCTTCTATGCTTTGTTTTTGGAAAATCATCATAAATTGTTTCATTTCTTCAGTTTAAAAAGAATTCATGATTTTCATGCTCTTTTTAGCACCTCACCAGCCTAAACCATTTCATCAATATGCTACAAAGTGTCAAAGTAAATTTCCTACCTTGCCCCATCAGATGTCTACAATTCTGATTCTCTCATGCCCTGACCTAGTTCACTCTCTGACCTAACTCACTCATCCAGTGACTACCCCAATCAAAGCAAATCAAAACCATGAGCTACTATATCTAAATTAAAACCCTAATCCATCCTACCATCTTGGCTATGATCCTTTGGAGAGAGCCCTCTCCGGCTTGGTAGGGCTAGCAACCAAGTCAAAAGATTGGTCTATGGTTACCTCAGCTGGACTCTTCCTCAGCCTTGGAGATCTGGAGGAGTGATAAAATATTGGCACCGTTGCCGGGGAATGAAAGATTCATTTTCCTTGGCTATACAACAAAGTTTAGATCTGATTGATGATGGTGGACAATGATCAGGAACTCGAAGGCTGAAATCATTCACTTGGCGACTCCAAATCAGTTTCGAAATCAAATCCAAAGACTCCACTAGAGGATGAACCTTGCTAAGGAATATGAAAGGACAACGTGGGAAGTTCAAGTATTCAACTTGGAATTTTATTCAAGACATCATGTTGTTTATCATGAAATATCTCTTCTCTTTTCTTGATAATTTCTAGAAAGTTCTCCAAGGTATATTATGTTTGAGAAAAGATCACGAAACTCCATTGGATTCCTTTCCTTTGAAGGTTGTAAATACAAATTCCCTGCACACCTTTGATCTTAGTCCAGACCCTATTTCTGAATCTTATGGTGACCATCTTCAA
This sequence comes from Pinus tabuliformis, assembly GCA_031772625.1. Taxonomy (NCBI): domain Eukaryota; kingdom Viridiplantae; phylum Streptophyta; class Pinopsida; order Pinales; family Pinaceae; genus Pinus; species Pinus tabuliformis. Next base: position 158,735,591 of record CM062810.1, on the reverse strand, counting down.
ATTGATGAACCTCAGGAGATCAAGACTGATCCTACAGCTTTTGTACATACTCCTGTACCTTGTAAAATTTCAGATAGATACAAACCACTCATCTTACCTCCTATACTCCATGCTTTCCCTGAAATTCATTACCTATATATGCCAAGGTTTGATGGTGAATGTGACAACATCACTATTGAGAGACATATGAAAAGTCCACCAGCAGAATGAAGGCGTCAGGTGGCAAGGCCATCAGCAGAGCCAAAGGCATTCATGAGGAAGCCAGAGCGCCACACAACACTATGGGTGGTAGGCAGGCAGAGGATACTGATTCAGGTGAGTATGGGTGTCTGATTATGGAAGAGAAGCCACCATCCTAAGACACCTAGCATTCACATGCAGACAGGTCACGTGGTCAGTTCGGTCTTTTGTGTTTTTTGTCTTTTTACTGTGGTAATCTTTGGCTGTTATTTTTTAAAAAAGTCACCATGACAGTAAATGCTAAGTTTTGGAGTTGCAGCCCCTGCGTGGGCAGAAGAAACTTGTCATTATCTAGTCTTCGGACTGGTTTCCCCACCCGGGGCAGTCTCGTTCTAGTTTTGTTGTTAAAACTGGTCATATGGATGTCGGACTGGTTTCCCCACCAGGGGTAGTCTCGTTTTAGTTTTGGTGTTTAAAATAGTCATATGGATGTTCTAGACCCACAGAGGCCGGGGCCTCACTGTACATTATTTTTCCATTAATAGATTTAGTTTTACAGAGAAAAAAAAAAAACTCTAGATTTACCTATTTGTTGCATGAACTGATCCACTCGAGGTATATGAGTTGGAAAATATATATTTACGCTTATACAACCTCTATTCACCTTCTTCACCCCTCAGACCGTATATAACATGCATAAAATTAGGGGAATTTTGAGGTCTAAGATGGGCCTCCTAAGGAAATAATAAAATAATAGCTAAAAAAATAAAATAATATATGTGAATTTGCAATTCACCTTTTGCACCACAATCCATATAACCATAGTTAAATTCAATTGAAAAGTTGTACCAAAATAAAATTAATAAAAAAATTGTATTGATGTGCTTATAAATAAAAATGAGTTTTTCAAGAAAAAACCATTATCATTGAACAACTAATGCATTTGTCCTTTGTACTTAAATAACTTAAAATAAATTATAAATATAAATTCATAAATTCTAATTTCTATAATATACTATTAATTAAAATTTATATTATTTAAATTTTACAATTAAATTATATAATAACATGTAATTAAGATACTGCATAAAAATCGGTGTTGGAAGTGATGTTTATCTTGAGGGATATGGAATTGTAGTAGGAGTGAACCAGGCGGAGAGTGAACAACCAGGGTTTCGATTTCCTGTGGAAGATTTCGTCTGTGGAAGGATGTAGAGGAGGGAGCTTTACACCCTCCTACAAGGATGCCGTGGCCAACAAGGGAAAGAAGCCCCCAGAAAAAGTCAGAGGATTTGTAAAAGAAGGAAGAAGTAACATGGAAGAGGAAGTATATGGCATCAAAATGAAGAGAATAGTAGCACTACAGACAAGGAGGAAGATGACAATAAACAGGGAACAAAAGAGAAAAAACAAAAGGGACCTTGTAAACCCAAAGCTGAAATAACACCCAGAGTAGTTTTAAATGATCCTGCGCTGCAAGCGCATAGGGATCACATGCAAACCTATGCAATCATCTAAAAATTCATGGGATTATGGCCCACAGAAAAAGCTTTACAAACATGGATCAAATACCACTGGAAACCTAAAGGGAGCATTGATCTACATCTTGGGTCAAAGGGTTTCTTCACCGTGGTGTTCACAAGTATTGAGGATAAAGACAAGAGTGTTTGAAGGAGGGCCCTACTTCTACGCAGCAGCAGGTCTCTATATGAGGCCATGGAAGATGAACTTTGTCCCGGAACGAGAAACTTTTACTTCGGTCCCGGTTTGGGTAAGACTCTATTCACTACCTCTTGATTACTGGCAACCTGAATCATTAGCTGCCATAGGCAATAAATTAGGCAGGTTTGTCAAAGCATCTGAAGCTACTAGAAGGGGAAAATATACTTCCTTTGCAAGGATATGTGTTGAGATGGATCTATCTGGAGCTCTTCCGGATGAGGTAATATTGGAAGTTTTTGATGAAGAATGGGTACAAACGGTGGACTACGAGCATATCCCGTTCAGATGTCATAGATGTCATGAACATGGGCATCTTCTTAGAGACTTCCCTCTTAGTAAAGAAGAGAATAAAAGAAAAACTAATACAATTAAAGACCCAGACAGCTTTCACAAGGTGGTCCATAGAGGAAAAGGTGGCAAAAGAGGGCAAAAGCAACAGCAAAATGAGGGACAACAAGTTAGGCAGAACCAGTTCCAAGTTCTTGAAGAGGATGAAGAAAGAATAGCAGAAGATCAAGCACAGGAAGGGAGCACGGGGAAGAATGAGAAAGAAGGAAACCGTGATCAAACATAGGAAAATGATAAGCAGAAAGGGATTATGATGAGTGATACAGAACCGGAGATGGATCAGGAAATGACCTAGAGTGAAATGGAACTGGAGGAATGTGAGCTACAGGAGATTCTTGAAAGAGAACACCTAGATCTGGAAGGGTTCTTGATTCAGGGAACAACTGGTGGGGTAGAATCGTTACCTCAAGAAGAGCTCAATAGAATACAGTAGTTGTATTTATGGAAAACTCAAGAAAAGGGTTTGGAGGGGGGAAAACATGGATAGGCTGAGTAACGAAGGTGTGAAAACAATAAAAACTACTCTGGGACTAGCAACTAGAAACCCAGGAAAAAAGAGAGGCAAAAAAAAGCAGAACGAGCTATTGATGGAATGTGGAAAGCTCATGATAGATTCAGGTAAGATGAAAGATCTTACCAGCTACTCCTTTACAAATATTTAGTTATGAATTTCATATCTTGGAATATTAGAGGTCTAGGTAGTAAAAGAAAATAGAGAATGCTTAGTAATAGAATGAAACATGCAACTCTGGATATAATTTTCATCCAAGAAACGAAATGTTCCATAAAAAAGTTAAGACAAATACATAGTAAATGGCTCAGTAGGTTTGAGTTTCTAGAAGTTAAAGAGGAGAACACAGCAGGAGGCATTCTCACTCTTTGGAACCCTCAAAGAATTGACATAATTGATGCTGAGGCTTCAAGGAATTATTTATCAGTAGTTATTCAGCCTGTAGGGGATAGGGGTACCTATCTAGTCACAAATGTGTATGGCCCTCAAAGGATAGAGGAGAAACTCAGGCTTACAGATTCCCTAGCGAATCTTAGGGAGAGACATGCAAGAATACCCTAGATCATGGGAGGGGACTTCAATATGATAAAATCACTTTCTGAAAAAAAAAAAAAAAGGTGGAACCAGAGCACTAAGTAAAGACTCTTTATATTTTCAAATCTTTACAGATAACATGAAACTAGTGGATGTTGAAACAAACAATGGCCTCTTTACTTGGAACAATAAGAGAGGAGGAGAGTCTCATGTAGCATCCAAGTTGGATAGATTCATTATCTCTAAGGACCTCATGCTTATAGATAAGGAAATAATAGCGAGTGTTATTCCCTTTGGAGGCTCAGATCACTGGCCAGTTCAAATGGAGATCCAGGGTATAGGTACCCCCCGAAATAGACCTTTCAGATTTGAGAATATTTGGCTTTCACACCCATAATTCATCATCAATATCGAAAAATAGTGGGCAGAAGATCTACAAATTCAGGGAACTAGAATTTTCTTGCTACATAAAAGATTAAAGCACATAGAGATAAGGCTCAAAGATTGGAACAAGAAGAATTTTGGCAATATTTTCGTAGGAAAGAAGTCGGTGGAAAATAAAATTCAGGAACTCAACCAAGCTATGATCACGGAAGGTTTTGATAAATACAAAAGTGATCTAGTGGAGAAACATCATTAAGAATGGGAGAACTTATGTAAACAAGAGGAAATATTTTGGAGACAAAAATCTAGAGTCCAATGGCTAAAAGAAGGAGAGTGTAACACTAGATTTTTTCACAGATCCACCATGGCGAACAGAGCACACAACATAATCTCTTCGATAAAAAATGAGGATGGACAGCTTCTACAATCCCATGAGGATATAGAGATAGTGTTAGTTCAACACTTTCGAGAAATAGCTCAGGAAAATAATTCAGAAAGAGAACATTTCATCAGGGACTTAACTAAGCATATACCTAAGCTGGTGTCTAGAGAGGACAATTTCAATCTTAACAGACTAGTGACTGAAGAGGAGGTCAGTGAGGTCCTCAAAGATATGTAGAATGGAAAAACACTAGGCTCAGATGGCTTCAATGTCGATTTCTTTAAAGCTTGCTAGAATATTGTAAAAGAGGATATTTTGAATGTTGTGGAGGACTCCAGGGTGAACAGAACTATCTTGAGGGCACTCAACACCTCCTTCATCTCCCTGATCCCTAAACAGGAAAATGCACAAACACCAAATAGGTATAGACCCATAGCTATATGCAACGTGGTATACAAGATAATATCCAAGGTAGTGGCCAACAGACTCAAACCTCTGCTTCCTACTCTGATTTCGGGGGAACAATCAGGTTATGTTGAAGGCAGACAAATATTGGATAACATCATTCAAGCTCATGAAGTGGTTCACTCGTTAACCAGCAAGAGGAAAGCTGGTATGATCCTGCAACTGGACATAGCTAAAGCTTATGACAAAGTGAACTGGACCTATATCAGGAAAGTGCTAATGGCATTTGGTTTTGATCATAACTGGGTAAGATGGGTCATGGCCTTGGTGACCTCTTCCATCTTTTCAATTTTGTTTAATGGCTCTCCCTCTTAGATTTTTCTTCCTTCAAGAGGTCTGAGGCAAGGAGATCCGCTCTCTCCCTTTCTCTTCATACTCATGATGGAAGGTCTTGGTCGGTGTATCAAGCAAGCTAGAGTTATGGGAAAAATTTAGGGTCTTTAAGTGAAGGATAACGATCAAGCTTTGACACATCAACAATTTGTAGCTGATACCATGTTACATGGAATCCCCATTGTCAAAGAGGCTCGAGCATACAAACAAATACTAAATGACTTTGCCATGGCTTCAAGTGTGGAAGTTAATCTCTCCAAATCCAAAATATTTTTCTTTAATACCAAAATTACTATTCAGAGGAATATCTCCAGAATTCTAGGCTTTCAGAGTGATTCCCTCCCTTCAAAGTATTTGGGAGTTCCTCTAACTGCGAAACCCTTGCACAAGAGCATTTGGGAACCGTTGATCAATAAAATGCAAGATAAAGTCAGAAAATGGATGAGCAGATCTTTAAATCTGGTTGGTAGACTTGTGCTGACAAAGGTGGTGCTCCAATCAATTCCAATTTTCATGCTATCAGCACTACCTGCCCCAAAAGGAGTTTTGCAGCAATTCAAAAACATCCAAAGAAACTTTCTCTAGGGCAGGGAGGAGACTAGAAAGAAGTGGGCCTTGGTCTCTTGGGAAAAGATTTGTAAACCCAAGAATCAAGGGGGCCTAGGCTTGGATGACCAAGAGATCCTAAGCAATGTATTAGGGACCAAAGTCTGGTGGCATTGGGTTAAAGATCCAAAGGTGCAATGGGAAAGCATATGGAAAGAAAAATATGCTAGCTCTTGGCAATACACTGATCTCATAAGGATGTATGGTAATATAAAGGGCTCTACTATCTGGAACAAAGCCTGGGAGAACAGAGGTTTAGTACAAAGAAACAGCTTTTGGGAAATCAGAGAAGGAGACCTAGCTCTATTCTGGGAGGATAGATGGCAACAAGAACCAATATTGTTAAAAGAGGATTTTTTGAACCTTAAGCATGAGATAGATGCCCAAGGTTTGACAAGAGTAAATATGTTTTGGAATATACTCATAATATAGGAAAATGGAGGACATGGAAAAATATAGATTGCAGGAATGATAGAATACTGAAAACAAAAGCAAAGGCTCTTGAGAAAATTTTGGAACAAAGGATGATTTTGGTATCAGGAGGGCAGGACCAACTCAGATGGGGATACAACAACGAAGGCATCTTCAATATTAAGGAAGCAAAAAGTATTCTCCTTGAACTAGATTCTCAGGCTTCGAACAGGATCTGGTAGAACCTATGGAGACATCAAGGTTGGATGAATATCAAACTCTTCATGTGGCTAGTTCATCACAAGAAAATCTTGACTTGGGACAACATTAGAAAGAGGGGTATGCTAGGACCTTCCAGATGCCAGCTCTGTGAAGCCCAAGAGGAAACAATGGAACATCTTCTCAACAGTTGTATTTTCACATCCAAGTTATGGGATTCTTTTGCCACCATTTTCCAAAAGTCCGACAGGGACAAAGAGAGTATTACTAACACCCTTAGTAGATGGAGAAGAAATTTTTTGGATAATGAAGTTCTCAACTTAGCTTGGGCTCTTATGCCAAGCTTTATTATTTGGAATATTTGGAAAGAAAGGAATAAGAGAATCTTCAAAAATGAAAAGAATCTCACTCTTCGCCTGTTTGATTAGATCTTAAAACAGCTTAAGGAGATAGTCAGCTCTCCAGTTAGGAATCTCCCCAAAAATCCTCCATCAAAAGCCGATTTGAGAACTCTCAGGAAGTTAGGTATGCACGGGATCATCCCAAAATGCCTAGATAGAAAAGCAAGCAAAATGGAATCTGAAAAGGAGTTTTGGCATCCTCCTCCGAAAGGTTTCTTGAAATACAACATAGATGGAGCCTCAAAAGGCAACCCGGGAATTGCTAGCTTTGGCGGGGCTCTTCGAGATGAAGCAGGTAGCATCCTCTTCCTCTTCCATTGTCATTTAGGAAGAGGTACCAACAACATGGCAGAATTAATGGTGATGGAGCAATGCTTATATTTTTTGAAGCAGGAGAATTGCCGAAATGTGATCATAGAAGCTGACTCTGAGTTAGTAGTTAACTCGGTAAAGAGAATTAGTTGTGGAATAGAGCCGGAGAAGGTCTCTCAACACTGGAAGTTAATCTGGGTATTCCAGAGAATTCAGGGTCACCTTCAGGGGCTAAACTCAGTCAGGTTCAATCATGTGTGTAGAAAGGCTAACAAACTGGCGAACATATTGGCCAACCAAGGTGCAAGCTGCAAGGAACACAGAGTTTCGACAGGGTGGCAAGTAATGCCACAAGGCAACCTAGAAATTCTTTGTCATAACTAGGCAGAAGAGGATAGAGAAGTGTTTCGGAATAAATCTAAAAAGGAAAGGCCTCAATGATAAATTCTCGGTTGTATTCTCTAATTTTGGTCAAACAGGTTGTAGGTGGAAGGCAAATTATGGTAGGCTTTAGCATCACTGATAATATCAACTTTAGGAATCAACAGTATAGGTTAGGTGGTTGGCTATGTTCTGAAAAGATCAACGTAAATCTTGGTTTCAGATTCAATAGTAATGACAAGGAGGAGTTGGATGGTGTGCTCAGTATTTTGGAGGGAAAGATCAGAACAAATCACACTTTCAGGTTAAGGAGTAGCAATAAGAAGAAGAAGGACGGGGTTCAGGATTTTACCGCCAGCAAATTTTCCCACAGTTTCACCTTTTAGAAGGAAAAACTACTTCCTGAGCGGTTTGGAGGTGATCGCACCACTCTCAAACAAAAAGTGGTTTTTGTGAAACGGAAGCGATTCCATACAGCTTCTGACACATGGCGAAGGGATGGTGCGGTAAACCACCCTCATCACACGGTAAAGTTCGGGCAAATACTCAATGCGATATGGATCTCGTCCTTTGGATTCCGCGGTGTAAATCAATGATCAGAAATGATCGTGCAGGTTGATTGGGACGGGGTGTTATCTAGTGCATGGCTTCTCGAAGCGAAATTCTCCTCCGTTATCGAATTGAACACTTGGATTAAACGGTCATCATTAAAAGGCAAGTCTGGGGTCGGATGGCGGGATAATGAGCAGGATTTAGGTCTTCTTAAGGGTTAAGTGATAACTTTTGTCAGGTTGTGAATCTAGCCTTATGCGGTAAGCACTCTCGTTTGCGGGGTCCACAGTGCTGATAGACAGTTGTACACTATGTAACGTATTTTTGGTTTAATGAATTTGAAGGATCGTCTCTTGCTTAGCCAAAAAAAAAAGATAGTGCATAAAAATCAAATAATATAATATAATAAATGTAATATATTATTTTATGTATTAATTTTATATTACATATTGATTTGATTTAATTTATAACCTAAGAAGAAATAATATATAATATAAAAAAGAATATAATAAATATTTTTATAATATTATATAATCATAATAAAATGAATTGAGTTGTATTTAAAATTAAAGAAAAGAATTATTGAAATATATTTAATTTATATTTATGAGTATGTATTTATTTATATATGTATAGATATTAACTTATAATTAATTTGAAATTGTAATATTGAATAAAATGAAATGAATATATAATTAAAAAATAAATATATAAAAATATAATATTTATTGAAAAGTGTGTAAATACATGAAGATCATATAGGAATATGCATTGTTTCTTTCAAAAAATTATGAAATGACAATAATAATATTTTATTCAAAAAATGTGAAATGACATTTATTATGAATACTTTACTTTATGACTCTAAAGTACTTAGAGTACTACCATGGTTAGCCATGATTTTTTATCCAACATTGAGAATGTGAAAAGTAAGTACCTTTAACTCAAGTAATGTCACCTCAACCATAGGGGATGATGTCATCCCCCTGAAATGTGATTGGTTCTCATAAAGTGAATTTTAATTCTACATTTTCCTTAGGAGACCTATATTTGACTCCAAAATTCCTCTAATGACTACTCTTAGTTGTGTCATGTAGCAAAATAGGGGAATCTTATCGCAATACACAAATTGCACTAGAAAATCTCTAGATTTCCACCGAAAATATGTTTATCATTCCTTAGCACATTAAAATAGACATTAGATAATGTAGATGGAGTTTAGAAGTTCAAAGATCCTTAAGAAAAATTACCCTAGTAGTTGTAGCAAAATTTGTTTTCTTTTTGTAATTAGTGTTTACTATTTAAATGTCGTTTTTTAGCTATAAGTTCATTTATCATGCATCATAGAATAGACTTGATTTTTCTCCAACATTCTTGATATTACTTGATTTCATTTCCTATAGTTAACATATTTTTATTTCCTATCATTTACTTTCCTCCAAAATATAGTAGCTTTATTTCTTTCCATTTGATTTCCTACAAATAAAATAAGGATACTTTCTATTGTTTCCATTTCTACAAACTAGATTAGGTCTATTTTTTGTTCCTTGAATTTTTGGCCATTTCCGATAGCCTAATCAACAAAAGTGGTATTTGTAAATTTCAAGTTCCCTTCAGTTGTATTAGATCAACCAAAGGACAATACGTTTCTTATTGCACACATAGTGTTGAACCCTCTAAAGTTTTTATGAACCCTAGGTTGATAATTAATGTCGAGACCCTTAAGAGTTTCAACATTATTGTTTTAATAATGAGGGTCATCACTTTTTGGCATCATTGTCGAGGACTTTTCAAAGTAGGTATTATTTTATTCTCTAAGTTTATTCACTTTCATACATTTCTTGTGAAAGAAAATAATAATAATTGCATTAGCATTTCTATCTAAAAACAAAATTAAAATATCATTTAGTTCATGTCTTGTAGAGTTAGGGATAATTCAAGAACATTTATACCTAAAACCCCCACTCCTACAAACAACCAACCTTCACTTGCTGATTGTGGGCCTCCCACTCTATCTACAAGAGATATAGAGGCCTTTTTAGGTGAGAAAAATGGTATTTTTGTGTAGCATATAGGAGGAGAAGAACCTCCATCAACCACTGATACTATGGCTAGAAAGAGACAACTTGAAGTATTTTCTATCAGTGAGGGAAATGGGGAAGCTAAAATGAAAAATAATAGCTCCACTTCCACATTTCCATGGAATGGCTTTTGAGGACCCAGACACCTTCATGCTTGAATTTTTTTTAGTATATCGGACATGATGATACATCGAATGAGCAGAAGCTCAAATTGCTTCCTTCTACCCTCAAGGATGCAACCTTGCACTAGCTCATGAACTTGGAAGGAGGCATCATCACTACATGAGGACAAATTTAGAAAACCTTCAACACCAAATATAGGGATTATTGCAAAGCAAGAGATAATAGGGATGAAATATTTAGAATGACCTAAGGGACAGATGAATCACTGGAAGACTATGAGGAAATATTTTGGCTGAGCTACAAGAGGGTATGTAACTGCATTCTTGATCTTGATTCACTGAAGCTAGTCTTGCTCCAGGGGGTCAGAGAAAAATGGATGGATACTCTCAATATGTTTTCTAAGGGATATATTTATTAGCTCAAGTATGAAGACATGAAAACAATGTTCAAAAATCATTCTAGAGCTGCTAAAAAAAGGTATATCCAGTCAGGGTTTGGTAAGTCATTCATCCTCTACTTCAACCATTAAGAATGAAATAGGAGGTATGTTGGAAGATTATAAAAGTGAAATATTACACACCTTTTACCTACAGATGGACACATCAATATTAAGAAAATAAAAGAGGAAGCTGAAAAGGAATTAGCAATATTATGCCCTAGATGCATTAAGAGGAATCCTCGAAATGAGTTCCCATTAAATGTTATAGAAATATATTGTGTGTGAAGAGAACCACTCAAATAACAAATGTCCATCTTCTCTAGCTTTGAAAATGATTTACCAAGGAACAGAAGGAGGCATGGATCATCTATTTTTTATCAACCACAAAGGCCACAAAGTGCTTAACAATATCAACAAGGTATGAAATATGCCTCCTCTTTCAATACAAGTTATAATGCACCATTTCAACATTGGTATCCACCTAACACCTCACCTTGGTCTATGCCTACTCCATGGTCCTATCCTCCCCAACTTGTCATTTCTCCTTTTTAGCCATACCAGCATCAACCTCCTCAATGGGGTAATCCATCATCAAGGGGGAGGGCTCAAGAAACCCAACCACCAACCCTAATGCCTCCTCCTCCTCAACCATAATTACTCCAGAAAACACCTTCAAAAAAACTACAAATTCTTGCTCAACAAAATCCAAACCCAAGAAACAAGCAGGCCCAACTAGTCTACACTAGAGAGACTTCTTATCCTACCTATACTATAGAAATCCAAGAAAGAAACCTTAGGTCTAGGAAGGTACTTCCTAATGCTCACCCACCTTCTCAAATTGAAAATATTGAAGAAGAAAAGGAAAACCTTACTCCTCAATCCAACAAACCCCCTTATCTTGAAAGGTTGATCCATCCTAAAACACACACCCCAAAATAAACTTTTGGGAGACCTAAAAAATATATGTAAAGATTTCCCTCTTGTAAGCCATCGATGATTTTCATATATATAATAGATTCATCAAAGAGGAAAGTATTAAGAGGTAGAGGAGAAGGAAAGATTCCCCTACTCTCAATGTCATAGGTAAACTAGTTGATCTCATGCTTGGGAAAGTCAGAATCTCAAAGTATTTGGATTTTGGTAGCCTAGTAGTAGATTTTCACATTAATAACATTGTAGTCCCCAATAACATCATTGAATTAGGGGTTGCAAATGATTTAACGTTCAAGGAGACTATGCTTGTAGGTTTTAATCTTATACAGAAATTACCTGCATACTAATTATAAAAATAGAAAATAAACAATGATGAGAGCATAAAACATAAAATGGATATACACAGAGATTTTCCCCTGGATCCCAAAACTAGGACTACCAGATTGATTTTTCATTATTCCTTTCAATGTTACAAAACATATATACATGTTGAAGCGTCCATAAACCCCAATCCATTAACGTGGGATTAGAACATAACCATAGTTCCCTTGATTGGATCTACAAAATACCATGGACAGAAAACCTTCATGCCCAAAACCATGTGCTAAATCCATGCACAAAACCATAGGTAGGTCTGCCCACCTAATATAGGGTCTAAAAAAAATCCCCAAGGGGCTACCGCCCCCCTGCTTATCCCTCGAAAGGGGGGGTAGCCACCCCCCATGTGACCCCCCGGTGCAATGTATAGGACATCTCTCACCCCCCAGCACGTGGGGTAGTCATGGAAAGAATATAACACAACCCAACAATGCTCAAGCTTATTCTCCAAGGATCCCTAAGGAAGACTACCATGGTGTTGCAACTTGTTGATAGATCCATGGTAGTACTAGAGGGCATCATTGAGGATGTAATGGTTTCCATTGATTCCTAGGATTACCCTATAGACTTACTTATTGTTCATCCCCAAACAAATTTTAATGGATATCCTCTTATCCTAGGAAGACCTTGGTTGGAAACTACTAATGCCTACATCAGTTGTAGGGCTGGAAATATCACAACCACAAATAGGTAGTTAAGTAAAAATATTATGCTATATCCTCCTGCTCAACCCGTAATTGAGAAGGATTTTACTATGAGGATAGAAGAGGAAGAAGAAGAATAAATTTTATGATTCACCACCCTACCCCATATGTACATTAGAAACCACTATTGATAGTAGGAAATTGGATGAAGACAATAAGATTTAAATTTTTCCACAAAATAAGTATCTTTCTGCCATGAATATTGACGATCTAAAAGAAAAATATTTAGGATTGATTACCTTCTTGTAGTGTTGTTTTAATCAATCCTAATTAACCGAGACTACAACATTTAATTGTCAACCCAGGGTAGGTCTTATTGTTTCAATGGAGTCCACACTATTTGTGCTGATACACTACAACCAAGAATGAGAAAATGGAGAGCACAGTGAAAGATGTCGCTGAATCAAATTTCTGAATCAAATTATTCATGTAGAAATAAAAACACTCCACATAATTGAATCACACTTCACAACTACCAAATTAAGGGCGCACCATACAGTGACTAATATCTACTCCAGCTGGTTACTACCATTCTATTGATTAACTCAATGTAACAACATAATATAAATTGGAACAACATCAAAAGTAATTCAAAATTTGTACAAGAACAACAAGAAACCCTATAACAATTAGCGAAAACAAAATGTACACTACCTCTATCACTGCAATCCCTGCCAAAGAGGAGGGCCCTTCCTCCTTAGCAAGGCACAAGAATAACACAAAAGTAATTAACGAATCAGCTAAAGAGCAGTAACAGCATCACTGTAATGATTAATATTAAAAATAATTTAGAGTTACCGAAGCAGAGTACAAAACTCTTCTATATGCTCTGTCCTTGTACATAGGAAATCAAGTTTCTTTTATAGTTATTACATACACGAAATTAGAAACAGATCAGTCATGAGAATCTCAAGATTCTCATGCTAATAAAAAATAATAGTTCCAACCTATTTGTAAATACAAATATACATTAGTTAGGATTACAACCGCTTGCGTCTGTTGCTTCCAAAATAAACAATTCCTAATGTCAACAACTATTATGTGGAATAGTACCCACACTTGTGAGGTCCAGTGCAACACCATCCTGCGAGTGAATAGCGGTTCAAAATGTTACGACAATCGCTGGAGACAACACCCTTGGTGTAACAGCAGACCTTTGTATCAGTGTGTAGTGTAACAACATCCTGTAACAACAACCTGTAACAACATGCAGGGTGTAACAATGAACTGCTCTACCCTGCTCTATAATTGATCAGTGTTGCCTATCTACTCCATAAACTTGTTCTCGTGATCAACGCCTAAAAAGGACAAGAGCTTCCCAAAATAATCCTTCAATGCTCACCCTAGTTAGCGACAAAAAGGAATAAGAATCATATTATTCAGTAAAATACGACAAAATAACATGACAGTAGAATAGGTTATAAAAGTGAGAAAAAGGGGGATTAATCATATAAAGTTCATAGGCTTGGAGGATAAGAGGATCACAACTGGGGAAAGAAGGTGCACAAAATAGGTAAAAAGTCACACCCATCATATCCCCCAACTAAAGAAACTGCATGTCCCCATGCAGAATCTCAGCTTCTCCTGATATACCCCGATGCAAGTCTGTAAAATTGTAAGCACCAGTAGTGTCTTCACCCAGAGCTCTGTACCCTTGAATGGCCATCAACTGACATGGCTAGGATTCTTCTTCATAATCACATAGGTGGTAGTCCAACTGATACTCTTCTACTAGCAACCAAATCAAAGGAAATTTAAATATAGGCCCAATCCAAAATGCCCCCAATGTCTGCACGATCCAAGCATACTTAGGCACCCGTGTAACAACATCCACGAAATTTTTGTATTCTAAAGGATCCCCTTCTTGAAACTCAGTGCTATAGGGCTTGGTGCATTTAATACATCCTTCTAGCACTCGACTTTTCATATGTGCATGTCAATTGAGGCAGATCCTCACAATCCTTTTCCTATAGATGATTGATTGTTCCCTAATCTCTAGAGTGCTCAGGAATAGCTTAAACTCACGCCTGAGTTCATAAACCATCCCTAGTTCTGCTCTGACCCATAATGTTGTCCTTTCTTTGTTAGCTTCTGCTGATTTCATGGCCAGATGCCACTCAATCTGGTTCCTCATAAACGAAAGGAAGGCTTGCAACTGCAAATCTCCCATATAGGAGAAGACACTTGCTACCATTTTCGCACTAACATACTCACATGATATTACGCAAAAATAACTCGCAAAGCAAGCTCTGTTCATCAAAATCGCAAAAGCGCAAAATCTCAAGAAAAGTTTGGGTTGAAGAACCCAAATAAGACCTATTCTCAAAAACTGCTTTTAATTGAAATAAATAATATCGTTCCCAAAGGAACACTAGATACGATGGGGATGGCCACCTGCATGCTAGCAGGTTTAGGGCAAGGTCACAGAGCTTGGTCTTTTCATTCATTAGGTCTAAGACTTGTCAATGTAACTGATACATCTATTCATCCTTCTTCTTCATGTTCTTTGTGCCTCCATGATTCCCATTCTCTCTACCATTCTTCCGTTAACCACTTCTCCCTAAGGGAATCCATCATCCTTATGTGTTCCTTGAGTGAGATCACCCCCTCTTGTACAGAGAGCGCCTGCTGCTTCCATTTCTATAGCTTTGATAACAACAACATCCTTTCAGCACACCATCCTTCATTAGGACTCTGTGTTCTCCCACATGCACTATCAATTAAGGGTGTAACAGCCTCTCGAGGGTGAAACTGCTCCACTTTGGCTGTTGGTTCTTGTGTAACAGCAGCTTCATCAATGGATTTTGTTATAGTTTCCTTATCTCCCTAATCAACTTCCATTCCCACTATTGGTTCTTGTGTAACAGCAGTGTCATCCACAGACTTTTGTATATTTTTTTCCCCAAGTAGGCTTCTGTCTCCACTGCTAGTTCTTGTGTAACAACAGTGTCAACCATAGGCTCGTGGATTTCAGCTTCTCCTTCCTTTCCTTCGCTGAGTTCCGTCTCCACTACTGGTTCTTGTGTAACAACGGTGTCAGCCAAGGGCTCTTCTATATCGCTACCACATCACTTTCTGTGGATTGCTCCGTCTCAGTTGTTGGTTCTTGGGTAACAGCAACGTCCTCAACGGGATTTTGTGTGTCAACCTCCCAGATTTTCAGTTTGTGTTTCCCTCGAGATGGTGTCTACTGCACAGACTCTAAACCCTGTTGTCACTAGCTTCTCAGCACAGGTCATGCACACAATGCTTGAGACATCTCCCCTCTTGGCCCTATCCATGGCCTCAGCCAAAGTCTCTAACCCTGGGGCTCTTACCTTGGCCTTCCCCTTTGCTAGTTGTTCCCTTAGCTCTCTATTTTCTTTTTCTAAATTTTCAATTCTTAACAGCAAGGATTGAGTTTCGCTCTTACCAAGTGAAGAAGGTTCCTCTGGCTGAGCCTGCTCCTCGTCCTTCTTCTCTACTGCCTCTTTGTTCTTCTTTGACATGGATGGGGACTCTAGGTGCCTACTAACCCTTATCCTCTACTTTGGCCGCCTATCACCAATTGGTTTGTCAATTGGCCTCTTACCAACAATTACTATCGAAGGCTAGGGCTACTCCTTTGTCACCACTGGAGCTTCCTCAGATGTCCCAGTTTGCCTCCTGCGGGTGGTCTTGGCCTTCTTCCTCATGAATTCTTCCCAATTCCTGCCCTGGCGGCTTAAGGCATCCAACACAATGAGCTTGATGAGGCCATGGTTGGTGACGCATGTTTCTGGATGCGCAACTGTTTTCATGGCTGCGACCATATGCCTAATGTTTCCCAGCAAGAAGTATGGAAGCTTGATCATCTATCAATGCCGAAGGTGATTTAATAACGAAAAGTGGTAATTGAACACAATTTTTTCCCTTCCCTCGCAAGTAATGTACTTGATGAGGTAGAGGGCAACATCAACCCATGGATGGGGAAGTGACAACCTATCGATCCCCCTCCCTTTCTTTACCAGCGACTCTTCCTCTTAGAGGAAATCCCCCTTTAGGGAGGGGTCATTAACCTTCCTATTAAACCACCTCTTTCCTTCCACTGGTAATCCTGTCACTCGAGAAATCACCTCTTTTGTAACCTCCATCTTCAACCCCCAACCTCCATCTAGTTTCGCTCTAAATTATTTTCAAATTCCATGGCAACTCCGTTGTCTATTCCCCTCCAACCTCTGGAAGAAATCAAACTAACCTGCGTCCTTGAAAATCTGGCATGCTTCAGGGCAATTCTCAAAAGCTTCCATGGACCTTGGCTCATGCCGAATTTCTACTCCACCCATTGCTATGCAAATTCAGTGATGTTTTTCTTCCTTTTCCTTTCCTTCAGAATTTTTGGGGCAGTCGACACACGACTTAGCTCTTTCAGCCTAAAACTATTCTTTTCCCACCTCTCTGAGCACTCTGAATGGGGATGCAATGCTCCAACAAGAGTAAATGGTAGGGTGGCGCAGGTGAGGATTTCAAATTAGGATTTTGGAATCATGGTTCATACTGCACAATAATATTGCATTATTAATGTTGGGTTATGGGAGGTCTCATCGAAGGTACACTTCCCCTTTTTGGTATGATTGGGCATTAAGTAACAATAATTACCAGGTCACCATGCATTAATTGTAGGTTTTCTTGAATAACCACAGATCATTCAAAGGTCATGTCGCAATATGATTTGCTCCCCCCCCCCCTCCTCGGCTTAAACGTGACAATCGTCCTACAATATTACCTTTGTATGACGTACCTAGGTGACATGGGGATAAGTCATCGGTGGCAAGACGCGTGAACCTAGCTTCGAAGGCGAGACGTGCGAACTTAACTCCAATGATAAGAACCATGATGATGCATGTTGTTTATTGCAGTAAAATATCTTATTCCACTTATTTCTAAAAGTCGTTCGCTGTTACAGGTGTAACAGCCGAGATGACTATTATATATTATTATTTTTTACAAAAATAGAGAAGAAAAGATCATGTAACAGCATTGTTGTAAGGTATGCTTTGGAATAACAAATGTTGTTATAGAGTGTGTAACGATCGCCAACTGTAGTTGATTTTCAGCTGTTACACTTATTGGAATAATCAAAATTTTTGTAGCATAGGAGGGTTTTCCCCTGTTCCTCTAATCTGAAGATCCGAATTTGTGACAATGTTGATGAATGAATCCCATGAAGCAGGTTTGTGATATAACCGAAGATGGTACCCATTTGCAAGCAATGGTGTCCTCTCATTGTCAATGGTCACCAAATTTATAGTCTCATTGTCAAAGACTGCATCTACCTCATAGGGACCTAGCCATTTGGTGCATAGCTTACCCTTGAAGTATTTGAATCTTGAGTCGTATAAGAGAGCCCAATATCTTTTTTGGAACTTCTTCTTCTTGCTGAATCTGTCGTGCCACTTAGCTCTCTATTGTTGGATAATCCCTGTTTTCTAGATAGTAGCTAACCGTTTCTCCTCCAATTCATTGAGTTGGTTCAATCTCTACTTTTGTGTTGTAGCCAAATCCAAATTTACTTGCAATGTTATTCTTAGTGTCTTGATTTCGAACTCAATGGGGAATAAGGGATTTTTTCCATACACAAGTTCATATGGTGAGAATCTCATGGTATTCCTCCATGTAGTCCTATATGCCCACAACACTTCTAGAAGTTTTTCGGCCCAATTTCTTTGGTGACTGGCCATAGTCTTAGTAAGGATCCCCTCAATGACTTTGTTAGTGCTTTCCACTTGGCCATTTTCTTGTGGATGATAAGGTGTTGTGATTCTATGATGGATTTTATATTTTTCAACCAACTTCTGGATCATATGAGATGTAAATTGGGGCCCTCCATCTGTGACTATCTCCCTGGGTATGCCAAATCAAACAAAGATGTCTTCAAACAGAAAGTCTAAAACAGCCTGCTCCATGGCTCTGGTTAGTGCCTTTGCCTCAACCCATTTTGTGACATAGTCAATGTAGACCAAGATGTAAGATTTATGTCTAGATGAAGGATTAATTGGTCCCACAAAATCTAGGGCCCATTTCTCAAAAGGTTCTAAGACGATTTGGGGTTGTAATGACATCTCATCTGATTGCAGTGGTTGGCCCATCCTTTGGCAACTATCACATCCCTTCACAAACTTCTTGGCATCTTGAAATATTGTTGGCCAATAATACCCTATTGAAAGGACTTTGTATCCTATCTGTTTGTCTACGAAGTTCCCTCCACAAGGTTCCTCGTGACAAGCTTTAAGGATGTCAAAGATATCATCTTCTCTAACACAACGTCTAATCTGGAAATCTGGTCTAGTGTGATAGAGATTCCCATCTATCCAAGTATAGGTAGCACTTTTTTGTATAATCTTTCTTTTCTCCTTGGAGGACAAATATTATGGAAACTTCCCTGCAGTAAGATAATCAGCTATATCTGCATATCAAGGTGAGTAAGTAGAAATAGAAAAAAAATATTCATCAGGGAAAGAATCCTCAGTAGGAATGAAATTTTCATCAATAGTTAACCTAGAAAGAAAATCAGCTACTACATTATCTTTTCTAGGTTTATCGATAATTGTGATATCAAATTCTTGTAACAGTAATAACCAGTGTGTGATTCTACCATTGGTAATTGGCTTATTCATTAAAAAATGAATGGAAGAATGGTCAATGTGTACAAATACTTGATACCTAGTGATATAATGTCAGAATTTATTGATGGCATGCACAACTGCTAAGAACTCCTTCTTGGTCACTGTGTAGTTGAGCTCAGTCGGGGTTAGATTTTTTTTTATGTAGTAAATAGCATAAGGTTTCTTATCCTCCAGTTGGCCCAAAATAACACCTATAACAATATCGGATGCATCTATAGCTATGTGAAATGACAGTTCCCAATTAGGTCTTCACAAGACCGGAGTTGCTGATACACAACATTTCAGCTTTAAAAAGGCCTGCTCACACTTTCCTGTCCACAAAAAGTAGACATCCTTCATGAGAAAGGAAAATAATGGTGATGCAATTTTTGAAAAAAATTCTATAAATCTCCTGTAATACCCTGCATGCCCCAAGAAACTACGTACCTCTTTTTTCATCTTGGGAGTTGGAATTTTCAGAATTACCTCTATTTTTGCAAGGTCTACCTTGATTCATTCAGTAGAAATGTAGTGTCCAAGCATGATCCCTTCAGTCATCATCATGTGACATTTTTCAGTGCTCAACGAAACATTAGTCTGTACACATTGTTCCAGCACGTTTTCCAGATTAACTAATGATGTTTCAAAAGCATCTCCATAAGGTGTAAAATCATCCATGAAGATTTCAAGGTAGTCATTCAAAAAGTCAAAAAAAATCCCTAATATTTCCCTTTGAAAGGTTGTTGGTGCATTACAGAGTCCAAAAGGGAGTACTCTATATGTGAAGGTTCCCCAAGGGCAAGTAAAGGTTGTTTTATCCTGATCCTCTAGGGCAATCTGTATCTGATTGTAGCCACTAAATCCATCTAAAAATGAAAAGAATTTCTTTCTGGAAAGGGTATCAAGGACTTGATCTATAAATGGCAAAGGAAAATGGTCCTTTTGAGTGGCCTTATTGAGTTCTCTGTAATCTACATAGACTCTCCACTTGCCATTATTTTTAGGAACGATGACAAGCGGTGACACCCACTGACTGTCAGATATCAGATAAATAAAATTAACACTCAGGAGTTTTTGTAATTCTTCCTTCACCACCTCCTTCAGTGTAGGGTTCATGTGGCGTTGTGGTTGTCTGACTGGTTTGCATCCATCCTTCAAATAAATACGGTGAGTGCATAGATTAGGGTGGAACCCTTTCATATCCATATAGTCCCATGCAAATGCCTTTTTGTATTTCTGTAACAGCTATAACAACAGTTGGTTTTGCTCAGCAGTCAGGTTGGGGTTAATATTCAAAAACTTTCCAAGTTCTATCTTAATTAGACTATTGTCAATATTCAGAGTGGTTCACATTTGTTCAAAATCTATATCTTCCACCTCTTCTTCCTCATTCGAATTTTTAATACAAGCAATAGAAAGCGAGTTACTAATAAAACCATTAATGACATCATCTTTTGTCTCATCTTTGAAATACTAGGCTTTCCTAGAGTGAGGAGTGGTAGGGAAAGATCTGACTTAGGCTCAAACTCATCCCACCAAGGGTTGTATACATCCACATTTGGTTTTGGGGGGTAAAGATTAAGGTTCTTTGTCACCTGGCCATCCGAGATCACCATAGATCCATATCTGTAGCCTATAAATGCATCCACAATGGCCAGCCAAGGTCTCCCTAAGATCAAAGGATGTCCCCCCAAATTGGATTTGGGTTGTAAGATAAGAAAGTCAGCAGATACCTCCAGGAAGCTATTGTAATCACTATATCCTCTAACACCCCCTCAGGTTTAACACGAGACTTGTCCACTAATTCAAGTACAGTAGGAGTATGTCTAAGTCCCTGTAGCCCGAGAGTGGTAAATAGGTCCTTTGTCATTACATTAATGGCAGCCCCAAGATCAATCAACGTGTTAGCTATGGGCTGATCATTAATGTAGATGGTAACCATGGGATTTCCTGGATCATTATATTTAGTTAGAAGAGGCTGAGCAAACATTAATTCG
This sequence comes from Pinus tabuliformis, assembly GCA_031772625.1. Classification (NCBI taxonomy): domain Eukaryota; kingdom Viridiplantae; phylum Streptophyta; class Pinopsida; order Pinales; family Pinaceae; genus Pinus; species Pinus tabuliformis. The sequence continues at coordinate 158,714,572 of CM062810.1, read as the reverse complement.
GATAATTTCCCCATCACATATATGGTGGCAGGGTCTTTAGGCTTCCTCCCAGGTTTCTTGATGCACAAATCTATCACTGTTTAGCATAAACAGGTACTTCTTTAAGGTCTTATATCAAAGGAATTTGTACATGTAGATTTTGCAACTCCCTAAGAAAATCAGATTCAGGCTGTGAAGTCATTCCAAGTTCAACCAATCTCTGAGGGTACGGAGGATCCTAAGTTATGACAATCGAGTCAAATGTTACATGTGTATCAGGCTTTCCCCAGTTGGTTGTTACAGCAGTAACAATTCTTCACTGGTTGGTTGTTATAGATGTAATAACTTCCTCTGTATCTACTGTTATAAGCACAACAACCACCTCGTAGCCTCCAGTATTTCTTCTGGATGGTTCACATTCCTCCTCTATAATGATAGGGGAGTGACTTGGTTTAATTTCCTTGCTCGATCACAATTGAATTTTATTAAGCCCCATGGGAGTAATAAGGTAGGTCTGGAAGGTAGTCAGAGCCTCTATTCCTTGAGATGATTTATTGTTCGGGTTTGGGTTAGGTTGCATAGGTAGTTGGGGTCGCACAAGCATTGGAGGAGCAGGAGTTTGGAAAGGAGGTAACTGCAACTGTTGTTGCATGGGTAATCCATGTAAAGCTGAATTCTGGGAATTTCCTCTCCATTTTTGCTTCCAAGGATATGGTTGAGATTGAGAATATTGGATAGAGGGAGATGGACACCACTGGTTCCAAGGTGAAGGAAACTACGTTGAAGGATCAAGATATTGCCATGGATATTGTTGAGTATTATATGCATTGTTCCACGAATTGAAAGGGGAAAAATCTTGACACATACCTAGAGGTCGTAGTTGCCATGGCCTCCTTGGTGCAATGAAATAAGAGGACTGCACCTCCTCGCTTAACTTTCTAAGTACTGCCTTCACTCTAGGAAGCTCCAAACATTGCCATGTCGAATGTTTCAGCTCACAAATATTACACAAGCTGATGTTGTTCGATTCGCATTCCCTCAAAGGATGCTTCTTTCGGCAATTTAGACATAACATAGCTAGAGGTGTATCAGCTTCTGCTTGTTCCTTCTTGATCTGCACTGTCGTTATCTCGGCAGAGAGAATACTAAGGATATCAATCTTGAAATTCTCAAACAAATTCCTGATCTTTTCTCTAGTTACTCCTACTCCTATAGATTTTTGTATTTGAGTAGAGGCATCTCAAATTGTGCTCCCCCCCTTAGACGATCCTCTAGAGCATCTTAGACAGATCTTTACAATTTCAATGAATGGTTCCTGCTATATATCCCCCTTCCCTAATAGGTTTAGGGAGTCAAGGCAGTCATCCCTCATTCCTCTGATAGATATAGTCTTCAATATTTCATGGTATAAATCGTTGTTTTTAGACCTCTGCAGATTATAGTGGAACCACTCTAGATAGATTTCCAGGCTCTCATCCTCCTTATGTGTCATTCTAAATATCTCCTCCCTTAAGTCCCTCATTCTACAATAGTCTTGGTACTTTGATAAGAATGTGTTATAGCTCCAAATCTCACTCTTGATGTTTGTGATGCTGCACTCATGGCCTAGGGCAACCCCTCCTTCCAGACCTGGTCCAAATACTTAAAAAACAGTGTTTTACTCCCTATACATGAAATTACCCTGAGCTAAGCACGTGTGTACGCGGGTCTGTGTATACCTGACCTGTGTATATGTCTTAAATCACTTTAAAAAATTAAATCTCCTTAATTTCAGGCAGAGATCACAGGTTTTACCTGTTGATTACCTATTAGTGCCCGTGGCCCAACTGTTCCCAACGAATTCCCAACTAAAAAACTACTTTGGGAGAAGTATAAAAAGGCTTCAATGGGAAGGCCTAAGGGAGGAGAGAAGAGAGAGAAAGTCACTCTGTTGAGATTATCCCTGACCAAGTCTGAAGATCCTTGTGCTTCCAACACTTCCCCCATTTATAGGAAACCCTTGTTTCCTTGTGTTATGATGTCTTTCTACTACTTGAGATATCATGAAGTAAGTCATGGAAGGAGTTTGTTGAAGGCTTGAGACTGGACAAATCTGGAGGACAGTTCCGCTTGGAGCCTGTGAAAGGACGACTCAGGTGAAATCATTCCTTTCTGTACTTTAGTTATCTATAATAAAAGAAACACTTGTCTTGTTACTGATATGAATCTTCTTCATGTTTATGATATCAATGTTATGATTCACATATGGATGGTTGTTTTAATTGTATAACTAACTACCTTTCAATATGTTATGAAGATGATTTCTTTATGATGCTTGGTCCATACTGATGTGCTTTCTTGAATTGATTGTTTTGCAGGTTGAAAGAGTGAAAGGAACTCCAAGAGGGTTTGGACCCTGGCTGGATCTTCCCAAACGAAGGACCCCCAGGTGCACCTCTCTTCGTTTAGTTTGTTCATATTAGCATCATGGCTGTGTGGGATGTGTGTTTCTCTGTATAGATAACCTCCGATCTGCTAGGGTATCAACCCAAGACCCTAGGGGAATTTATCCTTTAACAGAATTGGCAACTCCACTGGGGACAGCAGTATTGTTGTTCCTAGTTTGGGTTTATTCAAGCCAATCAGGGCTCAGTTGTCTATTTTCCTGTTGTTACTGTGTAGTCTGTTCTTGTAGGAACTTGAATTGTAAGTTTGATCTGTTTCTTCAAAGTTTTTTTTGTTTTTTCTTGTAATCTTTTATATGCGCTATTTTTCCAGTTTACAGAAGCGTATATACTCATGTTTCCTTAAGTAAACCTGCGTATACGCATGTTTCCTTAGGATAAATTGCGTATACACGTAGTTGTGCACTAACACAGTCACGTATACCCTAAAATTTTCAATATTTTTCAAATATTTTTGTTTCTAAAGATTTGTCTGCTAGTCTGAATCAATCCTGAACAATTACTTTTTTGTGTCAGTCTTTATTTCTACAGCAAGTTCGTGATTTCAAACTCTCTCCGGTTGTGGAAAGTGTTGGTCTTGTTTTGTTTTGTTGCAAGTGTCATCTTTTTTGTTTAAGCACACAAGGTTTCTTGCTGTGAATCTTGGTTGCTCTGGTCTTCCAGGGCAGAAAGATTGATCTCAATCTTTGTGTTAAATTTTTTTTTGGTGACTTTTTGTTTGCATGTCAAAACTACACTTTTATGACCATCTGCTTTTCTTACTTTCTGAAAGTTGTTGATTCACACTTTCTTGAAATTTGTCCTTTCAATCTTTTAGTATTTATTGCCAAGGTCTTGTTGCTGCTTTTTTATTATTAATAGCATCTTGAAACACATTTTTGTTGAGTTTTCACCCGCTTTGTGTTGTCAACTTGCAAAGTGTTTTCTTGCCTATTCTTCGATCATAAAGTTTCAGTCTTGTTTAGAGCACTTTTGAAAAGTAATTTTTGTTTTTCTTTTGAAAAAAACTTCTTGAAAACTTGGTTTTGCTTTCTTGAACTTTGTTTTGATTTAGTTTCTTTTTGTGAATGAAAGTGCATTTTTGTTTGCCTTGAAACTTGCTTTTAGTATAGAGACGAAAATGAGTATTAGCAACTCATATTCCGTCTAAACATTTTAAGTGGAAAATTAGTAGTGGTAAACAAGTTACTTTCATTTCTTGATTTTGAGTAGTCTTAAGTTTTGCATTAGCATGTACTCATTGCATTAGGATAAATTTGTGCATCCTTTAGGGCATCCATAGTTTTTTTAATTTTTGTGAATGTGAAGCTTGAGTAAAAGAAAAGAAAAGAAAAATGTGTTGCTTTCTTTGAAGTTCCTCTGAACCTAGTAGAAATTTCTTTCATCAAAGAACAAAACGAGTGCATTTGCATATAGTTTGGTTTTTATTAATTTCTTTTGCGTCAAAACACCACAAGTTTCACTTCTACTTATCCCTTGACTTAAAAATAGCCCATTTAAAAACAATCGTTAATTAAAATATACTAGAACTTTTCATAATTGTCAAGTTAGACACACCAACAAGTTTTAGGATATTTTAGGGCCTTGGATTAGGCGAGTGGAGAGAAAACTCTCCAAGGCCATTTAAACTGTCAAACATAGGAGTCTGAATAGGAAAATTTTTATAAGATTCAATGGACATTCGTTCCTAGGGTGCCTCTTGGTGCATCTAGGGCAGAAGATAGCTAAGTCTCTCTCTGCTTCCTCCTGCTTCCTCTCTATCTGCATGGTGTCCATTTGCAGAGCAAGGGTATTATGATGCAGGTAAATTCTAAGTGCAGACACAAACAATTTCTCTAGCTCGAGAGAGTGGGTCTAGACACAAACAGATCATCTATGGAAGCTTTCCTTATGCTAGAATCAATTAAGAGGACCTGCCTCTTAGAACGCTATTTCTCTTGGTGATGATCATGCTTCTCCGTTCCAGCTATCTTTCATTTCCTTCCTTCGAACACCTGAAACAAGTAAACAACAGCAAACTATTGGCATTATGATACAGGTATGACACAAGTGTTGTCCTTGATGGAAACTCTCTCAGATGGAAGATCACAGTATAGCAGGTAAACAGAAAGAATGAAGAAATTAAGGTATACGCAGGTTCACATATACCTAGTCGCGTATACATGCAAGTTCACTATATACATATACATGCAAGTTCACTATATACAAAGGCACGTATATCGTACACATGCACTTTCATAGAAGGAAAGGCACGTATATTGTACACATGCACTTTCATAGAAGGAAAGGCACGTACATGTTGGAAAACTAAGTTTTGGTCCGTGGCATTTGGTCCATGGTATTTTGGTATTCATCCATGGTATTTGGTCTGAGGTATTGACCCCAAGTATTGGGTCCAAGGTATTGGTCCTACGTGGTTTTGGACCATGGTATTGAGAGAGGCCTAAACCTATATAAGGAGAAGAAGATCATTAGGCCAAAGTGTAAGTGTGCAAGTGATGTATATCTAATGAAGTGTGAGATCTAGTATGTTGATTATGGGTATGTGATGCTTTGCTAAGGATGCACCTATGTGGTGAATGAAGGTTGATGAACCAGATCATGAAGACTAAAATGCATTGTCATTATATGGTATGATCTGAATACTGACACATGTCTTATCCTTTATATCTTATGTTCTGGGTATATCTGAAGATGAAAATTGCAGCGAAGGTATAAGTAATGATTTTTATATCTGTACGCAGGTTCGCTTTGGTGAAAGAGTGTATACATGCTAGTTCGACACAGCCAAGTAGCGTATACATTATGAGATTTGATATTTGAGGTTGTTGTTGATTCTAGTGGTTGTTACAGAGTTCTGGGTTCTGATCCATGTTCTGGTGACTGTGTTTTGATGACAGGGTTTTAGTGATTCAGTTGTTGGGTGATTCGGTGATTGATGGTGTAGATATAGTTGATGGTCGTATTGCAGTGGTGATTGATTTTGTATTGATGGATCCAGTTTGAAAATTTATGAAACGTGGTCACTGGAAGAAAAGAGAATGTTGTAGCCTTCTGTAGGTCAGCACCTACATACTAGTACATCAGCTAGTACAAGAGCTAGGGGGTTGTAGCTCCCTTCCAGGAAAAGTTGGAGAACGAGAGAAGGTTGTAGCCTTCTACAGGTAGAAATCTGCGTACTAGTATAAGACTGCACCAGTACAAAATATTGTAAAAAGAAGTTTCTTATTAAAAGGAAGATAGAGATGATTGCAGCAGGTGGTTTTCACCCACATTGGGTTTCCACCTTATATCATGGTGTTCATGTGTGTGTCTTATGTGTGATGATCTGTTCTATTTTTACTGCACCTGGTTACTATTTATATGGTTAATGAAGTACTGATATGATGAATTAACTGAATCATAAGTTTACTGAATATACGCTAGTTGCATTAAACACAGTCGCGTATACACGTGGGTTCCCTTAACTGAAGTAGCGTATATGAATTTGAATATGGAAATGAAAAGTTACTAATTTGATAATACTAATTCACCACCCCCCCCAGTATTATTTCCAACAATTGGTATCAAAGCAGCTCCTTCAGAAGAAGTTTGATCGCTTGAAGGAAGATCTATCATCATGAGTAATCAAGAAAGAGAGGGATCCATCAGACCACCAATCTTCGATGGGAGAAATTTTGTTTACTGGAAGATAAGAACTTCAGCCTATCTACAATCACTTGGAATGGATATTTGGGGAATCGTGGAAGGAGGATATACCTATCCATCAGCAATTCCTACATATACGACAGGTAGAAAGCAATATGAACTCAATGCCAAAGTCGTTACTATCTTATTGGGAAGTTTTTCAAAATCAGAGTTTGTCAATGTCATGCAGCTCAAATCAGCCAAAGAAATATGGGAAAAAATCATTCTAAGCTACGAAGGATATGATCAAGTAAAATGTGCTAAGCTTCAAACTCTCAGAATACGGTATGAAACTCTTAAGATGCATAGTAATGAAAGCATAGCTAATTACTTCCTACGTATAGATGAGATTGTATATTGTATGAAGAATCTGGGTGAAGAAATTAAGGAAGTTGTCTTAGTTGAGAAAGTTTTGAGATCCTTGTTTGCTAAATTTGAATCCAAAGTGTCTGCCATAGAAGAAAAGGAGGATCTGCAGAATATCACTATGACGCAACTTCACGGAATCTTAACTGATTTCGAAAGGAGGACCATCAGATATGAGAGAAGCCGCATTTAAAGTATCAGCAAAGGGAAAAGAAAAACTCAATGAATCAGGATACATTTCAGAAGAAGAATATGAGGTAAATTTTGTCAAGAATCTTCAATGGGGATCTGGAAGGTTCAAAGGTAAGCTACCATTCAAATGTTTTTCTTGTGGTAGAGTTGGTCATTACGCTACTAGATGCCCTCATAACAAACGAAAGATGTCTGAAGAAGGTAATGGAAGTTATTATACTCATGATAATAGTAATGACTCATCCACTAATGATGAAGACAATCAAGAAATTAAACATCTCATGGCATATGAAAATAATGACTTAGAAAAAGAAGAAATTACCAGATTAAAAGATCAGTTGGAGACAGTAACTAGAGTAAGGGAGCAGTTGCAAGATGTAGTAAAAGATCAGACCATAACAATCCTGAGACTTGAATCTAAGATCCTCTCTCTAAAAGAAGATCTTGAAAAATCAAAGAAGCAGAATGAAGGAGCTCTTGAAGAACAAGAACATGAAGTGCTCGAATTGAGGTAACAAGTGGAAGAAGGAAGAAAAGTTGAAGAAAACATAAAGAAGAAATATCTAGAAAAGGAAGAACAACATCAAGTTGAGGTAAATATCTTAAAAGGTAAATTAGAAGAAAAGGATAAACTGCTACAATTTCAAGACAATACTAATACTTTGGATGATATTCTTAGTAGTCAAAGATCCCCTGCTATCAAAACTAGTCTTGGTTTTTATGAAACTATTGAAGGTGAATCTAGCTCACAGGGTGAGGGAAGGAATTCTAATGCAAAATCTGAAATGATCAACAAGGAGATAAGTGGTCAACCCCGGCAACAACCTAGGAAAGAAATTCTTCAAAGAAGATATTTTTCTCCTAACTGTGGAAGTGATAGACGGTTATTTCCTCTGATGAGTAATGTTGAATGTTATGAATGTCATAATCTTGGACATGTTGTAGCCAGATGTAGAAGAAGAATTGTTCAAGACCATTACACAAAAAGATCATCACGTTCCAGGTACTTTAAGGGATATTGTTTTGCTTGCAATATGTTTGGTCACAAAGCTATTGATTGCAATAAAAGGAATATGAAACATGTAAGATGTTATGCATGTAACAAGTTTGGACATAAAGTAAAGGAATGCAGGAGAAAAATTTGGACACCAAAGCAAAAGAAGCATACATCATCTCAATCACAGGTATTGAAGAAGATAGAATTAGTGTTAGAAAGATGTGGCATAACTCAGTTAGTAGACATAACAGACCCAGGGGAAACTGAAAGTGTAAACCTTCAGTATTCCAATTTTCATACGCAGATATTATGAAGCGAAGTCACGTATATACACGAGTTAGAGGCTACAGAGTTGCGTATATGGAGCTCTGAAGAAAAAGAAGCAGAACAGATTCAGGAAAAGAAGTCTGATATGGTTCGGTCATGGTATATGTTGGTTGGCACAGGTTCAGGGGGAGCATATGCTTCGAATAATGCATTGTTGGCATTATGGTTAGAAGTCTTTGGTGATGATGCTTATGTGGCTAAAAGATACATCTTGCTACTTATTGTTGGTTGGCCAAGAGAATGGTATTGTAGGTGATAGGTCTGGATGTTGGTGTTAAATTCTTACGGTACAAATCATATATGGTGTACGATAGTTGCAGATGACTATCATGGTCTTGTTTAGATTGTTGGTCATTGTTAGGAAAGTCATGTATATCATTTGAGGTAAAGGTCATGAAAAGACCTAATTTGTAACCCCACTTTTCATGGGAAGGATGATGTAATAATGTCTATTTCAGTCATGTATAAACATTTTGTATATCCCCACTTGGTTGGGTGGATGAGTCAAAATGGTGTATCCCCACTTGGTTGGGAGATTGATGTATGTATGAGTCATTGGTGATAGAAAGGTCATACTCACTTAGTTGAGTTGTAGAGTCATGTTATTCTTTTGAAAAATATTTTTGCAGACTCGGCATGTGCTCAGGGGGAGCATGGACAGATTGATACATCTTAGCATGTACAAAGGGGGAGCTCAATCAGAGATTTCAGCATGTACTCAGGGGGAGTATGGACAAAAGAATGTATATCAAGGGGGAGAATATCTTGGTCCGCCCTTTGCCCTTTATTTCAAAGGGGGAGAGTGACTTGGTGTGGTTGTTGCCATCAAGTCCAAAGGGGGAGATTGTTGGCATTATGATATAGGTATGACACAAGTGTTGTCCTTGATGGCAACTCTCTGAGATGGAAGATCACAGTATAGCAAGTAAACAACAAGAATGAAGAAAGTAAGGTATACGTAGGTTCACATACACCTAGTCGTGTATACATGCAGGTTCATTATATATGAAGGCGTGTATATCGTACACACGCACTTTCACAGAAGGAAAGGTGCGTACATGTTGGAAAACTAAGTTTTGGTCCATGGTATTTTGGTATTCGTCCATGGTATTTGGTCCGAGGTATTGGCCCCAGGTATTGGGTCCAAGGTATTGGTCCTACGTGATTTTGGACCATGGTATTGAGAGAGGCCTAAACCTATATAAGGAGAAGAAGATCATTAGGCAAAAGTGTAAGTATGAAAGTGATGTATATCTAATGAAGTGTGAGATCTAGTATGCTGATTATGGGTATGTGATGCTTTGCTAAGGATGCACCTATGTGGCGAATGAAGGTTGATGAACCGGGATCATGAAGACTAAAATGCATTATCATTATATGGTATGATCTGAATATTGACGCATGTCTTATCCTTTATATTTTATGTTCTGGGTATATCTGAAGATGAAAATTGCAACGAAGGTATAAGTAATTATTTTCAGATCTGTACACGGGTTCCCTTTGGTGAAAGAGCGTATACATGTTGGTTCAACACAGCCAAGTAGCGTATACATTATGAGATTTGATATTTGAGGTTGTTGTTGGTTCTAGTGGTTGTTGCAGAGTTCTGGGTTCTGCTCTGTGTTCTGGTCACTGTGTTTTCATGACAAGGTTTTAGTGATTCAGTTGTTGGGTGATTCAGTGATTGATGATGCAGATATAGTTGATGGTCATATTGCAGTGGTGATTGATTTTTTATTGATGGACCCAGTCTAAAAATTTATGAAACATGTTCCCTGGAAGAAAAGAGAATGTTGTAGCCTTCTGTAGGTCAGCACCTACGTACTAGTACATCAGCTAGTACAAGAGCTAGGGGGTTGTAGCTCCCTTCCAGGAGAAGTTGGAGAATGAGAGAAGGTTGTAGCCTTCTATAGGTAGAAGCCTGCGTACTGGTATAGGACTGCACTAGTACAAAATATTGTAAAAATAAGTTTCTTGTTGAAAGGAAGATAGAGACGATTGAAGCAAGTGGTTTTCACCCACATTGGGTTTCCACCTTATACCATGGTGTTCATGTGTGTGTCTTATGTGTGATGATCTATTCTGTTTTTACTGCACCTAGTTGCTATTTATACGGTTAATGAAGTACTGAAATGATGAATTAACTGAATCATAAGTTTACTGAATATACACTAGTTGCATTAAACACAGTCACGTATACACACAGGTTCCCTTAACTAAAGTAGCATATATGAATTTGAATATGGAAATGAAAAGTTACTAATTTGATAATACTGAGTCACCCCTCCCCCTCTCAGTATTATTTCCAACACAAACAGCAAATGTTATAACATACAAATTGCATTCAGCCTACTTAATAAGTCAAGAAACCTTAAGCCATAAATATGTGAGATGACATTTCATGTAGGAAATCAATTGATAGTTACATCTATATTAGTTCAAGAAGAGATTACAATTGAAGTCTTGACGTTGTCATTCTCCTCCGACATATCCGAGTTCCCACACACTTTTTCTAGCATCTCATGGGTAGCCCCAACGAAGGTAGTCTCAAGGCTCTTCCCTTTGGTCTTCACACCAAACCAAACTCACAATTCTCCCTTAAACACAAACTAGAGAGCTACAAACTATGGGTAACTTGTTGATTATTCCAAAATCAAAACTTCAGCCAGAACTTAATTAGGACTAAAAGCTAGCTTGTGCTTGGGAAAAAGAGAGGTTTATATAGCTTGGATGAAGGGGAGATGGTTCCTCTTCTCATGGGAGAAGGCCTTATCTCTTGGATTAGTTCCATACTAATAGGGGAAAGGAGCCCAAATGGACCTCCTCGACTCCATTCATCCTAACCATTTACAAGACTTCCATTATGAAGCTTCTAGAGCTAGAAGCTTCAGCTCCATATTTAAAAAA